>CM077823.1:21638559-22238559 GCA_039720395.1 Liquidambar formosana
TGATAATTTTTCTGATTAGATGCCTTTGGAGGACATATCGGACTTAGTGAAATGTAAACTTTTTTTATTTTTAAAGAAAAAACTAGAATATCAATTTAGCTCATGCATATATTCTAAAACTTTCATAACAATTTACTTCTTCCACCCCAAGTATGCATGTATGTAGGTGGTTTTGCAGTTCAATTTTTATGTAATATAATGAAAGTTTAACTTCTCCAAGTGGAGATGAGTGTATCAGTTATCTAATGTTTTATTTTCTTTTAGTTTTGCTACTTTGATGCATCAATGCTTGAATTCCATAAAACGGGGTTCTTCCAAGGAGATTTCTTTATCTTGTCATGCAATCGGTTAGTCCATTGGTCCTAAATTGTGTTTTTATTTCTGTCTCTTGCTTTCACTTTTAATTGAATTTCTTTTATAACCATTTGTAGGATTGTTGGCCATCACCATTGGCAGTGGTGATAATGCACATGAACTCTATGAAGAATCACTTGCCCCCCTTTCGAAAGCTCTCAAATCTGGGTCTGAGACCTTCAAGGTATCATTTGTATCTATAATAGTGGAAGTTTTTATAAATCCCATAGTTATCTCTCGCTCTAGGATATATTTATGAAAACAAAATTAATTTTTTCCCTGACTATGTACCGCTTTACTGTAGATATTGGATTGTTTGGCCATTGTGACTTTCATCGGTGGAAATAATATTGAGGAGATTGAAAGATCGATGCAAATCATATGGAAAGTCATTCATCCAGGCTCTAATGTATGTACTCTATCTGATACCTCTATATCTTAAAATCATCTGATCTAACTGTAATCATTGTGAAAATTTCTTAATTTTAGAACAAGTCAGGAACAGTATGTGACATTTTCATTAAGTATATGCAGTCTAATATTTGTATTAATGACTCCACAATTTGGTCATTTCATTAATGATGGGAATTATGCAAACAATCATAGAATTGCATGTTAAGTTCTCGATTTTGCTTTGTAATACCAGAAGGATAGTAGTTGCTATCGTGTGGATACTTTCTTAAATACAATCTTGATCTGTTTCTGAATAAATTTTCAATATTCTTGCTCAATTTATTCAAACTACTGAATTCATAAATTTTTTACTACACTTTCCTGATAAGTTCCAAATGTTGAATCATCCCGATGCTAAGAATTACCACTGAGTACCGAATGTCACTGTTATAATACTCCATCCATTGTTCTTGATTAGTGAAGTGATTGATTGATGTTAATGTTGTTCTTTCAAACAGAAGCTCTAATGATACTTTTTTACTTCTCAGGTATTTGTACACAAACGTTCAGCAGATGATCTATGTGCTGCCATTTCTATTTGGTCATTTCTTCTTACAATAATTGACGGATGGAAGCTGAATCACAAATACTAGCAAGGGTAAAGTGAAACTATAAAATATTTTCATGGCTTCTTTTGCTATGAGCATAACTTTTGATGGATGGGTAGCTGTGTAAATAACTAACTTGTATGCTTTGCAAATATGATACAGGGCAATATCTTACTTTTTGGATGAATTAAAGGGAAATGATAAATTTGTCCAAGTTGCTGCTCGTGCAGCCCTAGCGTTGATTATTGAAATAGGTTCTTTGGAGAAGTTCTCAAGCGTAGCAAGGGTTTCTACTGATCAATCAATTCATGAAAGGAATACTTCCATGAATGGAGATTCTTCTATACAAGCACTGAGAGATTGGCTCTTGAAGCAAGTGAGGAACATTTCTGCGGAAGCAAGTGGTGAAAGTTCCTCTAGAAAAGCTATTGGCAATTTATGCAATGGATGTTGGAATGATTTGAAATTTTTTTAGGTACTGTTTTGTTTGTTCTGTGTTTTAATTGTGCAATTTAATTGGTATACTAAAAAATCATTTGAATATCAGGATGGTTATTGTCCTGAAATCTCTATGAAGATTGGTGGACAAAGACTCATTTTATCAATGTGGTCCCAATCAATGCAGGTACTACTCTTTTTTCTCACAAGTATTAACTCTTACACTCGATATATATTTGCACTCTAAAAAACTTTTGATACTCTTTCAACAGCTCAGCTTTTTGAAGCGTTTCCTAGGAGGTGGATTTGTCAAACACATGTTGGTTGGTTTTTCGCCTCGTACTATATTCTCTACATTTCCTTGGTGATATAACTGTTATTATATAGTGTGAATGAAATCTTTGATTTTTTGATAGGAAAACGAACTTCTTCATGATGTCTTTGAGTTTACACCAGTAAAAAAGCATCAATTGGACAACGGACAGTTTATATTTGACAGGGAAGAGGTTTGTTTTTACACTCCTAAATGTACAATTATTTTTGTGTGTGGTTGCCATTTCATTTCAATGTTACTAGCAACATGCCTTTAGTTTTTTTGCCCCTTTACTCTCTTTGGCTAAGCTATTGAGAGTTTGCTCTCTTTTCCACATGTAACTAGTACATGCTTGAGTTTGCAAATTTTTTTTTCTTTTGGTCTTTCAAAGAAAATTTAACTTTTAAATTGAACACTTCAATTTGTTGAGGTTCTTTAAAACTTTAGGCATATGCTAATCTTTTTCATTTTGTAAGATTCATTTGTGTCTAATGTGCATTGAACTTTATAGGTTTTTGTTCAATTTTTCCTACCTGAAGTGAGGAATAGAGATTGCTATCAGGTGCGTTTTCCATGCTCATGAAAGTTACGAATAAGACATTGTACATTTTGATTGTTCTTCATCTTGAATTATGATGGTGGTCTTTGCTATTTTATTATTTCTGCTCGTGAGATCATGGTTTTTAGCCATCTATTTACTAGCAAGAAAGGTGGAACTTGCATGGGTTTCACTCGAAACCGTTCCTTGACAAAAAAAAAAAGATGTCATGTTTAGTTGGTTTCCATTGAACATGCTGATTTTAAGAAAATATTTGATGGCAGCTTATTATAATAATTTTTTTGCAATGTCACATGTTTCCTGGTATTGAATTGTTGAAGCAAGTTTCTTGTTTATTAATTGTAACAATAATGTTTTTTTTTTTTTTTTTTTTTTTGTTTTTTCAATTCTTTATATATTTTTTGTCTTTCTTTTCTCCTTCAGTTATCAGAGAAAACATTATGTATCATGTTGAGTTTGAATCTTCACATGTTCTGCTTTGCTTACAGAGAATTTACATGTCACCCAACTCTGTTCTCAAGAAGGCAGGGACACGGTTATTGAACAAGCAGCACATGTTGTCATAGGTATTCTCTTCTTATGCCTCCTCATTCATAATAAATACATTTGGTGCTCTCTTCTTTTAGAGTGTGATAATATGACCCACGTTTAGTGCCCTTTCCATGGCTTTAAACTTTTTTTTTAATCAACAAAAACCATTATTATATTGAGCCACAAGGACTAGCCTAGTGGTGAGGGAGGGTGGAGTAAAGAGTATCAGCACAAAACCAATATTATATTAAGAATTTAAGATGAACTGAGTTTACACCCAAAATTCAAAGATCAAAACCAGCCCCAAACTCCAGCTACAAAACACCCCTACCAACACAAAACACCCCTGACACCACCTGCTACTTCCTTTTTTTTTTTTTTAAAAAAAAAAATTTTATTTTTTATTTTTTAAGGAGACCATACAACAACAACAAAAAAAAAAAAAAAAAAAAAAAAGAGAGAGAGAAGAGAAAAGAGAACAACAAAACAACTAAAAAACGAAAAAATAACTCAAAGGAAAACTAGCCCCACAAGCAATGGTCCACCATGCATGCCTCCATTACTGCCTTACTGGGGTAGGTAGAGAATTTGAATCAAGAAAGCCTGAAAAACCCACTTTAAGATTCCAACAGAACAAGAATGACTTAATGACTAGCAATTTCTACCTCTTCTTACTGATGAATTATCATATTATTATTTTTTTCTTATAACCTTTAATGATGGAAAAAATGGTGGAGGTAGTGCACAATCTATCCTCCTCATATCCATTTTCAAGGTTCTTCTAAAAGAATAGTAGCACGATCAAGAATCTTACTATAACTTTTTTTTTGGGATAAATTTAATTTGGGGTCATCCTTTATTGGATTTGCTTTCAAACAAACCCTTTAAATGCTGCTGCATATTTTGTTTCTGCTAATCAATGTGATACTCACCCTGTTGCTTTTCTTCTGCAGAGGAGGGACTTGGGCCACTACGCTATTGGGATTGGAAGTGAAACATAGAAGGTGTGCAAACTGTTCCTAACAAATTTAGCTAAGAGACGGCCACCCTTTAGAAGTTTTGAGTTAAGTTCCATTTTTTTTTCAAACAATTGTTCCCCAAGATTTTACTACAATTGGGGAGGGGACTCAAACTGGAGCTAGTTAATAATAATTGTCTTGTTCACAATTCTTTCATTTTATTTTGTGAACTTATAAAGATGTTCATAATCGTTTGTATCATGCATCTCTCTCTCTCTCTCTCTTTTAATTTTTCATAAAATCTTGGGAAGTTTAAAATATGTAGGGATGCAAAGAAATTTTTGTGGTGACAATAATCACCCTAAAACAAAGTTGAGGGATGACAATAATCGCCTCATATCAACAAATGGGTATCAATATTTTTTTATAAGCTTGAACGTGAGATCTTTTTTATTTTATTTTATAAGTAAGTTAGTATATTTCAAAACAACAAACGTACAAGAAAATACAAAACCCAAGACCATGTACTGGACAACTAAGAAAGAATAACAATTAATAAATAAAGAAATTATAATTTGTCAGAGGAAGAATGCTGGTTGTGTCAAAACAAAACATCATGGCATTGTAGCAAGCCAAAATATGACATTGATATAAAAAAAATTTGGCACATACCACTCAAGTTAGTCTAAAAGAAAATATAGTTTTGAAAAAGTAGTTTACTAAAACTTACAATTGCGATAAATTGGCCTTGGCTTAAGTCAACCACGGTGCAAGGCAAATGCTTATTCCCAAGTAATAAAATAATAATCAATGACAAAAACCCTTGAAGAGATTTTAAAGTTCTAGAGAAGGGGCATAGTAAGTGAATATGCATATAATACATGTACATATATAGGTAAATGAGTGAGTAAATACTCATATTATACCCATATAATACATATAAGTGAATATGCAATTGCATTTTATCTCAATTTTAATATCTAACAGACTAACAATTGCATTTGACAGAGTCAGTCCTAAGAGATAAAAAGTCAGCTGTTGAAATAATAAAAGAAAAAAAAATAGTAATAACAAGCCACTTGTAGTGCCAAATGTGATTATATGTGCTTTGTTTATATTAAACATAAGATTGATTAAGAATGGTCAGAGACTCAAGCCAGAGTGAAAATTCATTTTTTTCTTTACTTTATTGTTTTATTTATTTTTTTTACACTTAACCACCATACATACCACGCTCTGCCCATTGGAACAAGAACCTAAACAACAATTGCATCCAGAATTCAAATCCAAACCTCCCCATAGAAAATGAAGAAATGTGACTAGCTAGGCTACCAAGCTATTGGTGTTTTTTTTATCAAGATTAATTTCCATGTAAAGCTCTACTCTCCTCACATATTATTTTTATTACTTAGGGCTGACAAGAAACACAATGTATAATTATTTCATTCATTGAGAGATTAATAGGATTGAGAGTTTGAGACAGATGCCCTTCAAATCTCAATAAAAATGATACAATATAGACATATTTTACGATCAAAAAAGGGTTATTTGCATTATAATTCAAGAATTTAACAATACAATGACTTGTGCTTTGGTTTTTTTTTTTTTTTTTTTTTTTTCATGATAACCCCCTTCCCCAAAAAATAAAATAAAATACTCCCTATAAAATTCAGAGCCCTCTCTCTCTCTCTCTCTCTCATGATCAGTCAGTAAAACCCAAAAATGTTGAATGATAAGCTCTTGGCAATTCAACTTTAGATGGGGACTTTTATGTAATTGTGAACAGTTGTTTTGGAATGGAGAAGTGAACAAATTTGACCTTAATATCTCACCATTGATCATTGATATGTATCAATATATTTGAAAAAATAGGGTGGCGTGGATCGGTTGAGAGCCTTGTTTTGACTGGTGTGGCCAAAACAGGCGGCTTCACGCGCAAAATGCCAATCAAATTAAACACCTCATCCTCACTACCATACAGACGGGGCAGTTGATAATCCAACAAGATGACCAATCATGGCCCCACCCCCACTCGGATTCGGATTTATTGAAGGTGGATCTTTAAACATGGGGGACCCAATAGAGATCTTTTTGTTTTATAATAAGTTCTAAAAAAAATGTGTCACCTGCTAATCATATGGATTCTGCTACTCAAGAATATGTATAGATAATAAAATTATAATAATATAACTAATAATTATTTATTATTTATATAATTATTAAATGTGGCAAATTATATTAAAAAATGCAGATCAGTAGGTCTGGGGTTTGACTCTCCTCTTTTGTGACATAAAAAAACAGATCAAAAAAATTCATTTAGGGTCTGTTTGGTTTGCGGATTTTATCAAGGGAAAAAAAAAAAATAAGGAATTGTATTATTCTTTATTTGGTTGCATTGGAAAATTGGAAGAAGAATAAGCATTAGAATAATTTTGGCTTGATATGATTTTATCTTTTTCTTTCATTTTCTATCCTCCTCATTTTTTTTTCCCTTCTTTTTTTTTTTTCCTTAGTAGAATCCATGAACCAAATAGAGGGTTAAACAATGGATTTTGAAATATAGTTTATTTTATAAAATTGTTTAAAATGAGGTTTTCTAGGATTTTGTGATCAGTTTTCATAAATTTTTTATTTATTTATATTTTTCATAAACCCTTAAAATGTTTAAAATAACTGAGGGAGGTGAAGAAAGTTGAAGGGTGACTATTGGCCGCCCCCTTTCCTTTTTCGGTTTGGGCTGCTTTAGTTCTTCAACGTGATAAAAAAAGGGGGTTAGAATCCTGACTCTTTTCTTGCAGCACTATTGATGGAAGTTTAAAAAGGGCTAGTTCAGGCCCATTATAGAGACCTGTGGCCTTGTAACATAGCGATATTATTGTGGGAACGGCTATTACAACCCCCCATTATGATCAACAGCCCCCCATTTTATTTTATTAAAAATACTCTTAGGTAAAATTATCAAAAAGGACATTAGTATTAAAAACCTAAATGTGTTTTTACTCCTACCCCCACTCAAACCTAACATAATATACCCCATCCCTCACTTCCATCATTCTATCACAACCCAATGTATCATCCTCATCCCTTACTCCTTCACAACCATCCCTAAGAAAAAATCCTTAAAGACTCCTATTTTTAGTGGCTTTTACATTTTTAATGAGCAATGGACGAGGAATGAGTAATTTGGGATGATATTGGCGGCAATGAAATATGAATTTTGCATTCAAAGTAAGCAAAATCCTTCTTTTTTCAATACATATTCGCGTTTGTTCGCCACTGGTTATCCGAACAATACAGTAATGTTCGTTATTATAAGGTTGAACAATATACATATGTTTGGTTTAACATGGCCGAACACGTCCTTTTGAATTATGAAACTGCTAATACATACAATTCAGTTCTATATAATCAAAGATTACGTATATGTTCGGTTTCATGTGACTGCTGAATATTTGCATATATGTTCGGTTTTAAACAACTAACGATATAAATATTGTTTGTTTTCCTTATACCGAATGGTTATAATCCTTTATTTGGTTAGGGGTATTTTCGTACTTTACTAGGGTGTGTATAAAAAATTTGGGGGGGGGGGGTTTAAAAAATCAGTGGAGGGCTATTGATCAAAATGGGGGGTGGCAATAGCTAGGCCCTATTATTGTCCTGTTAAGGGATCAAAAGCCCAGCATCTTATATGTAGCATATTGGGATGGGCCCTGCTTATTGCCACCTCCCATTTTGATCAACAACCTCTAATTGCTTTCTAACCCCTACAATTTTTCAAACACACCCCACCAAAGTTTCAAAATACCCCTAATCAATGAGAATAAATTTTTAGGCTATTGATTTGTACTCCCACTAATACTATCGATTGCCTCAAGGAGGACCCTTTTTTCATGTTCTCTTTTTTAATTTTTTAATTTTTTTTTATCTAAGTTTTTCTTCTTCTTTGGATGCATAGGAAATTTTGAGATTTTCACATGTATGTTCGGTATTGTAAATCTAAACAAAGGACATATATTCGGTTATGTAAACTGAACATAATTGTTATGTTCGGTTCTCGTCAACCAAACAGATAAAGTATATGGGGGAAGCAAATTCATTGCAATATTCGGTCTTAGGAAACTGAGCATTTATATATTCAACAGTCATATGGAACCGAATATATTAGAAATCTTTGGTTATATAGAACCAATCTGTATTAGTAGCTTCATAATTCAAAAGGATATGTTCGGTCATATTAAACTGAACATATGTATATTGTATTATTGTTCGGCTTTATAATACCAAACATTACTGTATTGTTAAGATAACCAATGGTAAATAAGCGCGAATCTGTATTAGGGAAAAAAAAAACGATTTCTGCTTACTTTCAACGCAAGATCCATATCTTATTGCTGCCAATATCATTCCAAATTACTCCTGCCTCATCCATTGCTCATAAAAAATGTAAAAGACACTAAAAATTGGAGTATTTATGAATTTTTTCTTAGAGGTGGTTATAAGAAAGTTAGGTTTGGTTGGGAGGTAGAAACATAAATGTATTTAGGCTTTTAGTACTGATGCCCTTTTTGGTAAATTTTCCAAAGGATATTTCTAGTAAAATTAATTTTGGGGGCTGTTGATCAAAATGAGGAGGCAATAGCTGTTCCCTATTGGGGTGGGTTGGCCAAAGGAGAGATTTCTAAAGCTCTTGGGTCTAAACAAATCCCCTCAAGATTTACATAGATCACTTGTAAACCTATATATTCGATAGTGAAATTAGAAACTCGAATTCATGGCCTCTAATTTATGCCCACTAGTCTTTTATCATTTATATTATCTTCACAGGTTAACATATTAAATTGAGAAGGCTAGAGTTGTCATTGAGTAGTGTTATTCATGAAGCCTACTTCTTATTCATCCCTAATTTCTATCTCTAATTTCATTTCTTAAATGATGTGGCAACAAGTGCAACATCATATAAAATTTTTGGTGTTTTTTAAATACGAGCTATATGAGTAGCAACATCATTAGGGGGAAAAAAAGGAAAAGAAAAAAAGAGAGGTAAATATTTAGTGGACATTAGCATGATCATTAATCATTAATGATCATGAAATTTTGTTTATGATACACAGCTTGAATCAATTAGTGGCTCTGCTTCATTCATGCACTTTCAATTCTAATCGTAACTGTAAAAAAAAATAAAAAATAACACATCGATTCACTTAGTGGAATCAATTTCATGATCATCTCATCAACTAGTGTGCATGGAAATGACAACATCCATAAAATTTAAGGTCTTGCAAATTTTTGTTTTATTTTGAAGTGAGTTCTCTGGCCACTGAGTTCAATGGCTGGAAATTCAAGTCCACAAAATTAGTCTCAAGCTTAATTAGAAATCGGTATAAAAATTAAGGACTCTAATCTAATGGAAATTTTGATAAGTGGACCAATAAACTCCTGGGAAGCTAGGACTTAAGCCTCAAAAAACAAAAGATCTTGATTCCAACTTCTCAATTCGTCTTATAACTATCCGTGGACCAACTTATCGTTAACCAATGTAGAATAATTGATGGTCTTACCTATGTTTGAGGATTAGTCAATTATAAAGTCAAGATACCCTATTAGCATAATAAAATAAAAGGTAAAATAAAAATAAAAACTAAAGTCTGGTGGGTCGCTAATTTGTTTTTTACTCCTTCTGTTTCAAATTGACCATCCCCTTTAAAAAAACACACTTTTTAAGGAAACCCTATTAAATGCTTTCACATCAATGCATATGTTTTGAGATTCTAATTTTGCCCTCAAGTGTGCAAAATAATAGAAAAAGAGAAAATAACTTTTTAAGGGTATTTTATGAAATGAATAAAAAGGAATCAATGGCTTTTGAAATGTGACAATAATTTTAAAATATCCACAAAAAAAAAAGGCCACTTATTTTGGAATGGATGGAGTATATAACTTGTAATTTATTTATTTTCACAGCTTATATATAACTATATAAGGAAAGCCGTGAGGCAAGAGGCTGCAAATTAGGAAACTTTCTTGTTGCCTTGTGTATGAAGTAATTAATGCAAGTCCATTTAAATTAAGGAAACCCACTAACTTCCTATTTATTGGACTGACCCTCTCACTCTCTCTCTTTCAAGTTTCAATCATAGTGCCAACAAAAGACTACTAGCTCCTAGTACTACACAACTTACGATATTTTACTCAAACTACAAGGAAAAAGCACCGCACCACACGTCTACACCAAACTTTCTGGAGAATCTTGCTCCATAGATGGTAAAGCGTAAGACATTCTTTCAATCTTTCCCTTTTTTCCTTCGTGTTTCAATTGATTTGTATGTTAGGTCCTTTTTTTTTTTTTTTTTTTTTTTTTTTTTTTTTTTTTTTTGGAGTAGCATATGTTGTTACCCCCTCCTCTGGAACCAAAAGAGGCTCGGGGAGTCGTAGCCTTGGGCAGGACGACGGTCACCGCATGATGTCTGGTGTCCCTATCTCCCTCTCTTTCTTTCTAATATCTGTTTTTGCTCTGTATTGCTTGCTATGTTGGGAAAATTACAGTTGGTAGTCATTCTCAGTTAAGTTAATTAGTGGTTATTTGTATTGATGTGTAATTATTTGCCCATAGCTGGATCAATATGTAATACCAATACTACCTCTCCAAAGAACATTTAAACATTTAAAATCTCCTTGCAGAAATTAGATTTTCAAATCTGGAAAAAAGTTGGGATTAAGTGGAATTCGATTTTCATGATGAACATGATAACTGTCCATTGAGCATCCATAATGACCATAAAATGACATCTTTGTTGCTGACTTACGATACATCCTTATTGAACTTCCTGTTCAAGGGAAACAACTTTGGAGGTTTTATGGGAATGGGGTTTCTTCCTAGCGGCTAAGGTTTCTTCTGGAAAGAGGATTTCTCGATATTATGGTTTCCACGGCTAATTCTTCTCTCTTTGTTGCACATCAGGGAGTTTGTTGCCCATGGGGTTTCCTTGAGAATGTATCGGTAAGTGGTGAGAAGTCGTCTGGAGTCTCTGCTTCAATGGCTTGGAAGAATGCGGCAAGGGTTTCCAAAAATTCTTTTGCTATTGTTCTTAGACAACATGTGGTGGAGGGATCTATGAGTCAAATCCCATTACCTAAGATTGAGGAGGACATGGTTACTGTTCGAATTAGCGAGCAACCTTATCAGTCAAAGCTGGCCGAGTGTAACACAACTGTAATCGGTAGATTGCTGCTACAAAAAGGTTCCAAACCTTTCGCTTTTCCTGAGCTTAGATCAAAGCTAGCCTCTATTTGGAAAACGATGGCGGAATGGCGTCTTGTTCCATTAGGTAAGGGCATTTTGATATTCACTTCTATCATATAGAGGATATAAAGAAGGTTTGGGCAGGGGGTAATTGGCATTTGTCACCTGGAATGTTCTGTATCTTATAATGGGTTGCTGATTTCAACCTAAAAAATCAAGTTCAATCTCATTCGCAGGTATGGATTCGATTATATGGCCTATTGCAAGTATATTGGCATTGGAAAAATTTATTGCAGATTGCAAAGGGTGTTGGCATACTTCTACAGATTGATAAAGCGACTCTGAACCAAATCTGTGGCCATTATGCTAGAGTTTTGGTTGAAATTGACATGTCGGCTCTTCTTCCTGATCGTATTAGAGTGGAAAGGGAGGGATATGGGTTCTTTATTGATGTGTATTATGAAAACCTCCCTTTGGTTTGTTCCCATTGTCATTTGATTGGTCATGAGATTTCGAAATGTCGTTTTGTTTCTGAGAAAGGGTCTAAAGCAGTTGGTGATCAGCTAGTTAAGGGGACTTCTATGGTTTATCGGCCTAAGCAGATAGTCGATGGTATTGGCAAGAATACTGGGGCTGCTACTATTGTGCAGAAGGGAGTAGAGAATAATTATCTTGAAAAAGACACTACCTTATTGGATACAGTTCAGAATGATGATTACATGGGGAAAGAGAAAGCTCATGTTGCCACTAATGTGGTCCAATCCTCTGAGATTAAGCACTCTTCTTCTACAAAGAGCTTCACTTATGTGAGTGCTACACCTCCCAAAAGGTGGGGTGATTTTGATGATGAGAGTTCCGAGTCCTCTACGTATAATCCTCAACTGCCAATTTCTAATGAGCATTTAAATGATGTTGCCGTTCGCTCATTTAGGCATAACATGTTAGATTCACTTGTTGGAGGCACAATCAAAGGTTCTATTGCAGTTGATTTACAGCCTACATCTTCAGAGCATACTATTAGTGACATGGCTATTGACCAAGTTGAATTAGCAATTCAGGCAGCAGAGGATGCGGATAAGCCTTTCACTCCTGTTATGTCTAAATCCCAGCTTAAAAGAATGAGGAAAAAGGGTAAGCTTTTGATAGTTGTTGAGCATTTTTACCTTTTAAGGGGCAGGTAGTTGAATGTTGGTTCTTAATGAAGGTGCTCTATTAGAATATTAGGGGTTTGGGTAACAAAGCCTCTAGGAGGGAACTAAAAAATTTTATTTCAGTTAATAAACTAGATATTCTTGGTATCTCTGAACCTATGATTGAATTTAATTCGGTTGATGCCAGTTTTTGGAAATCTGTAGGTTTGAAGTTGGTGGCCTTAAATAATAGGGGCCGTCTCATGTCTAATCTTTGGGTTATGTGTGCCGATAACTTAGCTACTCCAGATATTATTTTGAAGTCTGCTCAACAGGTTACTATTAAATCCAAATTTGATCTATCTGGGGGTGCCTATTTTTAAAGGAAAGCCAAAACGAGTTTACTTGCAACAGCTTGCTGATAAAGCAAAATCTAAGCTTGAGGGTTGGTAGTGCAAATTTCTTTCCTTTGTTGGTAGAATTTAGTTGGTGCAATATGTTATTTTTCCAATGTTATTGCATTCTTTTATGTTATATGCTTACCCTTCTGCTCTTCTTAAGCATTTGCAAATGTGGATTAGGAATTTTATCTAGTTTGGGAATGTGGATTCTAGGAAGACTGTGACTATTTCTTGGAATCAGGATTGCTCTCTTCATGATGAAGGTGGATTGCGTATTAAGGATATGCGTGCATTTAATCGGGCAGGTCTTTTTAATTCTTGCTGGTGCATTATCACCTAAAATAGTGTTTTCTCTCATTTTATGAAGGCATGGTTTAAAATTCAGAATCTTCAATTTTCCACTTCATATAGATCTTCCTCTGTTTGGCCTGGGTTTAAAGTCGTTTTGGCTGAAATTGCTTTTCACGCTCAATGGATAGTGGGTAATGGATCAGATATCAGATTTTGGCTTGATAATTGGTTGGGCGATCCTCTTCTTCATCAACTATCTATTCGATCTAATTTTGATGCTTCCCTTGACTGTAAGGTTTCTGCATTTATTCATAATAAGACTTGGGCCTTACAAATGAGTTCTCCACTACATTTCTAGATGCTGCTGCCTCTATTCTTAATGTGCCTATTCCATTACAGGATTCTTCAGATGCAGTTATTTGGCCATATTCAAATTCTAGAGATTTATCCTTTTCTTTTGCCTATACTCATTGTAGGAACAAACTCCCTTTAGTTGGTTGGCCTACTCATCTTTGGAAGAATCTTTTTCCTCCTCGATTTTCAGTTTTGGTTTGGAGATTATTGTGGAACAAGTTACCTACTAATGATCAAATACAAAGGAGGGGTTGTCTTATAGTTTCCTGCTGTGGTCTTTGTGCTAAACCTAGTCATTTTGAGGATGCTAATCATCTGTTCTTGTGCTGTGAGTTTGCTTCCTCTATTTGGCAGTGGTTCTTTTCAGTTTTTCACATAACATTGCTGTTATTGCGGCTTAGCATTATTTATTTTTGGAATTATATTTCGACTCAAAAATTGAGCTCTCAAGTTTTTAATCTTTGGCTTGCGGGAGCTATGATGGTTTTCTATTATATTTGGCACTCTCGGAATTTATTGAGATTTGAGGATGTTAAGCCAAATTTTCGGCGGAGTTGTCTTCATATAAAATCTATGTTGCATGATGTGGGTAAAGTTAGTTCGGGCACAATTAGAAATCTTGTTGATGATCTTTCTGTTCTTCACTCTTTTGGGGTAAAAGGTGTGCCTAGGAAGGCTCCAGCCATAACCCTTGTTCGATGGCATCCACCTTTCCCTTCTTGGATTAAATTAAATACAGATGGCCTTGCCAAAGGCAATCCGGGTCCAGCTGCTAGTGGTGGTGTTTTTCGGAATTATCATGGTTTTGTTAAAGGCGCTTTTGGTGTTAGTATTGGGACTTGGTCAGCTTTCTTTGCGGAGCTCTTAGCTGTTATCATTGGGATTGAACATGCTTGGTCCAAGGGTTGGAAGCACTTATGGTTAGAATGTGATTCTTCTTCGGTTGTTCAATGCTTAAACAATCCCATCTATATGCCTCCATGGAGGTTGAAAACTCGTTGGTTGAACTATCAATTTTACTTGAAGCATATGGATTTCTAGTTTAGTCTATTTTTCGTGAGGGTAATACTGCAGCTGATAAATGCGCCAATCTAGCTAGGTTTGGGATCTTTTAGCTTTACTTGGTGGTGGACAGCTCCTATGGAGGTTTTGCCTATTACTACTAGGGATATGTATGGTTTACCTTATTATAGGTTTAGACCTTAGCTGTCTTGTGGAGTGAGCTTTCTCTTAATTGCTCTTTTTCTTTTATTTTTCCAACGTTGTTTTCCTTTATTTTAATAAAAGATGGGTTATAGCACATGATTTGGGTCTTCTATGGTGCCAACATAGTTGGGATCCTAGGATGGTCTATAATACTTGCAACCCTTTTATTTGATTCAAAAAAAAAGAAAAAGATACATCCTTGTTATTTATTTATTTATAGGGAGAATACATTTTTACCCCTTTAACTTTCACTTACAAACACTTCGCGCCCCTTTAGTTTGTTTTGAGAACACAACTTTCTCATGTTCTGAAAAATGACACTTTATATCATTTTGTCACTTAGTTGTTTGGTTTTTTTTTTTTGGATGAAAAATGGTTGCACATGTCCATTAATAGCATTTTTTAGACGAAAAATGCCCTGGTAATGGGTATTTTCACCAACATATGGTAAAAATATATTTATAAAATCACTGTTTTTGACAACGTTGTAAGGGTTATATACATTTTCCAAACATGAGGGGGTCAAGTGTTTGAAAAAAAATTAGGTTTATTTATTGAGTGAAAGTTGGGTGCAAAGTGTTTTTTTGTGAAAGTTGAGGGGTGAAACTGTATGTTCTCCTTTATTTGTTTTTAAAGCAGAAGTGTTCAAAATGCAATCAATGCGAATCATTTTTCCTTTTTTCTTTTTTTTTTTTGGGGGGGGGGGGGGGGGGGGGCGCCTCGCCTCCTCGACCTGGGGCATGATCCTTGTTGAGGCAATTGAGGAGCGACTGTGAGTACATTTGGCTAAACCATTTTCGAAGAGTAAAGAAAATGAGAAAATAAAAAAGAAAGTGGATAGAATTTAACGATGGATAATTTATTAATCATGGATCTTGCCATAGGCCTTCGTTGAGGCAAAGACAATCCTCAGTTTAAACATGCGGTTTCTACATTTTAATTTATTCATGGTTACGGCATTTAAAATTTAATCAAACTTCTTTCAAGAGACCTTTTCCACTTTTCATCTCACCCATTTGTGACAGGCATCATCATTGCATCAATAGAAGGAACCTCGTGTGGTGAAGGATGTGTAAATAGGCACAGTGACAATATAATTTCCTTGGCAAATTTGAGCTCCAATGTGAAAGGTGGAGTTCCTGCTATGATCGCCCTCCTATCGTCTCCCCCATCAACATGGGAAATCCGAACAAAAGGCCCCACCATGGATGAATAAAATTGTTAAAGTTGCTTCAAACAATGATTCTATAACTAATTAGAGATAAGCCGAGAAAGAAAAACCAAATTTATTAGAGGTAAGACGAGAAGAGAAATTCTAAGGTTGTCTAGTAAATTAGGGTCTAGGGTTTTAGGAAAGATGATAAGGGCTGTTGTAGTGGTTGCATTGAACAGAGATTTGAATCACTTGATTCGCTTTTATAGACTTTTGGCTTGTAATTGCGCTTCAAGCGATTCTTCAATAAGGATTGAACTTGTGTTAAATGTCTTCCAACCTTCTTGGACAGCAAATTAGTGCTCAGAAAAAAAACATAGAAAATGACAATTGTGTAGTTTTCATAAGGGTGTAATTGGTTCCTTTGAGCTGGTCATTTGTATTGAACAGTAATTATTTACCCATATAGCCCGAACAATCTAAAATTGCCCCTTTTCATTGGCCCATTATTTTTTATGGTAAAATGCAAAAGACTATCCTAAACAACCTAGCCGACGAGGCAGAATTTTACAGAACTTAGACAAGCAACCCTGGCACTAGAGTATGCATATAGCTCCGATATGGGAGATCTTAAGATCCTGCAGTAAAGCAAGGAGCTGTACTTTTGGTGCACATCTTGAAGAGGGGTTCCATCAATGCCTCCTTCCTTCCTAGTGGCTGAAGAAGTTGGGCACGGTTCATGCATAAGATAAGCTCTCTTTTGCTGATGATGGATTAACCCCTCTTTTAGCTACAAATGTTTGCATGACTCCCACACCTGCTTTTACCTTCCCTATCTTGAAAACCCATAAACACGATGCCAGCCAAATCTATTGTTTCCAAGGTCTGTTCACGAAGACTTCAATCAAACTAGAGACCAGAAAATTATTGTTTTGGACATCTTTTACAACAAAAGAAGTTGAATGTCCCTAATTATTGGAATGATTCAGTTAAAGCAAATGCCAGTTCTCAACCAGAGACTGCCATAGGCTGCAGGCAAGCTTCCTTAAAAATATTGTAGATGCTAAAACTTGGATATCATGTGTCTAGGTCATTCACTAGAGAGATCAGCAACTCAAATGATTGCAACTTGCAAGAGGATTGAAAAAAAATCTCTCAAAAAAAAAATTTACCTTAAATACTGAACATATTACATCGCATTTTTACAACATGTTTGGTAGTGCCAGAGTAAAGCTATTCTTAAATACTTGCGATGTACAAATGGGCTTTTTACCAAGAATCATAACTCTGCAAAACAGCATCTTAACAACTCAAAGAAAGTCAGTTGAGCAGAGTGTCCAGTCTAGAATGCATCCAATTTATATACTATCAATGAATTATATCCCTATAATTGCCTGTGATCTCTGGTTCAAAATTTAAGATGAAAAGGAAAAAAAAAAAAAATCATGAATATATCAGCCCAGGAACAGATCTTCTACTGACCATTCTAGCTGCCACCAGACCAGCAGCCAGTGCAGCTCCAAACAAAGCATGCAATCTCACACAGTAATACTTTGCCATGAAGATCTTTGTTTTGTCCTGTACAGATAAATTAAAAAGCAAATTAGAGGGAAGTATAAAGAGGACAGGGAATGGGTTCATATCCCCTCCGTGATATGACTTTACGATTTCATTTGGTTCTCCCAGAGTGCATCTGAACACTATCATGTACAAAAGCACCAGTCATTTCATTGAAAAGCTATCGTATATTGAGGGTATGCCTCTTTTGCTATGTGCCAAGCTATAACGGTGAAACCATAAAAAGTAAAATATAACTAGAGGGGCTAGGAATCATAGGACTTAGGGCATACTACTCACCTTATGATTCTCTTCAACAAAACTAACCACCAGTCTTCCCATGGGTAAAGTCAGGGCACAGAAAAACTGGGAAAAATCACATTTTCTATTTAGATATGGTCAGTGCGATGGGAGAAAAATCCAACACAACTATACTAACAAGCAGAGAGGATGGGAAGACCTCAAATTGAGTACGCATCAAATGAAAAAAATACATACTTTACCAATACAAGAATGGCTTACAATGGAAGTCAAAGGAAGAGCTTTGCTTAGACCAAGAGCAAACAGAAGAGAATAAAGCACCATGACTGCAATTTTTACAACCTCTGAGCCTGTTTTGGTGCCAAGCCTAACCTGCATTAATGATTTAAAAACAAAAATGAATAAAGCACTAATTGTTTATCATCAATTTGTAAAAACATTAAGGCCCAGTGCAAGTCTATTCACCAGAGGAGATATTTTTCCAACAGCTTTATCTCCATCCACCTGTTTAATACATTATCAATGTTAGCTGATACACAGTAACCCAAGGAGAGTAAAAATCTGGGATAATATGACTAAGGAAAAAACAAAACAAAACAAACCTGATGAAAGTGACTACAGAAGAGAATCAAGGATGTTGTTAATCCAACAAGAAGTGATGCAGAAAGAATCGTGCCAGTTAGGGGAAGATAGTTCATATCACTGTCAACCATTTAAAACCATCATTCAAAAGACTTGAAAAATTAAAATGCAAAAGTAAAACTAACAAAGGAACCATAAAACCTTGTGCCGCTCTGCATTAAGTAAAACGCAGTTGTAGCAAATGGGCCGAAAGCCGCAAAGCATAAGGGCTCTCCCAGTCCTTGGTAACTTAACCGAAATGGTGGACACTGCAACAAAAACAATTTTTAACAGCTGTAAAACCTGATCTTTCCCCTGGATTACTTGATTGGTGGACTAGTTGGGAAGTACAGGTTGCAAATGTGTGAACAAGGCAATGAGCCCAAAGCAAGGAATGTTAATTGTTCCTAGTGAGGAAGGTTGAAGTGAATTTGTGCTCTGACCAAAAAGGTTTGATTAATCAAGACACAAAACTAACAAAAAATAAAAAGAATTACTGGAACACTATAGTCATATTCAATCCAAACTAATCATCAGTATTAATCAGTTATCCAAACAAGGTTATTAATGTATCACGAATTGGACTACCTACTATGACCCCAGTTCAATAAAGGATGGGTTACACCTGCCAGCAGTGTGATATCTAACGTAATATAGCTGTTCAAGCAAATTTGTGATCTACCTAAGAGACAACTTGAGCATTTTAGGTGCTAAAGCAAATTATTGCAGTAGGTAAATAATTCATTTCAAGGCTTCTCAAATGCCAACAGGATTCTCTTACTTGATATATATAACCGCAAGTAATTGCACAGGTCAGTAATAATATCGAACGCATATTTCCTGCCTCCACAGATGCCCATGTGAGTCCAATGAAACCAAGAGCAAGTAATGAGTAGGCAGCAATAAGGGTCCCTGTACGGCTTCCCAAATGCATTACAAAGCACAATTGGCCAATTGTTATTATTGTACACTGAAACAAAAGATTGACAAAACAAGAAAGGCATAGATGCCAAAAACTAAAGAAATACACACAAGCAGCCATGCACATATATGCGCAAGGAGAATAAACTTACCTGCCAACCATGTTTACAACTGATTCTTTCTTGTTCTTGTCTGCTCCTGTATCGAAATCGTAAACATCGTTGCTGCCCATGTACCACAGACATGAATTTTCAGTTTGTAAAAAAAGGAGTTAAACAAAGTACTGTCATGACTGATGAGGCTAATGAGGTCAGTCCGCCAATGGTGTATTGTTTACAATTAGCAAACGTGTATATTTTCTTCATGAGGAGGGAGTCCAGTATAGGATCTTCAAGCTGAAAAAGCCACCATACTGATTTTTTTATTTTTTTATTTTTTGCCTGGGGTTCCACAAATCAGAAATGAGTCTTTTTGAATGGGGAAAGGTAAGGGGGATATCTTTACTAAAAGAAAAAAGGAGGAAATATCTAGAAGAAAGAGATTAATACAACATAGGAAAGCAAAATAGAAAAATTTGACAAGAACTAGGAAAGCAAAAAAGGAAAATTTGACAAGAACCTGCAAGTCCCATAAAGTCATCGAAATAAAAACAATGTGAAAATTCAGTAACCACAGAATATTTCCCAGTAAAAGCTCCCCTCTTAGCTAGAGTCCACTTTTGAGTTGGCCAAGCTGGGAAATTCAAGAAAAACAACCCCTAGAGGTCCTAGAGAGGTTAGCTATCTCTTACAATGGGAAAATATCTCCAAGATCTTGGGAGAGCTATGTGGCCTAATGCACCTTATTGAAAGAATCACCTTTCAAAATGATGGAAGATAGTGTTAGCTTGATACACATTGTTGGCCCATTCCCTAACAGCCTAACCTTTTGGGGCTAGGACAAGCAAGGCCCAGCTGGTCTAGAGAAGACAAATAAAATAAACCCCACAAGAACCCAACCTAAGCCTCCAATGCCCTGTGTATGTCCTCACATTCTGCATGGTCCAACCGTCCAACACAGTTGCACCGCACGTCTAGTAAACCAAATCCATGATCTATCAATAAGATACCTTCGATATATCACAATTTACACAAAAATTAAATGTTCTATCAATAGCTACAGAGTCAGTTGTGCAGTATCACTACCAGTTAGCTTGTCCTCTGAAACAGTAACAAAGCTCACCTTAAATTCAGCCAAGTGACAATAAGAACTGAGGAAGCCAAGAGTATAAAATAGCGCCTAGCTGAAAATACACCTGTCTGCAAATAAGCAGCTGCACTACCAACCTGTTTGTTGAAACTACAAAGAGTAAGACGGATGGAGCGTGAATCTTTCAACTTGTAATGAAAAAGGCTGATCAACATGAGCACATTTATAGAAGACTTGATTCCTATCAAATACAAAAATGAACATAAGAAAAATCCAATAAACTAAAACAGGGGCAGAGCAGGATTTTATCTTTGCTGCACACGTGCGTGCGGGTGGGGGGGGGGGGGGGGGGGGGGGGAGGGGCGGGGAAGTTAAGAACTTACTAATAATATTGAATTCAATCTTATAAAATCTACAAAAAAGGTGATTCATCCATGGGTGTATGGCAGTAATGTTGGACGAGATAACCACAAATGGATGTATGACAGTTTAGAACTATGTTACATGGACTTGGTGTGGGTGTGTATCCAGATGTCAGATTCATCAAATTTCCAAAATTAGGATATGGGGACTCAGCCAAAAAGGATCCAAAAATTGGATATGGGTATGAGGATACGTGTATAGATAAGGTTAAACATGATGGGGGGCAAGTTTGTAAGTGTCTTGATATTGCCATAATGATTCATTTATGAGGCTTAAATATACAAAGTCAAAATTTGGTCATTTAAAAAATAATATGAGGAACAATGTGATAAAGGGAACTGATAGAAATCCTTGAGGGTTATAGATGAATAGTCGAACAAGACAGAGCCTTGTGCTCTCTGGCTTCTCCATCAGCACCCATCTCTGGGAATACCGCTGGCCTTCCTCTGCTATTTATTATACCTTCTCTCTCTCTCTCTCTCTCTCTCTCTCTCTCACTCTCTGCTGATGTTGCTTCTTCTTCTTCTTTCCTGTTTCTTCTTTAGTGTTGTGTACAATTGTAAAGTGCCATATTCGACACAGATCCCATAACCATACCCGTGTCGTGTCGTGTCGACACAGGTACCTTGGGTTTGTGTGTCAATTCTGTGTAACGAAGGTTTAGAAGAGGCTGAGAGAGATTGTGTGTGTGGCCAGTATCCATCTTTTAATCTCTTTTTTTTCTTTTCTTTTCTTTAGTTTAGTTTTTTTTTTTTTTGGGGCAAAGTGCACATAACCCCCCTGAAGTAAAGAGAGAAGGGGGGGGGGGGGGGGGGGGGTCAGCCAAAAACCCCCCCTGATGTTCAAAATCAAGCAATGTCCCATGGTTGTAGAACATGAGGCGATGCACCCAATTTCATAGAACAATAACCAACCTCCCTTTATGATGAGTCAGCTCTAAACATTATCAAAAAAATCTAAAACCCAAATTTCACCAATACCTAAATTTCTCTACACATGTCAAATACCCATTGCGAGTACTTAAATGTTTTTGTGGTCCAATAGTTGACTAACTAGTATAGAGATGCAGATGCAATTGATCCATGCAACATTTAATTAAAGTAGTAATATTATGAGATCTTTTACATTAGAAATACACATGAGACATCTAAAAAAAAAAAGAAGTGATTTCTAATCGAATTTCACAGCGCTAGTCTTATTTTAAAGGTTATTTAGGCTGATCCAAAAATAAATAAATAAATAAAGGTTATTTAGGTGATGTCTTGTAATCTTGGGTCCTATCATATATGGATATGAATACCTATTTTTGTATAGGTATCATACATCTAAAAGTACATTCTACGTCTAGAATACAGGTTTGCATGTATTGTGACAATATGCAAACCTATACTCTAGAAGTAAGTACCTGAAATGTGTCCACTTGAGGTGTTGGATTTGCATAAGGTTTCATCAAGCATGAGGTGTAACGTGGGTTCTTTTTCAAGATTCAAATACGGCATCTGATAAAATACTTTAGTTTTACATATAAATTAAAGATCCAATTGAATCTATTTACATAAAAGAATAGGAAAACAATATTCTAACAAAAATAATTAAAACATGCAAAAAAAATTATATTTCTTAATTAATTCTACTGAGATGTCTTCTTGTGAGTTGGGAATTCCTATTTCTGAGCCTCCTTTTCTTTGTAGCAATTTCAAGATTATTCAGATCGATTGCAAGCTAGTATATATCAAACAAACTAAGCATATTATGGTTTGTTTCCATTTTGTTTGTTGACACAATCTTATAGGTACACTTTAGCTGCTTTGTCTTCCCTACATAATTCAGTTCACCAATCTTATTAAGTCAAATAAGATTTTACCATTTCTCCTTATAAAAATCTGTGTCTTTGATCCAAATCATTTGAGAGGATTTTGATACATCATCCTGTACAAAATATTGTGTTGGTGCATTATTCTCAATGTATACTATCTGACAATGTACTTCAATTTGTTTTCTTAAACATACACATGTGCAAACACATTTTGACACTCCAACGATTATATTGTTAACTTATATTTTTCTTGGGGGAATTACAGATATGTCTGGCTACGGGCAAACAATTACAGTTCAATTACAGTTAGTATTCATTCTCAGTTAAATTAATAGTCATTTACTAGTAAGGTCGTAATCATTTGTATTGAACTGTAATTGTTTGCCCATAGCCAGACCAATCTGTAATTCCCCCTTTTTTTCTTCTGTTTTTTAGAAAATATAATAGAAATTCACTTGGTCAAATACTTAAGTTAGTAACGTCAACATTTGTGCTCCTAAGCATTTAAAATGAAAAACTTTAGATCAACCTTAGGGAGATGATTAAAAAGTTGGAAAAACTCACAGTGAGAGGAACCAGAGCGACAGAGTAAATTGGTAGTTTGATTGCCCTCCACAACAAGGTTGCTTTAGAAATATCCTCTTCTTTTTCCGGTTCATGGGTAGTGTCGCAATATTCGGTTCTACACTTGAACGGATCCCACCGATGTTGGTTTTGTCGCTTGTCTTCTAGTCTTCTCTTGTAAGTCTTATTAAATAACTTTTGAGCATTATTACATAATTGTGAAGATCTTTCAACAGCAAATGGAAAGTGGACTCCCAGAGAAGACCTGAGAAAAAAAAACATCATCAGTAAATACAGAAACACAGGTCATCCTCTCATCCTCTCTCTCTCTCTCTCTCTCTCTCCCCCCCCCCCCCCCCCCCCCCAACCCAAAAAAAAAACCCCTCAAGTAAGATGAAGTGATGTTTGGGAGTTAAAACCAAAATGACCTAGTAATGACTAACAACAACATCAAGTAGCTTCTGAACTCTGGCCTAGCCACCAAAATGTCAAGTGAAGCAGTTTACATTCTTCCAAATAATCATTAGTGAGTTATGGCTAACTTAAAGAGTTAGTGGTTTCAGATTATAAATTTCAAGTAGTGGACCTCATAGAAAACTGATAATTTTCTCACATGAAAGTGTAAACTTCATGAGTGCTGGACCCAAAACAGGTATCTTCAAAGTTCATTCACTCTAGCAAGCACATGTGTACCATAGGATTTCCATCATATTAAAGCCATTTTAAGGATTAGTGAAAGCTAAAAACCAGTTGGATTGGTTTGTATTGTGAGTGTCCCTAGGGTACTAAGTCATGTCCTAGAGGGGGGTGAATAGGGCTTAATCCAATGGTAAAGTACTATACCAATAAATTTGTTCTTATGCCTTTAACTTGAAATGAACCAATAAAACTGAATAAGCGAGTTATAAATATATTTCAATAATAAAAGAACAAGCAAACAAGCTAAATATGTTCGAGAGAAACTATTTGTGAAGCATTAGCAATTTAGCATTCAACAAATCAATCAACTAGGTTCTTTCTAGAAAAATATCAAACACATTTTGTACAACTTTGCACATGCAATGAATAATTAAATAATGAGAATAATGTAAATAAGCAAATGCACACAAGTACAAGATTTATAACGGTTCAGCCACATCCTACATCCACTCTTGAATTGCAAACATCACACCTAGGGTTTCCACTATGACAGGATTGCTCTCCGACAGGGGCACCAAGAAACCCTTCAAAAAGGAGACCACTCCTTTACACAAGCGTCCTCCCTTGTGGAAACACTTAGGGAGCCCTCTCCCTTGCACATAAAAGTCCTCTTCTGCTCAAGAGAATGCTCACAAAAATATCTACAAGTGAAAAATCGCAATTATGCGAGTCTAGTTGCTTAAGCATAGAATTTGTGAATAAACACATCGAGGAGGGGTGGAGGTGAATAGGTTCGAACCAATTTTAAGGAACAAACAAAATAAGCACTCTCAATAATAAGGGCTATTGTACTTGCCTTGCAAGTTTTCTAGAGTCTATAAATAAGGGCTATTGTACCCAAATGAATTTAGACTTTGATTAATGAAATATTGAGTATTTTGATTTGGTTATTGAAGGCATGCTTTCCTAGCTTCTCTCTTCTTCTTCTACTTCTTTTTCTTCTCTTTTCTCCAATTATTGATAGTGCTGTGTTTTCTAACTAACCCCTATTTTCAGTCTTTCAAACTAAAACCCAACTTCCACAACTCCTAACACCATTGATTCACAAAATTTCAAATAGACTTTCTTGAGCTTCTAAAGTTGGAGTACCAATGATAATAAAGAGGGAAAATTGGGGAGAAGTCCATATGCAAGGTTTTATAAAGGCATAAGTCCAATCAATTTTCTTGTACAGCCCCAAGTCCAATAACAACATGAAAAGTTAATGTTTAATTATTTGTTGGATTGAAATTTTTTTTTTTTCATACCATCTTTGCCCTCTTGTATTTTATGGTTAGTAAACTAGCTGTTAATGTAAAATATTATGTTAGAATTTCGTTTCAATTTTGCTCCTTGATTTACGCTGTAGATAACAAAATTCTCATTTTAATCTCCATCGTAATTTTTTGCCATATTTCAAATTTGAATTTGTGAAAAGGTTCATGTAGTTCGTTATGTTGAGGCTATTTTTGTATCTTCATCATTACCACAGTGATGCAATGTAGCAATTTTTACATTAGGGCAAAATGACCCCAGTGATGCATGTGACTGTTTATGCATCGGACCAGTTTAATGCATGTAACTGTTTCATTGTGCATCACCCCAACCAAATGGATGTAACTGTTTCAACGTGGTTGTACATTTGACCAACCTGATGCAATGTAATTGTTCATGTATCAGGCCAGCCAAATGCATGTAACTATTTTGTTTCACTCCAATTTGCTGCATGTAACTATTTCACATAACAATTTCATCACAAGAGAATATAAGTGGAAGGGTAAAATGCAAAAAACCCCCCTCTATTATTACCCATTTTGCAAGATACCCCCCTCTAAAAAAAACCCAATGAAAAATCCCCCATATTGTCCTAGGGGGGGTATGCCGTTAACGGAAGAAGTAAAAGACAATTATACCCTTGATATTTTGTATGAAACACTGCGTTTTGTTATAGCAATACTATTGTGTGTTTTTTTTTTTTTTTTTTTTTTCCTGCAAAATGCTTACTCTCCGGTCGCCGGATTCATAGTGGGTTTAAACCCCAAATTGCTTCTGAGTTCTACTGTTGTCTCTCAATGTGTTGGGTAGAGTGGCAAAAAAGGTTCAATGATGGGAGGGAACGACGGTGGCTTGACAGGAGACTTTGACGGCGATGCTCGATGGTGTTGGCTCAACTGAGTGAGGACTTTGACGGCGATGCTCAACCAGATCTTTTGGCGGCATCACCAGGAAAATTGGTGTGCCATGGCTACTGCTTCTTCTTCATGGTTTTTTTTCCCCCAATCTGTTAGGAGATTCAATTTTGGAGGAGACATTATGGTAGAGGCAGAGAATTTCTCACCGGTGAGTTAAAGAATGCCCTTTGTGATTCCTCACCGGAGAGCCAAAAAATGCCCTTTCTGATTTTTGATCTGTACAAATGTGCTTGACGGCTTCCATGGCTTTTGCTGTGGTTGCATTTTTTTTTGCTTCATCACCAGAAAAAATGGTATGCCATGGCTGCCAATGATTCTTCTTCGTGTTCTCTCTTTTTTTTTTTTTTTTTTTTTTTTTTTTTTTTTTTTTCCAATCTAAAGAATTTGAGGATTTTTCTGTTGCATCTTTAATTTTTCTTCAAGGGTCGTCACACTGGTGATGGAAGGAGATAACGTGATAGGTTGCATAGGGGTCCCCTTACACCCTGTTCAAAATCACTATACGCACTATTCCTATGTGGATGACCTTCATTATGTGTGGCGTAGTGAGTTCCATAGGGAACACTTACTTTCTCGAGCAAGCCAACAACATGAATCGCAAGGTTGGACACTTGAAGGTGTCTCTTCAATTTTTTTTAAATCTTTCACAAGATGGCAAAGTCAGTTGTAGCATGTATAATTGGAGAAGATGATCAGTTGAGAGATAAAGCTTCTACAGGTGGATCTGCTGGAAAAGTATTGCAAAGAAAACCTTCCAAAATTGAAAAAGGATTGGAAAGGACAGCTTCCACAGTTGGAATTGTGTGGAAGGAGGACACCGGTGATGGAAAGAGGAAGAAAGGAGGCGAATGTTTTTTTTTAATATTTTTTTTTATTATTTTTTTTAACGGAAAAGGGGAATACTTGGTCAAAGGGGATAATGGTCTTAAAATTGCTTCCATAGCATCACGTGCCAGTGATGTGATGTTTTTCTATTAGTTTACCTAACGGTGATTGGATGGAGGGTAGTAATTTGCTAAACCTAGACAGTATAGGGGTTTTTTTGTTAGGTTTTTTTTTAGAGGGGGTATCCTGCAAAATGAGTAATAATAGAGGGGGGTTTTTTGCATTTTACCCTAAGTGGAACTCGTATAAACGTTCAATATTCACATGGTCATACATGTGTTTATTCTCAAAACTTTTAGTATCTTTTTTTATTTACCAAAATTTGAAGTTATGAAATTTTCATATCATTCTTTTTCCATGTAACATTTTCGCCAGCATAAAACAGTTACATACTTTTTAAAAAAATAAGGAGGTACGGTTATGGGACAAAAATAAGGAGAGAATTTTGGGAGAAAAATAACCAAATTGCTGTAATGGAAGGAACAGTTATGGGAGAAAAATAAGGAGAGAATTTTGGCTGAGATTTTCTCCACCGTTTACGGCCCCTTAACGATTTCATAGTTACAATGTTATGTGACAGCACGTTACAATTTTTTCCTAGACCCATGCCTGCATATGCGATGTTTTATGAAGGCATTAGTCCTAACCAATTTTTTTATACAGCAAATTTGGGGACAAGTCCATATTTTAAGACTTACGTAGGCACAGGTCTTGGAAAAAATTGTATACAACCATAAAACCATTAAAATATGGCGTGACACAAAAATACCCATAACGTACTATCACGTAACATTGTAACTGCGAAATCGTCAAGCGGCCATAAACAATGGAGATAATCTCGGTCAAAATTCTCTCCTTATTTTTCTTCAATAACCATACCCTCTATTATAACAATTTGGTCATTTTTCTCCCAAAATTCTCTCCTAATTTTTCTCCCATTGAAATTCTGTCATAACCGTATCCTCCTCATTATTCAAAATAGCATGTAACTATTTTATGTCGGCAATACATGGAAAAAATATGACATGAAAATTTCATAACTTTTGAATTTGGTAAATCAAAAAAGATACTAAAAGTTTTCAGAACAGAACAGAACAGAACAGATACATACATAACCATATGATTGTTGAACGTTGCGTACGAGTTCCAGAATTCCATTTATATTCTCTTGTGACAAAAATGTTATGCGAAACAGTTACATGCAGCAGGTTGGAGTGATGCACAACCACGTTAGAACATTTACATGCATTAGGTTGGAGTGATGCACAACCACGCAAAACAGCTACATGCATTCAGTTGGTCTGATGCTCAGGCATGAACAATCACATTACATCAGGTTGGTCAGATGTACAACTGCATTGAAACAGTCACATGCATTTGGTTGGAGTGATGCACAACCATGTGAAACAGTAATATGCATTAGACTAGTCCAATGCATAAACATTTAGATGCATCAGTGGGATTATTTTACCCTAATGTACAAACTATTACCTTGTATCACTGCGGTAACGATGAAAATGCAAAAATTGGAAAATAGCCTCAACGTAATGAACGACATGAACCTCTTCACAAATTCAAATTTAAAATATGGCAAAAAATGATGATGGAGATGAAATGGAAATTCTGTTATCTATGGCATAAATCAAAGAGCAAAATTAAAAAGAAACCTTAACAGAATATTTTACCTTACCTGATCACTTACAATAAAATATAAGATGGCAAAGATGGTACTAACAATTTTTTTTTAAAAAAAAAAAAAAAAAAATCAGTCAAACAAATAATTGAACGTTAACGTCTCATGTTGTTATCGGACTTGGTTCTGTATAAGAAAATTGGTTGAATTTATGCCTTCATAAAACCTTGCATATGGACTTCTACCTAATTTTACCTAAAACAAAACATACCCTTACAGTTTTGGACCATTTAATTGTAACAATTATTTGGATATTATGTCTTAAATACTTGCACCTAAAAGCTAAAGTTGCAGGATCTTCTATCTGGGTGCCACTTCCGCTTTGAATCGAGATCATACCAACCCCCACCCAAATAAAAACAAAATAAAAAAACTTTAGAGATTTAACAATTTGCAGTTCTCTTATGACTGAACTACAAGTCTACTGTGACAGCTAAGTGTATCAGAAAATGAGTACATACTCAGTTTAAGACTCATAATCCCATGTAAAGTTTAGCAGGGTTCAAATGCACGGCAAACATAATATCCACTTACACTATCTCATCTCTAAGTCTTGTCAACCCTCCCTCACCCCCACCTCTCTCTCTCTCTCTCATACACACACGCACACACTTCCATTTAAAGTCTTACTTCTATGTTTTTGCATATATCAAGGCATTCACTACATGGGAGGCTTGCTTCCCACACAATCACTTCTTGGGTTCCAATTCTTGTTAAATCTCTCTCTCTCTCTCTCTCTCTCAAATTTCATTTCTTTCTTGCACCTTAAGTCCTCAATTTTTTAAAAGATCTCAATTGGAAATTTTGCACTAAAAAAGAGGCTGGATTTCTCATTCTTAAGACAGAAGAAGTTGAAGAACATGATAACAGTTAACAATGAACCAAATACTTTTAAACTTGAAAATTATCATGCAATTTGCATATTCCCATACAATGATTTTGGTGCATAGCTACCAAAACTTCCATCTTTCTTTCAACATTCCTTACTTCTAAAACTTAGGGGAAACCCTCTTGAAAAGTTTAGGCGAGGGAAACCCAGTTTTGAAAGCAAAACTACATAATAAAGAAATGACATTTTGTCGTTCATTATATGTTTCCCAACACTTCCTACTCATTTCAACGGTCTATTACCTAATACTTACGATGTAAGGGAAGTGAAATCATGGAATCTCGAGGTTATGTTATGTGCTTTTTAACATTTCCTAAGCATTTTGATGTAGTTATTCACTAGGGTTAAGTTGTCTGCAAAGTGACGACCCTCATGATGTTTCCTGTTTTTTTGAGATCACGTTTTGCATTACTGTCTCCCATGCTTAATTTTGTACCCGCTTTCCCCCATTTCAAACTGGTGAGTTTGTTTCAAAGATAGTCTCCACACTGTCACATAATTCAAGTTAAAATACACATTTTAAGGAAATGGATCAAATGACTTATCATGGACTTTTGCCTCTCATATCAGTTTTCTTTCAGATGGTTTGCTAAAACCCCTAACAGTGCCAATTGAAGCTTAGTACAAAGATTTAAGGCAAAACATCTTCTTAGATCTTTGTGAAAACTCTCAATGGCAGCTATAACATGAATTGAATGTTTCAATGAATGACATATTATCTCTGTTTTACAAGACTGTCTTCTGTTACCTGAAAATTCGTAATGCTCGCTATACGGATGGAAATATTAACACCATTAAAATTAAGAATAAAAGATAAAATAAAAACCAACACCAGAACCTTGTAAACAAATTGATACTATATGGTATGGTGATTGCCTAAAATGAAAATCAATTCTTACATATTTACATTTTCATCTCAGATTTATAAAACTAATGACCTGTACTCAAAATTATTTATTTATTTGAATTTCCTCAAATATTAAATTATTTATTCATGCAATTTTTCTTTAATATTTGTTTCCACACTTAGTATTATCTTATTTATCATTTTTTAAAAATTTTATCTTGCTATTTTACTTCTAACAATATTTTTTCAGAACGATATCTATCTATCTTCATATAATCAATAGAGTATAAACTTATAATAAGTTATTTATACATTTAACTTTGGGAATTGGAAAGGCAATTTTTTTCTTGATAGTGTTATGCTTATTGTCTAATTATCAAGTCCACATTATTTTCTCTCCAACAGTAGTGCTCAGAAACCATGTTCTAGCATACATGTTAAGAGACCATGTTCTAGCATACATGTCAAATATATGTAATCACTAGTGTATTTGTGTAGGAGGTGATAACTTATTCATAAACTAGAGCTCTAGGAAGAGAAATATCATCCCTTTCAAATTTGGAATTTAAGGGTGCAAGAAAAACATTAAAGATAGTGGTAATTGATTGAGGTAGGAACAATAAACTATCATCATCATTGTTAGCACCTTATTTTTACTATTTGGTGAGAGCCAAAACCCAAACAATAGATTTTCATTTTATTTTATTTTTTTGTTCCATTCCAAACCACCTAAATTTTTATTTTCTCAAAGTAGGTAAACAATATTTAATAGTACAACAATAGAATGAAACTTGCCCTATGATATACCTGTGATTTACGAGGTACTCGTTCAGTATCTTCAGGCCAGACCCCAGGCTGAGGTTACAGAATGTAGTTGCCATTGCTATTCATGAATTTTCATATTATCTACAAGCAGAAAAAGATAAGTATATCAAACAAAATTCTTATCTACGCAGATTTTATCTCTCTCTCTCTCTCTCTCTCTCTCTCTCTATCTATCTATCTATCTATCTATATATATATATATATATATATATATATCATGGTCCCATACAGATACAAGGTGAACTGAAAAGAGAAACTAGGATTTTCTTTTAAAGAAAAAAATCTTAGAAAATGGATACAAGAAAATGTTAAAATTGATATGACGACTCCGGGTAGAAAATCATGCTATTCAAAATTTTTCCTATTGAACATTGAAATCCAAGCTAATTTGAATAAATTTGCACAGAATTAGACTTTTCCTTTACATTAATTTAAATGAATATCTGAAATTGCAAAGCTATTGCAAGTTGAATCAAGTTGATGCAAGTAATGGACAAATTCCCTGGCAAAAAAAAGAGGGAAAAAAATGAACTAATTAGAGCAAGTTATCACTATAAGTCTATAATTATGCAAGCAAGTTGATATACAAATTATCAAACAGAGAGCAAGCATTCAAAAGTTGAACATCCAAGATGGCAAGCTAAGTGTGCGCACATAGAGAGAGAGAGAGAGAGAGGGAGAGAGAGTCTACATCACCGTTTGATCCAACTATCCCAGATAACATCCCAAGTTTGATTAACAGCTTCTTAGAATTCTCAGCCTTTTTCCTTAGGTTAATTGGCTCCTTCTCTGTTTTTTGATCTTTAAATTGAGGGCAAACACACACTTTTATAGAGTTCTTACTTAGGCTATTCACATTATTTCCTAGATTCTGCTTCACTAAGTCATAAAATTACAATACGACCCTTTTTTTTTTTTTTTTTTTGATTAAGTAATGAATGTATTAAAAAGAAAGTCCTGTACACAGGAAGTATACAAGAAGCCTAAAGACTTAAAGAGTGTAAAAACTCAAGGAGGGGATTCCTATTACAAAAATCATCAGGTTCACCCCAAGCAAAAAGACACTCCAAAACATGAAGCTTTACACTATTAATAGTGTTCTCTATATTCTCAAAAGTTCTCTTGTTTCTCTCAGTCCGTAGGGACCAAAAAATGGCATGCAGAACAAGCTTCCAGACAAGCTGAGCAGTTTTGTTGGAACTGCTGCAGCTCCAGGACTCAACAACCTGGAAAACACTTCTTGGCATCACCCACTGTACTTGGAAAATACCAAAGCAACAATTCCATACTTCCAAAGCTACTGAACAATGAATAAGTAAATGATCCACAGTCTCTTCCTTATCTTTGCATAAGACACACCAATTTGTCAGATGAAACCCTCTTTTCTACAAGTTATCCAGAGTTAAATACTTGCCCCAACAGGCAACCCAGGTAAAAAAAGAAATTTTAGACGGCACTTTGGCAACCCAAATCTTCTTTGCAGGAAAGGATCGCCTCTGCACCCCAACAAGAGAATGGTAGAAGGATTTGACCAAGAAAACCTCATGTCTTCCTCTACTCCAGACAATGCCATCCAAACCATCCCTATCAGTGTGGGAAGTATAAATCATTTCAAAGAATCTGACCACCTCCTCAAGTTCCCAATCTTGCAAATTTCTAATAAAATTGATGTTCCAACTTAATGAGTCATTACCCCTCCTCATGCAATCCGCCACCTTAGCCTCCCTAATGGATGCCATATCAAAAAGGAATGGGAATTCCTCACTCAAAGGTCTATCTCCACACCAAACATCCTTCCAAAAACTAATAGAGTTTCCATCCCCTACTTTAAACCGGATATGTTTAACAAAATCATCCCAACCCTGACTAATAGCCTTCCAAACACCCATCCCATAAGTACCCCTAACCTTCTTAGTATTCCAGTCCTCTTCTTCAACACCAAACTTCCAACTCACCATTTTTTTCCATAGAGCTTCTTTATCAACCACAAACCGCCAAAGCCATTTCCCCAAGAGAGCTTTATTCATATCAACCAGATGCCAGAAACCCAAACCCCTTTCCTTCTTCAACAAGCATACACAGTTCCAATCAACCAAATGAATCTTATGTTCATCCCCCAAACCAGCCCATAAAAAATATCTTTGGAGCTTTTCTAATCTCTTCGCAACAGCAATGGGAATTTTAAATAGGGACATAAAGTATGTAGGCAAGCTTGACAATGTACTTTTGATCAACGTAACTCTAGCCCCCTGTGAGAGGTAAGCCTTCTTCCAACCAGCTAATCTCTTCTCGTATCTCTCAACCACCAGATCCCAAATAGAAGAACTCTTATGCGTTGCCCCCAGAGGAAGGCCTAAATAAGAAGTGCGGAAAGTACCCACTTTACAGTCAAGAACAAAGGCTAGAGAAGACACATCCACACTGTCCCCCTCCGCAATCAATTCTGTTTTCTGCGAATGAACTTTCAACCCAAATACAGCTTCAAAACAAAGCAGAACACACCTCAAGTATCGGAGTTGAGATATGGAGGCATCACAAAACATGATGGAATCATCAGCATATAACAAATGAGAAATACTACCCCCACTGTTGTCCCCTCCCACCTTAAAGCCCTTAATCAGCTGCCCATCAACAACCTTCTGCAATAATTTACTAAGAGCCTCCATAACAATAATGAACAAAAAAGGAGAGAGAGGGTCTCCTTGTCATAACCCACGAGAACTCCTAAAAAACACAGAAGGAATCCCATTAATAAGAATAGAAAACGAAGCTGTGGAGATGTAATGTTCAATCCGCTTAATCCACTTCTCCCCAAACCCCATCCTCTGAAGTAGGTAAAAAAGAAAATTCTAGTTAACGTGATCAAAAGCCTTTTCAATGTCAAGTTTGCAAATTACCCCCGCTGTATCCAATCTCAATCTGGAATCAACACATTCATTAGCAATTAAAGCCGCATCAAGAATTTGCCTACCACCAACAAAAGCATTTTGGCTTTGAGACACCACCTTCCCCACCACTTTCTTCAACCTGCTAAGACCTTCACAATGATTTTGTAAGCACAACCTACCAGACTAATAGGCCTATAATCTGTAATATCCAGGGCACCACCCTTCTTCAGGACTACAAAAGTAGCATTAAGGCTATTCTCAAAGACACCGTGCTGATAGAACCCACCCAAAAGGGCCAAAAAAATCAGATTTCACCACACGCCAACATTTCTTAAAGAAAGCCATAGTCATGCCATCTGGCCCAGGGGCTTTATCTCCTTTGAAGCTTTTGATGACCTCCCAAACTTCATCTTTCATCCAGGGACTCTCCAGCCAATTCATCTACTCCCTACTAATCTGCTCAAATGGAGTCCCATCAAGCTTAGGCTAGAATGAAACCTCCTCATTAAATAAATTTTGGTAAAAACCAACCATAGAAGAGGAGATAGTCTGAGACTCATCAAAAAGAACCCGTCAACTTTCACTTTACCAATAAAATTTCGACGATAATGAGCACTAGCCATCTGATGGAAGAAGCGAGTATTTCTATCTCCTCCTTTAAGCCACAACTCCTTAGATTTTTGCCTCCAACTAATCTCCAATTTAGCAATATCTAAAAATTCCTTCTTCGCTATTGACCGCGCCTCCCTGTCCGCATCTGAAAGAGATCCCGTTTCCTTCAAATCATCCCATTGTTTAAAATCGTCTAACAACTTAGGTTTCGAAACCTCAAGCCTCCCAAAAACCTCAATATTCCACTCCTTTAATTCACCTTTCAAATGCTTTAATTTCTTTGCAAAAATTTAACTCGGGGAACCAAGGAAAGAGACAGGCAGACAGCAATCCACCAGCCATCCACTAAGTCGACAAACTCTTCCACTTCCAACCACATATTTTCAAACCTGAAAGGACAATGACCTCGCAAGATCCCCTCTGTGTCCAAAACAATGGGGCAGTGGTCAGAGCAAGGTTTAGGCAATAGAGACTAGGAAACTCTCAAGAAAATCTCATCCCAAGTAGGGGAGAAGAAGAATCTATCAAGCCTAGACATGGAAGGATTCACTTGATTATTAGATCAAGTGAAAGAGCCACCTATCAAAGGCGGATCGAACAGCTCATTCCTGTGGACAAAATCAGAGAAGTCCAGCATATCAACAGAGAAATTCTTGCGCCCTAACTTTTCGAAAGGAAATCTTACCACATTAAAGTCCCTTGCAATGCACCATGGCACATTCCACACCTTGTGAACTGCCTCTAACTCCTCCCACGGCCTATCGGCAAGAATATGAGGACCATAAACACCTGAAATAGCAAATTCGAGATCGCTATTGATCTCCTTGAAAAGGCATGAGAATGAATAACTTCCCACCCTTGAAATGGACATTGCAAAATTACGAGAATCCCATAAAATAGCAATGCCACCGGCAATCCTGCTAGCATTCGAAACTTCTGACACAACAAACCAACTTTCCTATACATCCCATGATATCCGCTTATCCCACACTTCTAATTTGGTTTCTTGCAAAATGACTATATCAATCTTCAATTTTTTTGAAGGCAATCTTCATCCTTACAATACAACCTATGTGGGACAAATGCCCTTACAGTATGCAAATAAAGCACTGCTCCCTTTGTTAAGTTAACCCATTTCATTGATCATTTTTGTGTGGGTGTGAGTCCTCCTCCTTTCATTTTTTTCTTTTTTTTTTTTTTTTTTGGGGGGGGGGGGGGGGGGTGGGGAATGATCAGTGATCACTTTGGTGTGAGTGTGAGTGTAGGTTAATAATGTAATCAAGCTAACACTCCCCCTCGCATGTTGCCCCATCCCCCATGTAGAGAGAGAAACAAACACAAGCAAGACAATCAAACAGGCTAATGGGGAAATAAACAAATGAAGGTAAGAAGACTCGAACCCAAGACCTCCTACAAACTAGAGCTCTGATAATCAAGGAGTCATAAATAGAGACTCTTAAAATCAATGTGTCACAAATGCATTGAAAACCCATTCTACCTCGTTGAGCTTAATCCCTCCCCCCACCACCCCCCCCCCCCAAAAAAAAAGAAAAGAAAAAAAGAATGGAATAACTTCAGAAAGTAATCTTAAAAAATTTTAAGAATAATTTTTTTTTTTGTATAGTTATCAATGAATTGACCAACGATCACTACTTAGTTGTTTTGAGTGTTGTGAGACTGAGCCCTTGTAACGAAGTTATTTTATGTGACCCCCATCACTCATTCCCTAACAACTTAAGCTTTAGGGTTTAAGTAGTGTTTTGACATGGTATCAGAGCATGTCATTCTTGGGCCCATTTCATTTGTGAGCCCGTCTTTGCTCTTAACGTGAAAAACCAATTTGTGTCTTGTAAGGTCCGCACATGAGGAGGTGTGTTGGACATTGATTAAATATTAAGTTTAACTTGACCTTATATACCTGTTTGGGCCCTCCACTTAATAACCCTCCACTTAATAGCTTAAGCTTTTAGATTGGAAACATAACATAACACAACCAACTCAACTCAACTAAGCCTTTAGCCCGACTACATGGGGTCAGCTATATAAATCCTTTTATTCCATTTAGTTCTATCAAAAGCCATATCTCCTCTAAATCTTTAGCATGCATATCCTTTATTTCCACTTCTAACTACATTATTTTGGGCCTTCCTATTGTCCTGTTAAGGCCTCCAACTTGAATCAAGTTACCTCAGGCATTCCTAGATCTTCATTGCACATGACCAAACCACCTTAGATGATTTTCCCTCATCTTCTTCTTAATTGGTACCACTTCTACATTCTCAGGAATGCATTTGCTTCTTATTCTATCTTTCTGCTATTACCAATTATCCATCTTAATATCCTCATCTCTTATACACTCATCTTCTACACATGTTGTTTCCTAATTGCCCAACATTCGATACTAAACAACATAACCAATCTTATAGTTGTCTTCTAAAATTATCCTTTAACTTTATAGGTTTTCTTTTGTCACATAGAACCCTAGATGCACTTCTCCACTTCATTTATCCTGCTATAATTCTATATGTAACATCCTCCCCAATTTCTACGTCTTTATAAATAATCGATCAACATACTGAAAATAGTCATGTTTGGGTATCTCTTGTCCACATCCAAAAGAACCTGCCAAGAATCTAAAAACCATATGAAAACCTAGAACATCAATCAACAACAAAGCATCTTTTGATCAGCCTACTTTACTTGATTTCAAAAGCTTTAATGGCTGTTATTTTGGTTCTCAAAACTAGTAGAAGTACTTTCCGATTCTTACCCCCCCCCCCCCAAAAAAAAACCAGTTCAATTTTTTTTTTAGAAAGAGAAAAAAAAAAAGTTAAGAACAGAGATCAAATCATCCATCAGAGTGAATTCAGGAAGAGATCACATAATATGGAAACAAAAACCTAGTATAACAGATAGAGAATATCCAAACCTTTCTCAAATGTGCCCTACAAAGCTGAGAATAGACTACAAACTAAATGTACATTATTCATGGAATTATCAGATATATGTTTATTCATCATCAGGACAATGGGGTTGTCTTCATATCAACTATACTCGCTCTAGCCCCAAAAGCAATTATAGCCTAAGTAAAGCAATATCTAAGGTTAATATATTCCTACAACTGCTATTGGGTTTGCAAGTATCAACCTAATTGGACATAAATGTTTCAGTGATCCAAATTGAGAAATCTAAAATCTAATTCTTAGAGACAAAATCAATGGCTTCGTGACAATGGCAATTTGAAGTCCACCAAACATTTGAAAAATCAATACATTTTATAACATACATAGGGTCTTTTTTTTTTCTTTTTTTTTTTTTTAATTTCAAAAATTACTAAGTGTATATTTTGCAGAATTTTATTCAACATGGTACATTCAAATGCGTTACCAGTACGAGTGTATCTATTTGTGTTTGTGTGCGTTCATTTATTTCTTTTAAAAAAAAAATACACACAACAACAACAACCAGCTCAAGGATGAAAAATTTGAAGGGAAAAAGAGGCACAAATGGTTCGACTAAGGTTCAAACAATGTCTGTCATAGAACCCGTGCTTAGAACAACAAGAAGAGGAAGGAGGCTACTACTGGTTGCGCCAAGCTATCTATGTCACATTGGCTCTATTTATGGCTCAATTCAGGTATAAATATAAACATGAGAGACAGAGAGAGAGACAGAGAGAGACAGAGAGGGGCAACCTGTTACCACCGGTGGAAATTGCAGTTTGTCGCAGTGATTCAGATACTGTTAGTTCCTCCGGTAGCGATTGTGATGCCGTTAGTGTAGAATCACTACTTCAGGCCGGTAGAGAATGCTCAGTTTGTGACTGAGGATGGAGAGGTACAAATCACTACTTCTTGCCGCCTAGGAAGAATGGATAGTAGCAGTGACACAAAGAATCCCAGAGGAGGGACTAGGGAAGGGGTTTGAAGTTTTTTTCAGGATCGGGTTGTCTAACCACGTCATGGTCAAACCAACCAATAGGAACGCTAGAATATGCTGTGTCACTAACGCGTGTAATTCTTGGTTTTTTTTTTTTTTCGGATAAGTAAGTAATTCTTGATTAGACACCGGAGAAGCAGCTGCTCTGACATGCTCACGTGTGTGATTCTTGACCGTTAACTTTGGTTATCAATGCTTAGAGCATTTTTAACCCAAGGAGGCTACCATCGGAGGAGGTTTTGAAAGAGAATGGGGTTTCTTCCTAGCGGTTAGGGTTTTTTTTGGAAAGAGGATTTCTTGATATTATGGCTTTCACGGCTGATCTTTCTCTCTTTGTTACACAGCAGGGAGTTTGTTGCTCATGGGTTTCTTTGAGAATGTATCGATAAGTGGTGAGAAGTCGTCTGGAGTCTCTGCTTCAACGACTTGGAAGAATGCGAGGGGGGTTTCCAAAAATTCTTTTGCTGTTGTTCTTAAACAACATGTGGTGGAGGAATCTATGAGTCAAATTCCATTACCTAAGATTGAGGGGGACATGGTTACTGTTCGAATTAGGGAGCAATCGTATCAGTCAAAGCTGGTCGAGTGTAACACAAATGTAATTGGTAGATTACTGTTACGAAAGGGTTCCAAACCTTTCACTTTTCCTGAGCTTAGATCAAATCTAGCCTCTATTTGGAAAACGATGGGGGGATGGCGTCTTGTTCCATGAGGCAAGGGCTATTTTGATATTCACTTCTATCATATGGAGGATATGAAGAAGGTTTGGGCGGGAGGTAATTGGCATCTGTCGCTTGGAATGTTTCGTATCTCACACTGGGTTGTTGATTTCAACCCAAAAAATCAAGTTCAATCTCATTCGCAGGTATGGATTTGATTATATGGCTTATCGCAAGAATATTGGCATAGGCAAAATTTGTTGGAGATTGCAAGGGGTGTTGGCATACCTCTGTAGATTGAAAAGGCGACTTTGAACCAAATCAATGGCCATTATGCTAGAGTTTTGGTTGAAATTGACATGTCGGCTCCTCTTCCTGATCGTATTAGAGTGGAAAGGGAAGGATATGGGTTCTTTGTTGATGTATATTATGAAAACCTCCATTCGGTCTGTTCCCATTGTCATTTGATTGGTCATGAGATTTCGAAATGTCGTTTTGCTTCTGAGAAAGGGTCTAAAGCAGTTGGTGATCAGCTAGTTAAGGGGACTTCTATGATTTATCAGCCTAAGCAAATAGTCGATGGTATTGGCAAGAATACTGGGGCTGCTACTATTGTGCAGAAGGAAGTGGAGAATAATTATATTGAAAAAGACACTGCCCTATTGGATATGGTTCAAAATGATGATTACATGGGGAAAGAGAAAGCTTATGTTGCAACTAATGTGGTCCACTCCTTTGAGATTAGGTCATTTTCTTCTACAAAGAGCTTCACTTATGTGAGTGCTACACCTCCCAAAAGGTGGGGTGATTCTGATGATGATCGAGGGTTCCAAATCCTCTGCGTATAATCCTCAACTGCCAATTTCTAATGAGCATTTGAATGATGCTGTTGTTCGCTCATTTAGGCATAACACGTTAGATTCACCTGTTGGAGGCACAATCAAAGGTTCTATTGCAGTTGATTTACAGCCTACATCTTTAGAGCATACTATTAGTGACATGGCTATTGACCAAGCTGAATTAGCAATTTAGTTAGCAGAGGATGCGGATAAGACTTTTACTCTTGTTATGTCTAAATCCCAGCTTAAAAGAGTGAGGAAAAAAGGTAAGCTTTTTACAGTTGTTGAGCATTCTTACCCTTTAAGGGGCAGACAGTTGAATGTTGGTTCTTAATGAAGGTGCTCTACTGGAATATTAGGGGTTTGGGTAACAAAGCCTCTAGGAGGGAACTAAAAAATTTTATTTCAGTTAATAAACTAGATATTCTTGGTATCTCTGAACCTGTGATTGAATTTAATTCTGTTGATGCTAGTTTTTGGAAATCTGTAGGTTTAAAGTTGGTGGCCTTAAATAATAGGGGCCCTTTCATGTCTAATCTTTGGGTTCTTTGTGCCGATAACTTAGCTACTCTAGATATTATTTTGAACTCTGCTCAACAGGTTACTATTAAATCCAAATTTGATCTCTCTGAGTGTTATATTACTCTTGTTTATACTGCTACAACCTATGTTAAAAGATGGGATCTCTGGGTAAGTTGCCTAATAGATTGTCTTGTGATGAATTTAAGGACTTAATAGACTCTTGTAATTTTTGTCATATGGATACTAAGGGTATAATTTATACTTGGGTTAGAGGCCTTCACTCTAGGGTGGAAATGCGTCTGGATAGATCTTTTTGTAAGCCTCAGGGGTTAGATGATTGGAGGGACTCCTTCTATGTGGCAATGCTTAGGTCTTGTTTTGATCACAACCCTCTTCTGTTTGTTGCTAATAAGCATTCCTCTACTGGCCCTCGTTCATTCAGATTTATCAATGCTTGGGTTTCACATCCTTCTTTTAAATAGGTGATTTTTTATAGTTGGAATTCTTGCAGGTTTTACGGTTGTCCTTTGTTTATTATAAGGGAAAAGCTTAAGGTGTTAAAGACTTGTCTTAAGTTGTGGAATAAGGAGCTTTTTGGCAATATTGATGATATAGTAGCATTTTTCCAAAGCTCTTTGTCTCATATTCAGCATGAAATTGATCTTTTGGGGCCTCAAGACTTTCTTTTGCAACAGGAAGCTGATATTAAAAGGGATCTTTTTGAAGCTCTTCGTATTCTAGGCTAAAGTGGATATCTGAAAGCGACAAGAATACTACTTTTTCCATAGAATGACTACCATGAAGTCTACCAGAAGTAGAATTTCTATGTTAAAGTCTGAGTCACATACTCTTGAAGACTCTTTTGATATTCAAGCTCATGTAGTGGACTATTATAAATCTCTTTATGCTGTTAACACTTTTGTTCCTAATAATGGGTTCGTAATTGCAATGATTCCTTCTTTAGTAACTAACATTGAAAATGATATGCTTACAGCTATTCCTTCTACTGATGACATTAAAGCTGTTGTTTTTTCAATGGATCCTCATAGTGCTCCTAGGCTTGATGGTTTTGGTGGATTTTGGGATATTATGGGTGAGGATGTCTTCAAAGTTATTACTATGTTCTTTGAGCAGGGTTGGTTGCCTACTAATTTTAATTCCAATTTTGTGGTTCTAATACCTAAAGTTCCTAAAGCTGATACTATTACTCAGTATAGACCTATCGCTTTTGCCAATTTCTTATTTAAGGTCATTCCCAAGATTCTTTTAGATAGACTAAGCTCTATTGCTGCTAGGATTATTTCTCCTAATCAGACTACTTTTATTAAGGGAAGGAAGATTGTTGAGAATTTGGGCCTGGCTTCTGAATGCTTCAATCTGCTAGATAATAAATGTTTTGAAGGGAATGTGGGTATTAAGTTTGATGTAATCAAGGCTTTTGACACTATAGAATGGCAGTTCCTTCTTCAAGTTCTAGATCAATTTGGTTTTAGCAGGAAGTTTACAGGGTGGATTTATATATTGTTGAAGGCTGCTAAGCTCTCTATTCTTATCAATGGCGTTCCCTATGGTTTTTTTAGTTGCAGTAGAGCAAGGAGATCCCTTTTCTCCTTTGCTTTTTTGCTTAGCAGAAGAAGTTTTAAGTAGAAGCATTTCTAAGCTTGTTTCTGAATTTAAGATATTGCCTATTTGCTCTCCTAGGGGTTTCAAAGCTCCTACCCATTTGTTAAATGCTGATGACATTTTGGTTTTTTGTAGAAGATCATCTTCTTGTTTACAAGCCCTTATACATGCCTTCGATCTCTATGCTCAAGCTTCTGGTTAGTACATTAGTAAAGCTAAGTGTAAGGTTTTTATTGGCCAGGGGGCAATTCATAAAAGAAATGCTATTACTTCTATTCTTGGTATAACTAAAGGCAAGGCTCCATTTACCTATCTAGGGGTGCTTATTTTTAAAGGAAAGCCAAAACGAGTTTACTTGCAACAGCTTGCTGATAAAGCAAAATCTAAGCTTGAGGGTTGGCAGTGCAGATTTCTTTCCTTTGCTGGTAGAATTCAATTGGTGCAGTCTGTTATTTTTCCAATGTTACTGCATTCTTTTATGTTATATGCTTGGCCTTCTACTCTTCTTAAGCATTTGCAAATGTGGATTAGGAATTTCATTTGGTCTGGGAATGTGGATTCTAAGAAGATTGGGACTGTTTCTTGGAATCAGGTTTGCTCCCCTCATGATGAAGGTGGATTGGGTATTAAGGATATATGTGCATTTAATTGGGCAAGTCTATTTAAGTCTTGTTGGTGCATTATCACCCAAAATAGTGTTTTCTCTTAATTTATGAAGGCACGGTTTAAAATTCAGAATCTTTAATTTTCCACTTCATATAGATCTTCTTCTGTTTAGCTTGGGTTTAAAGTCGTTTTGGCTGAAATTGCTTTTCACGCTCAATGGATAGTGGGTAATGGATCAGATATCAGATTTTGGCTTGATAATTGTTTAGGCGTCCTCTTCTTCATCAACTATCTATTCCTTCTAATTTTGATGCTTCCTTTGATTGTAAGGTTTTCGCATTTATTCATAATAAGACTTGGGCCCTTACAAATGAGTTCTTTACTACATTTCCAGATCTATTGCCTCTATTCTTAATGTGCCTATTCCATTACAGGATTCTTTAGATGCAATTATTTAGCCATATTCAAATTCTGGAGATTTATCCTTTTCTTCTGCCTATACTTATTGTAGGAACAAACTCCCTTCAATTAGTTGGACTACTCATCTTTGGAAGAATTTTATTCTTCTTCGATTTTCAGTTTTGGTTTGGAGATTATTGTGGAACAGGTTACCTACTGATGATCAACTACAAAGGAGGGGTTGTCCTATAGTTTCTTGCTGTGGTCTTTGTGCTAAACCTAGTCATTTTGAGGATGCTAATAATCTGTTCTTGTGCTGTGAGTTTATTTCTTCTATTTGGCAATGGTTCTTTTCAATTTTTCACATAACATTGCCGTTGCTGGGGCTTAGCATTATTGATTTTTGGAATTATATTTCGACTCAAAAATTAAGCTCCCAAGTTTTTAATCTATGGCTTGCAGGAGCTATGATGGTTTTCTATTATATTTGGCACTCTCAGAATTTATTGAGATTTAAGGATGTTAAGCCAAATTTTCAACGGAGTTGTCTTTATATAAAATCTATGTTGCATGATGTGGGTAAAGTTAGTTCGGGCACAATGAGAAATCTCGTTGATGATCTTTCTGTTCTTCCCTCTTTTGGGGTAAAGGGTGTGCCTAGGAAGGCTCCAGGCATAACCCTTGTTCGATGGCATCCACCTTCCCCTTCTTGGATTAAATTAAATACAGATGGCCTTGCCAAAGGCAATCCGGGTCCAGCTGCTAGTGGTGATGTGTTTCAGAATTGTCATGGTTTTGTTAAAGGTGCTTTTGGTGTTAGTATTGGGACTCGGTCAGCTTTCTTTGCGGAGCTCTTAGTTGTTATCATTGGGATTGAACAAGCTTGGTCCAAGGGTTGGAAGAGCTTATGGTTAGAATGTGATTCTTCTTCGGTTGTTCAATGCTTGAACAATCCCATCTATATGCCTCCATGGAGGTTGAAAACTTGTTGGCTAAACTGTCAATTTTACTTGAAGCATATGGATTTCCAGTTTAGTCATATTTTTTGTGAGGGTAATGTTGCAGTTGATAAATGCGCCAATCTGGGTTTGAGATCTTCTAGCTTTACTTAGAGGTGGACAGCTCCTATGGAGGTTTTGCTTATTACTACTAGAGATATGTATGGTTTACCTTATTATAGGTTTAGACCTTAGCTGTCTTGTGGAGTGAGCTTTCTCTTGATTGCTCTTTTTCTTTTATTTTTCCAATGTTGTTTTCCTTTATTTTAATAAAAGATGGGTTATAGCACATGATTTGGGTCTTCTATGGTGCCAACATAGTTGGGATCCTAGGATGGTCTATGATGCTTACAACCCTTTTATTTGATTAAAAAAAAAAAAAAAAAACCCAAAGAAAGCTATTTTGGTAAGCTAAATTCTAAAAGTTATTTTTAGTTCAAAAAGTGAAAATTTTTGCAATGAAGTGACTGCTCCAATGCAGTAAAAGTTATTTTTTTAATTCACTTAGTTTTTCCTCCACATGGCCAAATAGCTCATAACTAAATTGAGAGTTTAGCTTTGAGCTATTTTAACTCACCATTTAGTTCTCCCATTGGAAAAGACCTTTTAGAGCTAAAAGTTATTTATAGCTCTAGCTCACACTATAGCTCTCCCATTGGAAATGCTCTTATTTAGTTATTCCAATGGAAATAATATATAGTAGAGTAGAGTGAAGAAACTTTAGTAAAGAAAAAAATCAAATACCATTAAACATGGTGATCAATTTTTATTTCAAAGAATATAAAAAACTTAGTAAGGTTTGGAAAATTTATATGTTACCTTGTATGCAAGTATCATTACGAATTAAAAATATTCTTCCAACAAAAATCTTATTATCTAAGAGAGATAAATTTGAATATGGATTGTCCTTTTTGCAATAACAATGTAGAAGATGTAAATCACATTTTCAGTGGGTGTCCGTTTACTATGGCTATATGGCATCGTGCCTCATAATCATGTCCTATTCCAGATAAATCCCAAGAACCATTCAATAACTGGTTAGATATAGTGTTTCAAAATCAAAATAACTACCAATATATAGAAATATCCAATGTTTTTAGAAAAAAATTTCTATAATCTGTTGGGTCATTTGGAATCAAAGAAATCAAGTGGTTTTTCAAGGTTAAAAGCCTAATCTGGTTTCTGTTTTGGAGAATGCAGTTAAATTTTTAATTGAGATAAATGGCAATAGATCGAATGACTATCTTTTCATGAACAATTCTAATAACTATAGGAGTTTGCAAACTTCTGATTTGTTTTGTAGGTCTATAGCTTAGGATAGTCCCTCGCAGTGGATGAAACTTAACTTTGATGCATTGAGGAATTATGATAAGAAAAAAGCTACTAGAGGATTTGTAATTCGGGATGAATGTGGTAGAGTAATGGTGGCAGCATCAGTGAATTTAGGTAATGTTTCAGTTCTAGTGGCAAAATGTACTTCTCTTAGAAATGGTTTAGTTATGGTAGTGCAAAAAGGAATTAAGTGGCTTTAAATTGAAGGTGGTTTCGGTTTTAACCAAAACCATGAATACCCCTAGTAGATTGTATTGCTAATTTGGGATACAACTATGATGATATATCTATTTGGGAAAATAGGTTTCCTAGAAAGTTATGATTGGTAATTTAGGAAAATTATTGTAATGTTCATACTTTGAGATGTAAACGTTATTTTAATTATTAATGTTATATCTCTTTCAAAAATAAATAAATAAATAAATAAAGAAAACGAAAATAAATATGGTATGAAAATAAATATGTAGAGACTTTATTGGAAAAATATGGTGGGATTCTTAAGCCTACTTTTCTTAAAGGAAAATTAGGAAAGGGTGTGTGAGCGCCGCGTCCTAAACCACGCCGGCTCGGGAGTACGCCGCTAACCACGGATGATTAGGGTGGAAAAAGAGTCGCCACCCGGTTTGGCTCCGGGAACCGATTGACCCCTAGCAAGAAGCCCACTCGTCATTACCCAAAGAATTTAGGTTTGGAGTTAAGGTACGTCGTTGGGAAGGTATTAGGCACCTAAGAACGCCCGGCTGAATCCGGCCTCCACACATATTTTATTGGCTTCAATTAATGAGAAATATTAATTGAGTTCAACCCTATTCATGCGACAAATATCTCAAGCGACTATAGCACACAGGATGACATTATATGAATAAAAATATGCAAATAAATAACTAAACATAAGATAAAATTGATAGACAGAATAAACAGTAGCTATGAAAGGAGAAAAAGGAGAAGGATTTATCACTGCCCGCAAAAGATGGATTAGCAAAACATCCTAAATGTGCATACACATAAACTTAAGGTGCGTACGCACCTTTCATTTGCACATACGCATAAATAGTGGTAGATTCAAGAGAACAGGTAGAATGTATTTAAATCTCCTATGCTACTTATGCAATGCTGTAAAAAAATGCAACGTGCAGAGTCCTAATCTACACAGAAATGCCTTATCATGCTGTTATTCCATCCTAAATCTAACCATGGATTTAATGTATGTAAAACATCATGTTCAATCATGTGAAGACATTGAATGACATTGAATACACCTAATACATAATACAAAGCATAAATCCAGTCATGAAGCATTTAATTGAGAACACCTAAGTAAGTCTAAAATCATGGCATTTAATGAAATCATGCACACTTGAGAATAAACTTAAGAGAACAATTAATGATTATTCTGAAACTTGAGCAAATGAATCAAAAGAAGATGTTATCCTCAGGTTTGGGTGAATCCCAATGAATACGCTAACAAGTTCTCTTTTCTAAGCCTCCGCAATTGCAGCCGCCGCCTCTAGACTTGGGTTAATGGTTCTAGGGTTTGTGTGGGTTTCAAAGTAGTGCTGGCCAAGGATCTCTCCATCATTGAGAAAGCAATCCTTTTATAGGCAATGTATTAGGGTTTGGGGGTAGGTAGATTAGGGTGTCTGATCCTCTAGCCATCACAGGATGGATTCGAAGTAGGTTCACTCCATATAAGGTAATAGAGGGAAATAGAGGGAAGATTTGAATTCTGGAAAAATAACATGCGTACGCACAAATGGAAAGTGCATTCGCATATTATGGTACTGTGTACGCATATTTTGATGCTGCGTACGTAGAAAGTAATGGGCTGGGCTGCTCAACTCTTTGGGCCAGGCTGCGACTGCGATCACTTTAGCTTTTCAAGGATTACTTGTCAGTTATTTCAAGTTGGGCTACCCCTCATCACTGGGCTTAACAGGGTGGGCTTGAAATATTTGAGAGGCACAAAATAGGGTGTTAATAGGGTGTTCAAAAATAAAGGGTAAATTGCAGAAAACCCCCTGAAGTATGGGGGGGTCAACAGATAACCCTCCCTTATGTTTTAATTTTGTCAATGTGCCTCCCTTATGTTTTAATTTTTGGTAATGTGCCTCACCATCACTTGCCGTCAATGGAAATTGACAAAATTTAGTTACGCGGTTATGCATGTGATACCATTAATGGACTCGGGTTACCCAAAATAGCTGGAACCCTTGTTGAAATCATGTCCAATTGGGTGACCAACGCTAATTGGTTTTGTCTTCCAATTGAACTAGGAGGCACATTGACAAAATTAAAACATAAGGGGGGTTGTTTGATAACCCTCCCATACTTCAGGAGGGTTTTCTGCAATTTACCCAAAAATAAAACTATATAGGAAAAAAGGGGATGGAATCATGGAATCCTTTATTATTTTAGGGAGAATGACAAAATGGTAAGTCAAAATAAAGTAATCCCAAAAAGAAGGCCAAAACTCGTCTATGCCATTCAATATGGCAATAATGAACTTTAATTCTTAGAAAAGGAGATCTGTCATTTATCATTCTATAATGCCTAGTTTGCCCTTTTACTTAAATTTATACCTGTACCCCACCTAAATACGGATCTGGATTTGATGAAGTTTGGGACTTTAACTGCATAGTAAAGTTACTGCCGGATTGATGCCATGTGGCAAGGGAGAAGAAGGGATGGCTTAGATTCGCTAGTAGCAAAATAGTTCTCGAATTTGTGGTCTTAACTGTCTAGACACCCCATTTTGTACCACTTAATTGAATGTGGAATCGCAAGATTTGGAATTCTGATGATGAGATTTATTGCATTTTTCAGAAATCAACGAAACAATTCTCGATGAGCCACCGTGATTGTAGCAACAGAATACCATTAATAAACACCAATGCGTACGCACCTCCTTCTCATGCATATGCACCATCACTAAATGCGTACGCACTTAATCACCTTTTTCAAGTCCTACACCTGTGTTTCCCTTTAAGTTTGAAGAGCATGGGGAGGGAAAAAAGGGACTAGCAGCCCTCCAGGTTTAAAAAGCATAGGGGAGGTCGGCTCTCTGCCAGGTACTCATGCTCGCTTGGGTACGTTTGTGATTTCGATTAGGAGCCGATTTATTTAACCAATTAAGTCTATAAATGGGGACCATTCTTTACAAAGAGGGGGTCAATTGAAGGTGAGAGAAAAAACCTAGAGAGAAGGGAAAGAAAACCTCTTGAAAATCCAAAGAGAAAAGAGAGGAAACTATTCGCTAGATACTCACTTAAACACCAGAAAACCAAGGAGAAACCAAAGGAGCTTAGAATTGTAATCCAAGGAGGCGAGGCAGGAATTGCGGCGTTGATACTAGAGGTACTCAAACCTTAGGGTAAGTCATTCTCACCTTAATATCCATTGTTCTTCTTTTATGCATGAAAGAATACGCTGAGGATTAACTACGTACGATGTGTTCAATAGGTATGTATGATTGAATGCTTTTTATTTTATGCAGACCATAGAATAACTGGGTTATAAACCCGACACTTTGGGCTAAAAAATGATTATAATTTTATGAGTTTTTGGATAAACGATTTGTGCACGCTTGTAGTGCTTAGCAAGAGCTTCAATTCGGCTCTTGAATTACTAAATTTGGTTAAGAAATGAGCAAAATAAGTTAAAGAGAAGTTGGCCTAAAACAAACTGAAAACTGATTTTTTTTGTGTTCAGCCCCTTCCAAAGGTTGAAGACGAAGTGACTCTGTCACGTAGGTGCATATGCACTTGTCAATGGTGTGTACGCAACCATTATCCAGGTAGCCACCTTTGTCATTTGATTTGAATTTGAATCCGGATCAAGCCATGTAGGTGCGTACGTATTTGTTAGTATTGCGTACGCAACTTATATCCAGGTAACAACATTTGATATCTGATTTGAAACTAGAATCACTATGATGGCACGTACGCATCAATCCATGATGCGTACGCACCCATATTCTATCTCTTGTAGTGCGTACGTGTGGTCAAACAGTGTTACATACTTCCTTTCGTCTTTGTTATGCCTTATCTCTATTTGAGATCTGTATATTCTATCTCTTGTATATCCTATTTTGTCATATCTCATTGCTCTTTTTTGCTCTCTTACTAGTACCATTGCTCGTATGTTTGGCATGTCATTACATAAAATTGTGTGCTTAAGGTTGAATTCAATTGAATACCTGATTAAATAAAGCCAACGATTGTTTGTGGAGGCTAGTTTCTTAACCGGGCATTATTGGGTGCCTAACACCTTCCCAACAGCGTACCTTAACTTCGAACCTCGAATCTCTAATCCGAACATGATGCATTCGACCCTGGTAAGGGCCAATTAGTTCCCAAAGCTAAATTGGGTGGTGACTCTAACACGCATGCATACCCGCTGCGTTCACAAACTGCTTTTCTACTAGCGAATATGAGCTGTCCCTTCTTCTCTCTTGCTACATGGCGTCAATCCAACGGTAATTTTACCATGCAGTTAAAGTCCTAAACTTCACCAAATCCCAATCCCCTAAATACCTCCTCTTTCATCAAACCATTCCCCTCTTTCTCAATTTAAAAACCATAAATAAGACAGACCCAACACTAGTTTTTTCATAGAATCAAAGTTTATTTGAAAATAAATTAAATAATAATCGTTTATACATTTGAGAAGCATTTTCATTTTTTTTTTCTAGTATCAAACGGAAGTTTTTTCATAAAAAAAAAAAATAGTGATCTATGCATAAGGAATTATGTAAATAAATTAAATTACTATTATAACCAGTATTCAGCTATAATTTTTCTTTTAAGAAGTTCACTGGGGCATTCTTCCCTTTTTTTTTTCTTTCTTTTTTTTTTTTTTTTTGAACTGGAAGTTCACTAGGGTAGAAGTACCAATATATAACTAGCCCATAAAAAAAAAAAGGGTACAATTGTATAACTTGTATTCCTTTTTTTTTTTTTTTTTTTTTCTATTGACTTTAATGGGGTTGCATATGACGGAAGAGGGCAATGCAATGGTCCAACAAGAGTGTTCAATGAATACTAGTTTTCTCTTCCACATATGGTTTCCCTCTGTAGACACCCTATTTTGTCCCTATATTTTATGGTGAGTTCCCGATGATGAGGTTCATGATGTTTATTGTCAACTTGAGTTTCCTTTTTGCAAGCAAAGCAAGCAATTACATTAGGTGCATATATGTGTGTGTGTATATGTATTAGACTAATTGGGTAGAGTTCTTCCTATGCACCCTTCTCACACTTCTCATCATTCTCATTCATCTCTCATTCATTTCAACTCTTTCCCTCTCAATTGTGTTCATTGTCTCCAACCAAAGCCTTTTTTTTATATAGGCTTACATTTACCTAACATTTGAAGTGGTGATGAATTCATCTACCATTAACCAAGTGATATATCCACCATTTATCACAAGTGATTAATCCACTATTACCAAGTGTTGTATCCACCATTTATCACAAGTGATTCCACCACTTATCTCAAGTGACAAAAATCTGTTGCTGTGTTGCTTTAAAACGAATGTCAACTTTACTTTTGCTGATAGTCAACTTACCTTAGATTGACGGGTAACTTCACAGTTTCAACAACTTCTTTTCTTTTTAAGTGAGAAACTCACTCCAAGAATGGATAGAAGTGGGAAATGGTGAGGGAAATTAGGTAAGTGAATAAGCTTGCACTTTGATTTTTCCCTATAAATAGCAAGAGTTTGGGAGATCGAGTGTTTAAAAAGACCAAAAAAATTAGAGGGCTAGGAGGGAATACTGAGACTTTGAGAGAAAACAGAGAGAAAAGAGACCAAGAAAATAACATTGAGAATGAGGGAAAGCTAATAGAGAGAAAGAGAGGCTTGGGGAAGAGAGTTCTTGTAGGGAAAATACTAAAAAAGAGAAAAGTTGCATTGAGAGAAAATAAAAGAGAGATGACTTGTAAGGAAGGGAAATAACTTGCTTGGCTCAACGAAAGGGATGTTGTCATATTGACAGTGGACCTGAGGGACGGTTTGAACACCAACCAATTTCATTTTGCAAGAGGTCTAAATTTATATTTGATAGTAGAATTGTATAAATTATATTTATTTTTTTATTTGATTAATATGTTATTTGTGTGTGTTTTAATTATTGCATGATATATGGGTGATCCAGATTAAATTAAAATACTAAACATGGTCAATGAATACAAAATGATGACCGGTTTATTACCGGACATTGTTGGGTGCCTAACACGTTCCCAACATGTACCCTAACTCCAAACCTTCTCTGGTTAATAAAAATGGTTCCTGGTCCTTCTAGGTGGCGACTCTTATTCATATGCTAATTTTTCGGGGTTAGCACCATAACAAGCAAAAGCAAGTAAATATAGGTGAAAAAGAACATGCGAGCACGTGGTGAAAATCGGTGCACTCACACTCTCACCACTCAAAACCAATGGGAATAACTTTGAGAAAGCTTCCCTACAATAGTGCCTATTATGTGAACTTTCAAGAGAGAAAATATTTAATCCAAGTCCAAGCACATTGTCGGAACAAATTGTTTGCTAATGGAAATAACTCCTCTCTCAAACAGTGCAGACATGTATTCGAACAGTAATAAGTTAATACTTTTTATATTATATTTCAATTAATATTTTGATGAAAAATAATATTAAAATCAACCAACATTTTTCCGTACGTTCTTTGTAAAGAGTTCCAGTTTACCAAGCGGCAGGATAGATAAGAGTCCAACGTTGTTCATCGGGTCACTTTTCGTTGCTTTGTCATCCCTTTGTGTATGGTGAAAAAGATTAGGGAAATTGGGTTGACAAAGCAATATATATATAATTTTCCCAGTTGATAAATCAAAATTGCTTATTGTTAGTTTCAAAGTTTCCAACCAACGACATTTATGAGATGTTGATCGATGAAAATAAAGTATTAATTAGGGGTGTTCACGGTTTAGGTTTAAACCAAGAATTGAATTGAATCAAACTAAATTGGCCGATTTGGTTATCTGTTCTCAACACTCCTTAGCCATATATATATATAGGTTCTTCATTAATAATAATTTGTTTTTATCTCAGTGTGCTAGCGTTTACATACACACAACAAAGTGATGATCTATGATGGTATAATGTAATTAGTTGTGATTACAAAATACTTAGCAAAAAAAAAAAAAATTATGATTATAAAATATGGTATGCTATTTTACATATCACGCGGGTTACTTCTAGTATATTTTGTACTTTTTTTTTCTTTCTTTGCTAATGTATTACACATAAAGAAAAGCATGCACATATATACAAACCTATTACTCCTAAGATTTAGTATTGATGTGCATAATTAATATCACTTATGGGCATGATATATTATCTCAATTCTTCTTTTTATTTTATTTTATTTTTTATTTTATTATTTTTTAAATATTAAAATACTAAGTTTATAATAAATTCAAGTCATATATATCTCTACCCAAATGCAACACGGTAGATTGTTAAATAAATTACATGTGTCATGCGGTCATGCCTCATTGTCTATTTAATTTAGTTATCATATCATGTTCACGCTCAAATAGACAAGTATATATGCAACACATGTAATAAAAAGGATTCAACTATACGTGTCTTGACATGAAATGAACACCACTCGCAGCACGATTGCTATCCTATAATGACAGGCCGCCCCTACAAGCCTCACTATCACTGCTCCGTTGCCTGCTGCAGCCGTCGACAACCACGACCACGACCTCGAATGCTTTCACCATGTGTTGCTGGACCGACTCTGGGAGTAGGTGGTTCACTTGATCTTCCTAGATCCTTCTAGAATAGCGGTGGACCAAAGAGATATATAGAACAAAGAAGAAACAAATAAAAGAAAAAAGGAGAGGGATTTGGAGAGAAAAGGGTCTACAGAAGGAGATGGAGATAGGGTTGGAAAAATCTAGAGAAAGAAAAAGAAGATCGTGGAGGTTTCTGGCATCTCCTAAAGAGTCTGTGATGACTCTCAACAATACTAATGAATTTAAGGTTGGAAAAAGAGGATGAACAAATGAACAGGAAAGGGACCACTTTATATAGTCCAGCCATAAAATCGGACCGGACAAATACATCGATTAAAAAACAATAAATAAATGAGCTAAAATTTAAAAAATTATGAAATATATGATTTGTTGCTCGATTAGAATAATAATAATGTAGTATTAGTCCATACTCTTATTATTCCATACTCTTACATTCATCCCCTCCCCCCACACGCCCCAAAAAAAAAAAAAAAAAAAATTTCATAGGTCACCCAGTTTCCATCCAAAATTGGGGGTCTAATATTCAAAAATCATAATCTACTGATAATTTGAGCATCAAAAGTAAAAACAAAAGAGTGTTCTCACCAAAATTCTTTCAGCATAGTGAAAGCGAAAAACTTACTAGAAAAGCAAAGAGCGAGTCCAATTTGGTTAGGCAACAGAAAATTAATTTTTCAAAAATATGAGTACAAAATTTTCTTTTAAGTAAAAACAAACAAAACAATAATACTAATAATAATAATAATAATAATAATTGCTCCAAAAAGAAAATTTCTAATTGTCAGGAGTCTTAGTATAAGAAAAGTTGAGCCCTCGTTTAATTTGTTCTATTGGGAGAGATTATATTGCACCTTTTTTATCATCTTAAATGGAGTTTTTGATAGCATTCTTTGCATTCTTGATAGCATTTGACAAAACTTCGCTCAATTTTCTCCATGAGTAAATCATTTTGTGCTAAAAGTCTTTCAAAAAAATTCAAACCTAAATTGAAAAAGCCAATTTATCATTCCTATAATCCCACTCAAATGAAAAAGGGGGAAGTGAAAAGGAAAAAAATGCAATTCGAGAAATATCAAACATATTTTTGCTTTTATTACTTTTGATTAAAAAATAAAAAAGAATGATTATTTATTTATTTATTAATTACTATCAAACGTACTTCTTGGTGATTTGAAAATCAAGATATATGAGGAGGCCTCTTTCAAACGTACTTGCAAAATGTCCAAGAAAACAAAATGAGAAAATGACTGATAATGACAATAAGTGAGCAAGTCTCGGACGGTTTACCAAAAAAAAAAAAAATGCAAGTCTCGGACGCAACATGTGTTCAACATTGCTTGGTTAAGGTCCGGGCTTCCATCAAAACCTACTATGTAGTAGTTGAGGCTAGTTTTCAATAAAAATTAACCATGTATTCGAGAGTCTGCATTCTTAATTAGGACAAATCCTAGCTAGTGGTGACTGGTGAGGAGAGTGGGATATCCAATTGTGCCCCCCCAAAAAAAAAAGACAAAAAAAGGAGGACAGTCCTGCTTTGCGATTTAGAGGGAAAGAAAAAAAAAAGGGGCAAAGCTTGTTTGGTCCAATCACTACCCTCAAATGAACCAATGCAGAAAATAAGGAAAATATTCATATGAGAGTTTATATATCACCATTTTTAGCAGTGTCAAATCACATCATGACCATAAAAATTTAAAATAATAATTTTTTCTTTACACTTCTATTGCCTTATTTTGATCATGTTTTAACAGTCTATATAGCCATACGCAAAATTAAAGTCTCCTTCTCGCTCTCTCTTGGATGGGACAACTAACAACTAACAAGAAATAATTGATGCAGAACAGTTTGCTGAAGAGTTCATGTTTCGCGTGGACTGATAAAAGTGAAACTGAGAAAAAAAAAAAAAAAAATACTAGTAGGGAGAGAATTCCAAAATATCATAATCGCGAGAAATTTGATGGGGCAACTGGAATCGATGTGTTAATCAATACTCATTGTCTTAGACCATGACTTGCATTGCTATTTGGGCAAATTCTTTCGTTTTGGCCTTCAAAAATGTGTTATTGCTATATTTAGGAAGAATTTGTTGCTTAATTTTGAGAGCTACAATTATCATTTTGGCATTCCGTTTTCACCAATTTACTCTCTAGTATAGGACTTTCAATTTATATATATATGTGTGTGTGTGTGAGTGTGTGTGTGTGTGTGGCTTTCTTTTATTGTAAGGTTAATTTTTCATTCATATAGAATATTATTCCTGAGTTTTTTTATTGTTTATTGCTCATGGATTTGAGTTGTTATACTCTTTATTCGTGGATTCGAGTATTTTTTAAGAAGAAGGTGGTGTTCGGCTTTTTTTGTTTTTGATGCGTTTTATGCTATGTCAATAATTCTAACATTGTATATTAGAAATGAAAATACTTTCTCTCACATGCCAACATGTATAACGTACATCTCAAAGAAAAATATTCATATATTCATTGACCCGTATGAAAGTTCATGCATTAATATGGTGTTGGTCTCACATGCATGATTCAATATACATTTCAAAGGAAAATACCCACTGAATCATTTAGGCTTTGAGGAAAATGCTATTGGACCCCTTCATCTCCAACCACTTAGCTATAATAGCTAAAATTGTAGCCAAAAAAGGACCATATTTTGAAATAGCTAACTACTAATTATTTACGTTTTGCTCCAACCATACCAACTATTTCCCAAAACCGTATGCTCTCAAGACATTGGAGTTGAGATTTAAAAAAAAGGAAAAATGACAAAACAGTGGGTCAAAATAAAAGTAAACCTTAAAAGAGGGTTAAAACTCTCATATTTATTTAAAAGTGGTAATAATGAATTTTAATTCTGAAAAGAGGGGATTTTCGGTCAATGTCAATTTTACCATTTTAATAAAAGTTTTTCTTTTTTAACCCTACTCAAATCCTATCAGATTGTTCTCATTTCTCCTTATTAAACAAAACTTAACTAATATTTCTCCTATGTGTTGAGAAAGAGAAAAAAAGAAAAAGAAAAAGTGATTCTCTGTTGTTGTTGGTTTTATTTATTTATTTATATTGAAAGCATGATTTAAATTTAATTCACATACCCAACCGCTAGAAAAAAAAAAAACTTTTCAAATCCAAATGTGTATATTATTATTCTAATTGAAATATATATAGGATGATGATCAGGTAAGCACGTGTTGATATAAGGTATATCAATACCCGCATTGGGAGTTGCACCTTGTGCATTGGTAGGTTATGAGGTACATTGGACTAATGTAATGGGTACAACCTCTAATGTGTGTATGTGTATATATATATATATATCGGTAATGATCCTATCAGCACGTGCTAATATAGGCTTATATCAGCATGACTACAAACCTATAATTGCTGATTACGAATCTACAATTGACTGATTACAAACTTATAATTGACTGACTACAAATGGATAATTATCTGGTCTACAGACGACATTTGTAGTCAATCAATTGTAAGTTTGTAATCAGTTAATTGTAGGTTTGCAATAAGCAATTGTAGGTTTGTAGCCGTGTTGATATAAGCCCAGCACGTGCTGATAGGATCATTACCGTATATATCTATATATATATATATATATATGGTTGGTCACCTTTTTGAATTATGTTTTGAGACTTTTAAATTAGAAGAGAAAAGATGAGTTTAATGTGAAAAAAGGATTTAGGTAGGATAAAAAATAAAAAAAATAAAAAAAAACTAGGAAGGGTAAAATGGTTATTATAAAATGGCATATGGTAGATCGTTTCTTTTGGGGATTAAAAATCATTAATTACTGTCATTTTGAATGGAATAAGAAAGATTTGACCTTTTATTTGGAATTATTTTTACTTTAAGCTACAATTTTGTCATTCTCCCTAAAAAATATATATATATATATATATATATATTAACATTACATACGTAGGTAGAGCCAGTGAACAGTGGCTAACTGCATTCAGCTAGCCACTTAACAAGAGACAAAATAGTTAGTGTTTTAACTAGCCCATTGGAGTAGAAATTTTTTTAGTTTGGCTAGCTATTAGAGCCAAAGGGGCTGCATAGTTAGCAATTAGCATGGTTGAAGATGCTCCTAATTATTCCCCTAAACAACCCCCATGATGTGTTATGAAAAAAGATTAGGACCTATGTTATTAAACCCCACTAGTCCATCTATGTTTTCATGAACATAATGGGCTGTCAAAGGGGTCCATTAACATTGTTGCAGCCTTTAATATGGTATGGATCCCACACGCATGCTCCGACTGTATGTGTCTAGATTCGATTAAAACAAATTTAAGACCACGAGAAAACCATTTTCCAATTAAGACAAACAGACCATGAGAGAGCAACGATTTTCATGTTTCTCCACACATCAAAATATTGATGGGCACGCAATCAACTATTCAATATCTAGCCAGTTGTATTCCCATTTTCATTGAATAACATTGGCACCATTTGGTTGCAATTTTTAAAAGATTTTTTTTTTTTTTTTTTTTTTTTAAAGTAAAAAAATCATTTCTTCTTTTCTTGCTTTTTTGCTTTTAGGTGGAAGCAATAAAAACAAAAGCGCGTTTGGTAAAATTGATTTCACTGATGATCTTTTGGATGTCATGGGAAACTTTATTGAATCATTGTTATCCTAACGGAAGCTTAGGTTAAGCACAACCTCTCTTAATCGCGAATTTTTCAAGTTAAGGTCAAACTCATCTAAAAAATAAAAATAGCTTTTAAAAGCAAATCTTAATTGCTTTTACTTAAAATCCAATATTTTGCTTTATGCTTTTAGAAGTCCTTTTTAGCTCCTTTAATCAAGTAGTACTTTTTATTTTTATAACCTTTTGCTTTTGAAATAAAAAAAAGAAATTTTAAAATAAGTACAACCAAACAGTGCCATCCTCGTCTGAGCCTTTAAATACTGGACTTGCTTTTCAGTTTACACACCCGAAAATACTGTCTCTCTCTCTCTCTCTCCAATGGCTTCTTCTATTCAACCTCCTCGACAAGCAAATGTCAGTAATCACATTGACTCAGCATCATTGGATAGTAAGCAAGAAATAGAGAACCCAATAGAGGTGGAGATTGTTGAAATGCCAAACCACAGAGAAATATTAGATGCTCCTCCTGCTAAAGCACTTCCAACTAGGTTGAAGGAGGATGGTGTTTTCTTGACGTGGGAAGATTTGTGGGTGACGGTTTCCAATGGAAAAAGTGGCAGCAAATCAATTCTTCAAGGACTCACTGGATATGCCAGACCTGGTGAGGTCTTGGCTATAATGGGTCCTTCTGGCTGTGGCAAGTCTACACTTCTCGATACATTAGCAGGTAATTTAATCACAATGTTTTTATTTTTATTTTTTTTTTGCTCTGATAATGAAAGAAGTTCTACCGGTCAAATGCGAAAAGTTAAAGAGGAAGCGTCCTTTGAATGCTTACGAGGGTGAGCTGCTCCTTTACTGCGTGCAACAACTATGGCATGCATGTACTAGTAATAGGGATATTTATCAGCTAGCCCAGAAATGCGCTTTCAAAAACAAAGAAAAAAATTTATCAGGAGATTTAAGATGCTTTGTACCAGAATGATCCCCTGGGAGTGCCTGTCCTACATGTCCAGGCAATTACAGGACAAAATCTATATGGGTAGCCTTGAGGGGGAGTGGTGAGAGTCCATCAATTCTATTTGACTCGTATTACTTAATGAAAATAAAATCTCATTTGATATATACAATTGTATCTTTAACTCTTTAAGACTTAAAAATTACAATTGATTTTAAAATATTGGCTTCTTACATAATATAGCATTATGTCACATCATATGAGATTTTATTATATATGAGTCAAAGTATGGGGCTCAAACAACATTTTTGATCATGAGTTAGTGCCTACAGTTTAAATTTCAAGACACACTCCTCTAAATAAGTTGATCAACCACACTTATTCAACCTTAATTTACCATTCATATAACTAGAACCTAAAATATCTTGAAGTTGAAATTTTAAAATAAAATGCTTACATAACAGTTTGTTATCTACTTTCATATTGATGAACACTTGAACAGGTAGCTACATATTAAAAAAATAACAATTAAAAAAATAATAATAATAATGGGATACATATGTTGATCAGTGTCCATATGCATGTCTAGGTGTCCATTAATGTTGGAAAAGGAAAATAGCATGTAGATCGTCATGTTAGCAAGACAAATTTTGATAATGGAAAACATAGAGGAACTCGGCTATGTCTCAAGCACAATGAAAGAAAATTTTGTTAATTTATCTACTGATGTGTCGATGAAAAAATTGTAATTAATGAGAAAATGAATCATTAAATTTTAAAAAACTGGATGTTATATTACCAAATGGGGCATCTAGACATATGTAACACCACTCGCAATGAAAATTTACGTATAAACACTTAAGAGAGATCTTATGGTAACCCTAAGGGATGGACTGGTTAGTACATAGGATTTATGCTTGGTGAAATGGAAGGTCCTAGTTTGATTTCTTGTTGTCCCTTGGGATCAAATGCTCCATTGGTTTGCTAAAAAATAAAAAGGTAATGAAAGAAATTTTGGTATTAGCACAAAAAAAAAAAAAAAAAAAAAAAATGAAAGAAATTTTAGAAACAATTCAGACGACTAAAACAAAAAAGGATTCTTGGAGAAAGTACTAATTTGATTCATATTGCAGGAAGGCTGGGTTCGAACACAAGGCAGATGGGAGAGGTTTTAATCAATGGTCATAGACAGGCTTTGGCTTATGGAACTTCGGTATGAAAAAGTACTCCAAAAATATTTTTCGTGATCGATTGATTTAGATACATGTCTGACCAATGTTTTATAATTTTCCTTAGGCTTATGTGACTCAAGATGATACTCTAATTATGTCACGCCCCGACTCGGAGAGTCGACACATGGATAAAAGTCAAAGTAAAAAGGTGTACACGTGGATAAGTCAGAGTATAAAAGTTGCGGAAAACTTAGTCAAATCCACGTGTCTTTTTTTTTTTTTAATAAAATAATAATTGTATTAGCTCATCAATAATACCCAAATAATTAATATGAAATGTTATGCTCACACATCATGCCCATAATAATATATGGTCCCAAAATAATGCCAACATCCCTGGCACATAGGTTGGATTCCAACTATTCAAGGTTCATTAAGTAATAATGGTAATAACAATAATAATAATAGAAATGTCCATACATCAAAATAACATAGTCTCTATGTAATGCACGTGCATCTATCCTCATCCATGACTATGTTAGTATGCCACCTTCAAGTTCCAACCTCAGATTATGCCACTAGGCATCCGCCATCGGCAAACCCTCACTCATCACCTGATCATCTGAAATAATAATAGGATGAGCTGCAAAGCCCAATAGGAAATATGTGTGGATTCTATACAATTAATATATGTGCAGATACATGGTATATGAATTAAAAATCATTTAATAACTCAAATCAAATATCAGTCACAAATCAATACTTTGTGTGGGTTTTAAGTTAATTTCCCAAAATTCTCATAGTATCTCCAATTCCCAAAACTATGGGATCAAACCATGCATCAACCGTCGCTAATCACAGGTTACGTCGTCACGTCAACCCCCGGCTCAGCCAAGCACGAAAATAACCAACACCTACGCGGCGTTCTTCCTCGAGGGCTTCAGGGTCTTTCACCCAAGGGCACTTTACCCTGCTTGCTATTCGCGGAGTATTCTCAACGCAGGACACCACTTCATTGTGATGCCCCCACCCGTTTGATGCATACCAAGACCCAAGGTCCATATATCCAAAACATTTTCCATCATTCAAATAACTATCCGAGTGTCCAAAAGTATCCATAAACATGTTTGATAAATTTCTAGAATTTCAGTAACATTTCTAAAGCATTTCCAAGTAAACAACATTTATAAAGCATTTTTCCAAAATCCAAGTATCATGAAAATTCCACACATTTAACAGATATTTCACAATAACATTTAAACGAGTATATAACCATGTCTCTTTAAGGAACAATATAAACAGTCGTATCAAATGATATATTGAAGGATTCCATAAATTTTGAACAAGTAATAAAAATATTTAGTTATAAATCAGTGGGAAAATCCAAAAATATCATTAAGGCATTTAAAATCACATTTATAGAACAACACCATATTAAATGTAAAGAAGCCACATTTCCTACCTCAATTGCGAGCAATACCAACCCAAAACCACGTGATAGACACTGACAATGCGAATGCAGCGTTAATGCTCCCTAGGATCCTCCCGAGGACCGATAAAATCTGATAATTATGCATACGTAATCTTTAGGTAAATTTCAAAATAAATATAACGCACTCAAAAATTACTATTGGCCTTCTAACAGTAAACTATGGTCCCAAAATCATCAAAATAATTTTTAAAACACTCTCTATAATTTCTGGGAATTTTCTGTAATTTTTGGAATTTTCTGATATTTTCTGGAATTTTTAATAAATATTAATTTGGCCAAAAAGTCAAACTACAGTCAAACTTGGTCAAAATGGTCAACTAAGGGTCCCACATGGTAGGGCCCTCCAAGACGAGTCCAACGGTCAAATTTGGGGTTCATATGATTATCGTATGGCTTTTAAATGCGTGAGAACACGGTAAGGTACACAGATGCACCCACACAGGATTATAGACCTATGGGGTCATCTTCAACCTCCCGCGGGTTGAATTGTGTAACCGGATTACACCGTGTGTTCAACGGGCCAACTTCGACGATTAATATCTCTCTTGTTTCTTAACCGTTTTCAGTGATTCAAGTGTCGAATCGAAGCTCATGCGGAGTACTACGTGCGACTATAAATTGTTCATTCAGAATCCTATAAAATCATATTCGTTTTTAAGCCTAAAGTTTCGGGTTTTCATGATCCAAAATTCTAAAATTTCTAAAACTTCAACCTACAGTCAATTTCTCTAAAATTTGACACTACCATGGTGTTCCTTGGTCCCAAAAACATAAAATATGATCATCCTTTCTAAGAATAACATAAGAAAATAAAATTGCATATACATATATATATACACAGTACGTGATATTTATATATATATATATATATATATATATATATATATATATATATATATAGATATATGAAATCAACGATAGAGGAGGTGAGGATTTTACCTCACTAAGAGAGCTCCACGAACTCAGCCAAAAACCTCTACCAGACCACTCTGTTTTTTTCTCCTCTGTTCTTCCTCAATTTCTCTCTCTCTGTTGCTCTTTCTCTAACTCTCTGTCTCGATCCCTCTATACATATAAATATAACCAAAGCAGATGCCAGTGGTAGGTGCAGCTAATGATTCCTCTATACATATATATATATATATCCAAAGCAAACGCAAGTGGTGGGTGCGGCTATGGGTGCGGCTAATGATCCCTCTATACATATATATATATCTGAAGCAAATGCAAGTGGTGGGTTCAGCTAATGATCCCTCTATATATATAAATAATTCAGGTCATCACATTCTACCCCTCTAAAAAGAAATTTCGTCCTCGAAATTTGTACTAACCTCCCGAATCGAAAAGATGCGGATATTTTCCTCGAACATCTGACTCTAATTCCCAAGTTGCTTCCTCGATGCCGTGATGTTGCCAAAGAACCTTTACGAGAGAGATGACTTTATTCCTCAACACTTGTTCCTTGACGTCCAAAATCTGAATTGGTCGCTCTTCATATGTAACATTTTCTTGGAGCTGGATATCTGGTATAGATAGAACATGAGATGGATCTGGCTCGTATTTCCTAAGCATTGAGACATGAAAAACATCATGTACATTCCCCAACTGTGAAGGTAAAGCCAACTGGTAGGCCACTTCACCCTTCTTATCAATAATCTCGAAAGGACCAACATATCTTGGTGCTAGTTTGCCCTTCTTCCCAAATCGAAAAACGCCTTTCCTAGGTGATACCTTTAAAAACACGAAGTCCCCAACTTGAAACTTCAAATCTGTCCTACGCTTGTCTGCATAACTCTTCTGTCTACTTTGTGCAGTGCGTAAACGATCACGAATGATCTGAATCTTTTCTGTTGTTTCTTTCACTAACTCTGGTCCAAGAAGACTGCTTTCTCCAACTTCTGTCCAACATACAGGAGATCGACACGGTCTCCCATATAATGCCTCGAACGGTGCCATGCCAATGCTAGCCTGATAACTGTTATTGTAGGCGAATTCTGCTAAGGCCAAATGTTTACTCCAACTACCTCCGAAGTCTAAGACACAAGCACGCAACATATCCTCGAGAATCTGAATGGTACGCTCTGATTGTCCATCGGTTTCTGGATGATGAGCCGTACTGTGATGAAGTTGTGTTCCTAAAGCTTTATGTAACGTACACCAAAACTCGGCGACAAAACGAGGATCTCTGTCGGATACAATAGAAACTGGGGCTCCATGGAGTCTAACGATCTCATTAATGTACAACTGGCTTAAGGTACTCAATGAATCTCCGACCCGAATAGGCAAGAAATGTGCTGACTTCGTCAACCGATCCACGATCACCCAAACTGCATCATGACCCTGTCGTGTACGAGGTAACCCTGTGACAAAATCCATCGTGATGTACTCCCACTTCCATTCTGGCACTGGTAATGGTTGTAGTAAACCTGCTGGTCTCTTATGCTCCGCTTTCACTTGTTGGCACGTGAGACACCGTGAAACAAATCTTGCGACGTCCTTCTTCATACCGCTCCACCAAAATTGTCGTTTCAGATCCTGATACATCTTCGTACCGCCTGGATGAATAGAGAACCTAGAACGATGAGTCTCACTAAGAACATCTTCACGAATCTGACCAGTAGGAACGTAAATCTTACCCATGAATCGTACACTGCCATCATTAGAAACTAACCAACCTTCTAGTGCAGTACCCTGAGTTATCGAATTACGAATGGCCATGCACTCTGGATCGTTTTGTTGTGCCTCTATCACTCTGGTGATGAGATTTGGTTGTGCAACTAGATTGCTCAGATGAGTTGTGAAAGCATCTTTATTGGGGTGTAATTCAAAATCCTTGAATGCAACCCACATCTTCCACCGTTGAACTGCTAAACAGCTCATCATTGCTTGTGACTTCCTGCTCAAGGCGTCTGCTACAACATTCGCTTTACCCGGATGATAATGAAGTGAAAAATCATAATCATCAAGGTATTCCATCCATCTACGTTGCCTCATATTCAATTCTTTCTGTGTAAATATATACTTCAAACTCTTATGATCAGAGTATACATCAAATTTCTCACCATACAAATAGCATCTCCAAATCTTCAATGCAAAGACCACTGCTGCTAACTCCAAGTCATGTGTTGGATAGTTCACCTCATGCGGTTTCAACTGTCGAGAACCGTATGCCACAACACGCCCGTGCTGCATAAGAACGCATCCTAACCCTCGATACGAGGCATCACAATATACATCGTAACCCTCACCACTAGTAGGAACAATAAGAATTGGAGCAGTAGTCAACCTCTTCTGCAACTCCTTGAAAGCTTCCTCACAAGCATCATCCCAAATAAATTTCGCGCCCTTCTTTGTCAATTTCGTCAACAGTGCAGCAATGCGAGAGAAATTGTCGACGAAACGACGATAATAACCAGCTAATCCCAGAAAACTGCGAATCTCTGTAGCATTGGTCGGTCTTCCCCAATTAAGTATTGCCTCCACCTTTGCTGGATCTACTGAGATGCCTTCCTCAGAAATCACGTGGCCTAGAAACTTCACTTCATGAAGCCAAAATTCACATTTCTCTCTCTTTCCATATAACTGATGCTCCCTCAATATTTGCAACACTTTCCTAAGGTGCCTCTCATGCTCTTCTTGCGTCTTTGAGTATATGAGAATGTCGTCCACAAACACCACGACAAACTGATCCAAGAATGGTTTAAACACCCGGTTCATCAGGTCCATGAATGCTGCTGGTGCATTCGTCAAACCGAACGGCATCACCAAAAACTCGTAGTGCCCGTAGCGAGTTGCAAAAGCTGTCTTTTGGATGTCTTCCTCTCTGACTCGAAGCTGATAATAGCCAGAGCGCAAATCAATCTTTGAAAAGAAATGCGACCCCCTTAACTGGTCAAATAAATCATCAATGCGGGGCAAAGGATAACGATTCCTAATTGTAGCTCTGTTTAGCTTCCTATAGTCTACGCACAATCTGAAAGAACCGTCCTTCTTCTTAACGAACAATACTGGTGCACCCCATGGCGAAGTGCTAGGACGAATAAAACCTTTACTCTCCAACTTTGAGAGCTGCTTTTTCAACTCTGCTTGCTCTGCAGGAGCCATCTTGTATGGAGCAATAAAAATAGGAGATGTGCCTGGATATACCTCAATGGTAAAGTCTAACTCTCTTTTAGGAAGTAGACCTGGCAACTCTTCTGGAAAGACATCTGGAAATTCCCGTACAACAGGAATATTTTCCAATTTAAGCTCAACATGTTCCTCCAACTCCAAGGCTGCCAATGAGCTAAGCAGACCTGCAATTTGAATACGGCAAGCAATCTTCTTCGATTGAGGAAAAGGAAGAGAAACACTTCTTTCTCCGTAGAAGTGTAAAATAGACCCATCCATTTTATGGAGAGTCACCTTTTTCTGGAAGCAATCAATAATTGCATGGTACGACGATAACCAATCCATGCCTAAAATCACATCATAACCAGAAATACCTAGAGCAATGAGATCTACCGTTAACTCCTGATCACCAATTCGAATGAAGCAGGAACGACAAATCACACTTGTTTGGATACCCACACCCATTGGTGAGTCAACACTGAGCACGTGTCCCAAGGGCTCAAATGTCAAACCCAAACGAGAAGCACAAGAAACATCTATAAAGGAATGTGTGGCACCCGTATCAATTAATACTCGAACCCATGAATTATAAAGAAAAAATGTACCTTCCACAACTGCATTTGATGTCCCAACACCTGGTGGGATCAAAGCGAACACCCTGCCTGTAGTATTTGCACTATGCCCTCCTCCTCTAGGCTGTTGGGTCTGAATTGGGCGAGTAGTCGAGGCTTGCTGAGATCCTTGTGATCGAGAGAACTGGCGCTGGTTTTGTTGTTGTTTCTGCTGTTGTTGTAAGCCAGATTGCATTGTGTGTGGAGGGGATCGTTGGTTCCCAAAAGATGGGCAGTCAATCTTAATGTGTCCTGGTTGTCCGCACTGATAACAAATGATTTGTCCACTAGAATTCCTCCCAGGCAGAGTAGGAGGTTGATAAGGGTAACTCCTTTGTCGCCCATCTGAGGACCCATAACTAAAACTACCACCGCTACCCTGACCTCGATTTACGCGCCGTCCTCTTGAGTGATACCCATCAGATTGCTGACTCTTACCCTGCTTCTGGCTAAAGCTCTGATCTTTCTGGTCCCCACTTCTAATTCTCTGTTTGTCCCTTATCTTCTTGGAGTCTTCTAAAGTCGCCTCCACTTCCGTGGCGCTGTCAACTAGCTCTGTATAATTTCGAATCCTACTTCCTGCAACAAGGTCTCGAATCTGAGGCCTCAATCCCCATTGGAACCTTTTTGCTTTGTCAGCTTCCGTTGCCACGATAGATGTAGCATAACGAGAAAGTTCTGTGAAGCGTGCATCATACTCTACCACCGAAAGATTCCTTTGTACCAGGTTTAGAAACTCTTGTAACTTCTTATCTCGATATGATTCTCTGAGATATTGGTTTAGAAACACACCCTCAAACTGTATCCAGGTCATGGCTCCCACATCTTGAGAGCGCACCACCTGCTGCCACCAAAAGTCACCATCACCCCGTAGGTAATGAGAAGCAAACTCTACCTTATACTCCTCGGGTATACCAACAATCTTAAGTAGCTTGTGGACCTCTAGAAGCCAAATTTCAGCTTCCTGCGGATTTGTCTCACCACGAAAAGTAGGAGGATCCATCCGCCGAAAATTCTGAAAATGTGTAGCCTTGGTTAATTGTGTGTCAGGAACTGCAGCTCTAAGAGTAGGCTGCTGAAGTATCTCGTTCTGACGTTGCAATAGGGTAGTCAACTCCCGTATAGCATCAGTCATATCACCCCTTTCTTCAGTATGAGGAGCGGAAACTCCACCTCTAGTTCTAGCTTGTGAGGTGTGAGAAGGCTCAGGAGAAGATCTATCTCGAGCACGTGGCATCCTATAAAAATCATTTAGTAAATATTCGAAACTATCTATCAAATACTCACGTTAAAAAAAACAACTGGGATTGTGTAAGTTACAAAAATCACGTCAAAATGTTAATAAAATCGTAATATTCCTCTAATTTCTTGATGTCTACCCACAAGCATATGTATGATGCATGAGACACTTCTAACTCACCTAACTGACACATATGAAATGCATGTAATCCCAATTTGGATCTACTAATGAGCTCTGATACCAAAAATTGTCACGCCCCGACTCGGAGAGTCGACACGTGGATAAAAGTCAAAGTAAAAAGGTGTACACGTGGATAAGTCAGAGTATAAAAGTTGCGGAAGACTTAGTCAAATCCACGTGTCTTTTTTTTTTTTAATAAAATAATAATTGTATTAGCTCATCAATAATACCCAAATAATTAATATGAAATGTTATGCTCACACATCATGCCCATAATAATATATGGTCCCAAAATAATGCCAACATCCCTGGCACATAGGTTGGATTCCAACTATTCAAGGTTCATTAAGTAATAATGGTAATAACAATAATAATAATAGAAATGTCCATACATCAAAATAACATAGTCTCTATGTAATGCACGTGCATCTATCCTCATCCATGACTATGTTAGTATGCCACCTTCAAGTTCCAACCTCAGATTATGCCACTAGGCATCCGCCATCGGCAAACCCTCACTCATCACCTGATCATCTGAAATAATAATAGGATGAGCTGCAAAGCCCAATAGGAAATATGTGTGGATTCTATACAATTAATATATGTGCAGATACATGGTATATGAATTAAAAATCATTTAATAACTCAAATCAAATATCAGTCACAAATCAATACTTTGTGTGGGTTTTAAGTTAATTTCCCAAAATTCTCATAGTATCTCCAATTCCCAAAACTATAGGATCAAACCATGCATCAACCGTCGCTAATCACAGGTTACGTCGTCACGTCAACCCCCGGCTCAGCCAAGCACGAAAATAACCAACACCTACGCGGCGTTCTTCCTCGAGGGCTTCAGGGTCTTTCACCCAAGGGCACTTTACCCTGCTTGCTATTCGCGGAGTATTCTCAACGCAGGACACCACTTCATTGTGATGCCCCCACCCGTTTGATGCATACCAAGACCCAAGGTCCATATATCCGAAACATTTTCCATAATTCAAATAACTATCCGAGTGTCCAAAAGTATCCATAAACATGTTTGATAAATTTCTAGAATTTCAGTAACATTTCTAAAGCATTTCCAAGTAAACAACATTTATAAAGCATTTTTCCAAAATCCAAGTATCATGAAAATTCCACACATTTAACAGATATTTCACAATAACATTTAAACGAGTATATAACCATGTCTCTTTAAGGAACAATATAAACAGTCGTATCAAATGATATATTGAAGGATTCCATAAATTTTGAACAAGTAATAAAAATATTTGGTTATAAATCAGTGGGAAAATCCAAAAATATCATTAAGGCATTTAAAATCACATTTATAGAACAACACCATATTAAATGTAAAGAAGCCACATTTCCTACCTCAATTGCGAGCAATACCAACCCAAAACCACGTGATAGACACTGACAATGCGAATGCAGCGTTAATGCTCCCTAGGATCCTCCCGAGGACCGATAAAATCTGATAATTATGCATACGTAATCTTTAGGTAAATTTCAAAATAAATATAACGCACTCAAAAATTACTATTGGCCTTCTAACAGTAAACTATGGTCCCAAAATCATCAAAATAATTTTTAAAACACTCTCTATAATTTCTGGGAATTTTCTGTAATTTTTGGAATTTTCTGATATTTTCTGGAATTTTTAATAAATATTAATTTGGCCAAAAAGTCAAACTACAGTCAAACTTGGTCAAAATGGTCAACTAAGGGTCCCACATGGTAGGGCCCTCCAAGACGAGTCCAACGGTCAAATTTGGGGTTCATATGATTATCGTATGGCTTTTAAATGCGTGAGAACACGGTAAGGTACACAGATGCACCCACACAGGATCATAGACCTATGGGGTCATCTTCAACCTCCCGCGGGTTGAATTGTGTAACCGGGTTACACCGTGTGTTCAACGGGCCAACTTCGACGATTAATATCTCTCTTGTTTCTTAACCGTTTTCAGTGATTCAAGTGTCGAATCGAAGCTCATGCGGAGTACTACGTGCGACTATAAATTTTTCATTCAGAATCCTATAAAATCATATTCGTTTTTAAGCCTAAAGTTTCGGGTTTTCATGATCCAAAATTCTAAAATTTCTAAAACTTCAACCTACAGTCAATTTCTCTAAAATTTGACACTACCATGGTGTTCCTTGGTCCCAAAAACATAAAATATGATCATCCTTTCTAAGAATAACATAAGAAAATAAAATTGCATATACATATATATATATATACACAGTACGTGATATTTATATATATATATATATATATATATATAGATATATGAAATCAACGATAGAGGAGGTGAGGATTTTACCTCACTAAGAGAGCTCCACGAACTCAGCCAAAAACCTCTACCAGACCACTCTGTTTTTTTCTCCTCTGTTATTCCTCAATTTCTCTCTCTCTGTTGCTCTTTCTCTAACTCTCTGTCTCGATCCCTCTATACATATAAATATAACCAAAGCAGATGCCAGTGGTAGGTGCAGCTAATGATTCCTCTATACATATATATATATATATATATCCAAAGCAAACGCAAGTGGTGGGTGCGGCTATGGGTGCGGCTAATGATCCCTCTATACATATATATATATATCTGAAGCAAATGCAAGTGGTGGGTTCAGCTAATGATCCCTCTATATATATAAATAATTCAGGTCATCACAAATTACAACGGTAACAGTTAGAGAATCCGTATATTACTCTGCTCAACTCCAATTACCGGACTCCATGTCTCAGTCAGAGAAGAAGGAAAGAGCAGATATGGCAATAAGAGAAAGGGGTTGCAAGATGCCATGAACACAAGAATAGGAGGTTGTGGGGCTAAAGGCCTTAGTGGTGGGCAAAAGAGGAGAGTCAGCATTTGCATAGAGATCCTAACACACCCAAAGCTTCTCTTCCTCGATGAACCAACAAGCGGGCTTGATAGTGCAGCATCCTATTATGTCATGAGCAGAATTGTTGGCCTCGACCAACAAGATGGAAGGACTATCATAGCTTCCATCCATCAGCCCAGCACTGAAGTCTTTCAACTTTTCCACAATCTCTGTCTTCTGTCTTCGGGTAGAACAATATACTTTGGTCCCACCAGTGAAGCAAATGCGGTGAGAAAATATATGACATTTATGAGATGACTATGGAGCTTTCTTTTTGTAGAATTGAAATAACTAATCACTCTTTCAATTCCTTTTAGTTTTTCACACTGAATGGTTTCCCATGCCCGGCTCTCCAAAACCCATCCGATCACTTCCTCAGAACAATAAACAAAGATTTTGATGAGGTAAAAGGTTATTTTCTCGGAACTCCTCAAATGGTCTTGATGGGATCTTTGATTTTTCAACCTCAGAAATTTGATCAACATTTAATTGTTGTTACTAGGACATTGAATGTGGTTTAGGTGGAAAAAAGCCCACAGAGGAAGTGATTGACATTCTTTTCAAGTCATACAAATCATCCGACAAGTATCAACAAGTTCGAAGATGGGTTGATGACATATGTCAACGGATAAGCTATTAAACGATTAAATTCATTGTCCATGTCGGACTGTACATGCGTCGCCCTTTCTTAGACTTAATGATGCATGATTTTCAGGATGGTGGAACATTAGAGAAGCGAAACCATGCTGGCTTTTGTACACAGTGCCTTGTTCTTACGAGAAGATCTTTTGTGAATATGTTCCGTGATGTTGGGTACTACTGGTTGCGTCTGGCCATCTATGTCTCATTGGCTTTAGCACTAGCCACAGAGTTCTACAACCTTGGCTTTAGTTATGGTTCAATTCAGGTATGAGAGAGAGCTAGTGGTGCATGTATATATATATATGTGTCATACAGAGAGTACGCACCTTATGTTGCACAAAGCTAGAATTAATATATGAAGCGAAACAAGCTACTAATTATACTTTTTCTTTTTTCAGGCTAGAGGTTCTTTGCTCATGTTTGTAGCTTCATATCTAACTTTCATGGCCATTGGTGGATTCCCTTCTTTTGTAGAGGACATGAAGGTAAAACACAAATAATTCTTTGTGATGTTCCAAAACACACATAACTTTCATGACCATTGGTGAATTCCCTCTCTCTCTCTCTCTCTCTCTCTCTCTCTCTCACACACACACACCCACACACACACACAAACATCATTGAGAATGGCCAACACAAGCATTACCCCCCCCCCCCTCCCCTCTCTTCCCCTTTCTTTCATATATTGGGAAAATGTCTAACTAGTGGCCAGGATCCATGCATGACATCGTACCACCTCTAAATTCATGGTGGATAGCTTCTCTAAGATTAAAATTGTGCGTGATTGTAGATTTTTCCTCCATTTAACTTGATTTCTCCTCAATTTAACTTAGTTAAATGGAAAAAAAGGGTTTTTAAAAGAATTAAAAAATAAAGACCCGGTTTGCAAATTGTTAATCAATACATTTGTAAGCTCTACTGTTAGAAAATGCCTTCTTTTTTCTTCCAAATATCATGTCGATTAATGTTATAAATGTTCCATTCAGTTTTGCCGTAATTTTGTTTTCTTCTCTTTTCTCAGGTATTTGAACGAGAAATATTAAATGGTCACTATGGGTCCAGTGCTTTTGTGGTTGGCAACACATTTTCTTCCACACCATATCTGCTATTGGTTTCACTAATACCTGGAACAATTATTTATTTCCTTGCTGGACTTCATAAAGGATACGAGCACTTTCTGTACTTCTTTTTCGTGCTTTTTGCTTGTATGATGTTGGTTGAGGGCCTGATGATGATTGTTGCAAGTATGGTTCCTAATTTCCTCATGGGTATAATAGCAGGGGCAGGAATTCAAGGGCTAATGATATTAGGTGGCGGATTCTTTCAATTGCCTAATGATCTTCCAAAACCATTTTGGAGATATCCATTATACTACATTGCATTCCATAAGTATGCTTATCAAGGACTATACAAGAACGAGTTCGAAGGACTAACATTTCTTAATAATCAAGCTGGAGGGGCACCCACCATCAATGGTGAAAAAATTTTACGAGAAAATTGGCAAGTGGAAACAAGTTACTCAAAGTGGGTTGATCTTTCCATCTTGTTTGGGATGGTAGTCACCTATCGCCTGCTATTCTTGATTATCATCAAGACTACTCAAACGATTAAGTCTCTCAATAGGGCTTTCATGTCAATGTCTACCAAGCAAATGAAAGTCATGGAGAATCCCTCTGCAACACCTCTACATGGAGCAAACCTTTAGCTAGTGTAATGATACTATCTTTGACAATATTGTTAGAAAGCAATATATTATTAGTATATTTACTTTAGTCCTTTGCTGAAAGGAAATAAAACTGCATGTACTGTACAAACTTGAGTTGATTTATCAGAGTAGTTAGAGAAGTAATCTGTTCAAGTTTTAATTTAAATGAAAATCATATGTGAAAAAGAACTCTTGATGACTTCTATTCCAATGCGTAGGATTTGCAACCAAAGCAGAAAAATTCACCTAAAGGGATCGGGTTTTGACCCGTCCCACAACCCATGGAGCGTTCACATGGGTTAGTTGGAATTAAAGGGTTATGTCTATTGGGAACAAACATAAGATATATCATATATATGTGTCTGTTGAAATGTAATGTGAAAAATTCCCAATCCCTTTCTTCTCTCTATTTCATCTCTCTGGAAACCATTACCATAGCCATAGAATTTGGAGTGTGGATATTATTGGAGAGACTCTAGCAGCCTTCTCCATTGACGAGTGGGTGCGTTTTCAAAGTTCATGATTGCGTGGGGCTTGTAATCCAAGTACAAAGATCCGATTCGTTTCCGCTGAAGTATTCCATATACCCATATTCTTATAGTAATTTTACATTGTTATCAGAGAATGTGATTACTTGTTTTCGCTCCTGTGATCATTGAGAATATGATTTGCATCATACATGAGTTTTTCTTCAAAACACAATTTTTGGGATTATTAAATTCGTTTTTAAATATGGTGTTTTTATCCAAAATTTTTTATAGGGTTTTCTTCCTCTATGTGTTGGGAACTTCTCTCTAAAATTTCATGAAAAAACGTTGTGTGATTTGAAAGAAAAATCAAAATTTTGTTTTCTGAAATTGTGGTTTTCAGAAACTTTGGGTCAATTTTTTATACACTCAGAGAAGTTTATAATGTATGATGTTTATATATTGCGAATCTATGTCACATGGGCTTTCTAACGATGTATTGTATGCATAATTTGGACTTAAATGGAATGAGATATGGCCATTCAAAGTTTGGGGAGTGAACATGCAAAAATTGAGTTTTTTCAGCTTGTTGAGAGGTTTAAGATGAAGTGCGCGGCTCGACATGGCACGCGGCACGACTCGGCTCGGCTTGAATTAGAGTATGGCTCAGCTTAGCTCGGCTATGCACTTGGCTCGGCTTGGCTTATTAAAAATAAAATTTAAAAAAAAAAAATAATGCTGTGTTGTTTTAGGGAAATATCCAAAATCTCCCTCAAATATAAAATCATATCTAAAAACCCTATTAAATATTTTTCCTATCCATCTAATTCAAATAAAAAAAAAAATTATATCTATTAACTCCAATCAGTTAATTTTTTTTTTACTACGGTTAAAAGAATCGAGTGATCCGACCAAAATGCCCTTCTTTCACAATAATATGATTAATGACAAAAATGTATATTCAATTGAATTTTCCCTTTTGCCCCTTCTTTTTCCAAACTTGCATACTTGCTCTCCGAGTCCCTCTTTTTCTTCTCCCTTCCCCCTATTTGTACATTAAAGAAGAATTAATTAATGATAGTTAATTTTTTTTCTAATTATACTAAAAAGGATAAAAGTAGAAATCCAATTAAACATGAAATTTTTTCATTAAACATATTAATGTCAAAGAAGGGTATTTTAGTTGGATCACTATTTTCTTTTAACAATAGTAAACAAAAAATTAACTGGTTGGAGTTACCAGATATGATTCTTTTTTATTTCGATTAAATGGATAGGAAAAATATTTAATAGAGTTTTTTGATATGAATTTATTTTTGAGGGAGTTTTTGGATATTTCCCCCCCCCCCCTTTTTTTTTTTTTTGTCGCACCCAAATGGCTTGGACTGAACTTGATGTACGTGGTACACAAGCTAACCACGTTAATGCCCATCCACTATTAATTCCTATGTTGAATTAAGTCTCTAGCCAAGATTAAAACACAACGTAATGGCACGTGTGGGCTCTTTTGAACCCCAATTTTTATATATGGCCATTAAAAAATTTATTTAAGTCCATTTATGCACTGTTTTGGCCTAAAATAAAAGAAAAATAGATTTCTTTTTTAATTCATGCATATTAATTAGCCTAATCAATTTACATAATTTTGTATTATGTTTTATTATTGTGATTGGGTTATTTTTTTTGTATAATGTGTCCTAGGTTTTTATTGTCCTTAAACCCTTTCCATAAATGGAAGTGTGGTTATTCTTCCATTCATTTAACACAATTTATATTGTTTATTGTTTATTATTTATTGTGTGAATGATTTATGTATGGATGGAGGCTTGGCATTGGTATTTTGTTGTGCTCATGGTTGGTATTATTTATTTATTTATTTTGTGGATGGATTAAGGCACACGTCGAAGGCTTATGTATGATTTATGTATGGATCGGGCAGATTAAGTCGAAGGCTTCCAATGGACACGAATATATTTTGGTAGCCATCGATTACTTCACCAAGTAGGTGGAAGCAGCTTCCTTCAAACTCTTGAATGCTAAAAGGTGGCGCAGTTCATACAGCTCAACATTATCTACAGATATAGGGGACCATATGAGGTCATTTCGGACAATGGTAAGCATTTTCAGAAGGAAACTAAGGAACTCTTGTAGAAATACAGGATCGTTCATTACTTGTCATCCCCGTATCGCCCACAGACTAACGGTGCAATGGAAGTCGCTAACAAGAACATCAGGAAGATACTATAGGAAACGGCTGACACGTACACTGATTGGCATGAGAAACTACTATTGGCATTATGGTGTTAACACCCCATTTTGTACCACTTGACACCTCAAGCCACTTTCTGAGACCCGATGATGAAGGGCAGTAGCCAACGGACCATCGCAAGCATGCCCGAAGGACTCACGAAGACACAGCAGGCTTTGGACGTTAATTTGATACCTCATGCACGTACGTGCAAGGGATATGCACGTACGTGCATAGACCATGCACGTACGATCATGCCCTCCTTTTTTGAATTTCATCGCTTCCCCCCGAAATTGTTTCTTACCTTATGCAGCCCCCACACTGACAGCTGCTCAGTGGCGGCTGGGAAACCCTAGAAACCCTCGAATCAAACCCTAATCCCCGCCAATAAATACCCCGCTTTCATTCAAGAGAGGGGATTCGAATTTTGGCTATCAAACCACCACTCTGAAAAACCTTGCATTGGCAGCTGTGTCTACGGGAATCTGAAGAGCTAAGCTGACGACGGAATCGCTGTTGCCCATACCTGAGGGTAACCTTCTTCAATCTTTAATCTCGTTGTTCTTTAATGATTTAGCATAGTCATTTATGATATTGCATGAATAGAATATTGCATTCGATACGTACATCCGGTTACTTAATACTCATGATTTCAGATCTAACCCGGCATTGATTTGCTTGTGTATTTAAGGTTTGAAACGGAATTTCTCATCCGTTTCTAAGGTGTAAGGCTGCATAGGATCCGTTCATCATTTTAGCATTTAGTCTGTATGATTTAGGTCGTGTACCTAAATATCATTCATTTATATGCATATGTTACTATGCCATTCAGATCTAGAGCATTTCCATCGTCCTTAAAATACATTTAGATGATTTTTGCATAAATCATGGTCATAGGTACGAATCCAGTAGGGTGATAGGCATAAATCTGTGAAATAATGCATAAGGCATGTACGTACGTACATATAAGATGCACGTACGTGCATCTCATATGCACGTACGTGCATAGCCCTGTTTTTGACAGATTAACTCCGTTTTCTCTTTTGCAGACAGTGTAAGTATCTCTTTTAGTTTCAAATTCTTTTTCTTGTATAAATGTCTTCTTTTTAATCCTTCTTTATCCTCATTATTGCATGCCATTGATTGATTTTATATAAGTGTTTGTATAGCGGTCAAGTTTAATTAAGTCTTTTTTAATTAAAGCCAATAAGTGTATGTGAGGCCGGATTTTAGCCGAGCGCAGATGGGTGCCTAACACCTTCCCGTCCGCGTACCCTAGCTCCGAACCTTGATTCCTTTGGTAATGACGAGTTGGGCCCTTGCTAGGGGTCAATCGGTTCCCGAGGCCAAAATCAGGTGGCGACTCCCTCTCCGCCCTAATCATCCGTGGTTAGTGGAGTACTCCCGAGTCAACGTGGTGAAAAGACATGGCGCTCACAATGGCGACTCCGCTGGGGATAGAGAGCTAGATTCTGAAACATTTATTGGCTTTAATTAATTAGGAAACTTAATTGAATAAGACCGAAATTGCACACACGCGCATGACATTTGGCACTTGTTATCCCTCGATGGCAGTCTGATTAGAGACCCGGGTTCCATTTAGTTCCTATGGGCAACTCGATTCAGCACCATCAACCCACGGCCTGTGCCACTAGCTTGTAATAAGCTAGTGAGTACGTTAACGGGTCGCTCTTTGAGCACCCTAGCCTGGGTGACCCTTGAAGAAGAAGTATTCCCAATTAACCAACCACACTAGTGTCCCCCGAGACCTTTGCATAGCCTTGCTTGAATGTATGCCATATTGCATGTCATGTTGCACCCATGTTCATTTGTGTAGCGCGGGTATGGGACGAGGCCCACGTTGTACATAAGCTTTCTAGTTTGAGCCCAATTGAGGGGAAATTGAGTGATGCTGTAATTGGACCTAGGCCCATTAAAAAAAGAAAAAAGAAGAAAGTGATGATAACCGAAATGAAATGGGCCTAGAATCCAAATGAGGTGTGAGGTGTGTGCATGATGGGCTCAAACAAAGAAAGCTGATGAACCACGTAGACCTGCTGAGAGTTAGGAATAGACCACTGTGATGAATAAAGACAACCCATCTAAAATTGAACATCGAAGTCCAATATCATTCTACCTAAGGCTTGATGAGTGAGAGGTAAAATAAAGTGTGATCTTGTAATTGGACTAAGCCTATCCAAATGAAATAATGAAGTGGGCTTGGATCCAAAGTGAGCATGTGAGATATGTGCGAACTTGTAATGGGCCAAAGGTAGAATGATGTTCGATTTTGTAAATTAATATCTGCCCATCATAGACCCTTGGAAGATCTAGTGAACACGACAAGGCTCTAGCGATGGGGTTAAATAAGGGTCTGAAAATATTTGGATTAGGCTAGGGGAGAAAGTTTAACGGACATGTGCTCATTACGCTCAACTCCTGTTTCAGCAAGATTGATTCACCAAGGGGAGGAGTATCGAGTTGTGTTTGGGCCCGATCTCCGACCACTAACAGATTAAGAAGAACCCCGGCTGGAAGAATGGCAGAACAGGTGACTTTGGCTGATATCCTTGAACAGATGAGGAGCGATAGGACCGAAATGAAAGGCTTCATGAATGAAATGCGGGACCGAGTTACCAAGCTCGAGAAAGGGAAAGGGAGAACAGAAGAGCCACCCGAAACTGAGGAGAAAGGAGAGCCCAAGGTTAATGAGGAGGAGCACCCGAAGTGGGAAGATGATGACTATGAGGACTACTTGAAAAGGAAAGAAACCAAGGAAAAAGATACCAAAGTAGAAAAGCTGGCAGCAGAGAACGCTGAGATGAAAGCTCGGATGGACCGGATGCAAACAGCGTGGCAGAAATCACAAGGCATGGATGATTACATGTATTCTATGGCAGGGATTACGTCCGACTCCAAGGTGCAACTCCCTCTGAAATTCAAAATAGCCGACTATGAAAAGTTCGATGGCACTGGTGACCCCAAATAGCATCTGCGCCAGTACTTGAGTATCGCTCAGATGAGGGGATTGACTGCCGATCAAGTGTTATATGCCTTCCCTTTATCTCTCTCGGCAGATGCTTCAAAATGGTACTATGCACTCGATCCGAAAGTCACAGACTCTTGGGAACTATTGGCTTCAGAATTTACAGATAAGTACGCGTACAACACTATATTGGATGTCACTCTACGGGACTTGGAGATGACAAGGCAAAAGACGGATGAGACGTTCTCAGAATTTCTGACTCGTTGGAGGGCTAAAGCTGTTAGGATGGTGAACAGGTCGACCGAAATTGACCAGATAAACATCATTTTGAGGAATCTAACGCCTGTGTACTTTGATCGGATGTTGACTTCCTTCGTCATGAATTTCGAGCAATTATACCAGTGTGGGACCCGTATCGAAGATGCCATTCACCGCGGTCAGATGGATATGCAGAAGAAGGTATACGGTTCTGGTAGCGGTGGTGGAAGCGGAAATGCTAGGGTTAGCGGGGGAACCCAGCCACAAGCTATGGTGGGAGCCATCCAGCAGACGCAAGCAGCACCAAAAGCGCCAAGGGTATACCATGACTTGGGAGTCCCGTTATCCAAAGCCTTGGCCAACTTGAGCAAAAGGGATTATCTGAAGCCTTTGGAACCAAGAGCATTGCCTAACCCGATCCCTTCGTATTGGAGGTAGAATGAATTTTGCGACTTCTACCAGCGGATCGGTCACAAGACGGACAATTGCATGCGCCTAAAGAATGAAATCCAAGACCTGATTGATTCAGGTAAGTTACCTCCTCCAGGCAGCGACAAGCCCAATATTCAGAACAACCCTCTTCCCAATTATCGAAATGCATCGCTCCCTGCTTACATGAATATGGTTAGTGATACGAAGGAAATGGAGGATCCATTACAATTCATTCTCATGATCAGCATGAAAAAGGCTCCATGGGAAGATTATGATAGTGGGGAGGAAGATATTTGGGCAGAGATGAAGAAGGATTCCATGCATTTAACCCGTTCGGGGAGGCATTACAAACCTAATTATCTAGAAGGGGATCATCCCGGAAGAGAATTGAACCAAGAAGTAAGAGAGAGGATTGAACAGCAAAACGAGGAGGAGGAGGATAGGATACTGAAGCAGTTAAAGAAAACACAAGCAAGTATAAGCATTTGGGGCTTGCTGATCGCCTCGAAGAAACATCGCCAGGCTTTACTGGATGCGTTAGCAAGGAAAGAAGTACCGATGGAAACCACACCAGAGCAGGTTCTATCACTTATGGGGTAAGCTCGGTGAGCAAGGCTGTGATGACCTTTTTTCATGAAGATTTGCCATTTGAAGGGGCCGGGCATGCCAAGCCACTTTATGTCATGGTGGAATGTAGGGATTTGAAAATACCTGTAGTTCTGGTTGACAATGGGTCCGCATTGAATGTTTGCCCGATGCGCACTGCGACTAAGCTAGGGATTGCCAAGGAGGATTTGACACCTTCTGTTGTGACGGTAAGGGGTTATGACAACAGTTGTTGGAGTGTGATGGGAACTTTCAAGGTCGCTTGCAAAATAGGGCCCGTTGAGTTAATGGTGGAATTCTGCGTCATGGACATTCCCGCCAACTACAACCTGCTGTTGGGAAGAACCTGGTTGCACCCTTTGCAAGCTGTTCCCTCGACCGTGCACCAGAAGATAAAATTGCCTTGGGATGAAGGAGTTTTAGTGATCCATGGGGATGGAGAAATAACTAGGCAAATATCAGGAGTAAAGGAAGGAAGCGGAGAGTTGGAATGGAGAGGTTTTGAGCTGGTACAGGTGATTGAAAGGAGGGAAACTGGAAGAGAGAAGGTATCTCCCGACTTTGGGGAGGGGGTTAGCCATATCGTGACTCATATCATAAGGAAGCTGGGGTATATGCCTGGGATGGGGCTGGGCCGAAGAGGAGAAGGGATAGCTGAATTCCCAGATTTCCGCATGCAAACCGACTGGCGAGGGCTAGGGTACACTGAAGAAGACGACAAATGCATCCCCAAGAATGAAAAAAACTCTCAATGGTAATTTTGTGAAAGAGGGAGAAGATTTCCCCTATTGCGGATTTCCTGAGCCATGGGTAGACCAGGGGAGTGGAGAAAGGAAGCCTGGGTTGGAAGTATTCTTTAGTGAGAAGTTGAACCTGGAAGATACAGATAAAGGGACCCTGGAAGAAGAAAGTGAAGAGCGAGACTGGGCAGAAAATGTGGATCAGACAAGCTGGAAGGTCTTATTGTCATCCAAGTACGGCGAAGAAGTGTTCTCTCTGACTGATGAGACTATCCCCACTAAACTTATTGTTGTGGCTGATGGGGATACTAGCACCTGGATCTGGGAACGTGCGGCTAGAGTCACGTATGGTGTCAAGGCAATTAATAAGCCTACTCAGGAGAAGTCTAGGGTCGGGTCTAAGTCCGAGTCTGAGTTGGGGTATGGGTTTGAGTTGTCCACTGATGTAATTTCCAATAATTCAAAGAAATTTGATTCTGCTTACTCTGCTGTGTCCCCTAACAATCAAACTGCACAAATGCATGATCTTTTAGACCCAGATGAGCTAATTAATAAAAATCAAGATGTGAAAATTGAACCTATTAAAGAAGAAACTATCATTATTAATATAAGCACTGATGAGAAAATTAAGGAAATCCAAATTGGCTCTACTCTGTCCATGCAAGAACGTACGGATCTTACAGCTTTGCTGCAGGAGTTTTCTGATGTGTTTGCTTGGTCTTATGAGGACATGCCTGGAATCGACCCCGCTATAGCATAGCATCACATTCCTATTAGGGAGGGAGCAAGGCCTGTCAAACAAAAACTAAGAAGAATGGCACCAGAATGGTCGTTAAAGGTTAAGGAAGAAGTAACTAAGTTATTAAAAGTGGGGTTCATCAAGACAGTAGATCAGGCAGATTGGATAGCCAACATCGTTCCGGTACCAAAGAAGGATGGAAAGGTGCGGGTATGCATTGACTACAGGGATCTTAACAAGGCTTGCCCTAAGGATGACTTCTCCCTACCTCACATCGATGTATTAGTGGATAACATAGCAGGGAGCGCTCTAATGTCGTTCATGGATGGATTCTCGGGATATAACCAGATACGGATGGCACCGGCAGATATGACTAAGACCACCTTTACAACCGGGTGGGGGACGTATTGTTACACGGTAAGGCCATTTGGACTTAAAAACGCCGGAGCTACATATCAGAGGATGGCTACCACACTACTTCACGATATGATGCATCAGGAGGTGGAAGTGTATGTTGATGATATGATTGTCAAGGTAGAAACTCGAGAAGGGCATTTGGAGAATTTGAGGAAGTTCTTTGGACGAATTCGGGAGTACAGTTTAAGGTTGAATCCGCAGAAGTGCACATTCGGGGTCACGTCAGGGAAGCTGTTGGGGTACATTGTGAGTAGCAAGGGCATCGAAGTAGATCCAACGAAGGTCAAAGCAATTTTGGAAATGCCACCGCCAAAAACAGAGAAGGAGATCAGGGGGTTTCTCGAGCGATTACAGTACATTAGCTGTTTCATAGCCAAGTTAACCCCCACCTGTGAGCCCATTCTCAAACTGCTTAGGAAAGGTGAACCTAAGAAATGGAATGAGCAATGTCAACAAGCTTTCGAAGCCATCAAAAGATATCTCCTGAATCCCCCGGTATTAGTTCCTCCACGCCCTGGTAAACCTTTGTTACTCTACCTGTCCATCTTTGAGGAAGCTCTAGGAAGCATGTTGGCACAAGAGGATGATCGTGGTATTGAACATGTGATCTATTACCTAAGCAAGAAGCTACAAGGCTACGAGGCGAAGTACAATGCGATAGAGAAGTCCTGTTTCGCTTTGGTTTGGGCTGTGCAGAAGCTGAGGCACATTCTATTAAATTTCGAAGTGTGGATAGTGGCAAGAATGGATCCGCTTAAATACTTGTTTGAAAAACCGGCTTTGAATGGTCATCTATCTCGATGGTTGATTCTATTGGCAGAGTTTGAACTTGTATATGTGACACAAAAGTCTATTAAAGGAGGAGCTATCGCCGAGTACTGTGCTGAACACCCAATCCTGGGATATGGACTAAACGATGAATTTCCCGATGAGAACTTTCTAGTTGTCGAGTGTGACGAGGCGTGGAAAATGTATTTTGATGGGGCTTCGAACCAGTATGGAGATGGGGTAGGGGTTCTACTAATAGCTCCCGACGGTTCTCACATACCGATGTCGGTAAAGTTGAACTTTCAGAATTCCAACAACACGGCGGAATATGAGGCATGCGTCGCCGGATTAAAAGCCCTGTTGGCGTTGGGGGTCGAAGAAGTAGAGGTATATGAGGATTCAGCCTTAGTGATATCCCAAGTACAGAGAATATGGAGAACCAGAGAAGAACACCTGAAGCCATACCAAAGTTACCTAGAGAAACTGACCCAAAAATTCCAAAAAATAACTTTCACTCCCTTACCCCGAGCTCACAACCAATTCGCCGATGCTTTGGCTACCTTGGCTTCCATGATTCAAATGCCTTCCGGAACTCAGATAAAGCCTTTGACCGTCCAACAAAAGTTTAGACCCGCACATAAAGAAGGGATCTTGGTAATTGACGGAGAGCCAGATGATGGGCACCCTTGGTATTTTGACGTTTGGAACCTCTTGGAAGAAGGGGAGTACCCGGAAAAGGCCAATAAGAAGGATCGTAGGGCATTAAGGCTGTTCGCCACACAATTTATCATCTGCGGAGGGAAATTATTCAAAAGGTCCTATGATGGGATACACCTCCTCTGCATAGACCGCGGCATGGGAGAAACACTCATGAGGGAGGTGCATGAAGGGGAGTGTGGGTCACACATGAATGGAAGGATGTTGGTCAAGAAGCTGCTAAGGTTGGGGTATTACTGGACAACTATGGAAACTGACTGTGTGCAGTACATCAGAAAGTGCCATCAATGCCAAGTGTACGCCAGTGCAAACTACATGCCGTCGGTGGAGTTGCATCAACTGGCATCTCCTTGGCCATTTTCAGTATGGGGAATAGACATCATCGGAGAAATTAAGCCATCTGCAACTGGTGGGTATAAATATATTCTGGTAGCAATCGATTATTTTACCAAATGGGTAGAGCGGCAGCATATGTAGAGTTGAAATCGAAACATGTGGCCAAGTTCATCGAAACCAACATAATCTGCCGGTACGGAGTATCCCATGAGATTATTTCAGATAACGGAACGCATTTCGAAGATGAGGTCAAGAAGTTATTCACAAAATTTGGTATCCAGCATCACAAATCCTCACCCTACAGGCCCCAGACTAATGGAGCTATGGAGGCTGCCAACAAGAACATCAAAACAATCCTCAGTAAAATGGCAGTAACCTACAAGGATTGGGTGGAGAAGCTTCCTTATGCATTATGGGGATACCGGACGTCTGTGAGAACTTCCACAGGCGCTACGTCCTATTCATTGGTATACGGAATGGAAGCCGTGTTACCCGTAGAGCTGGAAGTGTAGCCCCTTAGAGTTGCATTAGAAAGTTAGATTCTGGAGGTAGAATGGGCGAAAGAACAGTATGAACAGCTGGCACTATTGGAGGAAAGAAGGCTCAAGGCATTGTACCATGTACAAGGTTATCAACGACGAATAGCTTGGGCTTTCAATAAAAGGGTCAGGCTGCGGAACTTGAAGGAAGGGGATTTGGTTCTTAAAGAATTTAGGGCGCCCGTGTTTGACCCTCGAGGGAAGTTCAAGCCAAATTGGGTGGGGCCCTACGTCGTCAAGATAATTTACTCAGGTGGTGCGGCCAAGTTAATGGATGGTGATGGGAACGAGTTGATGAATCCAGTTAACATGGACAGACTCCGTAAATATTATGTATAGGCAGAGTAGTGACAATTTGGCAAAGTACTAAGTGCTCAAATTAATAATAATAGCTTTTTTATTGATTGGGGAAAACCATCACATCTTTCTGATGTTTATTCATTAACTCATAGGGGATTAAAAGCAAATGCATGGGTACAATAGTTGATAGGGGTATGGGGGGATAGTCAAGTTCACTTCTTCCTCGCCCCTGTTTCGACCTCTGTTTTCCTTTTCCTCTTGTGTTCTTCTTCTTACTTTTCCTCTCTCTCCATGTCAGTAAACAGCCAGTTGTAGTAAGACCCAGGGGGGCTAATCACTTCAGAAGGGGTGACGGCCCAATACACTGCCTTGTTGTACCAGTCATTCTCCACATGATCCACATGGTTGGGTTTCCAGGGGCAGGTGTAGCCAAGGTGACCCCATTTGATTGGATCCTGGCGTAGCCCTTGCTGACGACGGATGCGTATGGGGGAATAGAAAGAAACCTCCTTGAGACCAATCAGCATGACGCTATGAGGAAGGATCAAATTTCGAACAGCATAAGAGGTCCTCTACCAAGGACAGAGCCAGCGAATGTTGTGGTAAGATATGGATTCCAGCAAATCCCGGGCTTGCTCGACATTTGGGAAAGGTTTGGTGACCTTCCTGTGACGATAATGCTGTGGGTGGTATGTCCAGATACTCATAGAAGGGTCTTCGACCAATTTTAGGCGTTCGAACAGCCAAATCTGCATCACAAAGGAGGAAAGTTAGAATTCTCAACAGCCTATGCACGTACGTACATGAACTATGCATGTACGTGCATACACCATGCACGTACGATCATGCCAGCAAAAAAAAAAAAAAAAAAAAAATCCGAGAAAATAAAAGAAGAAGAAAGAGAAACCTGTAGAAGAAGGGGGCTGCCACCAAAGGAGAAACTATCACTCTGCACCACATGATCGAGCCCGTTCAGAGTATCTGCCAAGACAACCATGCTGGGGTTGAAATCCTTGATCTCCGGGATCATGCGAACAATAAAAGTCTCCAGGCTTGACAATTCATCTCTGAAAAAGAGGGCAGCAAGAGCACAGAAGCACGCCGCACGCAAGTAATAGACCCGAGCCTGGCCAGCGGGAGGCATAGGACGAGACACGAAATATTCGGCGAGTTTCGCCACGTCCACCTTAAAGCTCGAAGTCCACCCTTGCACCATTCGCACAGAAAGGCCTAGGAACTGGGCCACCTCTACAGCAGGGACCTTGTCAACAGGGGGAAGAAGCAAGCCATTGAAGCTAGTCCGCCCTATGATACCGCCAAAATCTTCAAGTGTGGGGCACAACTCATTCAGATTGAATCGGAAGACGTGGCGGGTTGGTTTCCAATATTCTGAGGCAACGAGAAGGAAGGTGTAGTTGATTTTTACACGACAGTAGTCAAACAAGCATGGGAGGCCGAAAGCCTCTGTGAAATCATCCTGAGCTCGGTTATCAAAGGACAAGAGCCACCGTTTTATGTCCTTGACAAACTTAGGGTCTTCTATCGTAGGGTTCAGTGGAGAAGAACGAGGGGGGGCTCGTTTTTATGCAGAAAAGTTTCCAATTCGACGAAGTTCGAGAAAAAGGAAAGTGAAGACCCCATGATCGTACGAGCATAATCCATGCACGTACGAGCATGGCCTATGCACGTACGAGCATGGCCTATGCACGTACATGCCCAGACTCCTCTTCGCGTGTTTTCGTCCTCTTTTCTCGATTTTATGGTCTTTTTACTGTCATATGAGGCCTTTTTGGGTGTTCTCCCTATATTAAACGGCTTGCTATTTATCCTAGAGCAATGGAAGAAACAAGAAAGGAAAAATGGTGTGCATTGCGATATACAAGAAAAGGAAAAAGAAAAGAACAAGCCACGTCTGATATATCACAGCCGTAAAGAAGAGTAACAGTCATGTCCAAATCTCCAGAAAGGAAAGGAGAAATGAGTACATGTCCAAAAAATAAATAAATATCCCCAAATGTCCAAAACAAATACATTAACGCGGAACATATAAAGGTGTCTGGGCAGGAGAGGTTGGCGGGCTGTCGTCACCACCATCACCACCGTCGCCATCACCGCCATGATCATCATCGCCACCATCACCGCCGTCGCTATCGCCGCCGTCATCATCGGCCCCGAAGCCATCCCAGTCCTCTCCAGCAGGAGCCTGCTCCGCGATCGCTAGCCTGCACGAGAGAGACGTGACCATGACCTTCAGGCTCCTCACCATCCGTAAAAGTGTCGAGGACTCCTCACGGGTGAGCTGCGAGTGAAAAAACAAGCAGTAATCGTTAGGACATGCATGCTTTACTTGTATATGCGTGAAAACTAACAAATGCAGGGACTTGGAAACTCACCGGCCTAGTACCCTCAGCCATCGGGTACCCAATGCACCTGTTTAGCCTGGGGATATCCTCCTCCATGGCTAAATCAGGTGTGACATGGAAGGGCACGCTCCATCCCGGCATGATGGGGGCCAGCCCAGCAGGCGCATCTACAGCAGGAGCAGCCTGCGGAAAGAAGTCAAGCGCAGGTGTTAAAAAGAAAGCAGAGATGGGAAATTAACAAGACTCAGGAAAGGGTATACATACCGGTGCAACAAAGATGCTGCCCATCAACCGCTCCCGCGCAAAGGAGGCGTAGTCAATCTCCTCGGCAGATAGGCGATCCGTATAAGGGATCATGGCCCGCCAGGCAGCCAGGTCACTCGATGTCGCTTCAGCAGGGATAGCGACAAAACGGGGAGGATCCACTGGGACCGGAAGACCACCCACACCTACGTCGGCAATCTGCCAGACCACCCTCTCCACAAGATAAAAGGAGCGGACCCTAGGGCTCTCAAACACTGTGGACAGGATAGAGAGCATCAAGGCAGCAGCGTCCCACTCGGCAGGGGCGCGTGCGGGGGTGCCCTCCCAGGGGCGTGGGATGATCTGTGGAAAAAACAGTAACAAGGTGAATACAGGAGTATAATGCTACCAACCGTACCTTAAAGAAATAGGACATACCCGATCGACGGTCAGCTTGTCTAGGAAGCGACGGGAGCTCCAATAGTCGTGCTTGTCGACGGGGGAATCCGGATCCTCACGAAAGTACCGACCTGCCCAAAGCTGCACAAGTAGATGTGATAAGAAGCTAATGTAGAATGATAGTGAAAAAAAAAAAAAAAAAAAAAAAAGAGGAAGGGACATACCGCCCAGACCCACCAATGGCTAACCATGGATTAAACAGCCATCCGACTCAGTGAGTCCATAGCTGAGATCACATGGCTGTACACCGCCGCCCCCCAATTGAACTCGCGGGCCCTCCCTAAGTCCCTCAAGGCCAATAACCAGCCAAAAGGGACTGTCTGCGCTGCATTCGGGACTAGATAGCCCCCTATCAGAAACAGCAGATACCCGCGTGCCATCCGGATCCGCTGGGCGGCTGTACCCTGCCCCTGGGTGGACATACGGTCATATACGTCCAAGATGAAGATGGAGGCGCTGTCGTACTCAATCCCCAAAAGCTCCTGGGAGAGTCTTTCCCTCTCACTCTCCTCGTGGTCGAAAGGAAGCGGAAGGCTATCCATATGCAAACCGGTGAGGCGGTAGAAGTCGTAGGGGGTCAAGGTCAACTCACGGCCGGCAATGTGGAAAGTATGGGTGGTGTCCCACCACCTCTCAGCCATACAGTGAACGAAAGCCCTGTCGCTGTCATCCACCAGCCCTGAAATCATCGTCCCAAAACTAGCGCCGGTAACCAGGGCCTTCGTCTCTGCTGTGAGGCGAGCCCACCACGCCTTCGCGTTCACCACGCCTCCACGGGTAACAGGCAGCTTGGGCAACTGTTGCACAAGGTGAAATTAGGTAAGCACAGCGCAGGTATGTATATTTGTAGCAGAATGAAAAGGAAAAAATCCAAAAACAAGGAGGAAAGCACGACAGGCACGTACGTACATACCTTAAGCACGTACGTGCATCAGGCAGGCACGTACGTGCCTATGACCATTTTTGCCTCTTTTTGTCATCCATTATACCCACATGAATCCCCACTCCACATTCATTGCACGATTGAAAAAAAAAAAAAAAAAAAATAGTCAAGCACGTACGTGCATGCCGTAAGCACGTACGTGCATCAGGCAGGCACGTACGTGCATCTGGTTGTTACCTCTTCCATCCCCCGTTACACCCATGTGAACCCGTGGGGTTTCAAACCCCCACACCTGTTTCGGACCTCGGAAAGGCTTAAGTATGTTTCATTCCCCGATTAATTGGAAAAGAATGGGTGAATCTGGACAAAGACACGTGCGCACGCATAAGACGAACGTACGCGCGTTCGATACGTACGTACGCGCCTTTAGCTGGATTTTTTTCCCAGTTCTTCCTTCGTCTCGGTGACATCCCATCAAAATCCCCAGATTTTGCCCCCTCACATTTGTTTTCGTGATAACCCAAAGTCAAGGTTTTGTCTCGGTGGCCGAAAATGAAATAAAAATTGCGGAAATAAACACTTACTCGGCCTAACGCGGCAAGATGGGAAGCGTGCTCGGTGGGACGAAGAAGAATGCCACCCTCACTACATCGGAGACGAGGCTGGGGGCGCCACCTCTGAATCGCGGGCCTCCCTAGCTCGTCGGGGTCCCTCGCCGGTGCGGCACTTGATGTGCTCGCCTTCGCCGATGTGCGCTGACGTTTGGGCGCCATGAGTGTGCTCGAATGAGGTCGAGAAGTAGTGAAGTGGGAGGTGAGGATGGGAGATGAAAGGATTTCTCAGGTTGAAGGAATGTACGTGGGAATTATGGGAGGTGGGTGCAAGTTTATAGGCGTTTTCGCGCCTTTTGAACTACCCCATAACCATGCACCGGAAACGACGCCGTTTGGGGGAGTCTTTTTGAATGCCCAAGAAAACCGGATGCACGTACGTGCATAAGGCATGATCGTGCGAGCACGACCAAGGCACGTACGATCGTGGGACTTTGATTGCAGGTTTATTTGCGATTCGACTTGGTTCAGCGGTTCTGATAATCAATCTGGATTTAATTGGAATTCACCCCGCGAATTTCAATTCGAAATTTAATCAACCCAGATTTAATTCGAAATTTAATCAACCCGGATCTAATTGGAATTCACCTTGCGAATTTCAAATTCAAAATTTAATCAATCTGGATTTAATTGGAATTTACTCCGCGAATTTCAATTCGAAATTTAATCAACCCGGATTTAATTGGAATTCACCCCGCGAATTTCAATTCGAAATTTAATCAACCTGGATTTAATTGGAATTTACCCCGCGAATTTCAAATTCGGAATTTAATCAATCTGGAATTAATTGGAATTTACTCCGCGAATTTCAATTCGGAATTTAATCAATCGGGATTTAATTGGAATTTACTCCGCGAATTTCAATTCGAAATTTAATCAACCCGGATTTAATTGGAATTCACCCCGCGAGTTTCAATTCGAAATTTAATCAACCCAGATTTAATTGGAATTTACTCCGTGAATTTCAATTCGAAATTTAATCAACCCGGATTTAATTGGAATTTACCCCGCGAATTTCAATTCGGAATTTAATCAATTTGGATTTAATTGGAATTTACCCCGTGAATTTCAATTCGGAATTTAATCAATCTGGATTTAATTGGAATTTACTCCGCGAATTTCAATTCGAAATTTAATCAACCCGGATTTAATTGGAATTCATCCCGCAAGTTTCAATTCGAAATTTAATCAACCCGGATTTAATTGGAATTTACTCCGCGAATTTCAATTCGAAATTTAATCAACCAGGATTTAATTGGAATTTACCCCGCGAATTTCAATTCGGAATTTAATCAATCTGGATTTAATTGGAATTTACTCCGCGAATTTCAATTCGAAATTTAATCAACTCGGATTTAATTGGAATTCATCCCGCAAGTTTCAATTCGAAATTTAATCAACCCGGATTTAATTGGAATTTACTCCGCGAATTTCAATTCGAAATTTAATCAACCAGGATTTAATTGGAATTTACCCCGCGAATTTCAATTCGGAATTTAATCAATCTAGATTTAATTGGAATTTACTCCGCGAATTTCAATTCGAAATTTAATCAACCCAGATTTAATTGGAATTTACCCCGCAAATTTCAATTCGAAATTTAATCAACCCGGATTTAATTGGAATTTACCCTGCGAATTTCAATTCGAAATTTAATCAACCTGGATTTAATTGGAATTTACCCCGCGAATTTCAAAATGTTGGATCCCCCGGAGGCCACGCATTACCTTCCGATTGCCCCGGAAAGGTATTGCTATACACTATGAACTACGGTAGGTCTGATCCTCATTAAGAGGTACGTAGGAAGTAGGGGACTTCCCCCGATCCGACCTTTCATACATGCATTTGTATCATTTAAGGTTTGTATGAGCCAATTGGTCCAAAATGAGTGTTTTCGGGTCTTTTAATTTTGTTTATTATATGAGCAAAATCAAAAGAAGGGGCAAACTGTTAACACCCCATTTTGTACCACTTGACACCTCAAGCCACTTTCTGAGACCCGATGATGAAGGGCAGTAGCCAACGGACCATCACAAGCACGCCCGAAGGACTCACGAAGACACAGCAGGCCTTGGATGTTAATTTGATACCTCATGCACGTACGTGCATGGGATATGCACGTACGTGCATAGACCATGTACGTACGATCATGCCCTCTTTTTTTGAATTTCATCGCTTCCCCCCGAAATTGTTTCTTACCTTATGCAGCCCCCACGCTGACAGCTGCTCAGTGGCGGCTGGGAAACCCTAGAAACCCTCGAATCAAACCCTAATCCCCGCCAATAAATACCCCGCTTTCATTCAAGAGAGGGGATCCGAATTTTGGCTATCAAACCACCACTCTGAAAAACCTTGCATTGGCGGCTGTGTCTACGGGAATCTGAAGAGCTAAGCTGACAACGGAATCGCTGTTGCCCGTACCTGAGGGTAACCTTCTTCAATCTTTAATCTCATTGTTCTTTAATGATTTAGCATAGTCATTTATGATATTGCATGAATAGAATATTGCATTCGATACGTACATCCGATTACTTAATTCTCATGATTTCAGATCTAACCCGGCATTGATTTGCTTGTGTATTTAAGGTTTGAAATGGAATTTCTCATCCGTTTCTAAGGTGTAAGGCTGCATAGGATCCGTTCATCATTTTTAGCATTTAGTCTGTATGATTTAGGTCGTGTACCTAAATATCATTCATTTATATGCATATGTTACTATGCCATTCAGATCTAGAGCATTTCCATCGTCCTTAAAATACATTTAGATGATTTTTGCATAAATCATGGTCATAGGTACGAATCCAATAGGGTGATAGGCATAAATCTGTGAAATAATGCATAAGGCATGTACGTATGTACATATAAGATGCACGTACATGCATAGCCCTGTTTCTGACAGATTAACTCCGTTTTCTCTTTTGCAGACAGTGTAAGTATCTCTTTTAGTTTCAAATTCTCTTTCTTATATATATGTCTTCCTTTTAATCCTTCTTTATCCTCATTATTGCATGCCATTGATTGATTTTACATAAGTGTTTGTATAGCGGTCAAGTTTGATTAAGTCCTTTTTAATTAAAGCCAATAAGTGTATGTGAGGCCGGATTTTAGCCGGGTGCAGACGGGTGCCTAACACCTTCCCGTCCGCGTACCCTAGCTCCGAACCTTGATTCCTTTGGTAATGACGAGTTGGGCCCTTGCTAGGGGTCAATTGGTTCCCGAGGCCAAAATCGGGTGGCAACTCCCTCTCCGCCCTAATCATCCGTGGTTAGTGGCGTACCCTCGAGCCGACGTGGTGAAAGGACATGGTGCTCACATATGGGGTTACAGAACGTCAGTCAAATTATCAACAGGGGCTACGCTGTATGCTTTAGTGAATGGGATGGAGGCCGTTCTACTAGTAGAATTAGAAGTTCTTTCGCTAAGGGTTGCTATGGAAAGCCAGCTGGCAGAGGTGGATTGGATCAAAGGTCGTTATGATGAGTTGACACTGTTAGATAAAAGACGATTAAGGGCTCTGTACCATGTACCACGTACAGGGATATTAGAGAAGAGTCGCAAGGGCATTCAACAAACATGTCAGAGATCCGAGCTCCAATTTTCGATCCACGAGGAAAGTTTAAACCAAGTTGGGGTGGCCCGTACGTCATCAAGGAGATATTGCCAGCAGGGGCTGTATGACTTATGGACTTGGTTGGGATCGAGTTCGCTTGTCCTACCAATTTGGATCAATTAAAGAAGTATTATGTATAAGGCTTGCTAGGTTGAAAACCTGTAAGGGCGACTTAAGCAAAAGTTAAGGCATTTGAACTACGAGGACCTGATTCCCCAAAAAGAAAAAAAAGAAAAAAAAGAAAAAACAAAGAAAAAGAAAATGGGGATACGTAGACAACCCATAAAGTTACTTTGGGTGTGGTCCAAATAACACAATCACAACAAAATCCCAAAAGTAAATTGTTATTGGCAATTCATTTGAAACTAATTGATTGACATAGCAATTTATTGGTGTTAAGTAAAAGAACTATCGACATGCCATAGATATTCTATTTCTTGAGTCTTCAAGTTCTCTTGAGTTTCCTCAGAGTCGTCTTGTCTGTCTTCTTTCTTTCTCTCTTAAGTCTCCTTTTCTTTTGTAAGTTGTGGTTGTATGCTGCCTCCACCGCTTCAAGAATGTCCTCTCTGCAAGGCCCAAGTCTCGTGTCCTTGATAAGGTCATAAATTCTTTCTCTGCGGGAATCCTCCCTTTCGCACAAATCATCCTTCAACCATTGCTTATATTCCTGACTCATTGTGAAATGTCCTTCAGTGTTGGCAATCCGAGTCAATTTCAGGTTCGTAAGCCAACGAGTCCTCGCCCACTTAGCTATAGTAAGACCGACAGGTTCGACAGAGCAACAAGGTCCTGTTAAGGATGGTATGGTTTGCATGGCTCCCATCTGGCGAAGAATTCTCGAGGTCCAATAGAAGGAAGTCAATCTCAGCCCTATGAGTTTGACAAAAGCACACCCTGAGGTTCAAAAAAGTACTTGTTCTTTATACCCCCATATAAAGACGTACCATTCGATGTTCCGCCATGACAGTGTTTGAAAGCAACCTAACCAATCTCTTAAAGAGAAGGGCCCAGGAAGTTCAACCTAGCGCAGACAGAAGTGCTGGGGCTTGTATGGATTGATAGTGGTAGGGGATAAAAAGTTCAAGCGTTCGAGCAACCACATTTGCAATAAAAAGGGGCTACCTCCTAATGGTGCTTTAGGGTTGCCATGAACCTCATCTAAATCATTCAGGGTTTCAACCAATACTAAGGAAATAGTGTTATGTCGCTTGAGAAGAGGGGCAATCAACTCACATAATTGAACAGGGGCTTGAAGAGTGCTGGTGGAGATAAGAAAGCGGCCAATTAAATAGAAAGCGAGTGCATGCTGAAGTTGAAGGGTGAAAATCAGAGTACCTTTGCTATCATGAGCCAAAAAAGAGGTTGCTAACTTCATTAAGTCCACCATATGATCCTTTACAAAGATCGTTACATCCTTCTGAGGAATACCAAGAAAGTCTAAGAAAGAAGCAAGGTAATCTGAGCGAGGTATAGGAAGGATGAATGGTCCTACAGGTGAAACTCCAAATAAAGCATAGAATTCCTCCATAGTTGGCATAATTCTTCATAATTAAATCGAAAGACATGGATTTGAGGATCCCAGAAATATGTAGCAGCAGTGAGAAGAATCGTCTTGAGTTTCATATGCCTTATAGAGAGCAATGGTTCCAAGCCGAAGAGCTTAAACTTAGTTTTGTCTTTGGCAGCCATGACTGACAAAAACCCTCTTAAGAATCCATCCAAGGCTTCCATAATTATCGTAAATAAAAAATAAGTGAGTTAGAAGGCTCCCCCCATGTGTTTTTATAAGGAAAAGGTCACAAATTCGAGTCCTAAAAGGAGTAGAATCGCCAAAATAGCAAAATTCCTGAAAAATCGCAAAAAAACACGTCGACCTCGAGTAACTGTCTGGGGCTGGATAGTCAGCCATCTAGGCCTAGATGGCTAACTGTCTGGGGCTAGATGGTCACCCGAGGCTTCGCTTTGTTTCGCCTTATTTCGCCCGGTTTTGCCTATTTTCACTTTCGGATGGCCTTTTTAGGCTGTTTTAACTCCTGTAAGCTCACATTGACTCAAATTTTCATAAGAAAGGCATCACAACATCATCATGATAGGTTTTAAGGAAACAAGGAAAACCCTAAAAAATAATTTTGTTTTAGGAAAACAAAAGAATGACTCCATGTTTAAAAATGGTAAGGCAAAAGATCTTTTGGAAACCAAAGAAATCGGGGATTCGGAGGCTAAGTTACGATATGGGAAGGTTCTAGGCAAAGCCTATAGGCACCCATATCACCCTAAACGGTCTATTAATTTAATTGGGCTAAATCAAAGTCTTAATCACACACAAATCAACAATTATCATCACAAGACAGCATGCATATCATTCATTCATTCATCCATATAATCAAGTAAATCAAAGAAAAACAGAAAAAGAAAGAGGGGGGAGAAAACCTAGGATACTTAGTATCCTAGGGCGGACTTGAACCTCACGAAGAGTGCCTACGTACCATGTATGGAAATACATGGATCAAAGTCCACGTAGTTCGAAAGGGAATAGGGTTATAACCTAATAGAGGCCCATGGTAAACCCTAAGTTTCCTTTCATAAGAAATATGGTAAGTTTCCAAAAATGAATGATTCTCAAAAGATCTTCAGAAAATATGGAATTTTATAAAGATAGAAACTTTGATTTAAAAGGCATTTTTATGAAAGGACACTATAGAATCTACCATACCCCTCTATTAAGGAATAACCCTAGGAGGGAGAAAGGGAAAGTTTCAAGGAAAGGAAAGAAGGGTGAATTGGGGCACCCTCATACCCTACTTACCTTTAAGTAAAAGCAACCTGTCAAAATAACCACCCTATTGCATAAGGTAATTATCTTATTTGCAAGATTTCATCTTGCAATAGCCAAAATAACCACCCCACATTGGTGGGGTAGCTGCACCTGTTGTACCTGTCAAAGCATCTGCAATTTGCATGCAAAAAACACCAAAAATACCAACCAACCAAGCTAGGTTCCAATCAAGCAATTATCATGCTCAAACATAGGCTAACACATGCTCAAAACTCATCATTAAAGCCATTAAACAGATCTGGACAGAATTGAAATAGAGCTTAAAATCAACCATAAATCATGTAAACAACATGAATCATAAGCTAACTAAAACCCTAACTCAACCCTACATTGCAATGACATGCAAAAAACCTTAAAATCAACTACATGAATGCTAGAAATATCATAGTTACCTAATATGGAACACATATGCAGCAACTATGAAGAAAAAACAGAGAAAATCCCTAAGCTATCATGCTATATGCAACTAAACCAACACAAGGATGATAAAAACCCTAGAATCACACTAGTGCATAAAATCCCATGAAATAACCCTAAATCATGCAAAACAGAATATGAACAGCATTCTAACCATGCATATTAATCAATAGAATGATCCACACATGATAAAGACATAGACTTTCACATGAAATAAAGCTATTCTAAGCATAAACTCAATTTCAGCACTAAGGAAACCCTAGAATCCCAAACATGTAGTAAATCACATGGAATAGCATCCTAGCATACTAAACAGCCCATAAATATCATCCTAAACATGCATACTAGCTAATAGAAGCAACAAGACATGATGCAGACATAAACTTGAACATGAAATAATGAATATTCAATGCAAAACCCTAGAAAAGACTCTGGAAACCCTAAAAACACAAACACTCACAAAGTCACATGGAATGACATTATATCATGCAAAACCAGCCATAAACAATATCCTAATCATGCATTCTAAGCATTAGAAGCATCAACACATGATAAAAATATAAACTTGCACATGAAATGATGCTATCCTATGCAGAAAACCCTAATTTGAATGAAAGAGAGAGAGAGGGAGAGGTATACCTATGGTGGCTGCTGTAGAGAGTCCTCCTCCTCTTATGCACTGCTGGGAATTCCTTCCTTTAAGCCTTCAAGCCCAACTTCAGCCTTCTTTCAAGCTTTCTCTCTCACTCTCTCACTCAAAATTTAGGTTAAACTACCCTAAGGATGGCTGCCATAGCCTCCAAGTCTCACACATGCCTCACACTTCAAAAATTACCTCCCCTATTGCTGAAGTATAAGGGGGTATTTATAGGGATTGAAGGGAAACCCTCAATGGTTGGGATTAAAACCCTAGGGATTGATCCAAGGGCTCTTAGAGGTTCCCTTGGGGCTCAAGTAGGTCAAATAGGGCTGAATTAGGGTTAAATGGCGACTGGAGGCGAGCAAATCCGAGGAAATAGGGAAGGAGCCGCGTCAAGACTCAAAAAAGGAAAGTAGCTCGGGTGACCACCTGGGGCTGGGCGGCTAGCAGCCTGGGCCCAGGCGGCTAGCCGCCCAGGCCTGGGTGGTCACCCGAGGCCATGTCAGCTTCAGCCCAAATTTTGACCCTTTCGACTTCCAAATGTGTTTCAGGGCTCAAATCAACTCCGATTTTGACGAAACGAAAGCCAAAACGATCATGTTTCGAAGGGGAATGTAATTTGAGTCACTTTAGGGCAAGAAACCCTAGCCATGGCTGCATGGTTGGGTCCTACAAAGGCAGTTAACCGCTATGCCTCACCATCGCTTAGCTTAGGTATGCACATAGGGTCGCACCGAATGCTTTCCAATTCGAAATTCAACCTCTCTAAACACATTTGGGGATGAAATTAAGACTAATCAAGGTCAAATGAGTAGTCATAGAGTGGAAATCATGAGCCAATTCGAGCTAACCCGAAATAGGTCTTTTAGCCAACCTAAGCCTTGTTGAGCCATTCTAATCCCGAACCATCAATTCATCGAATTGAACCCACAAATACCTCAAATGCAACCATATGAACTCCAATTGGAAACTTGGAGATCATTTCAAGGTCAAATGGAAAGTTTGTGACCAAAAGGACGATTATACCCCTCAAGTCACAAAAGTTCTTATTAACCCTCAAGATCAACTCCAAATCGAACCAAAATTCATACACACCATTCTCAAGACTCTAAAAACTCAATGCAAAAGACTAGACTCAAAAAGGAAACAAAAAGACACATGCAATGACAAACCCTAGCTAAGGTGGCAAAAATGGGGTGTGACAGCAGGCACCTAGGATAATCAATAAGATTAAATTGAAGGTAATGTCAGAAAGGAAATACCCATAAAGAGAACTCACCTGTTCTCGACTTGGGTCGATCCTAGGGGATTCATCAAAAGCGGGATGGGTGATGGCAGTCTTGACAAAGTTCGACTCGTAGCACAAATCTATGGACCAATTAGGCCGAGGCAAGGGCAGTGACCAATCTTCCTCTAATTCATCTTCTTCAGAACCGTGAATCACCCTTGTACCTGAGCCCACCGTCGAGCTATGCCCTCTTGCTCGTCGACCTTGTAAGTGTTCACCTATTAGATAAAGTCTCTATCAAAAGGAAAGGCTAGGAAAGAATAAAAGACTTACCCCTTGAGGAGGGAGGCCTGTCACCCTGGGTTTCATCAGATATTGATGGCAGAAAGTGTCATACACAATGTTAGGAGAAGTTTACTCCTCCACATCCCAAGCCCTCAAAGCATCCCACAACTCCTCCCCCTCCATCGAGTTAGCATGCCTCATGTTTAGTGGTGGTGGCATTGGAGTCACAGCTGTATTCACATCGTCCATGACTTATTGCAAGACTCGTTCCCCCAAATACCAGTACCTGCCCACGGGGCTTTCCAAAAGCACCCTCTTGCCAGTCAATATTAAGCTAGGAATGCATCGCTTGGGTAGCATTGGCACCCATATCTTCCAGGGATCCCATTCGATCTGTTCAAAAAAGCCAAAATGAGAAATTGGAAGTAAAAATAAAAGAAAAGAATAGGGAGAGAATTTCACCATGTCAGCTGTCAGGCTAGCTAGGTGAGTTCTAGCATAGGCGTAATCATGATGGTTGGCCGCCCGGAAGGACACATAAGTGGGAGAGTAATTCTTGAGGATAGGCCATTCTATGGTTTCCTCAGCAAGGGATGGGCGATATAGGTTGAGGTATTCATAACACCAGACCTGTCAAGAGTTGAAAGAAGAGTCAAAAAAGAAAAGAAAATATAAGAAAAAGTGAAAGGAAATAAAAGGGAAGTACTATTACCTCCCAAACAAAAGGCATCCCTCCAAAGTCCTTGGTAACACTGCGGGACATGTCACACATTGTTCGGTACATGGTGGCTAGAGCAGCCCCTCCCTAGTTGAATTTCCTAATCTTGCCAAAATCTTCCATGCTTGCAAGAAGACCCAAAGGGGCTAGGTCGCCTGTACCGGCAAAGAATGTACATGAAATCATGTAAAGAAGGAATGCTCTTGTAATGCAATCGGGGCTCGCACCCGCACTCTCCCTTTGCTTTGAAAATTTGTTAAAAAGCCAGGTGTGGCGCACCGCTTTCTTGATTACCTCAACTTCTATTCCAAGGTAAGCTAGGAGATAATCCTTATCTGTGGATCCCTCTTCATAGAATTCCAAACTCTTGCCCTTAATGCTCAAGCTTGTGATCATGGTAAAGTCCTTGGGAGTTAAAGTCATCTCCCCAAAGCTAAAGTGGAATGTGTCGGTGGTGTTGTTGGGAATCGAACAAGAGGGAAAAATACAAAGGCGGAATATAAAAATTTTTCCTACGATTCCCAATCCCATGAATCTAACTATGCATAACACAAAATCAAACCCTAACTACGAAGAGGGTTAGAACACTTACAGGATTTTTGTCTTCTCCATTTTGCTCCAAGCTTCTACTCCGGACAGCGGTGAATGAGCAGCCCAAGTGTGCTGCCTCCAACGGTATCCACACCTAGCTAGAGCTTCAAGCCTTTTCTTTCTTCTTCCTTGTTGTTGCTAGAGGTGGAGAAGAGAGAGAGAGAGAAGAGAGCCTCCAAGGGGCTGGACGGCTAGGGTTTATTGTGCAAGCCTATTATGCCATGTCACACATAAGTGTGACTTATATAGGCAGCCCACTAAAGGGGGCTGGCCATGGGGAAGAAATCCTAATAGGGTTATGTGTAATTACACTTAATTGCACATTAACCCCTATTATTTGTATCAAATACAAATAGGCCTATAAAGAACTATTCTTTATTCACTAAAACCCTTTCTCTCATAGACTTTAAAGCCCTTCTTGCATGATCAGTGTGTGACCCATTGGGTTCACATCATTAAGTAGTAGGAATAGCACGAGGTGTGTAAAATGGAACTCTTTCCATTTAGGGTCTAATTGGAACTCCTTCCAATTCCCTAATTGATTATAACTCACTTATATCAATTAGGGCTTCTACTAACCATGAGTAACACCTAGCATATGGCTCATGGTGTGGTCCTTAATGAGGTGAATAGTCATTTACAAAGAACCCTTCTGTTATAGTTTATAGGTTACAATTGCATCCTTCCTTCAACACAATGTCTCCAATTGAACTAATAGGACATGGAAGTCTGTCAAGTCCCTAGTTCAATTACTTTATACTCATTCATAGATATCAACTCATTGATGAACTCATGAAACTCTTTTCATATTCATCCTACCATGGCCATGGATTTAATGAGTTATATTATGAATGCTATATGAGACATTCTCTCTCTTTTCCTGAGAGTGATAGATCCCTTGTTGATCACTCATATGCCTTCACACACATAGCAGTAGGGCCAATGAACACCTTTGCAAACCCCTGAATAGGATTTGCACTTAGTGTTATCAAACTTCTAAAGCTACATGCATAAGGCAACTATGGTGTCTCAGGTCTAAGGATTACTTGTACCACTATAACAATGAGAAACTGATTGACAGGCAGGAAAAAACTCCATTCAGTTTATCTCATATCTTTGGTCACATTCAGTGTACCTATTCTTATAATAGGCACCCACTTGTTGGTTGTAGTGTCTCCACACAAATAGCTTGAGACTAGCTATCCTCCTATAGAGTCAACCTAACAAGTGCTAGTCCTATGGTTCATTACTGTCCATCATAGTGAACCTTCAACTAGGAATGCTTAAGGAGTTTAGTACAGAGATATATCTATAGTCTCAAAATTACAACTCTTTGTAATTCCATATTCTCAACTCTAACTCCATGGACATATTATGTAAATATAAATGATGCATATAAACATAATAGAATAAGCCCTTTTATTAAATCAATAATAAATGTGACATACATAAATGAAATCAAATGATTGTTCCTAATCCCTAAACAATCATCTCTATGATTGGCTCTAGGGCATAATCCTAACAGGTGTCCCACCATAATTCAGACAAGGCAGGTAAAGTTTGCCTATCACATTGATTATTCCATAAGGAATCTAGAAATGGACCAAAACCGGCCTTTTCTACATGGCTCTTGGCTATGGGTTGGAAGTTTTCCATGTTCCGCCACCACTCAATAAGACCTTTTATAGAGGACCTAGTGCGCATGTCCTGAAAGTTGGGTTATAGCCGTTGAAAATACCTTAAGAGTTAGTTAAGAGAACATGGAAATAATAAGCTTACACTAGCAATTGGTTTCAAATTGTTCTCTAAAAGATGTCAAAAAGCTATTTTTATTCATGAAATGAATTGCTAATAAATGTTTATGAGTTTACTTGTTCATATGTCTTAATTTGGCAAGGATTGAATGCTTTTTTATCATTTGGGCATTTTATCAAACACTTGGTGGGTGACACTTCCCAAGCCTTGAAACAAAAGAATTTTGTATGTTCAATCCTTGCTAAATCATAGCATATTACTCACTTGAGTATTTATTTGTTGATATGCATTGATTTGGTAAAGATTGAACACCTTTATCTCACTTGGGCATTTTATCGAACACTTGGTGGGTGGCATTTTTCAAGCTTTCAAATGAAAAGGATTGGTGTGTTCAATCCTTGCCAAATCAAGGGATATCACTCAAAAACACAAGAGGTATTCAAAAGAAGTAGATGGGAATGCAATTTCACCAATAGAATCGAAAGATTCAAATGAAAAGTGTTAAGTTGGGTAAACTTACTTCGTGTTGGGAATGGAGGAATGAAAGATGCTTGTCGGGTTCAAGCAACACCCTATCTTGTGGAACATCATAGAGTGATGCCTTGTACTTGCTTTTGACCCCATAGAATAGATTCTTGGTGCTTGAGTCCTTGCTAGATGACATTCTTGATGATGGAGTTGGGTTTATGAAAAATGGGTTTGATTTGGTTTGATTTCAAAAGATGATGTGAATTGGGTGTTTTGACTATTAAATGGGCTTGATTTGTTGTTGTTTGATGTGTATATGATGTTTGGATTAAGTGTTTTTGAAATGGGAATGAAAGAATGAGAGTTGGAGAAGATGGAATGAGAGTTTAGAGAGAGAAACTCTCTAGTTTTCGGGTTGGGAAAATGTGAGAGTGTGTGTGCAAGCATGGGTTTAAAAACCCAAAATTTTTTCCTTGGTGGGCTCGGGTAACCGACCCCCCCTGGATGGTTAGCCGTCTTGCCTTGGACGGCTAACCATCCAAAGAAAAATGGTCACCCTAGCCCGCTTTGCCCGTTCGCCCCGTCTCGCGTGCTTGCGACCTCTAAACTTCTCTAAATTGACTTGATGGTCACTTTTTGAGTTATGGGTTGAATATATCCCCCAAGTTTATTAAGTTTTGGTGAAATTTTTGAATCTTGGGTTGATTGTATTTACCCACATAACAAGAAATTGTTATGGCTATGACAAATAGCTTTCTCATGAAATAAGCTTGGTGTTGAATAGATTGACTTTTAAGCCTTAAATTCAATTCTCTATATGATGATAGTGATATCATATCATGTGATAAAGATAATTTCACATGAAATGACTTGATAATCATGTGATAAAGATAATTTCACATGAAATGACGATTCATGAGTTATGCTAGTTACGAAGTAACTTGCTATCTTTATGAAATTAGCATGAAATGCACTTTGTTTTTCAATCAATTGACTTTCAATTCAATGTCATATGATGTCATAAAGATAATTTCACATGAAATGACATGAAATAAGCTTGATTTTCAATCAATTAACTCTCAATTCAATGTCATTTCATGTGATAAAGATAATTTCACATGAAGTGATAAGAAATGAACTTGATGTTGAGTTAAATGACTTTTAATTCATTATCATATCATGTGATAAAGATAATTTCATATGAAATGATAAGAAATGAGCTTGATTTTGAATCAATTGACTTTCAATTGGACCTAAAATCATGTGATAATGATAATTTCACATGAAATGATGATTCATGAGTTATGAAATAACTCACTATCTTTGCTATTTCCACTGAAAGTGGCATAAAATCATGTGATAATGATAATTTCACATGAAATGATGATTCATGAGTTATGAAATAACTCACTATCTTTGCTATTTCCACTGAAAGTGGCATAAAATCATGTGATAATGATAATTTCACATGAAATGATGATTCATGAGTTATGAAATAACTCACTACCTTTGCTATTTCCACTGAAAGTGGCATAAAATCATGTGATAACGATAATTTCACATGAAATGATGATTCATGAGTTATGAAATAGCTCACTACCTTTCCTATTTCCACTGAAAGTGGTATAAAATCATGTGATAACGATAATTTCACATGAAATGATGATTTATGAGTTATGGAATAACTCACTATTTTTGCTATTTCCACTAAAAGTGGCATAAAATCATGTGATAATAATAATTTCACATGAAATGATGATTCATGAGTTATGAAATAACTCACCATCTTTGTTATTCCCAATGAAAGTAGCATGAAATGTACTTGGTTTTGAATTGATGGACATTCAATTCAATTTCATATCATGTGATAATGATAATTTCACATGAAATGACGACCTATGAGTTTTACTTGTTATGAAATAACTTGTTTTGAGAATTTCCAATGAAATTGGTAGGATACCTTGTGATGCACTAGCGAAACTAGCTTTGTATCATGAGAAGACCATGTGGATATCACTAATGCAATTAGTGCATGGTAAAAGCATTTGCATGAGCGCACCAACGAATGTTGGCATGCAATCAATTATTTGCTTTGATGAAATCATCGCGTGCTTGGATATGACGAAGTCTATCCTTATGGTTCCGTTTGAGTTTGTTGGAATTAATGAAATTAATCTATCAAACAAAAATGGCTTGTTCTTTAATTATTGGCTCACGAGTGAAACTTATTCAACAATTAGGGGCTTCTGTTACACCCCATTTTTGTCACTTTAACTAGGGTACATCATTTCATGTAGGATTTTGAGTCCTTTTCAAGTCTGGTCTTTTGCATTGAGTTTCTATGGCATTGAATATCATGTATATGAATTTTAAAGTGATTTGGAGTTTATTTCGATAGTTAATAAGAACTTTTGCGACTTTAAGGGCATAATCGTCTTTTAAGCTATATATTTTCCATTTGACTTTGGAATGAATCTTGAGTCATTCCCTTGAGTTCATATGGTTATATAGAGTCCATATATACGTTCAATTTCATGAATTAATGGTTTAAGATCAATTCGGCTCATAACGGTTTAGGTTGGTTAAAAGACCCTTTCTTGGTTTGCTCAAATTGACTCACGAGACTCACTTAATTTTCTCTCACTTAACTTCAATTGGGCTTTATTTACATCCTAGGTATGTTTAAAAAGGTTGAATTTTGATTGGGAAAACATTTGGTTCGACCTTGTGTGCAAACCTAGCTTAGCAATGGTGAGGCACCAGGGTTAACCGCTTTGAAAAACCTAACTGTGAACCCTAAAAAAGTGGAGGGCCCACGTCGGTTGAAAAGCAAGTAGGTTTGAAAACGAAAAGGGAGTCGCCACCTTATTTTTTAAAGGAAACAAGGAAAACCCTAAAAACCAATTTTGTTTTAAGAAAACAAAAGAATGACTCCATGTTTAAAAAGGAAAGGCAAAAACAGTCTTTTGGAAACCAAAGAAATCGGGGATTCAGAGGCTAAGTTATGACATGGGAAGGTTCTAGGCATAGCCTATAGGCACCCATGTCACCCTTTCAGTCTCTTAGTTTATTTGGGCTAAATCAATATCTTACCATACAAAAATCAGCAAGATATCATCACAAGAGTTGCATGCATATCATATATCCATCCATAACAAACAAACAAAACAAAGAAAAAAACTAAACTAAACTAGGATACTTAGATCCTAGGGCGGACTTGAACCTCAAAGCGCCTATGTACCATGTAGCGAAATACATGGATCAAAGTCCACATAGTTCGATGAGAATTAGGGTTAAATCCTAATATAAACCTATGGTAAAAACCCTAGGTTTCCTTATTCGAAAGATAAAAAATCTGGTATTTAAACCAAGTTTGAAATAGAAATAACTTCCACAAGATGGAAACTTTGATAAAAAGGTAATTTATTTAATCAAGGAAACCTCTAATTATTACCATAGACTTATATTAGGAAATAACCTTAAGGAGGGAGAAGGGAGAAGATAAAGGAAGAAAAAGTGAATTAGGGCACTTTCAAACCCTACTTACCTTGTGCAATATCTCCGAGCAATAGCAAGCTTAAGCAATAACGACCTTATTTGCAATAAAGCGATTATCACCCCTGTTTGCACCCTTACACGTGCTCAAAACAAACCAAAAGAAGAAAATACAAATCTGGACAGAATAGTATAAGGGCCTAAAATCATCCACTAATCATGTATATAACACAAACAGTGAAATAATATAAACCCTAATGCAATCCTAGAACCATGACATGCATAAAACCCTAAAATCAACTAACATGAATGAAGAAAATCATCATAGCTATTCTATATGCAATACATATACAGCAGCTATGAAGAAAAAGACAACAAAAAGCCTAAACTACTATGCTATATGCAACACACCTAAAACAAGGGCAAAAGAAATCCTAAACTCACACACATGCTTTAAACTATGTAAAACAGCCCTAAATCATGCAAAACTAAACATAAATGACATTCTAATCATATGTATTAACTAATGAAAGCATCAACACATGATAAAAATGCAAGCTTGAACATGAAATAATAGCTATTCAATGCAAAATCCTAAAAAAAACACTAGAAACCCTAGAATCACAACTATGCATAAAATCGCATGGAATAACATTATAACATGCATAACTCCTCAAGGATAACATTTTAGTCATGAATATTAACCAATAGAAGTATCAACACATGATAAAAATGCCAACTTGAACATGAAATAGAGCTATTCTAATTTCAGCACAGTAGAAACCCTAAAATCCCAACTATGCATTAAACCACATGAAATAATCCAATTACATGCATAACTCATTATGAATAACATTTAAACCATGTATATTAACTATTAGAAGCATCAACACATGATAAAAATACTATCTTGAACATGTAATAGAATTATTCTAAGTGAAACCTTAATTTCAGCATAAAGGGAAAAGAGGTATACCTGTGGTGGATGTCTCCTTGCTGCTGTAGAGACTTCTTCCCCTCTTGAAACACTCTCCTTCAAGCCTCCACACAAACCCTAGCTCTCCTTTGGAACTCTCTCTTACTCTCTTTCTCCAGAAATTAGGTTAAACTACATAAGAATGGCTTTAGTTGCCTCCAAGTGGCTCCCCTAATGCTGAAGCATAGTGGGGTATTTATAGGGTTTGAGGGGAATCAACCAATGGTTGGGATTAAAACCCTAAATATTAATCCAAGGGTTATTAGAGACTTCCTTGGGGCTCAAGTAGGTCAAATAGGGCTGAAAATAAATTGGAATGGCGGCTGGAGGCAAAAAATCCGTCAAAAATAGGAAGGAATCCCGCTTCAGCATGATTTTAGGAAGGTGGCTCGGGTGACCACCCAGGGCTGGGCGGCTAACCACTTGGCCTTGGGCGGCTGACCACCTGGGCTGGGCGGTTAGCCGCCAAGCCCCAGGTGGTCACCCGAGCGCGCCATCAGCAATTGCCTTATTTGAGCCATTTCGGCTTCTAAATGTGTTTCGGGGGTCAAACGGAGTCCGATTTTGACGAAACGAAAGCCAAAACGACCGTGCTTCGATGAGGAATGTAATTTAAGACATTTTAGGGCAAAAATCCCTAGCCATGGCTGCATGGTTGGGTTTTACAAAGGCGGCTAACCGCTATGCACCACCGTCGCTAAGCTTAGGTATGCACATAGGGTCGCACCGAATGCTTTCCAATTCAAAATTCAACCTTCCAAAACATCTTTAGGAATGAAATTAAGACTAATTAAAGTCAAATGAGTGGGAATTGAGTGAAAATCATGAGCCGATTTGAGCCAACCCGAAGTGGGTCTCTTAACCAAATTGAACCTTATTGAGCCATTTTAATCCCGAACCATTGATTCATCAAATTGAACCCATAAATACCTCAAATGCATCCTCATGAACTTTAATTGACAATTTGGAGATCATTTCAAGCTTAAATGAAAGGTTTGTAACCTAAAAGACGATTATGCCCCTCAAGTCACAAAAGCTCTTATTATCCCTCAAGATCAACTCCAAATTGAACCAAAATTCATATCCAATGTCCTTGTGATTCTAGAAGGCTAATGCAAGTAACTAGACTCAAAAACAAAACAAAAACATGCATGGAATGACAAACCCTAGTAAGGGGGTGCAAAAATGGGGTGTAACAGAAGCCCCTCATTGGTGCAGCAAGTTTCACTTGTGAACCAATGATAAAAGAACATCCCATTTTTGCTTGGGAGAGTAATTGCATCAAATTCAAATGGAGAACTCCATCATCCTATGGAATTCATCACATATCTTATGCAATTAGAAGTCAATGTCTAGGTAAAGGTCAATACCTAGGACAAGTAGATGCAACTCTAAGTGAAGGTCAACACCTAAGATGAATACAAATCAATACTCGAAGAGAATAAAGATCAATATTGGGAGTGAAAGTCAACACTCAGGATGAGTAACAGTCAATACTCGAAAGGAGTAGGGATAAATATGAATGGAGGTCAACACTCGAAGTGAGTACCCATCAATACTCAAAAGGAATCATAGTGAAGGTCAACACTTGGGGTGAGTACTAGTCAATACTCGGGACAAACATACTTTAATGATTAGAATGAGTAAGGGTCAATACATAGGGTGAGTATGGGTCAATACTCAAGATGAATATGCGACAATATTCAAGGTAAGTATGGGTCAATACTTAGGATGAGTATATATCAGTACTCGGAATGAGTATAGGTCAATACTCAGGAGAGCCAATAAGACATCGTATGGGTAAGAGTCATTACTCAAACGAGAACCCATGATGGATAGAAGTCAATATCCATACTGAAAATCTAAAAAGAAATCCCATGAATAGAAGTCAATACTTAAAAACACACAAGCAAAGGTCAATGCTTGCTATGAGTAAAGATCAATACTCACAAGGAAAAGCTTACGAGCAAGGGTCATTGCTTGAGATGAGTAGGATTCAATACTCACAGAGAAAGTCATACGAGCAAGGGTCGATGCTCAAGATAAAATGTATATAAGCAATAGTCAATGCTTGAAATGAGTAGGATTCAATACTCACAGAGAAAATCACTCGAGCAAGGGTCAATGCTCAAGATAAAATGTATATAAGCAAAGGTCAATGCTTGCAATGAGTAGGATTCAATACTCATAGAGAAAATTATTCGAGCAAGGGTCAATGCTCAAGATAAAATGTATATAAGCAAAGGTCAATGCTTGAAATGAGTAGGATTCAATACTCATCGAGAAAATCATTCGAGCAAGGGTCAATGCTCAAGATAAAATGTATATAAGCAAAGGTCAATGCTTGATATGAGTAGGATTCAATACTCACTTAGAAAATCATTCGAGCAAGGGTCAATGCTCAAGATAAAATGTATATAAGCAAAGGTCAATGCTTGAAATGAGTAAGATTCAATACTCACAGAGAAAACCATTCGAGCAAGGGTCAATGCTCAAGATAAAATGTATGTAAGCAAAGGTCAATGCTTGAAATGAGTAAGATTCAATACTCATAGAGAAAATCATTCGAGCAAGGGTCAATGCTCAAGATAAAATGTATATAAGCAAAGGTCAATGCTTTAAATGAGTAGGATTCAATACTCATAGAGAAAACTATATGAACAAAAGTCACTATTGGTGATGAGTAGGGGTCAATACTCAAAGAATGCCGAGAGATTGCATAGGTAGAAGTTAATACCTAAAACAATAACATATGAATAGAGGAGACATGCCGAAGGGGTTTGGAATCAATACGAACAAGGGTCAATGCTTGAGAGGGGAGTATGGGTGAATACTCGGGACAAGTAGAAGTGAATACTCGGAGTGAGTACATGTGAATACTCAAGGACGAGTACATGTGAATACTAGGAGTGAGTACATGTGAATACTCAGGGACGAATAGAGGTAAATACTCAAAGTGAGGACATGTGAATACTCGGGGATGAGTATAGGTGAATACTCAGAGTGAGTACATGTGAATACTCAGGGACGAGTACATGTGAATACTCGGAGTGAGTACATGTGAATACTCAGGGACGAGTAGAGGTAAATACTCAGAGTGAAGACATGTGAATACTCGGGGATGAGTATAGGTGAATTCTCAGAGTGAGTACATGTGAATACTCAGGGACGAGTACATGTGAATACTCGGAGTGAGTACATGTGAATACTCGAGAGAGCCTATGAAGACACTAGTTAAGTGGGGAGTCACTATTCATATGACAAGAATGGTATAGAAACTAAGCCAACACCATATGGAGAGAAACTATCAACCACACAACCAAAAATGAAAACTAGTCAAATATGATCATGGGAAAATGAACCTCCAAAACTCAATGAACACCGCATATTACTAATGCACACATCAACTAATCAATCAACTCAAGTAAAATTGATTCACACAAATTTATGAGCACAAGTTCATGCACAGAAAGATTATCTAGAAATGGTTTTGCAAACCTATCATTCTTTTTCCTTAAAGACCTCTTTACATACTTAGCACAATCATGGAATTTTCAAAAGCATTTTTCTTTGTTTATAAAATGGTGGTTGAGCCTTCTTAAGAAACAATGCAATTTAGGAGGATCGGATCAAACCCATGAACTCTTTTTCAAGGTATAGGAATGGAGTGGAATCACCTCTTCTTCTCTTCTTCTTTCTTCGCTTCTCTTTTTTCAAAACCCTAACTTTTGCCTAGATTGCCCTTACGGGTTTTCGCCCTAATTTTTGCCTAGGCCACCCTTTCGGGTTTTCAACCTAGCAGGCTCTTCTTCTTTTCCTCTTTTTTTTTTTCTTCTTCTTTTTCCCTTCTCTCCTTAGCACAAAGAAATTCAACTCATGAAGCCCCAGCCCATTCCCTTCATCAATTCATTTAAGTTCTTTGAACAAGACAAACCAGCCCCAGCACTCATGCAAATTCTTCTTCAACAAGCATAATCAACCCCTAGGTTCATAACACATTCACGTTCTTAGTGCCTTCTCCAGACTGAGTCCCATCTTCGGTGTTATCCCCCGGGGTACGGCCATTATTCTGTTCGGGTTCCGATATCTTATGTTGGATATCTTGGGCCATTTTCAATGCTCTCTCAGATACATCAGTGGTGTAATCAAGCTTGGTCATGATGGCTTTCAAACAAGCCTCAAGGTCAAAGTTCCTTTCACTAGTCCCTTATTAGCCATCTCGGGTTCAAAATTTGAGTCCAACCTTAATAAGTTGTCACGGGTTTAATCCAACCCCCCTTCAAAAACAAAATCCCTTTTTAGGCTATGACCAGAACATTTTAACAATATTTCCATGATTGCGCTAAATTGATAAATGTGATCTTATAAAGCATCCCCTTAGTTAGACATCTCATCTTCAAGGGTACCTTGAAGTGTGAGGTGACGTACTAAGGACATGAAGGTGAGTCACTTAGTCTTAGGTTCTAACCATTAACCATCACAAAACCATCAAGAGTCACTTTCCCCCAAGTGTAGGCAAACTATGAGATAGGTTTAAACAGTATATCATCTTAGTTAGACACCTCATCCTCAAAAGTGTCCTTAAGATGGAAGGTGAGGTGACATACTAAAGACAAAAAGATGAATAAGCCCCAACTTCTTAACCCTTAATTAAACACTTCATTCCAAACAAGCCTCTATTGGTTTACTTAAAAGCCCACGATTAAATGATCTTAACTCACATACCTTTAATTAGTCCATCCTTCCTTTTGGGAGCCCCTTGGGTGAAGGGTGGATGTACTTACTAAGGGTACGTAGGTGAGACCATATATCAAGTGTCAATCACTACACATGGTTAAAATAAACCTAACCCTAGAACACAACTTATGAGCATAGCAACACAACACAAGCACGGCATAATATCATTACAATCAAGTGTGGGTGCATAATGGTGAACCAATAGTGCCCTATAAGTCTGTCTACATGGACTAATGATAAGGGTAGGCTGGGGTCCTTCACTTGCTTGAACAATCTTTATACCTAACCACATGTGGCATCAGGAACGCCGCGTGGGTCCAGCAGTACATGATTAGCTCATTTAATATACCCAAGGGCAAGCCCATGGGTACTTGGCAAGAGAGATTGATAGCTTTCACCCCAACACATGGAATCAAGAAAACCAAGGTTGAGGCTAGGCCCATTAGTGGCAAGGATACATCGAGGGACATCGATCCTAACATGCAAGAGCTTGCGCACACAATGCAATAAATGAAAGCACACAATCAAGCGGATGCAATGTGATTGATTTTAATTAAACAAAAGAAATTAGTTTAGCCCAATTAAACTTTATAGAGTCTAGCCCACAAATCCCCAGCAAAGTCGCCAAACTGTGAACCCTAAAAAAGTGGAGGGCCCACGTCGGTTGAAAAGCAAGTAGGTTTGAAAACGAAAAGGGAGTCACCACCTTATTTTTTAAAGGAAACAAGGAAAACCCTAAAAACCAATTTTGTTTTAAGAAAACAAAAGAATGACTCCATGTTTAAAAAGGAAAGGCAAAAACAGTCTTTTGGAAACCAAAGAAATCGGGGATTCGGAGGCTAAGTTATGACATGGGAAGGTTCTAGGCACCCATGTCACCCTTTCAGTCTCTTAGTTTATTTGGGCTAAATCAATATCTTACCATACAAAAATCAGCAAGATATCATCACAAGAGTTGTATACATATCATATATCCATCCATAACAAACAAACAAAACAAAGAAAAAAACTAAACTAAACTAGGATACTTAGATCCAAGGGCGGACTTGAACCTCAAAGCGCCTACGTACCATGTAGCGAAATACATGGATCAAAGTCCACGTAGTTCGATGAGAATTAGGATTAAATCCTAATATAAACCTACGGTAAAAACCCTAGGTTTCCTTATTCAAAAGATAAAAAATCTGGTATTTAAACCAAGTTTGAAATAGAAATAACTTCCACAAGATGGAAACTTTGATAAAAAGGTAATTTATTTAATCAAGGAAACCTCTAATTATTACCATAGACTCATATTAGGAAATAACCCTAAGGAGGGAGAAGAGAGAAGATAAAGGAAGAAAAAGTGAATTAGGGCACTTTCAAACCCTACTTACCTTGTGCAATATCTCCGAGCAATAGCAAGCTTAAGCAATAACGACCTTATTTGCAATAAAGCGATTATCACCCCTGTTTGCACCCTTACACGTGCTCAAAACAAACCAAAAGAAGAAAATACAAATCTGGACAGAATAGTATAAGGGCCTAAAATCATCCACTAATCATGTATATAACACAAACAGTGAAATAATATAAACCCTAATGCAATCCTAGAACCATGACATGCATAAAACCCTAAAATCAACTAACATGAATGCAGAAAATCATCATAGCTATTCTATATGCAATACATATACAGCAGCTATGAAGAAAAGACAACAAAAAGCCTAAACTACTATGCTATATGCAACACACCTAAAACAAGGGCAAAAGAAATCCTAAACTCACACACATGCTTTAAACTATGTAAAACAGCCCTAAATCATGCAAAACTAAACATAAATGACATTCTAATCATATGTATTAACTAATGAAAGCATCAACACATGATAAAAATGCAAGCATGAACATGAAATAATAGCTATTCAATGCAAAATACTAAAAAAAACACTAGAAACCCTAGAATCACAACTATGCATAAAATCGCATGGAATAACATTATAACATGCATAACTCCTCAAGGATAACATTTTATTTATCAACACATGATAAAAATGCCAACTTGAACATGAAATAGAGCTATTCTAATTTCAGCACAGTAGAAACCCTAAAATCCCAACTATGCATTAAACCACATGAAATAATCCAATTACATGCATAACTCATTATGAATAACATTTAAACCATGTATATTAACTATTAGAAGCATCAACACATGATAAAAATACTATCTTGAACATGTAATAGAATTATTCTAAGTGAAACCTTAATTTCAGCATAAAGGGAAAAGAGGTATACCTGTGGTGGATGTCTCCTTGCTGCTGTAGAGACTTCTTCCCTTCTTGAAACACTCTCCTTCAAGCCTCCACACAAACCCTAGCTCTCCTTTGGAACTCTCTCTTACTCTCTTTCTCCAGAAATTAGGTTAAACTACATAAGAATGGCTTTGGTTGCCTCCAAGTGGCTCCCCTAATGCTGAAGCATAGTGGGGTATTTATAGGGTTTGAGGGGAATCAACCAATGGTTGGGATTAAAACCCTAAATATTAATCCAAGGGTCATTAGAGACTTCCTTGGGGCTCAAGTAGGTCAAATAGGGCTAAAAATAAAATGGAATGGCGGCTGGAGGCAAAAAATCCGTCAAAAATAGGAAGGAATCCCGCTTCAGCATGATTTTAGGAAGGTGGCTCGGCTGACCACCCAGGGCTGGGAGGCTAACCACCTGGCCTTGGGCGGCTGACCACCTGGGCTGGGCGGTTAGCCGCCAAGCCCCAGGTGGTCACCCGAGCGTGCAATCAGCAATTGCCTTATTTGAGCCATTTCGGCTTCTAAATGTGTTTCAGGGGTCAAACGGAGTCCGATTTTGACGAAACGAAAGCCAAAACGACCGTGCTTCGATGAGGAATGTAATTTAAGACATTTTAGGGCAAAAATCCCTAGCCATGGCTGCATGGTTGGGTTTTACAAAGATGGCTAACCGTTATGCACCACCGTCGCTAAGCTTAGGTATGCACATAGGGTCGCACCGAATGCTTTCCAATTCAAAATTCAACCTTCCAAAACATCTTTAGGAATGAAATTAAGACTAATTAAAGTCAAATGAGTGGGAATTGAGTGAAAATCATGAGCCAATTTGAGCCAACCCGAAGTGGGTCTCTTAACCAAATTGAACCTTATTGAGCCATTTTAATCCCGAACCATTGATTCATCAAATTGAACCCATAAATACCTCAAATGCATCCTCATGAACTCTAATTGACAATTTGGAGATCATTTCAAGGTTAAATGAAAGGTTTGTAACCTAAAATATGATTATGCCCCTCAAGTCACAAAAGCTCTTATTATCCCTCAAGATCAACTCCAAATTGAACCAAAATTCATATCCAATGTCCTTGTGATTCTAGAAGGCTAATGCAAGTAACTAGACTCAAAAACAAAACAAAAACATGCATGGAATGACAAACCCTAGTAAGGTGGTGCAAAAATGGGGTGTGACACTAACCATGCACTCATGGTCAAGGATTTTTGTCCTAAAATGCCTAAAAATGTGTTCCCCTTCGAAACACAGTCGTTTTGGCTTTTATTTCGTCAAAATCGGACTTAATTTGACCCTTGAAAGACTCTTGAAGCAAGTGGAAGTCAAAACCAGAGCGGAATGGAGGGACCCTCGGCTAACCGTCTGGGGCTGGATGGTCAGCCGTCTAGGCCCAGACAGCTAACCGACCAGGCCTAGATGGTCACCCGAGGAGTCCGTCCTCAATTGGGTTTCTGACTCTTCCTTCCCTCTTTTGACGGTTTCCTCCGCCCTTGCAACTTGTTTCCTCTTAGGATTGTGTAAATTTGAATTGTTTGAGCACCAAGAGAGTCTCTAATAGCCCTAGGATCATTATTTAATAAATTCATTTTAGCCATTGGTTTAGGGGGTCAGTTCTCTATATAAAGGACATGATATTCAGCACATGAGGGAGGTTAATTGCACTTTACACTTAGACAAAGAGGGAGTTACGAGTTTGGAGAGCTAGAAGGACATCAAGAGGAGGCTATTCAACCCTAAGCAAGCAAGAGAACAAGGAGTTTGAAGGCAAGGGAGGTTCTATAAGAGGTAAACACTCCTTTTGAATGTTGAATATAGGTTTTCTCCTTCTCCTTCTATGATAATTCTAGTGCATGTTGTAACTCCACATAATAGGTTAATTCAATGCTTTTATGATGTGTTATGAATGATTTTGAGATGATTTATGGCTTTATATGCTTGATAATCCCTGGTTTACTAAGGATTTGAAAGTATTATCTTTTCTTTCTTCTTAAGTCATGCATAGTTCACATGTCTAGGTTGTTGTGATTATTGTCATGAGTTAATGCTCTTGTTAGTTAATATATATGATATGAATGATATGAATGATGATTTGAGCATGTGTTAGAGTCGTTTCATAAGTTTTAATGCATAGTTGTGAGATTAGGGTTTCGATAACCCTAAAATCACACAAGTTTCATACAGCATGCTTAACTTAATTCTGTGAGTTGTTTCTAATCATAGTCATTCTATATATGCTGCATATAGTTGAATCATGCTAGGTTTGCATTCATATAGAGGAATTTGTAGGGTTTTTGGAGATATTATCCTTTTCTAAAGATAATTATCCTTTTTGTTAAGTAAGGTTTTGCATGAGAGCTTTCTGTGATGTGTTTAAGCATGAAATCACTTTTATTGTGTTCTAGTATATATGTTTTACGTAGGATATGATGATTGTACCTCCCCATAGCAGCCTTTTTATGTGAAATTATCTTAGGTAATTTTGCTTAAGAAAGCTCGCAGTAGGAAGGCCTGTTTTCATGTGTTACATAAAATATCATCTTTTTGGTTAGAATAGGTTTTGCTATGATGTTTATTAATATTATTGGGGGTGTCATGATTGTTAGTGGGTTTTTGGTGGGTTTTTATGCATGTTAGTCAGGTATTGCATGTAGGATTGAGTTGAGGTTTGTAGTTATTCATTATTCTCGTTGTTTGTATGATAAATGGATGATTTTAGGCCTTGTCATGGTTCTATCCAGATTAGTATATTGTTCTTCTTGCATAGTTTTGTACACTTGTAAGGGTGCAAACAGGTACAATAATTGTCCTATTGCAAATAGGGATGCTATTGCTTGAAATTGCTAATGCTTGGAGCTATTGCGCTCAGGTAAGTAGGTTTGAAGGCGCCCCAATTCACCTTTCTTTTCTTATTCTTACTTCTTAATATGGACTCGTGGTAACTACCAAGGGTTTCCTTCATTAATAAAATTTTGATTTTCTATCAAAGTTTCCATCTTGTGGAAATTTTCAATTTTGGACTATTCAATACATTCTTGAACAAGGAAACCTAGGGTTTTTACCATAGGTTTGTATTAGGTTGTAACCCTATTCTCATTCGAACTACATGGACTTTGATCCATGTATTTTGCTTCATGGTACGTAGGCGCTCTTCATGAGGCTCAAGTCCGTTCTAAGATTCAAGTATCCTAGGTTTTTCTTCTCTTTTCTCTTTTCTCTTTTCTGTTTTATTTTATTTTCTTTGTTTGATTATGCATGGATGAAATGGATGGATGGGATATATGTTATGCATGCTGCCTTGTGATGATATATGCTGATATTTGAGTGAAAAAGATCTTAAATTAGCCCAATCAAATTAAGAGACCAACTCGGGCGATGTGGGTGCCTATGGGCTTTGCCCAGAACCTTCCCACGTCGTAACTTAGCCCCCAAATCCAATTTTCTGGTTTCAAAGACTTTGCTTTTCCTCTAATGGAGTCATGTAGTTTTGAAAATAAAACATTTTTATGGTTTTCCTCTTTTCCTTAAAAAATGAGGTGGCGACTCCTTTTCTTTGTTGTCTCAAACCCTTGTAGGCCATTTTCCTGGGTTCATAGGTGTTTGTTGAAAACAAATGTAATGTGAAAAATTCCTAGTCCCTTTTTTCTCTCTGTTTCATCGCTTTGGCAACTATCACCATAGCCATAGAACTTGGAGTTTGGATATTATTGGAGAGACTCTAGTAGCATTCTTCATTGACGAGTGGGTGCGTCTTCAAAGTTTGTGATTGCGTGGGGTTTGTAATCCAAATACAAAGATCCGATTTGTTTCTGCTGAGGTATTCCGTATACCTATATTCTTATAGTAATTTTACAAGAGGATGAATGGGTTGATTCCAATTTTTACCTCATTATTATTTAAGAATTAGATTAAATAAAGACCTGTTTGGGTGTCCAATTCGAAATTAGATAATTCAAGGAATTTTATATAGTATTGAAAGCATAGATCCATTACTTTGAATTGACAAATTCAAGAAAACGATGGTCATCATCAGAAATAAGAATAAAAATTCAAAATGGTGGCATTTCATAAATTTGTAAGAATTGATCCTATAATATCAATTATAATGATGACTCATAATTTTTTAAATATTCTAATTCAAGGTTATGGATTTGTGCCTTCAAAACTATATTATAAAATTCCTTGAGCTCTAATTTCAAATTGGATACCTAAATAGGCCCTTAATCTATTATGAAAACAAAATTAATGATGTAATTACAGTATCAAACTGAAAATCAAATGCAACTAATGAATTTAAAGCAAATATCAAAATAATATAGACCACTTGGGATTTGTCATGCAGCATATGAGAGTATACGAGAGAGGCATTTGGGCTGTTATATTGATATTGATAGTTAACAGTTGCAAACAAATTAGTACCCTTAATTTTCTATGTAAATACCTAAACCACGAGAACCAGTCCAGAACCAAATGCTCTTTAAGAAGAGTTTTACAATTCTTGATGACCTTCACTTGACTCATATTTTTACAATGTCAGCTATTATTGCCTTCAATCCCCCGACTAGTTCACAAATTGTTTGCTAGTCACATAACTAGATAGCAGTTATAGACTGTAGCCAATATGATCCAAATTCCCAAACAAGCCTTAAACTTCCAATAAGTTTTTGAAAAAGGATGAATTTTAGATTGGTCGGGCGTGGCTACGGGAAAATAATTAATTACTGTCAGTAGTCGGTTTTAGTTAAGCTAGTTAAAATTAGCATTGAACTGTAAATATTTTTCCACAACCTAACCAATCTAAAATTCTCCCTTTTAAAAATGATGAGTTGTCTAGAGTCAAAGCAATAGGCTTCCGGAAGTGATGAGCTTTCAAAAGTTTTCATCATTCTCATTTCTCCAAATGAAATGGTTTTCATCTGGTGATGACCAGACCATGATTATATGTAACCAATATTTTTAAAAGTTCAGTTATTAATAAGGTAAAGCAGGCCGAATTCTGATTGCACAAAGGTGCTTGAAATTCTTGTATTTGGGCTTATTTTTTTGACATAAATTCAGAAATACGGTTAACTATATATATATATATACTTTGTGCTTGAAATTCTTGTATTTGGACTTATTTTTTGACATAAATTCAGAAATACGGTTAACTATATATATATATACTTTGTGCTTGAAATTCTTGTATTTGGACTTATTTTTTGACATAAATTCAGAAATACGGTTAACTATATATATATATATATATATATATATATATATATATATATATATTTAATAAAAAACTTCTATTAGAAATTAGAAACAAAGCCAGCCTTTATCTATAAATTTAGCTGAAAATCTAAATAAAAAAAAGATTTAAATTCCAAAAAAAATTCAAGCCCAATAATTGAAACCTTTATTTATTTTTTTTATTAACGTTTAATTAGTGATATCCTTAGACCTTATTTTCATCAAAGTTTAAGTTTAGACCAATTCATTATAAAATGAATCGTACCACATATGATAAATTTATTAAAATCATACCATAAATTCTATGATTGGGACAAGCTCACATTGACCGGGAGGAGAATGAAAAAATAAAAGAAGACGGCTAAATTATCACCCACGTGAAGGAGGCAAACAAAGTCAAATGCGTGCAATCACCTCCACCCGTTTTGGTAGTTAAATGAGTTAATGCGATATCAGAAGCGTGTAGGACTGGATCTTTAGTCCCACCGCCGTGAACTTAAACGAGCAACACGATGGGCTCAAAAGTCACTGGCGCATTTATTTTATTTTATTTTATTTTATTTATAAAGATATTATAAGATTACAAATGTTTTGCATTTAACTAAGCTTCTAGATATATGTTGTCTTTTCGTCCTACATGTACAAAAAATTATGGGACAAATTCAATAGGGGTGACCTTGAGAGGGATAAATTTGAATATGGATTATCATTTTTGGCAATAACAATGTAAAAGATGTAAATTACATTTTCAGTGGTTGTCTGTTTACTATGGCTATATGGCATCATGCCTCACAATTATGTCCTATTCCAGATAAATTCCAAAGACCATTCAATGACTAGTTAGATATAGTGTTTCAAAATCAAAATTACTACCAATAGAAATATCCAATGTCTTTAGGAAAAATTTCTGTAATCTGTTGGGCCATTTGGGATCAAAAAAATCAAGTGGTTTTTCAAGGTCAAAAACCTAATCTGACTGTTGTTTTGAAGAATGGGGCTATATTTTTAATTGAGATAAATGGCAATAGAATGACTATCTTTTCACTAACAATTCTAATAACTATAGGAGTTTGCAAACTTCTTATTTGTTTTGTAGGTCTACAGCTTGGGATAGTCCCCCGCAGTGGATGAAACTTAATTTTGATGCATTAATTGAGGAAGCACGATAAGAAAAAAGCTATTGGAGGTTTTGTAATTTGGGATGAATGTGGTAGAGTAATGGTGGCAGCATCAGTGAATTTAGGTAATGCTTCAGTTCTAGTGGCAAAATGCACTGCTCTTAAAAATTGTTTAGTTATGGCAGCGCAAAAAGGAATTAGGTGGCTTCAAATTGAAGGTGATTCTTAGTTGATAATTAATGCTATTTGTGGAACTAATCCATATCATTGGAGCATCACTAACCTAACCTTGTCTAGGATATTCGAAACTTATTATTGAGATTTGATCATGTGGGCATCAAACATGTATTTAAGTGATTTAAGTGGTAGATTGTATTGCTAATTTGGGATACAATTATGATGATACGTGTATTTGGGAAAATAGGTTTCTTAGAAAGTTATGATTAGTAATTCAGAAAAATTATCGTAATGTTCATACTTTGAGATGTAAACGTTATTTTAATTATTAATGTTATATCTCTTTAAAAAAAATAAATAAATAAATATGTAGAAACTATTGGAAAAATATGGTAGGATTCTTAAGCCTACTTTTCTCAAAGGAAAATTAGGAAAGGGTGTTCAAAAATGAAATTATATAGGAAAAAAAGGGGATGGAATCATGGAATCCTTTATTATTTTAGGGAGAATGACAAAATGGTTGGTTAAAATAAAGTAATCTCAAAAAGAAGGCCAAAACTTGTCTATGCCATTCAATATGGCAATAATGAACTTTAATTCTTAGAAAAGGAGATACGTCATTTATCATTCTATAATAACTAGTTTGCCCTTTTACTTAAATTTGTACCTTGACCCCACCTAAATACCTCCTCTCTCATCAACCCATTCCTCTCTTTCTCAATTTAAAAACCATAAATAAGACAGACCCAACATTTGTTTTTTCATAGAATCAAAGTTTATTTGAAAATAAATTAAATAATAATCGTTTATACATTTGAGAAGCATTTTCATTTTTTTGTTTCCTAGTATCAAATGGAAGTTTTTTCATTAAAAAAATAGTGATCTATGCATAAGGAATTATGTAAATAAATTAAATTACTATTATAACCAATATTCAGCTATAATTTTTCTTTTAAGAAGTTCACCAGGGCTGCTCTTTTCCTTTTTCTTTTTTCTTTTTTTTTTTCCTTGGACTGGAACTTCACTAGGGTAGAAGTACCAATATATAACTAGCCAATAAAAAAAAAAAAGGGTCCCATTGTATAACTTGTATTTCTCTTTTTTTTTTATTTATTGACGGACTTTAATGGGCTTGCATATGACAGAAGAGGGCAATGCAGTGGTCCAACAAGAGTGCTCAATGAATACTAGTTTTCTCCTCCACATTTGGTTTCCCTCACCACTCAAAACTAATGGGAATAACCTTGAGAAAGCTTCCCTGCAATAGTGCCTATTATGTGAACTTTCAAGACAAAATATTTAATCCAAGTCCAAGCACAATGTCGGAACAAATTGTTGAGATGCTAATGGAAATGACTCCCCTCTCAAATAGTGCAGACATGTATTCGAACAGTCATAAGTTAATACTTTTTATAATATATTTCAATATTTTGATGAAAAATAATATTAAAATCAACCAACATTTTTCCGTACATTCTTTGTAAAGAGTTCCAGTTTACCAAGCAGCAGGATTGATAAGAGTCCAGCGTTGTTTATCGGGTCACTTTTCGTTGCTTTGTTATCCCTTTGTGTACGGTGAAAAAGATTAGGGAAACTGGGTAGACAAAGCAAGATATAACTTTCCCAGTAGACAAATCAAAATTGCTTATTGTTAGTTTCAAAGTTTCCAACCAACGACATTTATGAGATGTTGATAGATGATAACAAAGTATTAATTAGGGGTGTTCATGGTTTAGGTTTAAACTAAGAATCGAACCGAGTCAAACCAAATCGGCCAATTTAGTTGTCTATCTACACTCTTTAGCCATATATATATAGGTTTTTCCTTAATAATAATTTGTTTTTATCTCATTACACATGCGTTTACATACACACAACAAAGCCATGATCCATGATGGTGTAATGTAATTAATTGTGATTATAAATTACTTAGCCGAAAAAAAAAAAAGGGTTGCGATTATAAAATATGGTATGCTATTTTACATGTCGCGTGGGTTACTTTTAGTATATTTTGTACTATTTTTTTCTTTCTTTGCTAATGTATTACACATAAAGAAAAACGTACACATATATACAAACCTATTACTCCTAAGATTTAGTATTGATGTGCATAATTAATATCACTTATGGGCATGATAAATTTTCTCAATTCTTTTTTATTTTTATTTTTTTGTTTTAAAATATTATAAAAAATTCAAGTCATATATATCTCTACCCAAATGCAACACGGAATGAGTTCTTGAAAATTGTCGAATTTTTGGGTTATAAACCCGAGACTTTGGGTTAAAAAATTATTATGATTCTGCAAGTTTTTTTATGAACGATTTGTGCGTACTTGTAGTGCTCCACAAGAGCTTCAATTCGGCTTTTGAATCACTGAATTTGGTTGAGAAATGAGTGAGATAAGTTAGGGGGAAGTTGACCCCAAACAAAACTCAAAACTGACATTTTCTCCTTCAACCGTTCTCAGGCGAGGGTGAAGTGGATTGTGATCCAGTGTGGGTCCACTCACCCATATGTACAGTGTTCCCCAACATTTGAAGACCTTAGGTTGATTTGATTGACTCCAAATTTGACGGGTAAATTCGTCTTGATAAGACCTACCATGTGGGACTCCTTGTTGACCATTTTGACCATAGATTGATCAACTTTAATTTTCAGATCTGAGCCATATTGGGGTAAAATAGGGTTTTCATACCCATAAAAAGGGCAAAATAGGGATAATATAATTTCAATTGGGTCACATGCACAGCATGTGCAAAATTAGAGACAGAACCGTTTGGTCAACAAATGGTTTATGACGGTGGACCCCAAATTAAAACCCAATTAATAATTTGGGTACCAAACTGACCAATTGAAATTGAGACCCTTAAATAAAATATACTCCAAACTCTAAACCCTTAAGTACAATTTACCCTTAATTTAATTATCATATCATGTTCATGCTTAAAAAGACGAGTATACAACATGTGTAATAAAAAGGATTTAATTACACGTGTCTTGACAGGACATGAACACCACTCACAACACGATTGCCATCCTATAATGACAAGCTGTCGCTACAAGCCTCGCCATCACTGTTCCTTGCCTGCTGCAGCCGTTGACAACCTCGACCTCGACCTCGACCTCGAATGCTATCACCATGATAACACAATGTATTTGGGCTATTTTGCAGTTTGTCAAAAACGAATTTGGATTGTGGTACTAAACATGACAGTACTATTTTTAAGAAGTGAAAGATTTACTATGTCTAGTTTGTGTTTGTGTGCCTTTTTTCCTAATAATTTATATATTGTAAGAAAAATAGAAAATAGAAAACAAAAAAACATATATGAAAGACCACCAAATGTTCCCTTCCTTTTTCTTTTTTTTTTTTCAAAGTGAACCACAAAAAAAAAAAAAAAAAGGTCCTACCTTGTTGGCATGATAAACGCCTATGAGTGTGGTCCATCTAAAATTTATACTAATGAATTTAAGGTTGGAAAAAGAGGTCGAACAAATGAAGGGGAAAGGGACCACTTTGTATAGTCCAGCCATAAAATTGGACCCGACAAATACATCGATTAAAAAACAATAAATAAATAAGCTAAAATTTTAAAAATTATGAAATATATGATTTGTTGCTTGATTATAAAAATAATAATGTCGTATTATTCCATATTCTTACAATTATCCCCTCCCCCCTTCCCCCCCCCCCCCCCCCCCCCATAAAAAAAAAAAAAAAAAAAAAAAATCTGAGTGTATACCACCAAAGTGTTCTTCAATATTTCATAGGTCACCCAGCTTCCATCCAAAATTTGGGGTCTAATATTCAAAAATCATAATCTATCGATGATTTGAGCATTAAAGGTATAGTCCAGCCAAAATTCTTTCAGCATAGTGAAAGCGAAAAACTTACTAGAAAAGCCGAGAGCGAGTCCGGTCAATTTTGTTAGGCAACAGATATCCAATTGTATCGAAAAAAAAGAAAAGGACAGTCCTGTGATATAGAGGGGAAGGAAAAGGACAAAAAAAAAAAAAAAAAAAAAAAAAAAAAAAAAAAAGGAAAGAAAAACTTATTTGGTACAATCACTAACCTCAAATGAACCAATGCACAAAAATTAGAGGAAAACATTTATATGGCAGTTTATCACTATTTTTAATAATGTCAAATAACATCATGACCATGAAAATTTAAAATAATAATTTTTTCTTTACGCTCTATTGCTTTTGTATGATATGATCATGACTTAACGGTCTATATAGCCATGCTCAAAATTAAAGTCTCCTTTTCGCTTTCTCTTGGACGGGCCAACTGACAACTGACAAGAAATAATTGATGTAGAACAACTTGTTGAAGGGTGCATGTTTTGCGTGGATTGACAAAAGTGGAAAAAAATAAAATAAAAATAATAGTAGTAAGTAGAGAATGCCAAAATGTCATAATCGCAAGAAATTTAATGGGGTAATTAGAATCGACGTGTTAATCAATACTTATTGTCTTAGGCCATGACTTACACTGCTTTTTGGGCAAATTCTTTCATTTCGGTCTTCAAAAATGCATTATTGCTATTTTTAAAAAGAATATGTTGCTTAATTTGGGGAGCTACAATTGTCATTTTGGCTCTCCATTTTCACCAACTTATTCTTCATAATAGGACTTTCGATCAATTTATGTTATTAGCTAGAATTTTCTATTTTAATTTGGTTATTTTCCTTAATTTCACTTGTTTAATTAGGTTTAAGACTTGCAGCATATATACATATATATATATATGTGTGTGTGTGTGGCTTTCTTTCATTGTAAGGTTAATTTTTCATTAATATAGAATATTATTCCTGAGTTTTTTATTATTTATTGCTCATGGATTTGAGTTGCTATACTTTTTACTTGCGGATTCAAGCATTTTCTAAGAACATGGTGCTGCCCAGCCTTTTGTTTTTAATACGCTTTCCGCTTTGTCAATAATTGTAACATTGTATATTAAAAATGAAAATACTCACTCTCACATGCCAACATGTATCTATAACGTATATCTCAAAGAAAAATATTTATTGACCCGTATGAAAGTTCATGCATTAATATGGTGTTGGTCTCACATGCATGATTCAATGTACATATCAAAGGAAAATAATCACCGAATCATTTAGGCTTTGAGGAAAATGCTATTGGACCCCTTTCATCTCTAACCACTTAGCCATAATAACTAAAATTATAGCCAAAAAGTGACCACATTTTGAAATAGCTAACTAGTTATTTACGTTTTGCTCCAACCATACCAACTATTTCCCAAAACCATATGCTGTCAAGACATTGAAGTTGAGATTAAAAAGAAGGGAAAAGTGACAAAACAGTGGGTCAAAATAAAAGTAAACCTTAAAAGAGGGTTAAAACTCTGATATTTATTTAAAAGTGGTAATAATGAATTTTAATTCCAAAAAAGGGGATTTAGGGTCAATGTCAATTTTACCATTTTTAATAAAAAAAATTTCTTTTTTTACCCTAGCCAAATCCTATCAGATTGTTCTCATCTCTCCTTATTAAATAAAAATTAACTAATATTTCTCCTACGTGTTGAAAAAAAAAAAAAGAAGAAGAAGAAGAAGAAGAAGAAAGAAGTACGTGATTCTTTGTTGTGTTTTTTATTTTATTTGTTTATCATTGCTTATTGAAAAGCATGATTTAAATTTAATTCACGTACCCAACCGCTAGAAAAAAAAAATTTCAAATCCAAATGTGTATATTATTATTCTAGTTGAAAGATATATATATATGGTAATGATCCTATTAGTACGTGCTGATATAGAGGCTACAAACTTACAATTGCTGATTGCGAATTTACAATTGACTGATTACAAACTTACAATTGACTGATTACACATGGACAATTATCTAATCCGTGGATGACATTTGTAGTCACTCAATTGTAAGTTTGTAATCAGTAATTGTAGGTTTATAGTCGTACTGATAGGATCATTACCGTATATATATATATATACTAGATATAGCATACGTGTGTTGCACGTGAATATTTTTAAATACAAAATACTAAATACATAAAGATTTTATATTTTTTCATAAAAGATAAAGTTTAAAATTCAAAAGTACATTTTTTTATATTATAATCAAAATTGTCAACGAAAGATTAAAAACTCTTTAAATATACATTCACAATTTTTTTCCTTCATAAAACGGAATATTTAGAGAGTTTATATTATTATCATGCAACTTAATAGTTGCTCTAGGAAAAAGAATTTGAGTAAGAATCTAACTTTAATTTGTTAAGAGTTTGAGTTAAAATTTAACTTTCATTTGTTACCAAATGATAAGAATGTTTACTATGTATTTTAATTAAAGGAAGGGTAAATATGTATTTTTTTTTTTAAATAAGGGTATATTGGTTATTCAAAAGTTTTTATGAGATTCATCATTTTATAGGTAGTATAGATTTACTATGTATTTCAATTAAAGGAAGGGTAGATATGTATTTTTTTTTTTTTCAATAAGGGTATATTGGTCGTTCAAAAGTTTTTCTGAGATTCAGCCTTTTATAGGTAGTAGTATAGATATATAGATATATGATCGGTTGACATTTTGAATTATGTTCTGAGACTTTTAAATTAGGAGAGAAAAGATGAGTTTAATGTGAGAAGGGGATTTAGGTAGGATAAAAAATAAAAAAAAATTAAAAACTAAGAAGAGCAAAATGGTTATTATAAAATGACATATGGTAGATCATTTCTTTTGGGGATTAAAATTCATTAATTACTATCATTTTAAATGAAATAAGAGAAATTTGACCCTTTATTTGGAATTACTTTTATTTTGACTCACCATTTCAAATAAAAATGGCTAACTGCATATAATGTTTATTATAATTGAATGACGAAATGGCTTACTATCAGTAATTATTGATAAAATGGCTAACTGAATAAAATGGCTAACATTATATGTTAGTAATTACTATCATTTTAAATGAAATAAGAAAGATTTAATCCTTTATTTGGAATTACTTTTATTTTGACTCACCATTTTGTCATTCGATTATAATAAACATTATATGTCAGTAGTCATTTTAAATGAAATAAGAGAGATTTGACCTTATATTAACATTACACACGTATAGCCAATGAACAATGGCTAACTGCATTAAGCTAGCTACTATACAAGAGATAAAATAGTTGGTGTTTTAACTAGCCCATTGGAGTAGACATTTTTGAGTTTGGCTAGCTATTATAGCCAAAGGGGTTGCATAGTTAGCATGGTTGGAGATACTCCTAATTGTTCGCCCTAAAAACCCCCATGATATGTTATGAAAAAAGATTGGGACCTATGTTATTAGACCCCACTAGTCCGTCTATGTTTTCATGAAGCATAATGGGCTGTCAAAGGGATCCATTAACATTATTGCAGCCTTCAATATGATATGGATCCCACATGAGCTCATGCTCCGACTCTATGTGTCTAGATTCGATTAAAACAAATTTAAGACCACGAGAAAACCATTTTCGAATTAATTAAGACAAACAGACCATGAGAGAGCAACGATTTTCATGTTTCTCCACACATCAAAATAAGGATGGGTACACAATCAACTAATCAATATCTAGCTAGTTGTATTCCCATTTTCATTGAATAACGTCCTCATCGAGCCTTTAAATACTGGACTTGGTTTTCAGTTTACACAGCCGAAAATACTCACTCTCTCTCTCTCTCTCTCTCTCTCTCCCTCTCTCTCTCTCTATCTCTCTCTCACTCCAATGGCTTCTTCTATTCAACCTCCTCGACAAGCTAATGTCAGTAATCACATTGACTCAGCATCATTGGATAGTAAGCCAGAAATAAAGAACCCAATAGAGGTGGAGATTGTTGAAACGCCAAACCACAGAGAAATATTAGATGCTCCTCTTGCTAAAGCACTTCCAACTAGGTTGAAGAAGGATGGTGTTTTCTTGACATGGGAAGATTTGTGGGTGACAGTTTCCAATGGAAAAAGTGGCAGCAAATCAATTCTTCAAGGACTCACTGGATATGCCAGACCTGGTGAGGTCTTGGCTATAATGGGTCCTTCTGGCTGTGGCAAGTCTACACTTCTTGATACATTAGCAGGTAATTTAATCACAATGTTTTTTTTTTTTTTTTTGTTGGCTCTGATAATGGAAGAAGTTCTACTGGTCAAATGCGAAAAGTTAAAGAGGAAGCGTCCTTTGTACGCTTATGAGGGTGAGCTGCTCCCTTACTGCGCGCAACAACCATGGCATGTACTAAAGTAATTGGGATATTTATCAGCCCAGAAATGCGCTTTGAACAAAAAAATAAAAAATAAAAAATAAAAAATAAATTTATTAGGAGATTCAAGATGCTTTGTACTATACTGATCTCCTAGGTACTTGCAATTTTCTGTCCCACATGTCTGGGCAAATACACGACAAAGTCCATGAGGATAGCCTTGAGGGGGAGTGATGGGAGTCCACCAATGCTATTTGACCCATATTACTGAACCAAAATAAAATCTCATTTGATATATCCAACTGTATCTTTAACTCTTTAAGACTTAAAAATTACAATTGATTTTAAAATATTGGCTTTTTACAGGATATAATATTGTGTCACATCACATGGGATTTTATTATATATGAGTCAAAGTATGGGGCTCAAAATTTTTGATCATGAGTTAGTGCCTACGGTTTAAATTTCAAGATACACTCCTCTAAATAAGTTGATCAACGTACCACACTTATTCAACCTTAATTCACCATTCATATAACTAGAACCTAAAACATCTTGAAGTTGAAAGTTTAAAATAAAATGGTTACATAACAGTTTGTTATATACTTTCATATTGACAAACACTTGAACAGGTGGCTACGTATTAAAAAAATAACAATAAAAAAAAAATAAAAAATCATGGGATCCACATTTTGATCAGTGTCCATATGTAGGTCTAGGTGTCCATTAATGTTAGAGAAGGGAAATAACATGAAGACTTGTCATGCTAGCAAGACAAATTTTGATAATGGAAAACATAGCGCTATGTTTGGATAAGGAATTTATAGGTGGAATTTGCTTTTGAGATAAAATTTGTAAAATTTTTATAAGGATTTTTTTTATCTCATCCTAATAAAAATTTTATAATTCCATCTCAAAAGCAAATTCTACCTAGAAATTCGTCATCCAAACATAGTGTAGAGGAACTCGGCTATGTCATGAGTATAATGAAAGAAAGATGTTAAATCAACTCGTTTCATCCATCCACTTTTTTAATTTATCTACTGATGTGTCGATGAAAAAATTGTAATTAATGAGAAAATGAATCATTAACTTTTAAAAAACTGGATGTTATATTATCGAATGGCGCATCTAGATGGATGTAACACCACTCGTAATGAAAATTTACGGATAAACACTTAAGAGAGATCTTATGGTAACCCTAAGGGATGGACCGGTTAGTACGTAGGATTTATGCTTGGTGAAATAGAAGGTCCTAGTTTGATTTCTTTTTTTTTTTTTGGATAGGCAAATAATTGTAGATTAAGTAGAAAGCTCAGGTTCATTCCCAATCTCCCCTTCCTCAAACAAGACAGAACAAGATAAATCGGAGATAGGTATTAAACGAAAGCGTTGACAGTGGGCTGCCCAGTGGGACAGTTCATGGGCAGCAGAATTGGCCCTTCTAGGAATACAATTAACAACAGACATCTTAAAATAAGCTAACAAAATTCTAGCATCTTAGAATAAGGTCCTAGTTTGATTTCTTATTGTGCCTTGGGATCAAATGCTTCATTGGTTTGCTAAAAAATAGAAAGGAAATGAAAGAAATTTTGGTATTAGCCAAAAAAAAAAAAAAGAAAGAAATTTTAGAAACAATTCAGACGACTAAAACAAAAAAGGATTTTTGGAGAAAGTACTAATTTGATTCATATTGCAGGAAGGCTGGGTTCGAACACAAAGCAGATGGGAGAGGTTTTAATCAATGGTCATAGACAGGCTTTGGCTTATGGAACTTCGGTATGAAAAAGTATTCCAAAAATATTTTTTTGTACGCTAACAGTTAGAGAATCCGTATATTACTCTGCTCAACTCCAATTACCGGACTCCATGTCTCAGTCAGAGAAGAAGGAAAGAGCAGACATGACAATAAGAGAAATGGGGTTGCAAGATGCCATGAACACAAGAATAGGAGGTTGGGGGGCTAAAGGCCTTAGTGGTGGGCAAAAGAGGAGAGTCAGCATTTGCATAGAGATCCTAACACACCCGAAGCTTCTCTTCCTCGATGAACCAACAAGCGGGCTTGATAGTGCAGCATCCTATTATGTCATGAGCAGAATTGTTGGCCTTGACCAACAAGATGGAAGGACTATCATAGCTTCCATCCATCAGCCCAGCACTGAAGTCTTTCAACTTTTCCACAATCTGTGTCTTCTGTCTTCGGGTAGAACAATATACTTTGGTCCTACCAGTGAAGCAAATGCGGTGAGAAAATATATATATGACATTTATGAGATGTATATGGAGCTTTCTTTTTGTAGAATTGAAATAACTAATCACTCTTTCAATTCCTTTTAGTTTTTCACACTGAATGGTTTCCCATGCCCGACTCTCCAAAACCCATCCGATCACTTCCTCAGAAAAATAAACAAAGATTTTGATGAGGTAAAAGGTTATTTGCTCAGAACTCCTCAAATGGTCTTTGATTTTTCGACCTTAGAAATTTGATCAACATTTAATTGCTGTTACTAGGACATTGAATGTGGTTTAGGTGGAAAAAAGCCCACGGAGGAAGTGATTGACATTCTTATCAAGTCATACAAGTCATCCGACAAGTATCAACAAGTTCGAAGATGGGTTGATGAGATATGTCAACGGGTAAGCTATTAAACGATTAAATTCATTGTCCATGTCAGACTGTACATGCATCGCCCTTTCTTAGACTTAATGATGCATGATTTTCAGGATGGTGGAACATTAGAGAAGCGAAACCATGCTAGCTTTTGTACACAGTGCCTTGTTCTTACGAGAAGATCTTTTGTGAATATGTTCCGTGATGTTGGTTACTACTGGTTGCGTCTGACCATCTATGTCTCATTGGCTTTAGCACTAGCCACAGAGTTCTACAACCTTGGCTTTAGTTATGGCTCAATTCAGGTATGAGAGAGAGCTAGTGGTGCATGTATATATATATGTGTCATACAGAGAGTACGCACCTTATGTTGCACAAAGCTAGAATATATGAAGCGAACCAAGTTACTAATTATACTTTTTCTTTTTCCAGGCTAGAGGTTCTTTGCTCATGTTTGTAGCTTCATATCTAACTTTCATGACCATTGGTGGATTCCCTTCTTTTGTAGAGGACATGAAGGTAAAACACAAATAATTCTTTGTGATGTTCCAAAAAGTGTTGATTTAATTAATTCGTGTCGTTCTAGCCACCCCCCCCCCCCCCCCCCTCTCTCTCTCTCTCTGATCACTCACACACACACACACATCATTGACAATGGCCGACACAAGCATTACCTCCCCTCCCCCTTTCTTTCATATATTGGGAAAATGTCATTAACTAGTGGCCAGGATCCATGCATGACATCGTTTCACCTCTAAATTCATGGTGGATAGCTTCTCCGAGATGAAAATTGTGCATGATTGTAGAATTTTCCTCCATTTAACTTGATTTATCCTCAATTTAACTTAGTTAAATGGAAAAAAAGGGTTTTTAAAAGAATTAAAAAATAAAGACCCGGTTTGAAAATTGTTAATCAATACATTTGTAAGCTCCACTGTTAGAAAATGCCTTCTTTTTTCTTCCAAATATCATGTCGATTAATGTTGTAAATGTTCCATTCAGTTTTGCCGTAATTTTTTTTTCTTCTCTTTTCTCAGGTATTTGAACGAGAAATATTAAATGGTCACTATGGGTCCAGTGCTTTCGTGGTTGGCAACACATTTTCTTCCACCCCATATCTGCTATTGGTTTCACTAATACCTGGAACAATTATTTATTTCCTTGTTGGACTTCATAAAGGATACGCGCACTTTCTGTACTTCTTTTTCGTGCTTTTCGCTTGTATGATGTTGGTTGAGAGCCTGATGATGATTGTTGCAAGTATCGTTCCCAATTTCCTCATGGGTATAATAGCAGGTGCAGGAATTCAAGGGCTAATGATATTAGGCGGCGGATTCTTTCAATTGCCAAATGATCTTCCAAAACCATTTTGGAGATATCCATTATACTACATTGCTTTCCATAAGTACGCTTATCAAGGACTATTCAAGAACGAGTTCGAAGGACTAATGTTTCTTAATAATCAAGTTGGAGGGGCACCCACCATCAATGGCGAAAAAATTTTACGAGAAAATTGGCAAGTGGAAACAAGTTACTCAAAGTGGGTTGATCTTGCCATCTTGTTTGGGATGGTAGTCGCCTATCGCCTGCTATTCTTGATTATCATCAAGACTACTAAAACGATTAAGTCTCTCACTAAGGCTTTCATGTCAATGTCTACCAGGCAAATGAAAGTCATGGAGAATCCCTCTGCAACACCTTTACATGGAGCAAACCTTTAGCCAGTGTAATGTTACTATCTTTGACAATATATTGCATGTTCGAAAGCAATTATTAGTATATTTACTTTAGTCCTTTGCTGGAAGGAAATAAAACTGTAGTCTACAAACTTGAGTTGATTTATCAGAGTAGTCAGAGAAGTAATATATTAGGATTTGCTACCAAAGCAAAAAAATTCACCTAAAAGGAGGATGAATATTATCATTTTTTATTCCAATTTTTATCTCCTTATTATCATTTAAAACTTAGATTAAATTAAGACTTGTTTGGGTGTCCAATTCGAAATTAGACAATTCAAGGAATTTTATATAGTATTGATGGCATAAATCCATTACTTTGAATTAACAAATTCAAGAAAACGATGGTCATCATCAGAAATAAGAATAAAAATTCAAAATGGTGGCATTCCATAAATTTGTAAGAATTGATCCTATAATATCAATTATAATGATGACTCATAATTTTTTAAATATTCTAATTCAAGGTTGAAATTCTGGTTTTACCAAGCCTATAATACTTAGAAAGGAGGTTGAATAGGTATTATGTATGAATCTTATCCAATTTTGATTTCAAGACAATTAATTTCTTTTACCACAAATAAATCAATCTCACAACAAGCATAAAAAACAAGTAATAATGGCACAAGAGATTTTTTACGTGAAAAACCCTAGATGGGAAAAACCACGGGATCTCGTCCAGTTGAAGCTAATCCACTTTGAAATCAACGAGTACAAGACACACTTACAGACCACACAAAGACTCATGCAGTTGTTTTCACTCCCACGATCACACACGATCGATCTCTGTCGTTACGACTTTGGTTGCAACCAACCTCTTCACAACGATTTGTTCAATCACGAACTCGCAAGCTCGATCACTGTCGCAATGGTCTCACAAATATCCAAGGTTGTGAATGGTGTGTGGTTTGAAGGTCTCTAAAACATATGAGTGAAAAACCTAGGTTAAAATGCTGTAGAGAGGTTTTAAGAAGATAAACAATGAAAACCCTAATAGAGAGAGGTTTACTTCACACTCTTAATGATAAAAGACTCCATATATATAGTCTAAAAAACCCTAAGTGGTTGTACCACGTTTTGGTATTAACAAGGTAACTTTTAAAAACTTTAAAAACTGTTTTTTATGAGCCCGGATCAATCCGAGTTCATGCCAGATCAATCCGCGTGGACAGAACCAAAAATTGCATTTCTAGAGCAGTATGGATCGATCCACCAAGGCCATGGATCGATCCACTTAGGCAGTAGCAAAATTTGCATTTTTAAAATACCATGGATCAATTCGCATAAGCCATGGATTGATCCACCTAGGCAGAAAAACTTCAGAAGCTAAAAATTCTTTTTCAAAACCATTTTTATAAATAAAGAAATATTGAAAATGATTTGAAATGATTTTTAAACATTAAAACCCAGGCTTCTATAGTCACTTACTTTTCCTAAGAACAATTGTGAGTCGAAACTTTAAACTCCCCACTTTGTCTCAACTTTGCAACTTCACCAATCTTCAATCAAACCAAAACTCAACTATACTTTGGCACGGAATATGACAACACTAAAAACACGGACTTAACAAAAGGTTTTGGATTTGTGCCTTCAATACTATATTATAAAATTCCTTGAGCTCTAATTTCGAATTGGATACCTAAATAGGTTCTTAATCTATTATGAAAATGAAATTAATGATGTAATTACAGTATCAAACTGAAGATCAAATGCAACTAATGAATTTAAAGCAAATATCAAAATAATATAGACCATGTGGGATCTGTCATGCAGCATATGAGAGTATACGAGAGAGGCATTTGGGCTGTTATATATATATTGATATTGATAATTAACAGTTGCATATAAATTAGTACCCGTCAATTTGTTTATGTAAATACCTAAACCACGAGAACCAGTCCAGAACCAAATGCTCTTTAAGAAGAGTTTTACAATTCTTGATGACCTTCACTTTGACTCATATTTTTACAATGTTGGCTATTATTGGCTTCAATCCCCCGACTAGTTCACAAATTGTTTGCTAGTCACATAACTAGATAGCAGTTATAGACTGTAGCCAATATGATCCATGCAGTTTTTGAAATTCCCCAATAGGTCTTAAACTTCCAATAAGTTTTTAAAAATGATGAATTTTAGATTGGTCGGGCGTGGCTACGGGGAAATAATTACAGTCAGTACGTAGTCATTTTTAGTTAAGCTAGTAAAAACTAGCATTGAAATGTAATTATTTTTCCATAACCTAACCAATCTAAAATTTCTCCTTTCAAAAATGGTGAGTTAGCTAGAGTCAAAGCAATAGGATTCCGGAAATGATGTGCTTTCAAAAGTTTCCATCATTTTCATTTCTCCAGATGAAATGGTTTTCATCTGGAGATGACCAGACCATGATTATATGTAACCAATATTTTTAAAAGTTCAGTTATTAATAAGGTAAAGCAGGCCGAATTCTGATTACACAAAGGTGCTTGAAATTCTTGTATTTGGGCTTATTTTTTGACATAAATTCAGAAATACGGTTAAACTATATATATAAATATATATATATACATGGTTATGTTCCCATCAGCACGTGTTGATATAAGTTTTACCAACACCATGCTTTGGGGGTTGTACTATTTGTATTGGTCTAATATACTTCATTTCCCATTAATGTACAAGATAAAACTCTCAATGTGAGTGTTGATATAAGTTATATCAGCGCGTGTTTACCTGATCATTATCTTATATATATATATATATATATATATATATATATATATATATATAACTTTTATTAGAAATTAGAAACAAAGCCAGCCTTTATCTATAAATTTAGCTGAAAATTTATAATAAAAAAAATTTAAATTCCAAAAAATTTCAAGCCCAATAATTGAAACCTTTATTTTTTTTATTAACGTTTAATTAGTGATATCCTTAGACCTTATCTTCATTGAAGTTCAAGTTTTGACCAATTCATTAAGGATCTGTATAAAATATCTCGTACCACATATGATAAATTTGGGATATTAAAATCATACCATAAATTCTATGATTGGGACAAGCTCAAATTGACAGGGAAGAGAATGAAAAAAATAAAAGAAAAAGAAAAGTTGGTCTCAAATTTGCAAATGAGAAGACGACTGAATTATCACCCACGTGAAGGAGGCAAAGTCATATGCGTGCAATTACCTCCGTCCGTTTCGGTGGTTACATGAGTCAATGCAAAATCAGAAGCGTGTAGAACTGGGTCTTTAGTCCCACCGCCGTGACCTAAACGAGTAACACGATGTGTTCAAAAGTCACTGTGTGTGTATATATATATATATATATATATATTTATTTATTTTTAAGATATTAAAAGATTTCAAATGTTTTATACCCGATCAAGCCTGGATATATATAGTTTTCTTGTCTTATATGTACCGAAAAATTAGAGGACAAAGTTTATAGGGGTGACCTTGAGAAGGAGTGATAAGAATTAAACCCAAAACATTTTAATTGGCAAAATATATACAGTGAGTTAACTTTGCATGATAAATATAATGAATTATGTGATAGAATATTATTGCAATGAAGCTCTTCTTTCGTAAACTTGTACCCGAAGACTAATATAATATAAATTTTTTTTATTACCTTTTTGTTGATCTACTATTATTGTTATTATTATTATTATTATTAATCATGTTTTATCATTGGGGCATCAATTTATAATGTCTGTTTTTGGATTAATAAAATTATATTCCCTTGAACTATCAAAAATAAATAAATAATCATGTTTTTGGGTTCAAAGTGCTGGTCTTGTATTGTTGTAGGTTGGAGTTTAGGGGAAGCGTTACTTGATTTTGTGCACTAATTTCCATCTGATATATATATATATATATATATATATAAAAGATGATGATCAGGTAAGCACGTGTTGATATAACTTATATCAACACTTTAATTGAGAGTTGTACCTTATGCATTAGTGAGATATGATGTATATTGGACCAATGCAAGGGATACAACTTTTAATACATGGTACTAATATAACTTATATCAACACGTGCTGATAAAAACATAACCGTATATATATATATCTATATATATATATATATATAGGATGATGATCAGGTAAGCACGTGCTGATATAACTTATATCAAAACCTGTATTGGGAGTTGTACTTTGTGCATTAGTGAGATGTGAGGTGCATTGAATCAATGCAAGGGATACAACCTCCAATGCATAGTGCTGATGTAACTTATATCAGCACGTGCTGATGGGATCACCTCTGTATATATATATATATATATATATATATATATATATATATATATATATATTGTGCGGCCTCACTTGATTCACATTTTGAAAAATACCTTCCGTTCTTGGGGAAAACAATTAAAAGGAAAAAAAAAAACAAAAAAGAAATAACGGAAGAATGAAGTTGATTGACGGGGAAACACGTTGCCCATTTTTTCGGAAATGTCAATAGGCTAATTTTGTGTGGTTTGAATTAATTGGACCTGGATTGAAATTTTAATGCAAAAAAACGTACATAACATGATACGAGTAAAGTCATTATTCACTTCACATTAACCAATATCAAGAACCCATATGATGGCATTGTAACTTACCATTCTTTTTATAATACCTAACACGATATAGGAAAACCCATCGCTCACTCGACATTACTTCATATGATTTGTTAATTAGCTTTTACTTTAGTGCAATGATCAAATCATGAGTGGACATAACCAAAATTTTAGAACTCGATTATTAATAACATAAAGCAGGCTGAATTTAGATTACAAGAAGATGCTTGAAATTGACAATAAATTCAGAAATTCAGTTAGAAATTAAAAACTAAGCCAGCCTTTATTTATCAACTTAGCTGAAAAACTTAAGAAAAAAAATGAAATTCTAAAAAAAAGAAACAAATTGAATATTACAACCTTCCGATGGATTCGGAATCTTCAAAGAGGGATGTAATGGACATTTAAATGGGACAAACCGTGGCGCCCGTGATTGGTACATGTTTAAATCATACCACGTGAACACGGCAAATTGACAGAAGTGAAGCACGTGAGGCTGCCTGCCAATTTAATTTAAGAACTGTCTGTCCTTTCATAGCTGAGGCGTGTAGTATTTGGTGTTTACCAAACGGACGTGACAGCTTCCAAAAGGTGTAACACGGTGGCTTCAAATCCGAAGGTTGCATTTGGTTTGACGGAATGAAATAGGAATACCTATTTTATACTAATGTTTGGTTAAGATGAAGGAATGGAAAGGAATGGAAAGGAATGGAATATTTATTTAATGTATTTCCGATTTACCAAAAAGAAGGAGAAATGAATGGAAAAGGTGTAATCCACTTTTAATTATTTTAATTCTTTAAAATGTAAGAATAGTCATTCCTTTTGTCTTAGGATGGAATGGCTATTCCCTTATTTGAGAAAATAAAACTCCACAATAGAATGGTTATTCCATTCCCTTAAACTACCAAACACTCATTTTTTTTGGGTAATGGAATCATCATTCCATTCCCTTCTTTGTTCCCTCATAACACACGTAGCCTAAGGGTTTGCTCAGTTGACGAGGGACTATTTCCTAGAATGCGAAAGTCTTGAATTCAATTCTTGCTAAATCTTTTGAGGCCATTCATATAAAATTTCACGGTTTTTATGAATTTTAGACTTACATAATTCATGTGTTTTGAGGTTTTATATGAACCGGGGTTTGCCCAAAGGTTTCCTCGTCATATTTTGTTCTCTTCTTCTTCTTTTTTATTTTTATAATTTATTTATTTATTTATTTTTAATTTTCTAAGTTATTAGACATTTCGTCCTTGTACAATTGATATTTTTTTTTTAAAAAAAGATGGTGCTATATAAAGCACTCTTTGTATAGCACTATGCACAACACTCAACCCATATCAGGAAAAATGAGATCTGATAACTAAATTGATAGAGTTTTGGTCCATACACATAATGTCACTTAAGGTGCTATATTTAGATACTGCACATAAAGTGCTATACATAACATTTCCCATTTCTAAAGTAAGAGAAAGTATAGTCTGAATGGCTAACCTCATAAGTTTCATCGGAATATCCTGATTTATATTTGTTTTGTTTTTGGTATATTTTGGCATGTCGATGTGCTATCATGATAAATGCTTGTGATTGTAGGAATATGGTTTATGTAAAATCCAAAACAGATTTATTTAAGGGTGGTTGGGGTCTACCTAATCCAATGGTGGTTGTGGCGAAATATGATCGATTTCTATAAAAAGATATTAAAGTGAGTAAGAGTAAAAGGTTTTACACTAAATGTAAGTTGATCACTTCCTTATATATATATATATATGTGTGTGTGTGTGTGTATATATATATATATATATATATATATATATATATGTATATAATCAGAGATTAGGAGCTATGTCACCCATAAAGAGCTCGAAATTAAAGTTTTATTTATTAAAAGAAATGTAAGTTTCTGGATCAAACACTTCCCAATATCCGATTAACTTGAAATTTGGCATGTATGATGTGCATGATAGGAATATGTAATCCAACGGTCGGATTAGCGAAATATGATTTTTATAAAATGATATTGACGGGTGTAAGTGTAAAAAGTTTTACACTGGGTGTCAACGGAACCCTCCCCATATAAATATATTCTAGGTATCGCACACGTGCATTGCATTTGATTTTTTGTCCAACAATAAAATGATTCTCACCTATTTAAAAGAAATTTATTTCATTTTTTCAATTATTTTCATGATCTTTTAGTAGTTTTAGATTTCAATTATTCTTATCTATTAACATTTAATTTAATTTTTATATATGTGACCCAACAATCAAATAGAATTTATATAAACATTTAACTCTTATATTTGTGGGACACATTATTTCTCTTGTATGTGTGGGACTCAATAATAAATGAAACAAAGTTGAGCGGAGTTGGATCTTTGGTACAACGAGATAAAATTTGATTTATACAAAGAAAAAAATTAATGTAACAAAAAAAAGGTAAATACAGTAAATAAAAAAGTGTGGAATTAAAATACAAGAAAATAAAAACCATTCAATTTCATTAGAAAACAAACAGACTTGCAAGAAAACACAATCTTCCACGAGGAATCCAATTATCATCAACCCCATTGAACATCTCTTACACTCGGCGAGCGAGCATTTGTCACCCAAATTGCTCCACACCTCATGCAACTCATCGGCCAAGGTAGACCCATTACCATCAAGCTCGTAAACCGTGAACACGTACTTCAAATTCTCCATCACTTCGTGAGAATTGAAGCCATTGGTGTTCAGTTTGGTGAATGCATACAAATCGATTAACCTATTGCCGTCCTTGTCGATCTCTCGCACCATCTTCTCCAAGTCCTTTTTGGCTCTCGGTGAAGCGTACGTTTACTCAATACATTTTAGGTTTTTGAGTAGACATGTACTACTTCTCTATTGAGGGGAAGGGTAAAAAGGGTTGGCATAGGGATACTAAAAGGATATATAATGGGGGACGAAGAGGGAGAGATGTATGAGTTGTTCATTTTTAAAAAAAAAAAAATTTTTTTTGAATTTTTTATTTTTGCAAAAAATGAATGAATTAATGGGGAAGGAAACATATGGACTAATGGAATAAGATTGTAGAATTATAATTAAAGTAAGGTATGAGGAAAGGAAACGTATGGGTTAGTGGAATAGGATTGTAGAACTCTAATTAAAGTAGGTTTCTCCATGATTTAATTAATTATGTATCTTTTTTCTTTGAGGGGGCTATTGCCACCACATAAAGTACTCTAAGCCCCCCATTAGTTTACACTTTTTAAGATTTTATGAAAAATATAAAAGGTTTTTACCAAAACTAGTCACACTATTCACTAAAAAACATCGTTCTGAACAATTTTGTAAAAGGAAGTTTTTCCAAAATCTATCATTTAAGCAGACTTTTTGGCCATCCATTTATAATCTTTATTTCATTTTCCATGAAAAATGGCCAAAAAGTGTACTTAAATGACAAATTTTGGAAACAAATTCTTCTACAAAGTTGTCTGTAATGATGTTTTCTAGTAGACTATGTAATTAGGTTTCATAATATTTTTCATAAAACTTCAAAAAATATAAATTAAGTGGGGGGCTTAGAGTATTTTATGTGGTTGCAATAGCTTGACCCTTTTTCTTTCTGTCTTTTGGATTACTTAAGGGTATTGATGTCATTACATTTTAAAATAAGGGTATTTTAGAGAATCAAAAGTTTTTTTAGGATTCACCATTATATATAGATATATATATATATATATATATAGAAAATAAGATAAATAAATTAATAAATAACTATTACAATTATGAGTACTATCACAATAAGAATGGGACTAAGGATCCCTAGTACCAAAGTACTTTGAAGGGGAATTTCGGAATGCCCCTTCAAAGTATTTTTAGTGCTCATACTAATCACTCTACAACGCATTACATTCTTCATTTCGAAAGGGGAATATGAAATCTCAGGATTCTTAGAATGGGACTATCAAATCTTGATTTCGAATATTAAATCTTTTTGTAAGGTCTTGAATGCTCCATTCTTTTGGAAAATAAGTAGAGTCTAATGAATTTCTCACAAATTGGCCAAATGGGTGCTGGACACTGGCTTTTTAGGTTTCTTGGACGTGGACTATTTACCTGAAACTGTTAAGAGAGCATGCTTCAGGAATTCCTATAGTGTTTCTTAATATCGGTGTTTTTTTTTTTTTTTTTCTCAATTAAACCTGAAGAACAAAGAACAAAGAAGCAAATAGCAAAAAAAAAGAAAAAAAAAGAAAAAACAAAGAGATCACCCATCACTGAGGTTTGTTGTAAATTAGGAAAGCAAATCAACTACGTTGTTTGTCGCAAACAAGCTTAACAAGGCTCATTGGACTTCATTCATTTATTAAATAAGCCAATCCCAAGCTTATAGTTTACGCTCGTCTAATAAACGAGTCGAGCCCAAATTAACCAAAGCTCGACTTGATAGGGATTGTGAACACACTTATTTAGGGCTCATGAATGGACCCGATAAAATTATGATTATTATTATAATCTTATATTAATTTAGAATTTAAATACATATTTTATAAGTCTTGACCTTTGGTACGCCTATAAATGAACCAAGACGTTGGTGAATAGATCATGCGCATTTTGTGGAAGGGGGAGGCTATTGCCACCACAAATTATTTTAAGGCCCCACTTAGTTTACACTTTTTAAGGTTTTATGAAAAATATAAAAAGGTTTTTATAAATATTAGTTGTGTTATCCACTAGAAAACATCATTCCGAACAACTTTGTAGAAGAAAAGTTTTTCAAAATTTGTCGTTTAAGTGGACTTTTTAGCCATTTACAATCTCTATTTTATTTTTACAAAATATTCCATGAAAAATGACAAAAAAGCCTCCACTAAAAAGACATATTTTTAGAAAGAATTTCTTCTACAAAATTATTCGAAATGATGTTTTCTAGTGGACCGAGTGAGTAGTTTTCATAAAAACTTTTTATATTTTTCATAAAACCTTAAAAAATGTAAATTAAGTGGGAGGTTTAGAGTACTTTATGTGATGGCAATAGTTTGGTCCTTTGTGGAAATCTAGTCACTTCATATAGTAACTAAGATAAATTAATATGAATAAGTGGATATCAATGCTCCTACAAGAATTTGAACTTGCCACTAAGGCATCATGCTATTGAAAAAAAAAAATTTAAATTTAAATGTCTTTAACATATACAACAAGAGTAGCCCTCCTTATTCTCTACAATCTCCCACCGCAATATTCCAAAACTCAGATCTCAGACATCTAGTTTGTAATGAAAATAAATTCCACTAAGCCATGATGACACTTGAAAACTATGAATTAATTGATAGATCGTCATCAAACTTCTCTCAACCTTGGTTTTTTTTGGTCTTTCACTTAGTGTATCCCCCAAAGCTGGCACCAAGGGACTAATCACTATCGTGACAAGTGGGCAACGGTAAATCGCTAGCCTAGGGATTTTTTCCAAAGTGCTGGGACTTGAACTCTGGATCTTTTACCTCCACTCGAGACAGCTACTTTCGAAGCCAAGTGCCCAACCACTAGACCAAACCCACTAGGTTTTCTCTCAACCTTGTCAATTGAGGTTCCATGATAGTTTTATTTGTCTTGGGATCAAGTATTTTCGCACTTCGTCTAAAAGCAAAACAGTGGCCGGGCACCTCAAGTTGTTACCTTAAGAGTACTGGAGTAGCAAATGTTCAAACTAATCAAAACTCATAACAAAAAAGAAAAAAAAAATGATCATTGTAGCACTAATTCTTCTATTTGGATGAATAAGTAAATAAAGAAAAGAAAAATACAAAGTTTATTTGTTGGATTACTCCTGATGGTAATTGGATTAATTAAACTTTAATAGATTAGTTAAAAATAAATAAAAAAGAGTAGCAAGATTAATGATTGGAGATAATTGTGGTCAAACTATTACCATGCATTTGATATGATTAGATGATAATGTAACAATTCCTAGAATGGAAGCTATTGCTCTTCGTAATAGCCTAGCTCTTAGTATCGGAGAGAAACAATACTAGAAATCTTTATACAGAAAGTGAATCTAAAATTGTAATTAATAGTCTTTGTAATTTGGAGAGAAATGATTATTGTATCACCCGCAAGGGTAACGCAGATGACAAAGGATCACAACTCAGGAACTGTAGATCTTAAGTCTTTCCCCTCTCACTGTTTGATGCATGAGCTTACAAATGGTTTGTTCATCATAGGAGATTAGTTTAGGCTCACTCAATAGCCTTAGATGCATACCCCTCATTTGGCCAAAAAAAAAAAAAAAAAAAAAGAAGAATGTTGTAAGAATATTATTTCAGACAATAGTATGAATATTAAAATTTATTGTCCCAAGTACCAATCCAAGAGGGGGTAAATTAGCTTATATGTAAACTATGAAAAGTTTTTCAAATTTTAACAACTAATGAATCAATAAAAAGTTTACAAGAGTAAAAAATCTAATTTGCACAAAAAATAGAGAGTTAGAGAGTGTAAACACAATATTTAATGAGCTTTGGCTTTCTCGAGTACGTCCTTGCTTCAAGAGTTCTACTTGAGAATTTTACAATCCACTATCACAATTTCCTTAAAAGTGGAGATCAATCATTTTATGAAGAGATCGGAACTATCTTTCAAGACAAATCATCATTTACCTCACTAGGGTTCTCACAACCTTTACAATGCTGGAATTAATAGAAGTTGTTTATTATGAAACAATCTCTCTCTTAGAATAATTACAACACTTAATAGCTCAACACTCCTCTAATGATTGCTTAATTGAAAGCCCTTTGAAAATTAGGAGTAGAATGCTCAAGAATAATGGTAAGAATTGATTAATTGTATTTGTAATGATACTCATAAATGAGTTTGAATGCTTACAATTATACCCATTTAGCCTAATATGAGTGTACGTTGGAAGCATTAAATGTTGGGAATTAGCCGTTTGGTGGCATTAAATGCACCATTTGCTTTTTAAAAAACTAGTGGTTAGCAGTGGCGGAGACAAAAATTTGCTCTAACAGGGTCGACTTTATTTATTTATTTTTTGCCTCATCCTATAAATTAAAGAATCATATGGAGTAGTAAATTAAAGAATCATATGGAGTAGTACTAGACTTCGGCTGCCCCCCCCCCCCCCCCCCCAAAAAAAATGAAATAGACAATAACAAGAACAAAGAAAATTTTTTGAACAAATTAAAACAAATACTTAAATTTTTTTTTGACGACGTGGAACTCTTGACGGCTCGACTCCACCTCGTTGACCGTTCGTAGAATTGGGGTAAACCCTAGATACTTGCAACCTCCCACAAGTATTGAATAAGACTAAGACTTGAAAACTTGAAACCAAGAGTTTGAAATATTACCCTCCTAAGACTAAGCTACCCCTATGAGTAAAACTTAAATATTGATTGATAATAAAATTGATATAATTAGAAAGATCAATTTTTTGTGAAATAAAAGGAGTAAGAATTAACTATATGTAGAGAAAAAGGAAAGAGGGAGGGTAAAATTATAAAATGTGAGGGATCTAAGAAATAATCACCCAAGGTCAAATTTAGAATATCACAATAAATGTAGAGTAAAAAGGAAAAAAATTAATGGGTGAGGAGGGGCAAGTGCCCCCTCTGGCACCCCCTGGATGTTAGGGCTTTCCCTCAAGATTTAGTCGACTAAACCTCAATAGTAGTTGACTAAACGTGGCAGAGGCCAAGAGTATATATAGTCCATATATAGCATATATAGTTTTAGTTGACTAAAGCTACTTTTAGTTGACTAAACTAGCCAGAAATGCTAATTTAGCTTGATTTTCATGAAAATGCATCGTTTAAGTTCATGCTTATCAACTTAGACCACTTGTGAATGATAAAATCAATTAATGCAATGGTCCTAAGGTTCATTTAGATCAATTGAGCAATACCATGAGCAACCATGTATAGGTAGAACCTAAAACTTCACTCATAACCCATAAATAACTTCAATGAGAGTGCTAGCTTGGTCTTGAGTGCTTCTAAGTTCATTGGCTTGCTTTTGTGTTCTTGAAGCTTTGAGCATGCACTTATACGATTTGCCATGGTTCATGCCCTTAATCATTATTAAGTTGGATAAGCGTGCTTGAGTTGCATGATCATTGTGCCTATGTTTGATCTGAATTGAACTTTAGTACCTAACTTTAATCATAATCTTAACATAAAACTATTAGAACTAACATCAACCATTTGTTATCATCAAAATTACAAGGATACCCTTGGTTAAAAACTTTGAGCCCCAACAAAATTAATATCACATTTAGTAAAAGTAATAAGAAAGTTGATCTTGAGGCTAGCTAGTTTAGGTTATCAGATTCAGAGTACTCAGATTTGGGAGGAAAATTTCTTACATAAATTTTGGTTGTTCAATTTTTCAGAAGATTTAGTTGCTCGAACCTATATTTGGAGGTGTTGGTACATGATTTCCTCATCTACCTAAAAAAGGATGTTAGCCTCAAGGTTTCATTCCATGAATATTTTATGATTTTGATGATAACAAAGCATTGATGGTTATGGACTAATGTTTATCATTTAAGTTGATCATTATAAGCTAGGTTTTTCTATGCTCAAATGTGAAAAGATAGCCAAAGAAATCAAGAAAAGAAAGGAGCCTCAAAGAAGAGAAGATTCCAACTCTCAAATAACCCTATGAAGTGAAGACTTGAAGATATTGAAGTCTTGGGTATTTGGACGGCTCGTTTGAGAAAGCTATAACTTTGAGAAGGCTGAAAATCAAGTTTGAGAAGGCTGAAACTTTCAGACGGCTCGTTTGAGACGACTGAAACTTTCAGACGGCTCGTTTAAGACGGCTGAAAATTTCAGACGGCTGAAAGACAACTTTGAGACGGCTGAAAGTCTGAAGTAAACGAACCCAATTTATACCTTCTCTGGAATTTTCAGTAGCCTCATTTCAGACGGCTGAAAGGATATTTCAGACGGCTGAAAGTATTTTCAGACGGCTGAAAGCCTCGTTCTGACAGAATAACGGCTAGTTTTTAAGCCCCAAAAAATGCTCTAACGGCTCTATTTTTGAAAGGGCTGCTACCAAACGGTCATAAACCATTCAAGGCTATATAAATGGTGTCTCAAACACTTTGGTATGATGGATCAACAATAGGAAAAGGATTATACTCTTCATATCCATTATCAAGCCTTAGATCCACCAACTTGAGCTTTCATTGTCCATATCGTATTAGATTGAGCTTAATTCTTCATTCACCCTATCAAGAGGGATTTGTTGTTGTACTAAATTCATATCTATCTTTGTGAGAGATTGAGGGTTGGGCATAACCCTTGTTGAGCAAAGGGAATTAGTTTATTGTAAAGGTTTGATCTACACCCGCAAGTAGATTGGTGTAAGGTTTGATCTCCACCTGTGAAGGAGATTGGTTAGTGGATTTGGAATCCTCAAGCGGAGTTCTTGAGGCGAGGACGTAGGCGGGAGAGCCGAACCTCGTTATATCTTGTGTTCGATTTCTCTAACTCTTTCTCATTTATTTGCTTTCATTAATTGTGCTATTTGCATCATTGTTTAATTTACTATATTTGCAAAAGTTTTTAAAAGTTCCATTTATTTTGCATCAACCCAATTCACCCCCCTCTAGGGTTGATTATTTGGGCCAACAAAGGAAACAACAAAAAATAAAAATCTAAACTCATAAAGAGTTAGGTTTAAGTCTCCTCTTACACTGTGTTTGGTTGGGGGAATGGAAATGGGGAAGGAAATGAAAGGGGAAAGGAATGGAAAACCCTTCCCTGGGGAAAGGAATGGAAAACCCTTCCCTAGGGAAAGGAAATCTTCTTTCCTTCCTATTGTTTGGAAGGGAGGATGGAAAAGGGCTTTCCTTCTCCCTCTTTGTTTGGTAAGAAGGAAGATAAAGAGGAAAGGAAAGGGGTTAAAAGAGGTATTTTACCATATTACCCTCATAGAGGAAATAATTTTTTTTTTTGGGTAGTTGGTTGGTTGGTTTTTTTTTTTTTTTTTTTTCTTTTTAAAATTATTTAACTCTCAAACAAATTAATGTAATTTTTATAAGGGTGGTGTTATTGCCACAGCAACTTTTGTTGCTTCCACAGTTATAAACACTTTTAATTAATTGAAAGACAAATTCGCCCTTCTAACTAAGAAGAAGAAGAAGAAGAACAAAAAAAAAAAAAAAAAAAAAAAAAAATGGGGGCGAGGAGGGGAGCAATGCCCATGCTCGATTCTCCGATCATGTCTCTGCACACAACTCATCTCCATTTGCTACCCAAAGCTTCACCTCTATCTCCCACACCTACCCACAACACCAGTAACTTTGATATTACCATTGTGACACACACCCCTAAAACCTTTCTTGTACTATCCTTTTTTTCGTTTAACTCTCACATTTTTGCTTTTTCCATTTTAGCTAACAAAGAAAATTCTAGAAGAGGGAGGGCTACACAGAGAGAGAGAGAAAGAGAGAGAGAGAGAGAGAGAGAGAAATATGAATGCAGTAGGGAGGCAAACGCAGAGATCCGGTGCATCGGCGGTCCACCACCAGCGTTAGTATTCTGACAACTTCTAAGTTGCCGATGATGGCTCTCAAAGGCCACACCATTTTTTCCGGCGATGAAGTTAAAAAAAAAAAAAAAAAAAAAAAAAAAAAAAAAAAAAAAAAAAAAAAAAAACCGCAACCACATCTGCCATTTTTTCCGACGAAGAAGATGAAGCAGTAGTAGCAGCAGCCGCCAACCCAAGATTGCCATGGGTTTGACCAAACCCACATCCCACCCTCCATATGCACCCACGACAGCCAACGAGATGAAGAAGTCCTCCATTCTTTCCACCAAATCACCAATGAAGCACCCCCACAGCCACTACCATGGCCAAAGATGATGAAGTAGTAGCAGCAGTAGCCGCCGACGCCACAACTGCCATGGGTTTGACCAAACCCCCATCCCATCCTCCCTCAACACCCACGACAGCTGGCGAGATGAAGCAATCCTCCATTTTTTATGGCAAATCACCGCCGAAGCACCCCCATAGCCACTCAAGGGTATTTTGGTCACTTTCGTTTCTTGGCTGCTTTTCCATCCACTTTTCCGCCCCTTTTTGGATGGATTGAAAATGGTGGGCAAAGACGAAAAGGGTGTCGTCCATGTTTTCCTTTTCCTCCTGTTTTCCCTCCCAACCAAACAAGGGATTTTGAATCTTCCCTCTCCTTTTCCACCCAACCAAACACACTGTTAAAATTGAACACCTTCTCTACTTGCTTGTCCAATAAAGAAAAAGAAAAAAGAAAAAATAGAAATCCAACTCTGTTGGAAGGTAATTTTTTCAAATTATATTTTGAGATAACTTTACGAAAGTCATCAATTAAACAAAAAACTTAACATCCAAACCACTAATTTGTGTTGTCTACGGATCCATTTTTGCTGGTTCAATTCTGTCTATATTGTTATTGTCAATCTCGATCATATCTTTCCTTGAACTTCACAAGATTCACTATTTGCTCCATTATTGACCATGAAATACTTACCCCTAGCTAGAAATAAGAGATCTTTTTAAAGTTGTGGTTCAAGAAATCCAACTTTGTCGGAAGCTAATTTTTTCAAACTATATTTTGAGATAACTTTACGAAAGTCAACAATTAAACAAAAAAACTTACATCCAAACCACTAATTTGTGTTGTTTACGGAACCATTTTTACTGGTTCAATTCTGTCTATATTATTATTGGCATTTTTAGTGGTTCAATTCTGTCTATATTGTCATTGTCATCTCGATCATATCTTTCCTTTAACTTCACAAAATTCACTATCTGCTCCATTATTGACCATGAAATACTTACCCCTAGCTAGAAATAAGGGATCTTTTTAAAATTGTGATTCATGTTTAACAAGTAGTCACCACCCTCAAACAAATTATTTTGTCATTCAGCTTTGAGAAATCCAGAAAAAGAACAAAAAAACAAAGAAGGAAAAAACTCTTCCAATTATAACTCAAACTGAACATCAAGAATTACATTATAAAGCTTCTTATGTATGTATATATGGTTCCTTGGTCGTTGATTCGTTGGTTCATCTTGCCCATGTACAAACCAAACATGCAAATTAGATCTCAGGTTTGTATATGTTTTTTTTCTTATAGTATATAGTATTTTTTTCTTATCCTGTTAAAAAAAAAAAAGAAAAAAAAGAATTACTTATGAAGATGGATAATTATGGCTTGCTAGAGTGACACAATATGACAGTCTATTGTATATTTTAATAATAATGATATTGAAATCTATGATCTCATGTCTCAATATGTGAACTTCATGCATCTTTATTTCAAGGTGGTAATTTTATAATGCTGAATTGTTATGTAATCATATTTTTAGGGGTGGCTCTATAAAGTATAAACACCTCAATTCTCCCATTTCACTTCATTCCTCACATCAAAAAATTTAAAAATTACATTTTTATTCTTACCTCTTCTTTCACTCACCAAAACCCTAACCCGGATGTTTCCACCACCATAGCCTAACATCGATCATTCGATCCCAAGTTTCACCATCTATCTCGTCCCATCAAACACCAACCACCAGCTCTGACCTCTGAAGCTTGGGCAGGTGTATGGGTGGGTGTGGAGCCACCCCATCAAATCTTCCGCCTGTTAAAATCATCGGCCATTAATGGAGCACATGCAATGGATGTGAACAATCTCCGACAAAATTCTTGTGGTCGTTGGTGCGATAGCTTAATGGTATTTGTTTCACATCACATATTAAGTATGTGGTATTAGGTTAGGTTAAAGCTTATGAATAATTATTGATACTTATTTATCTATATTATCTATAAAAGGTTGAATCTCAGAAAAATTTTTGAACGACCAATATACTCTTATTTTAAAAAATAAAAATACATATCTACTCTTCCTTTAATTGAAACATATGATAAACATTTTTATCATTTGGTAACAAATGAAAGTTAGATTTTAACTCCAACTCTTAACAAATTAAAGTCAGATTCTTATTCAAATTCATTTTCCTAGAGCAACTATCAAGTTGCATGCTAATATATGTGAATATAAACTCTTTAAATATTCCGTTTTATGAAGAAAAAAAAATTATGAATGTCTTTTTAAAGAGTTTCTAATCTTTCGTTGACAATTTTGATTATAAAAAACAAAAATGTACTTTTGAATTTTAAACTTTATCTTTTATGAAAAAATATAAAATCTTTATGTATTTATTATTTTGTATAATTAATATTATTTAAAAATATTTAGGTGCAATGCATGTATGCTATATCTAGTTGATATTAAAGGAGTTTAGAGTAGGAGTAATTTATACTGATTGTCAAAAAAAAAAAAAAAAAAAAGGAAAAAAAATGGAAAAACTAGGTAATTGTGACTTGTCCAAACAAATATAAGAAAGGTTCCCTTGACATCTAGTATAAAATTTTTTACTTTTACACCCCTTAATATTTTTTTGTAGGAATAATATTTTACCTATCTAACTGTTGAATTAAATACTCTACTTATGAACATCATGTATACCAATTTTCAAGTCAATCAGAGATTAGGAATATATATATATATATATATATATAGATATATAATCTAAGACCATCTATCTGATTTAAAACTTCAAAAGTGAAAAAATATCAAGTAAAAGCGCAATATTCAAACTATAATTCCTCCTGATAGAAAAATGCAATATATCTTGAAAGAGACTTAAATAGACTTCAAATTAATATGTTTTCCACGTAGCCTAGCAAGTTACTATTACAAATTTACAACAATTACAACCATAAAACTAATAAGTGTGTGGTCGGTGGCATTTGCCTTAATTGTGAAATATGAGTAATTTCGAGTTTAATCTTATGAAAAAATATTGATACTCATTTGTTGATATTAAGCAGAGTTAAGTGTACGACCGTATGGATAGATTTTATCAACTGTTAAAAAATTAAAAAATAAAAAGATAAAAACAAAATAAAAAAATTACTAATATATGGCCTTTGATGTGATAGTCTAGTATCATTTATCTCACATGTTAAGTAGGTCGTCTTAAGTTTAAATTTATGAAAAAATATTGATACTCATTTATTAATATTAAAAGACTTAATTGTAAAGGACACTCGTACCGATTGTAAAAGAAAAAAAAAAAAAAACTGAGAAATTGTGACTTGTTCCGCAAATATGCCATATAGCCTTGTAGGTGACGTAATATCATGAAGCAAATGTGACGTTTACAGTACCACATGTCCCCAGAATAATACTCCGTATCTACTCTTCCCCTGTTCTCACTTCCCATTCCCATTGAATGGTATATATGCTCTCAAGCCTATAAATACTGGACTTTCTTTAAACTGCCCAAAACACACACACACACACTCTCTTTCTCTCTCTCTCCCTCTCTCTCTCCAATGTCTTCTTCCCTCCGTCCTCTGCAGCCTAATGTCAGTGACCATGAACTTAACTTTAGCTCATCTTTGCATAGTAACCCAGAAAGAAAGAAGTCACTAGAGGTGGAGACTGTTCTAGTGGCAAGCCATGGAGAAAGAGATGCTCCTACGGATCACGCAGTTCGGGTCGGGGAAAAGGAGTATGGTGTTTTCTTGACATGGGATGATTTGTGGGTGACAGTTCCGGACAAAAAAAGTGGCAGCAGACCAATCCTTCATGGTCTCACTGGATATGCCAGACCCGGTGAGGTCTTGGCCATCATGGGTCCTTCTGGCTGTGGCAAGTCTACACTTCTTGATACATTAGCAGGTAATCATATTTCTCCATAGCAGCCGAAAAAATAAAATAAAATAAAAACTCGTTGGTATGTATTCCGTGACTTTTCTTCAGCCAGTAACCATTTGCCAGATGCTCCATTGGATTACTACGAATTGAATTGCCATGAAAAGAAATTCAGAAACATTTAATTCAAACAGAGTATAAGAAATTATTGATTTTTGAAGAAATTATAACAGGGTTCATATTGCAGGGAGATTGGGCTCCAACACGAGCCAAACTGGGGAGGTTCTAATCAATGGTCGTAAACAGGCATTGGCTTATGGAACTTCTGTAAGAAATCAACAAATCTTTCATTGATTGATTTAAATTTGTGGCCAATGTCTTTATATTTATTAAAAAGAACCATTCAACTAATTTTAATGATATCCCCTTTGCTTTTCTGTTGACTTAGGCTTATGTAACTCAAGATGACACTTTGATTGCAACGTTGACTGTCAGAGAAGCCGTATACTATTCTGCTCAACTCCAATTGCCAGGTTCCATGTCAAAATCAGAAAAGAAGGAAAGAGCAGACATGACAATACGAGATATGGGGTTGCAAGATGCCATGAACACAAGAATAGGAGGTTGGGGGGCTAAAGGCCTTAGTGGTGGGCAAAAGAGGAGAGTCAGCATTTGCATAGAAATCCTAACACGGCCGAAGCTTCTCTTCCTCGACGAACCAACAAGCGGGCTTGATAGTGCCGCATCCTATTATGTCATGAGCAGAATTGTGAACCTTGAACAACGAGATGGAAGGACTATCGTAGCGTCCATCCATCAGCCTAGCAGTGAAGTCTTTCAGCTTTTCAGTAATCTTTGTCTTCTGTCTTCGGGTAGAACAGTATACTTTGGTCCAGCCTGTGAGGCAAATGAATGGTTTGCACTGAATGGTTTCCCATGCCCCACTCTCCAAAACCCATCAGATCACTTCCTCAGAACAATAAACAAAGATTTCGATGAGGTAGAAAGTTCATTTTCCTAGCCACTCGATCATTGGTCTCAATTGTAGTTTTCACTTTTATTTTGTAAATTTAATGAAAATTTAATTGTTGTTACCAGGACATTGAACTAGGTTCAAGTGGAAAGAAGCCCACACAGGAGGTAATTGATATTCTTGTGAAGTCATATAAATCATCTGATAAGTGCCAACAAGTTCGAAGACGGGTTGATGAAATATGTAGACTGGTAAGTGAATAATTAATTAAACTCGGGTATTGATCATGATCCTCTAGTGTACGTAAACCTTTCTTAAACTTTATGATCCATTGATTTCAGGATGGTGAAGCATTAGAGAAGCGAAATCATGCTAGCTTCCTTACACAGTGCCTTGTTCTTACCAGAAGATCTTTTGTGAACATGTTTCGTGATTTGGGCTACTATTGGTTGCGCCTAGCTATCTATGTCACTTTAGCTTCAGCTCTAGCCACCGTCTTCTACAACATTGGGTCTAGTTATGGTTCAATTCAGGTGGGTGGATGCGTGGGTGTGGAGAGAAAGAGAGAGAAAGGGGAACTTATATTATACAAAGCTATAATTCTACAAATAGATACCACCAGGGGTCGTGGTCATCATGGCTCTGCCGGGTAGCATTTCATGTACTCCTACTCAATACTCAGGAGTTTCTAATCTTTAGTATAACTGAGGTTAGGTTATGATTCAACCAAAGGAGCACCTACAGTTCTTCTTTAGTGGGCCCATCTAGGCGTCCCTCTTGTAATTGGTTCCTCGACAGGTAAAGACGCAATTATAGTCATACCAAGTAAACTCAACAAGACTAATTACCCCTTCCTACCCTTTTTTTCCCTTATCCAAGAAAGAAACAAAGAAAAAAGAGGGTCTAGTTAGTCCATTAGTGGCCCACCTACATCATAAGGTCGGTCATACCTCATATGTCTAAATGGGCTAACTAGTAAAGCTGTTATGCAAATTACCAGTAGAGTAGTGCTATTTCACTCGTATTCCCTCACCCACTTACATTTGACAGTTTCTCTTGTTTGCATATTGGGCTCACATGATAGCTTTTACCTATCAGCCACTTTTGACACATAAGGTACGTGGGTGGTAAAAGCTAAGTGATAAAAAGTGGGTGAAATAGTATTTTCCTTACTAGAAAACTAAATTAGTGATTGAAGAATACTTAATGATGACCCTAGTGGATGACCTAACACTATAGAGTGTAGGTCTCAAATGCCCTAAAAGAGTTTGAGATCCAGTTTTGAGACCTATACTTTGCAAGTGCTTGGATTACTAATTTGGTCATTTAGCATATATTGTTCAATCTTACTGATTGTACTACTGTTGCTTTTTCCAGGCAAGAGGTTCATTGGTCATGTTTGTAGCTTCTTTCTTAACTTTCATGACCATTGGTGGATTCCCTTCATTTGTGGAGGACATGAAGGTATAATGTGTTTATAATCTTCCAAAATGTATATATGTTGATTTGATGCATATTAAGTTCTCTCTCTCTCTCATGCTTTATGTTTATTTTTATTTTTTTGGAGTAAAATACACAACCCGCCTAGTTTCACAAAACCTCCTTAATCTTTTAAACTTATCAAATAACTTGTAAACTATTAAATTGTGACACATAATTTACCCTCTACTATCTTCTTGTCAATAGGAAATTTGATAGAACTATATCGTCTAAACATCATGTGACGCAATTGAACAAATTTAATGTCTAAACTAGATCGGACTTTTTAAATTAGTTTAGGCATTAAATTTGACAAAAATAGATCATAAATTTGATTAAAATTTGACCCCCAAAAAAAAAATGCATTAACTTTGACGAACGAGGCAAAGTAATACAATTTAATATTTCAGAGGTTATATATGTGTTCAGTTTTAAAATTCAAGAGGGTCTTGTGAAACTGGACCTTTAGTTCAACAGCATTTCTTGCAATTTACCTTATTTTTTCTTTGAATATCATCCCAGTAATTATTACATATGTTAAAGGTGTTTTTTTCCCCCCTTTTGGTCTCTGAATAAATCCAGGTGTTTGAGCGAGAAAGATTAAATGGCCACTATGGATCTACCTCTTTTGTGGTTGGCAACACAGTTTCTTCCACGCCATATTTGCTATTGGTTTCAATAATTCCTGGATTAATAACTTATTATCCTACCGGACTTCATGAAGGATTTGGCCATTTTGTGTACTTTGCGTTGGTGCTTTTTGCTTGTATGATGTTGGTTGAGAGCCTAATGATGACCGTCGCAAGTATTGTGCCCAATTTCCTTATGGGTATCATTACCGGTGCGGGAATTCAAGGGCTAATGATATTAGATGGTGGGTTCTTTCGATTGCCGAATGATATTCCCAAGCCCTTTTGGAGGTATCCATTCTACTATGTTGCTTTCCATAAGTATGCCTATCAAGGAATGTTCAAGAACGAGTTTGAAGGACTCACATTTCCTAATAATCAAGCTGGGGCGCCACCCACCATCAGCGGCGAAGAGATTTTGCGAGACTGGTGGCAAGTGGAAATGGGTTACTCGAAGTGGGTTGATCTTGCCATCTTGCTTGGGATGGTAGTTTTGTATCGGCTTCTGTTCTTGGGTATTCTCAAGACTACTGAAAAGGTTAAACCTCTTGTCAAGGCTTTTTTCACGTCAGAGTCTAACAAGCAAATGAAACAAGTCATGGTGAATCCTTTTGCATGAGACAAAACCCTAATGTATTGTCAATGTAATTGACAATGTTGGAAAGCATTTATGATTATATTTACTTCCGAGGATTAGATTGCTGCCCGCTTGTAGGTCAATTGAATCACTCATTTATTAGTCCCATCAATATAATTGTAAGGTTGTGTTCATTATAAGTGAATGAGGGAGGAAATGGAATGGTTAATCAAATAAAAAAAGTGATTAGTTCGTTGTCTAAGAGAATGGAATCGTCATTCCATTGTAGGGGTAAGGAGGAAATAGTCATTCCCTCCTAAACCAAAAAAAATTGTCATTTTTACTTTTTAAGGAAAATCATTAAAATTAGGTCTCATCTAATCTTTTATCTAATATTTTCCATTTTATTTCTACTCTTTACCAAACATTAGAGTGGAGTAACCATTCCTATTCCCTTTCCATTCCCTCTCTATTCTATTCACTTCAGCCTAAGTCATCACGTGATTCTTCATTCCTCTCTCCCGAAGTTAGTGCACGTAGATATTGATGAATTGCCCAACTTGCTTTTAGCAGGAAAAACGGTGACAGACGTTGTTTTGAACAATTGTTAAGGGAGAATTAGGCTCAAGTCTACTAATTTCTAACACTTCCTTTACTTAGTTTTCCAATTAAGAAAAATAGAAATCTAACACTTCCTTTACTTAATTTCCCCAAATAACAACTCAAGATAATTTTCTTTCTTGGAAAAATAATACCCAACTTAAGAATTTAGCAAAAAACTAGCCTCAAATCCAAAAATTCAGTTGTGTATGATGGACATTTTGTATCCGCTGTTACCGTCCAATTCTCATCTAATGGCCTCCAGATTCTCTAGTTGTTTGTCTGAATGCACGCCTTGAAATGAGCCATCTTTAAGGGTTTAAATTTACGTAGCCTTAGTTCTCCTTCACTCGATGATTTTAGATCTAGCTAGCCTCTGCAATAGTCTTAGAGAGATTCATTAATCTTTCTTTAATTTCACATTTTTTTTCTTCTTTTTTGCAATGCATGTAGAAGCCATAAATTTGATAGTGTCCCATTTCTTTATTAATAAATATGATATATATTATTTTCAGCCACATTTTACGCATTTTATTGGGTATTTTAAAAATAATATCACTATAAAAATATATTCCAAACAAGCAAGTTTTTTTACACATCAAATGATGTTTCACGTATACATTTGTTTGAAATTGAATAGTGTAGGTATGGCAATATATAGAACAAATTGTTTTTTAATAGTACTATTAAAGTCTTATCTATTATTGAAACTCTTAAACCATGTTTAATGGCCAGTTAAAATGGTTGTGTTAATGGCATGGTCATGTTATGTCATAATAGAGAAAATTTAATATCAATATGTGGGTATAATTTAATATCAATGTTGTTAAAGTCTTACATGAGTTTGAACTTGAGATCACACTAATAAGTAAAGAGATTGCTACTAGACTATCATGTTATTGGCGAAATTTTTAAATTAGGAAAAATTAGCCATTAGTTCATAATTAGATAAAATATTAACAATTAGTCAAGTAAGAGTTTTTCCAACTCAATTAGTCAATGCAAGTGAAGCCCATTTAGCAATTAGTCACCTTTTAAAAAAAAAAAAAAAAAAAATCATCGGTTTACTATTATTATTACTAAGGGCACTCGATTTTACTTTATAACATATGCGGAAAAACGTTACTTTTTTACACACCTTGAAATGAGCAGCATCTCCCACAAGCATGCAACTCACATGAGCAACTTTTTTCAAAAATTAAAATACACATTAGCAACATTTTTAAAAATGTAAAATGAGAATGAAGAAGAACGGAGAAGTCATGGACAATAAATATTATTGTTTTTGGCATGTACCTAATTAGTCTCATTGCCTATCGATCTGACTCTCCTCAAGCAACCCATTATTACAAAAGTTCCAACCATGCTCACCCTCCATCGGGAACGGCTATTGCAACCCCCCATTCTTATAACCCCACCCTTTTCTTTTTAGTTTTTAAGATTTTATGAAAAATATAAAAGGTTTTTGGAAAAACTAGTCGCTCGTTCTACTAGAAAACATCATTTTGAACAACTTTGTAGAAGAAAGTTTTTTCAAAATCTATCGTTTAGGTAGACTTTTTGGCAAAAAATGAAATAAAGGTTATGAAGGGCTAAAAAGTATATCTAAATGATAAATTTAGGAAAAACTTTCTTCTACAAAGTTGTTCAAAATGATGTTTTCTAATAGACAATATAATCGGTTTTCATAAAAACCTTTTATATTTCGCATAAAACCTTAAAAACCTAAAGAATGGGGGGGGGGGGGGTGGGGTGATAAGAATGGGGGGTTGCAATAGCCATTCCCCCCTCCATCCCGTTCAATCCATACAAAAGGCCCAAACCATATCGCAGCCTCTCAGCCCATTTATTCTAGCATCTTTTAGGCTACGTTTGGTTTGAGGGAATGGAATAAGAGTGGAAATGGAATGAGAATGGGAATGGAATGGGAAAACTCATTCTATACCTAATGTTTGGTAAGGGGTAGGAATGAATTGAAAAAAAATAAGTGGGGCCTACTTTAATGATTTTCACTCCTTCAAAGTTGGGAATTAGCCATTCCTCTTTGTTTGGGAAGGAATGACTATTCCCTCTAAGGAGAGAATGGACTCTTACAAAAGAACGGTCATTCAATTTCCTTGTGCTACCAAACACTCATTTTTTTAAATTTTTTTTATAGAAATAGAATTATTATTCCATTCCCTCAAACCAAACTTAGTCTTAGAGTTTAGAATTACCTTGTTGGAGACAAAAAAAAATTTTGTGGATCCCCTTTTATGTGAAGATGGTTAGATTTACTATGCATAGAAGCCACATGTGATATCACAAAATCCATGTAATATCCCAAAAAAGAATTATATAAAGTTTTGGTTATATTGGTATTGAATTATCATTTGGGAAGTAGAAATGTTATTAATGATAGAATTATTATTATCATGGCTAACTTGTAGTTACATGATTTTAAGAGTTAATTGCATAATGTTGCATGGTTTGTTTGAGGTGGCAGCATCCCATCCTATGTTGCATGAATTGGTTGTGGCAACACCACATTTTTAGTTTGCATAAGATACAGATAGGTCGCATGATTTTAAATTTAGAACTGATATATAACTGACATATGGCATAGTTTCTTCATCATAATGAATGTGGAAGGATGAATCACCACGCCAATTGACTATAAATTGAACTATTTGCAAGTTGCTATAAGTGAAAAGTTGGGAGCTGTAATGAGAGAAAAAGAGAAAATAAATTCAGGAAGGGAGTCTTGCTAATTCTTGTGCACATTCATGAAGGTTTTGAATTCACAAAGGATATTAGATAGGGGATTAGATTATTGTAAGATGAATGATAGATGTTTTGATGGATATATTGAGCTTTGATTTATGTAGGGCGATCGATAAATATCCATAGTGGTTTTTTTTATGTCATGAGATATGATAATTGATTTTATTGATAGTCAAATATTTTGAGATGATATTCAAGGTATATATATAATTGAGTATTTTAATATATTTTATTTACAATTTTTGTGATATTTGAAACTTTATTTACTGTATAAGAATTTTTTTTTTTTTTTACTAGGCAGGGTTTGCTTACTCCAATTTTTTTCAGGTTATTATATATTGTTGAAAGCACGTAGTAAAAGAGAGGTCAAGATTTGGATAGAATATTGTGTTGATTTATTTTATTTATTATTTGTATAAATTTGATATAAATTATTTAACCAATGTAATATTGATGAATTTTTGGGTCAGCCATAAGCCCATAGGTTTCCCAGCAGTATAATATTTTGTAATGTCAAAGAAAATTTCATTTTTTTGGATAAATTTTATTTCTTATGAAGCTCATAAATTTGAACGTGTTTTCATTAATCACATTAATTCAAAATTCAGGGTGAGTATGTGACACTCCACACCATCTATTTGCTGCAATTAAAGTGATTTCAAGTATATTTCATAACTTTACATACAGTATACAGTTCTCCACTGGTGAGTCTATTTTCCCTAATTATAGATTTGGGTCTCTGTTGTAGTGGTTTCACCATAACAGTCATGGTGATCTAAGTATAGAAAACCAAACATAGAAAAAAATAAAAATAAATAAATAAAGAACTAGGAAGCTCCCGGCGAAGAACGACAGCGATTTGACATTGAAACCTGGAGGGGGGTTGTTGGAGGGCTCGTCGGACGGTGATCGGCGTCAATCTACTGCCTCCTCCGCTTGGTTCCTCCATGGGGAGTATTTTGCAGATCAATTGAACATGGATTGGGGGTATGGATATGGATGATTTAAGTTGTAATGGGTGTGGAGATATCGGGTGAGATGGAGAAGATGGTGGTGGATCTCATGTGATGAATGATGATGTCGTGTTGGGGTTATGGTATAAGTGTATTCATAATGGTGTTTTTGTCATAAAAATGCAAATGGATTAAATGAGTTAAAAAAATTAAATAAGAAAAGTTTGTTGACTAATTGTTATTTAAGTCTTATTTGCTTAATTAATGGCCAAATCCCAAAAATTTTAAATCATATCTTTAACACACGAGCAGCCCTCCTTAAATCATATCCCAACAAGAGCAGCCCTCTTTATTCTCTAGACTCTCCCACCTTAATATTTGAAAACTCGAATCCGAGACTAATTTGTAGATAGAGGAAATACCACTGACGCAGGATGACTGAAAACAATGAATTAAACAAGAGAGCCTCACACACACCAACCGATGTGGGACAACTCACTTTTTCAAAGTCCTTTTTTGGTAACACGGAGAAACAACACATATATCACACCTTGATCCTTCCAAAAGTCAAGTCCCTTAGGTGTGATATATAATTATGTACGTTTGTTTCATTATATTAAAAAAGAAAAAATAATAATAAATAAATAAATAAAACACCCTCATCAAACTTCTCTCAACCTCGTATGTTGAGATTCTACGATAGTTTATTATTTGTTGGGTGGTGCTATAAGAAGCAACTTTCTATAGCAACACTTATACAACAACTGACGTGAACATTTCACATCAGTAAAAAATGGAACGATTGTGAGAGAAAAAAAAAACAAAAAAAATAAAACCTCCACGACAAAACCACTTCACCCTCCCCTCCCTTCTCCCTCACCCTCTCCCTCCAACCAAAAGGAAAAAGAAAGTGTGAACCCCAAAAAGTGGCCCATATAATCGAAAAGGAAAATGAATTGAAAAGAAAAATGAGTTGCCACCTTATTTTTCAAAGGAAATAAGGAAAACTTTAAAAACCTTTTGCTTTAAGAAAACAATTGAATGATTCCATATTTAAAATGGAAAGACAAAAATAGTCTTTTTAAAAACCAAAGAGACTAAGGATTCGGAAGCTAAGTTATAACATGGGAAAGTTCTAAACAAAGCCTACAGGCACCCATGTCACCTTAACGATCTCTTAGTTTATTTGGGCTAATTTAAAGTTTTATCATACAAAAATCAGCATATATTATCTCCAGGCAACATACATATCATTAATCCATCTATCCATTCACAAATAAAATAAAGAAAAGAAAGGCAAAAAAAGAAAAATTAGGATACTTGCATCTTAGGACAGACTTTAACCTCAAAACGAGCGTTTACGTACCATGTATGAAAATATGTGGATCAATTTTCACGTAGTTCGAAAAGAATAAGGTTATCATCTAATATGGACCTATGATAAAAACCCTAAGTTTCCTCATTTGAAAGATAAAGAATTTGATAAATAAACCAAGTTTGAAATTAAACAATTTTCACAAGATAGAAACTTTAAGAAAAATGTACTTTCTTTTATGAGGAAACTTTTGGAAATTACCATACGTTCATATTAAGAAATCATCCTAAAAGGGAGAAGGGAAAGAATAAGAAAAGAGAGTTATGACACTTTCATACCCTACTTACCTTGTACAATTATTTCCAAGCAATAGTAAAATTAAGCAATAGCAACCTTATTTGCAATAAGGCTATATATATATATATATAGATAGATATATATAGTTATGTTTCCATCAGTACATATTGATATAAGTTATATCAGCACCATGCATTGGGAGTTCTACCCCTTGCATTGGTCCAATAAACCTCATATCACACTAATGCACAAGGTACAACTCTCAATGAAGGTGTTGTTATAAGTTATATCAAAACATGCTTACCTGATCATCATCCTATATCTATATATATATATATACACACACACACACACATACACATATATATTTTGCGGATAAAAAATTCAGAAAACTGTTTTCGTGAATACGTTGCCAAATATATTTTTTTATTTTTTGGTGTGAGACTCAGAGATCAATTTTTTTGGTTCTCAAAGTACGCTACCAATTAAGTGTCCTTGATACGGCAAAAACTTCCATGTAACTGTGATATAGTCAGTTGGTATCACAAGTCAATTAGGTTCAAGCAAAGTGGAAAAATGGGACCAACAAGTATATTGACATTCGCACTTTACTTAAACCTGATTGGCTTATGATACCACCTAACCATATCACAGTTACATGGAAGTTCTACTCCCTTGATACATGCTCAGTTTCTTCTCAAAGCACCAACCTCATTTGATTCACGTTTTGAAAAATACCTCCCGCTCTTGGGGAAAAAAATTAAAAGGAAAAAAAAGGGAAGAATGAAGTTGATTGACAGGAAACACGTTGCCTATTTTTTAGGAAATGTCAAAAGGCTAATTTTGTGTGGTTTGAAATAATTGGACTTAGATTAGAACTTTAATGCAAGTAAAGTCTAGGATATCATTAATCCTTAACAATAGTTAAAAAAAGAAAAGAAAGAAATAATAGGACCTTCCCTCCCCCTTCTTTCCCCTTAAAACCATAGTAGCATTACAATCTTACATAGTATGGTACGGATAAAATCATTGTTCACTGCACATGAACTAATATGAAGAACCCATATGATGGCATTGTAACTTGCTACTCTTTTTATAATCCCTAACACGATATAGGTAAATCTATTGCTCACTCCACATTAATTCAATTCCAATTTGATTTGTTAATTAGCTCTTACTCTAGTGCGATGATCAAATCATGAGCGGACATAACCAAAATTTCAGAACTCAATTATTAATAACGTAAAGCATGCTGAATTTAGATTACGAGAAGATACTTGAAATTGACAATGAATTCAGAAATTCAGTTAGAAATTAAAAACTAAGCCAGCCTTCATTTATCAACTTAGCTGAAAAACCTTTTTTAAAAATGAAATTCTAACAAAAAAAAAAAACCAAATCGAATATTACAACCTTCCGACGGATTCGGAATGTTCAACGAGGGATGTAATGGACATTTACATGGGATTGTGATTGGTGCATGTTTAAGTCATACCACGTGAATACGGCAAATTAACATAAGTGAAGCACGTGAGGCTGCCTGCCAATTCAATATAAGGACTGTTTGTCCTTTCATAACTGAGGCGTGTAGTATTTCGTTTTACCAAATGGACGTGAAAGCTACTAAAACGTGTAACACGGCGGTTCCCAATCCTAAGGCTGCATTTGGTTTGACGGAATGAAATAGGAATACCTATTTCATATTAATGTTTGGTCAGATGAGAGAATGGAAAGAAATGAAAGAGGTAACTTTTAATGATTTTAATTCTTTAAAATGTAAGAATAGCTATTCATTTTGGCTTAGGATGGAATAGTTTCTCTCCTTTGAAAAAATAGAATCCCACAAAAGAATGGTCATTCCATTCCCTTTAGTTACCAAACACCCTTTTTTTTTTTTTTTTTTTTTTTTTTTTTTTTTTTTTGTAATGGGATTATCATTCTATTTCCTCCCTCATTCCCTCACAACAAACGTAGCATAAGGGTTTGCTCAATTGACGAGGGACTATTTCTTAGACTGCGAAAGTCTTGAATTAGATTCTTGCTAAATCTTTTGAGGCTATTCATATAAAATTTCATGGTTTTCATGAGTTTTAGACTTACTAATTCATGTGATGTGAGGTCTTATTTGAATCGGAGTTTGCCCATAGGTTTCCTTGTCATATTTCATTATCTTCTTCTTCTTTTCTTTTTTTATTTATTATTTTTTATTTTTTTATTTTTTTATTTTGCTAAGTTAGCATGCATTTTGTCCTTGTACAATTGATATATTTTTTTTTAAAGGATGGTGCTATATAAAGCACTCTTTGTGTAACACTATGTACAGCACCCAACCATATCAAGAAAAGGGATATCTGATAAATAAATTGATAGAATTTTGGTTCACACATATAATGCCACTTAAGGTGCTATATTTTGATACTGCACATAAGGTGCCATGCATAACATTTCCCATTTCTAAAGTAGGAGGAAGTATGGTTTGAATGGCTAACCTCATAAGTTTCATCGGAATATCATGATTTATATTTGTTTTGTTTTTGGTATTTTGGTACGTCGCTGTGCTATCATGATAAATGCTTGTGATTGTGTGAATATGGTTTACCTAAAATCCAAAACAGATCGATGTAGTTAAGGGTGGTTGGGGTCTACCTAATCCAATGGTGGTTGTGGCCAAATATGATCGATTTCTATAAAAAGATATTAAAGTGAGTAAAAGTAAAAGGTTTTACATTAAGTGTAAGTTGATCACTTCCCTATCTATATCTATATATATATATATAGAAAATAAGATAAATTAATAAATAAATATCTATTACAATTATGAGTACTATCACAATAAGAATGGGACTAGGGAATTCCCCTTCAAAGCTTTTTAGTGCTCATACTAATTACTGTACAACGCATTATGTTCTTCCTTTCGAGAGGGGAATATGAAATCTCAGGATTCTTAGAATGAAATCTTGATTTCGAATATTAAATCTTTTTGTAAGGTCCTTGAATGCTCCATTCTTTTGGAAAATAAGCAGAGTCTAATGAAGTTGCTCAAATGCAAATTGGCCAAATGGGTGTTGGGCACTGGCTTCTCAAGTTTTTTGGACGCGAACTATTTACCTGAAGTTGTTAAGAGAGCATGCTTTAGGAATTCCTATAGTGTTTCTTAATTTCGGTTTTTTGTTTTTTTTGGCTGTTTGCGTCTTTGTTCTTTAGGTTTACTTGGCAAAAAAATAAAAAAAAACTAAAAAACTAAGAGATCACCATAACAGAGGTTTGCTGTAAATTAGGGATGCATATCAACTATGTTGTTTGTGAATAGCTCACAAACAAGCTCAATAAGGCTCATTGGAGTTCATTCGTTCATTAAATGAGCCAATCTCAAGCTTATAGTTTAAGCTCGTCTAATAAACGAGCCAAGCCCAAATTAACCAAAGCTCGACTCGATAGGGATTGTGAACACACTTATTCAAGGCTCATGAATGGACTCGATAAAATTATGATTCTTATTATAATCTTATATTAACTTAGAATTTAAATACATATTTTATAAGTCTTGACCTTTGGTAAGCCTGTAAACGAACCAAGACATTGGTGAATAGATCACGCGTGTTTTGTGGGAGGGGGAGGCTATTGCCACCACATAAAGTATTCTAAGCCCCTACTTAGTTTACACTTTTTAAGGTTTTATGAAAAACATAAAAGGTTTTTACAAATATTAGTTGTGTTATCCACTAAAAAACATCATTCTGAACAACTTTGTAGAAGAAACTTTTTCCAAAATTTGTTGTTTAAGTGGACTTTTTAGCCTTTTACAATCTCTGTTTTATTTTTACAAAATATTCCATGAAAAATGGCAAAAAACCTCTACTTAAACGACATATTTTAGAAAAAATTTCTTCTACAAAATTATTCGAAATGATGTTTTTTAGTGGACCGTGTGAGTAGTTTTCATAGAAACTTTTTATATTTTTCATAAAACCTTAAAAAATGTAAATTAAGTGAGAAGTTTAGAGTACTTTATTCGGTGGCAATAGCCTGACCCATTGTGAAAATCTAGTCACTTCATGTAGTAACCAAGATAAATTAATATGAATAAGTGGATATCAATGCTCCTACATGAATTTGAACTTGCCACTAAAGCATCATGCTATTGAAAAAAACAATTTAATTTAAATGTCTTTAACATACACAACAAGAGTAATCCTCCTTATTCTCTACAATCTCCCACGACAACATTTCAAAACTCGGATCTCAGACCTCTAGTTTGTAATGAAAATAAATTCCACTAAGCCATGATAGTTTTATTTGTCTTGGGATCAAGTATTTTCTCTCTCCGTCCAAAAGCAAAACAGTGGCCAAGCACCTCAAGTTGTTACCTTAAGAGTATTGGAGCAGTAAAATGTTCAAACTAATCAAAACTCATAACAAAAAAGAAAGAAAAAAATGGGGATTTGGCCATCAGTCCACCAAATATAACTTATTTAGCAAATCGTCACCCAACTCTTTTTTCATCTCACTTAGTCCATTTGGCTTATAGCTGACCAAAGTACCCTCATTCCTATTAAGTTATTTATTTATCCCTCTCTTCACCTACCCTTCTCCATCCTCTACCCCAAAACCACTCCATCACCATCTCTATCTTCTCAAACCCCAACCCAAACAACAACTCCAGTAGTAGCTGATTTCCATTGATGTCTAACCTTCGGCAATGACGACTAGCTATGAAGTTTGTCGATGTCGAGCTCCTCCAAACTAAATCTGAAACTCACTAGATCTGGCTTCCCTACTTCCCTCCCTCTCTTTGCCTCTCTCACTCTTTTTCTCTTCCAGATCTAAACTTCAACAACGAGATTAGACTCCAATGATTTCTTCTGCCACCAGAAATAACCATTGTCACCGATGATCGCATTCCCCATAACTAGGACCCTTTGTTGGCTGCAACTCATCTTCAAAACTTTTATTAGCACCATTCTCAACTCATCTTCAGTTCACTACTATTTGTGTAGTCTTTGGATTTGTTGTCTTTTAGGGTTAGGTGTTAAGTCTTATTCTTTGTTTTGCTTCTATTTTGCCGTTGGACCTTGGGGATTCTCTTTGTATGCTATTTACATCTTCATTAATAATATAAACCTTTTCTGGATCCAAAAAAAAAAAAAAATTACCACCATTCTCATGTTTTTCTTCCAATCCTATATCCTAGTTATTTTCAATTGGGTTCATATAGTTTTTGCCATAAGGAAACATGCTAGAAACAATCCCAGCTTTGCAAGAAGTTGTCGCGAACCTATATGCCTAAGTGAAGAAACACCATCATTAAGTATATACATCACCAAATCCTAAACTATTACAAACCCCAACTCTCGAAGTAGTAAAATTTTACTACTTTGTTGTAAAATTTATTTTGTAAAGTAGTAAAATTTTACTACTTTACTATAAAATTTACTATTGAAGTAGTAAAATTTTACTACTTCAGAAAGTAGTAAAATTTTACAGTTTTATGAGTATTACGTTAAACTATGTCAAGTAGTAAAATTTTATGATTTTAATTTTTTTAATAATTACCTAATCAATATGGATATTTTTTTCGAAGATGTCGACGAGTAGGTTCCAAAAATATAATTTTTAAAAAAAACAGATATGTATATTGTAAGTTATAAGCTTTTAAAAATTATAATACTACAAAGTTAAGTTAGTTACATAGGATGCCCTTCATAACAAGAAAAGGAGTGCCCTTAGTAATAATAAGGGCAAACCAGGGATTTTTAAAAAATGTGTGATTAATTGATAAATAAGTTTAGTTTCATTAACTAATTGACTTAAAAAAACTCATACTTGATTAATTGCCAATATTTTACCAAAAAATGGACTATTCGCCAATTCCCCCCCCCCCCAAAAAAAGATCATTGTAGCACTAATTCTTCTATTTGGATGAATAAGTAAATAAAGAAAAGAAAAATACAAAGTTTATTTCTTGGATTACTCCTGATGGTAATTGAATTAATTAAACTTTAATAGATCAGTTAAAAATAAATAAAAAAGAGTAGCAAGATTAATGATTAGAGATAATTGTGATCGAACTATTACCATGCATTTGATATGATTAGATGATAATGTAACGGTTCCTAGAATGGAAGCTATTGCTCTTCATAATAGCCTAGCTCTTAGTATCGAAGAGAAATGATACTAGAAATCTTTATACAAAAAGTAATTCAAAAATTGTAATTAATAGTCTTTGTAATTTGGAGAGAAATGATTAGTGTATCACCCGCAAGGGTAACGCAAATGACAAAGGATCACAACTCAGGAACTGTAAATCTTGAGTCCAACTCTTTCCCCTCTTACTGTTTGATGCACGAGCTTACAAATGGTTTATTCATCACGGAAGATTAGTTTAGGCTCGCTCAATAGCCTTAGATGCATACCCCTTATTTGGCCCAAAAAAAGGCAAAAAAAAAAAAAAAAAAAAAAAAAAAAAAAAAAAGAAGAAGAATGTTGGAAGATTATTTTAGACAATAGTATGAATATTAAAATTTATTGTCCCAAGCACCAATCCAAGAAGGGGGCAAATTAGCTTCTATGTAAACTATGGAAAGTTTTTCAAATTTTAACAACTAATGAATTAATAAAAAAACGTACAAGAGTAAAAAATCTAATTTGCACAAAAAATGGAGAGGGTTAGAATGTGTAAACACAATATTTAACAAGGTTTGGCTTTCTCGCGTACGTCCTTGCTTCAAGCGTTCTTCAAGAGTTCTGCTTGAAGATTTTACAATCCACTATCACAATTTCCTTAAAAGTGGAGATCAAACATTTTACAAAGAGATCGAAACTATCTTCCAAGACAAATCACCATTTACCTCACTAGGTTCTCACAACCTTTACAATGCTAAAATTAATAAAAGTTGTTTATTATATAACAATCTCTCTCTTAGAATAATTACAACACTTAATAACTCAACACTCCTCTAATGATTGCTCAATTGAAAGCCCTTTGAAAATTAGGACTAGAATGCTCAAGAATAATGGTAAGAATTGATTAATTTTATTTGTAATGATACTCATAAATGAGTTTGAATGCTTGCAATTGTATTTGTTTAACCTAATATGACTGTTGGAAGCATTAAATGTCGGGAATTAGCTGTTTGGTGGCATTAAATGCACCATTTGCTTTTTGAAAAACTAGCTGTTAGTAGTGGTAGAGACAAAAATTTGCTCTAGTAGGGTCGACTTTATTTTTTATTTTTTTATTTTTTTATTTTTTTTTTGCCTCATCCTATAAATTAAAGAATTATATGGAGTAGTACTAGACTTCGACTGCCCCCCCCCCCCCCCCAAAAAAAAGAAATAGACAATAACAAGAACAAAGAAAATTTTTTGATCGAACAAATTAAAACAAATACTTAAATATTTTTTTGATGACGTGGAATTTTCAACGGCTTGACTCCACCTCGTTAATCGTTCGTAGAATTGGAGTAAACCCTAGATACTTGCAACCTCCCGCAAGTATTGAATAAGACTGAGACTTGAAACCAAGAGTTTGAAATATTACACTCCTAAGACTAAGCTACCCCTATAAGTAAAACTTAAATATTTATTGATAATAAAAGGGGTATAATTATAAAGATAAACTTTTTGTGAAATAAAAGGGGTAAGAATTAACTATATGTTGGGAAAAAGGAAAGAGGGAGGGGTAAAATTAGAAAATGTGAGGGATCTAAGAAATAATCAACAAGGTCAAATTTAGAATATCACAATAAATGTAGAGTAAAAAGGAAAAACTTTAATGGGTGAGGAGGGGCAGGTGCCCCCTCTGGCACCCCTTGTGTAAGAACCCAAGGCTTGATTCATGAGAATTTTGGGTTAAGATGTGCTAAGGTAAGTTTTCGTGAGCTTAACACTTCTTTTTTGTGCTAGGCAGAATTTCTTTTTATGTATGTTAAACAATTTAGTTAACTATAGTGACTTATTGTAACGACCCGAAATGGGGGCCGTTAGTTAAGTAGTAAGAAAATCAATTTTTAAAACAATTTTGGTGGATGTTTAATAAAAATATTTATTTGGAAACCTTTTTAGAAAATCCGGCATGGTCCTGTCTGTAAATAGGACATACCAAGTTATCAACTATTCGAAAACCTGTGAAAAACACCATAATCATATTTCCAATTCATCCACACAGTATTCCAAAAATAAATAAAACTCCAGGCTGTATCGTAGTCACATGGGTCTCATCCACCTCCTCAGAATGAATGCATGCATGCTAATGCGCTTCCCAACCCTAGGTCAAGCGAAACTTTAAAGAAACATGACCTGCAAGAAAACTGTGGGGGTATGAGCTACACGCTCAGTAGGAAAACATTTCTCAAAATAACCCAAGGTTTTAAAAACCATAGTTTATATACATTTCAAGAATCCTGCAAAACCATTGATTAGTTTACAATATAATTTTTCAGTAAATAAAACTGATACAAATATAATGAAATAAACTGCGAAAGTTAAATCATTTAATACCAACGCTCCTTTTTCCCTTTTAAAGAGGTTATCAAAATCATCATTTTACAAATAAATTATCTATCATTTTCTGATATCACATCACGGCCTTATAAGCCAATAATCATCATCCGCCATATCTGGCAATCTATAACATCAGTCTTTCAAACTGATAAATCCTCCCCAGGTCATGCGAGGCCCTCGCGCGCGGAAAATAAGAGGAAACACTATGGATCCTACTTGGATCCAGAAAGTAACCTCAAGAGGAAACACTATGGATCTGCTTTGATCCAGAAAGTAACCTCATTCGGGAACACTACGGTCGTTGGGACCGGAAAGTACCTCTTATCATTACATCCATACATCACCACTTGTCTATTCATTTATCAATTCCATAATTCTCACATAATCCGGAAAATTATATATAAATTTTCCAAAAACCACATAATAGGTTTTGTACTTGAAAACCATGTGAAATAACTCCATAAATCATGGTAATAATTTCCCAACCATTTTTCAAAATAATGGTTTCAAAGATATTTATATAAAAGTGACCCCCAATATTTTGACCACACAAAATAGTCAAATAGGTTTTAAAACCAACCTATTTAAACCCGTAAACATATAAGAGTTTCATAAATAATAGGAATATAACAAAAGGGGTATGTAAATCAACCCTAGGTTTTCCAAAATTTATTAAAACCCATAAAATATACCCCCATGCATGATATTTATGCAAAAACTACCAAATGCATGTAAAACTACATGATTTATATCCAAACCCCCATGCATCAATGGGTTAAAATGAGAAAATGTCCCCTACCTCAATAATGAGTGAAGAAAATGCAAAACCACCGCCTTAGACATGTGAATCGGGCCTAAGATGCACATGGATGCTCCCCCAAAGCAAGCCCTAACTTCCAAATGCCATGCTTGATGAAGAGAATGGAGATTCCAACTCCAAAATGCAACCAAACTTCACAAACACCATGAATAAACAGAAACTATGAGGATATGATGACTAAATCCCAAATAAAATACAAACCCTAGCCTTAGACATGAGAAATTACCTCTAAATTCGAAATAGAGGTTGGCCATGTGTGAATCCAAGCTAGAAATGAGGAGATTCAAGGCCAAGATGCATGAAATCCATGGAAAAATGAAGTGAGAACCCCTCACTCTCCAAGCCGTGCACCCTCTCTCTCTCTCTCTGTCTCTCTCTCTCTCTCGGCTGAGAAATGGAGAAATGAGTGGAAAAATCGTGGTTAAGGGTTATATATAGGAGGAGGGGCAAAAGTGTCAATTCACTCCTTAAAAAATCTGATTTCTATCCATTTCGAGAGATTTAGTCGACTAAATCCAAGATGTAGTCGACTAAATCTTTCAGGATGTCTATTATGTTTTATGTAGTCGACTTCAACCTTACTTATAGTCGACTACAAACTTATTTACAATCGACTACAAACTTACTTGTAGTCGACTACAACTTGCTGAAATGGCTATAAAACTCCCAAAATTGATAAAAATGGAATTTTCTTCCACTCTAATCAATCTTAACTCCCAAAATACTCAATCCCAAGCCATAAAATACACTTAAAACATTCTTCAATCATAATACAACCCAATATTCTCATGAATCAACCTTGGGTCCTCACACTTATAGTCGACTATATTATCAGGTAAAACCTCTAATTGTGCATGTTAAACAATTTAGTTGACTATAGTGACTTATAGTCGACTATATTGTCAGGCAGAACCTCTTATTGTGCATGTTAAACAATTTAGCTGGCTATAATGATTTATAATCGACTATATTGTCAGGCAAAAGGTTATGATACTGTTCATTTGGGGAGTTTTAGTCAACTATAATCCATTGTGGTCAACTATAACACGTAATTTTTACTGAAAAACAAGATTTTTTTATGGGGTAAAAAGACCATTATACCCCTCACTTGTACTCCCTTTATAAACCCAATTTCTAGAGGGTTCTCACCCATTCTTCACCTGAGAAAGAAAGAGGGGAAGAGAAGAAGAGAGGAAGAGAAGGAGAAGGGGGCGGAGACTCTACGGTGGCTCGTCGAAGCACGGTAGCCTCGATCCGATGCCAGCGAGCTCGGATCTAGCGTATTTTGGCCCGATCTACACGTCTATGGTTGTGGATTTGGATTTCTTCACTCTATTTTTAAGCTAGGGGCATTTCTTATCTTAAACCATTAATGCATGAGAGTTTTGGGTTTAAATCATGTAAAAACATATGTATTTGGCATGCTTTGCATAAATATCATGCATGTGGGCATATTTTATGAGTTTTGATAAATTTTGGAAAATCTAGGGTTTTGTATTAAACCCTATTTGGTCATATGCATGTTCCATTTCCAACCCTCACATGATTTGGGGTACAATGGGTTGATTTACATATCCTCTTTTGTTATATTCTTGTTATTTATGAAATTCTTATATGTTTAAGGGTTTAAATGAGTTGGTTTTTAAAACCTATTGGACTATTTTGTGTGGTCGAAATATTGGGGGTCATTTTTATATACATGTTTTTTTTTTTTGAAACCATTATTTTGAAAAATGGTTGGAAAATGATTACCATGATTAATGGAGTTATTTCATATGGTTTTCAAAGCACAAAACCTATTATGTGGTTTTTTGGAAAATTTATATATAATTTTCCGGTTTATGTGAGAATTATGAAATTAATAAATGAAAAGAAAAATGGTGATGATATGGATATGGTGATGAGGGCTACTGGAGACAGAATTACTATGATCCCAAAGGAACGGGACGTCTTGCCGTGTCTTCTTATCCTTTAGTCCTGGGCTATGTGCCCGAATATGAAGTTACTTTTTGGTCCAAGTAAGATTATAGTGTTTCCTTATAATGAGGTTACTTTCTAGTCCAAGTGGGATCATAGTGTTTCCTCATGATGGGGTTACTTTCTGGACTCAGGTAGGATCTATAGTATTTCCCCTTATTTTCCGCACGCGTTTGAAAGACTGATGTTATGGATTGCCAGATATGGTGGATGATGATTATTGGCTTATGAGGTCGTGATATGATATCAGAAAATGATGGTTAATTTATTTGTAAAATGATGATTTTGATAACAAATAATTTGAGTTATTTCTTACCTCTTTAAAAAGGAAAAAAGGGTGTTGATATTTAATGATTTAACTTCCGCAGCTTATTTCATTATACCTATATCGGTTTTATTTACTGAAAAATTTATATTGCAACTAATTAATGGTTTTGCAGGGCTCTTGAAAAGTATATAAATTATGGTTTTCAAAACCTTGGGTTATTTTGGGAAAATGTTTTCCTACTTAGCGTGTAACTCATACCCCCATAGTTTTTCTTACAGGTCATATTTTCAAAATAAAACTTGACCTGGGCTTGGGAAGCACATCAGCATGCTTGCATTCATATAGAGGATCATTGTATTATATTTCGGCTTTGTGCCTAGGCATGTATTAATGTTAATTCATGGCCTGTAATAAATAAATAAGTAGTGGATGCAGATGTGAATGAGACCCATATGACTACGATACAGCTTGTAGTTTTATTTATTTTTTTGGAATATTGTGTGAATGGTTGAAAATAATTATAAATGGGTTTTCTACAGGTTTTATGATTAGTCGATAACTTGGTATGTTCTATTTTCAAACGAGAGTATGCCGGATTTTCTAAAAATGTTTTCAAAAGAATTATTTTTATTAAACTTCCACTAAGATTGGCTTTAAAATTTATTTTCTTAGTATATAACTAACGGTCCCCATTTCGGGTCGTTACACCCTGAATGTTAGGGCTTTCCCTCAAGATTTAGTCAACTAAACCTCAATAGTAGTTTACTAAACTTGGCAGAAGCCAAGAGTATATATAGTCCATATATGGCATAGTTTTAGTCGACTAAAGCTACTTTTAATTGACTAAACTAGCCAGAAATGCTAATTTAGCTTGATTTTCATGAAAATGCATCATTTAAGTCCATGTTTATCAACTTAGACCACTTGTGAATGATAAAATCAATTAATTCAATGGTCCTAAGGTTCATTTAGATCAATTGAGCAATACCATGAGCAATCATGTACAGGTAGAACCTAAAACCTTACTCATAACCCATAAATAACTTCAATGAGAGTGCTAGCCTGGTCTTAAGTGCTTCTAAGTTCATTGGCTTGCTTTCTATACTTTCATTGTGCAATGCTTTTGTGTTCTTGAAGCTTTGAGCATGCACTTATACAATTTGCCATGGTTCATGCCCTTGATCATTATAAGTTGGATAAACGTACTTGAGTTGCATGATCATTGTGCCTATGTTTGATATGAATTGAACTTTAGTACCTAACTTTAATCATAATCTTAACATAAAACTATTAAAACTAACATCAACCTTTTGTTATCATCAAAGTTACAAGGATACCCTTAGTTGAAAACTTTGAGCCCTAACAAAATTAATATTACATTTAGTAAAAGTAATAAGAAAGTTGATCTTGTAGCTAGCTAGTTTAGGTTATTCAATCTTTTAGAAGATTTAGTTGCTCGAGCCTGTATATGGAGGTGTTGGTACATGATTTCCTCATCTACCTAAAAAAGGAAATAATAAAAAATAAAAATCTAAACTCATAAAGAGTTAGGTTTAAGTCTCCTCTTAAAGTTGAACACCTTCTCTACTTGCTTGTCCAATAAAGAAAAAAAAATAGAAATCCAACTTTGTTGGAAGGTAATTTTCTCAAATTATATTTTGAGATAACTTTACGAAAGTCATCAGTTAACCAAAAAAACTTAACATACAAACCACTAATTTGTGTTGTCTACGGATCCATTTTTGCTCGTTCAATTCTGTCTATATTTGTCATTGTCAATGTCGATAATATCTTTCCTTGAACTTCACAAGATTCACTGTCTGCTCCATTATTGACCATGAAATACTTACCCCTAGCTAGAAATAAGGGATCTTTAATTTTAAAATTGTGGTTCATATTTTACATGTAGCCGCCACCCTCAAACAAATTTTTTTTTTGTCATTTAGCTTTGAGAAATCTAGAAAAACAACAAAAAAAAAAGACGAAAAAAATCTTCCAACTATAACTCAAACTGAACATCAAGAATTACATTATAAAGCTTCTTATGTATGTATCTCAGGTTTGTATATGTTTGTTTTCTTATAATATATAGTATTTTTTTTTTCTTTTATCCCGTTAAACAAAAAAAAAAAAAAAAAAGAAAAAAAAAAAAGAATTACTTATGAAAATGGATGATTATGGCTCGCTAGAATGACACTAATATGACAGGCTATTGTATTTTTTAATAATAATGAGATTGAAATCCATGGTGAATTGTCATGTAATCATATTTTTAGGGGTCGCTCTATAAACACCTCGATCTGTTATTTTCAATTCTCCCCTTTCACTTTATCCCTCACGTAAATCAAAAAATTTAAAAATTACACTTTTATTCTTTATTTTAACACCCCCAATAATATCAAAACTGTCCATATCTCTTGCCTCTTCTTTCTCCCACCAAAACCCCACCACGGCCATTAATGGACCACGAAGCTCTTTCTCTTAAAAAATAAATAATAAAAATTCTCGTCAAAGGTGTAGGGATTTAGTACGTTCACATAGGTAACATACAATGCATGTGAACAATCTCCGTCAAAATTCTTGTCGTCCTTGGTGTGATAGTTTAGTGGCATTTACCTCACATATTAAGTGTGTGATCTTAGGTTAAAGCTTATGAAGAAATATTAATACTCATTTATTGATATTAAAAGAATTTAGAGTAAGAGTAATTTATATCAATTGTAAAAAAAAAAAAAAAGTGAGCAATTGTGACTTGTCCAACAAATATGGGAAGGGTTCCATTGACATCTAGTGTAAATTTTTTACTCTTACACCTCTTAATATCTTTTTGTAGGAATAATATTTTATCAATCCAACCGTTGAATTAGATACTTTACTCATGAACGTCATGCATACCAATTTTCAAGTCAATCAGAGATTAAGAATATATATATATATCAAAAATCTAAGACCATCTATCTGATTTAAAACTTGTGGAGTAAAAAAAAATTAGGTATAAGCGAAGGATTCAAACTATAATTCCTCCTAAAAGAAAAATGCAAAATACCTTGAAGGAGACTTAAAAAGACTTCAAATTAATATGTTTTCCATATATGTAGCCTAGCTAGTTACTATTACAAATTTACAACAATTACAACCATCAAACTAACAAGTATGTGGTCAATGGCATTATAGGGTAGTGGCATTTGTCTTACTTATTAAGTATGAGTAATCTCGAGTTCAATCTTATAAAGGAATATTGATACTTATTTTGTAAATATTAAAGAGAGTTAGGTGTACAGCTGTATGGATAGGTTTTATTGATTGTTAAAAAAATAAAAAATAAAAAGATAAAAACAAAATTTAAAAAATTACCAATATGTGGCCCTTGGTGGGATAGCCAAATGGCATCCATTTGTATCACATGCTAACTAAGTGGTCTTAAGTTCAAGCCTTTGAAAAAGTATCGATACTCATTTATTAATATTAAAAAGGGTTAAGAGTAAAAATAATTCATACCGATTAAAAAAATAATAATAATAAAACAAATAAATAAATAAATAAAGAAGTGAGAAATTGTGACTTGCCCAACAAATATGCCATATAGCCAAACAGGTGACGTAATATCATATAGCAATTGTGACGTTTACACCAAATGTCCCCAAAATAATACTCCGTATCTACTCTTCCTCTGTTCTCACTTGACACTTACCATTCCCATTGAATGGTATATATACTCTCAAGCCTATAAATACTGGACTTTCTTTAAACTACCCAAAACACACACACACTCTCTCTTTCTCTCTCTCTCTCTCTCTCTCTCTCTCTCTCTCCAATGTCTTCTTCCCTCCGTCCTCTGCAGCCTAATGTCAGTGACCATGAACTTAACTTTAGTTCATCTTTGCATAGTAACCCAGAAAGAAAGAACTCACTAGAGGTGGAGACTGTTCTAGTGACAAGCCATGGAGAAAGAGATGCTCCTACGGATCATGCAGTTCGGGTCGGGGCAAAGGAGGATGGTGTTTTCTTGACATGGGATGATTTGTGGGTGACAGTTCCGGACAAAAAAAGTGGCAGCAGACCAATCCTTCATGGTCTCACTGGATATGCCAGACCCGGTGAGGTCTTGGCCATCATGGGTCCTTCTGGCTGTGGCAAGTCTACACTTCTTGATACATTAGCAGGCAATCATATTTCCCCACAGCAGCCAAAAAATTTTAAAAAGAAAAATAATAATAATAACTCATTGGTATGTATTTCCGTGACTTTTCTTCGGCCATTAACCATTCGCCAAATGCTCCATTGGATTACTAAGAATTGAATTGCCATGAAAAGAAATTCAGAAACATTTAATTCAAACAGAGTATGAGAAATTATTGATTTTTGAAGAAATTATAACAGGGTTCATATTGCAGGGAGATTGGGCTCCAACACGAGCCAAACTGGAGAGGTTCTAATCAATGGTCGTAAACAGGCATTAGCTTATGGAACTTCTGTAAGAAATCTACAAATCTTTCATTGATTGATTTAAATTTGTGGCCAATGTCTTTATATTTCTTAAAAAGTGAACCATTCAACTAATTTTACTCTGTTTTATTATTTATTTTTTTTATAAAAAAAGTGAACCATTCAACTAATTTTAATGATATCCCCTTTCCTTTTCTGTTGACTTAGGCTTATGTAACTCAAGATGATACTTTGATTGCGACGTTGACGGTCAGAGAATCTGTATACTATTCTGCTCAACTCCAATTGCCAGACTCCATGTCAAAATCAGAAAAGAAGGAAAGAGCAGACATGACAATACGAGATATGGGGTTGCAAGATGCCATGAACACAAGAATAGGAGGTTGGGGGGCTAAAGGCCTTAGTGGGGGGCAAAAGAGGAGAGTCAGCATTTGCATAGAAATCCTTACACGGCCGAAGCTTCTCTTCCTCGACGAACCAACAAGCGGGCTTGATAGTGCCGCATCCTATTATGTCATGAGCAGAATTGTGAACCTTGAACAACGAGATGGAAGGACCATCGTAGCGTCCATCCATCAGCCTAGCAGTGAAGTCTTTCAGCTTTTCAGCAATCTTTGTCTTCTGTCTTCGGGTAGAACAGTATACTTTGGTCCAGCCTGTGAAGCAAATGAATGGTTTGCACTGAATGGTTTCCCATGCCCCACTCTCCAAAACCCATCAGATCACTTCCTTAGAACAATAAACAAAGATTTCGATGAGGTAAAAAGTTCATTTTCCTAGCTACGTACTCGATCATTGGTCTCAATTGCAGTTTTCACTTCTATTATGTAAATTTAATGAAAATTTAATTGTTGTTACCAGGACATTGAACTAGGTCGTCCAAGTGGAAAGAAGCCCACACAGGAAGTAATTGATATTCTTGTAAAGTCATATAAATCATCTGATAAGCACCAACAAGTTCGAAGACGGGTTGATGGAATATGTAGACTGGTAAGCGAATAATTAATTAAACTCGGGTATTGATCATGATCCTCTAGTGTACGTAAACCTTTCTTAAACTTTATGATCCATTGATTTCAGGATGGTGACGCATTAGAGAAGCGAAATCATGCTAGCTTCCTTACACAGTGCCTTGTTCTTACCAGAAGATCTTTTGTGAACATGTTTCGTGATGTGGGCTACTATTGGTTGCGCCTAGCTATCTATATCACTTTGGCTTCAGCTCTAGCCACCGTCTTCTACAACCTTGGGTCTAGTTATGGTTCAATTCAGGTGGGTGAATCAGTGGGTGTGGAGAGAAAGAGAGAGAAAGGGGAACTTATATTACACAGCTATAATTCTACAAATAAATACCACCAGGGGTCGTGGTCGTCACGGCTCAACTGAGTAGCATAACTTGTACTTGTCTCATGGTCTACTCAATACCCATACATTGGAGTTTCCAATCTTTAGTATAACTGAGGTTAGGTTATGGTTTAACCAAGGGGGCACCTATAGTTCTTCCTTTGTGGGCCCATCTAAGCACCCCTCTTGTAATTGGTTCCTCAATGGGTAGAGATGCAACTATGATCATACCAAGTAAACTTACCACGACTAATTACCCCTTCCTACCTTTTTTCCCTTATCCAAAAATGAAAAAAGAAAAAAAAGGGTATAGTTAGTCCATTGGTGGCTCACCTACATCAAAAGGTGGGTCATACCTCATGTGTCTAAATGGGCTACCTAGTAAAGCTCTTATACAAATTACTAGAAGAGTAGTGCTATTTCACTCGTATTCCTTCACCCATTTACATTTGGCAATTTCTCCTATATGCATACTAGGCTTACATGATAGCTTTTACTTATTAGCCACTTTTGACACATAAGGTACATGGGTGGTAAAAGATTTGTGATAAAAAGTGGGTGAAATAGCATTTTCCTTACTAGAAAACCAAATTAGTGATTGAAGAATACTTAATGATGACCCTAGTGAATGACCTAACACTATAGAGTGTAGGTCTCAAATGCACTAAAAGAGTTTGAGATCCAGTTTTGAGACCTATACTTTGCAAGTGCTTGGATTACTGATTTGGTCATGATTTAGCATATATTGTTCAATCTTACTGATCGTACTACTGTTGCTTTTTCCAGGCAAGAGGTTCATTGGTCATGTTTGTAGCTTCTTTCTTGACTTTCATGACCATTGGTGGATTCCCTTCATTTGTGGAGGACATGAAGGTATAATGTGTTTATCATCTTCCAAAATGTATATGTTGATTTGATGCATATTAAGTTCTCTCTCTCTCTCATGCTTTATGTTTATTTTTATTTTTTTGGAGTAAAATACACAACCCGCCTAGTTTCACAAAGCCTCTTTAATCTTTTAAACTTAACAAATAACTCATAAATTATTAAATTGTGACACTTTATTTGCCCTCTACTATTTATCTTCTTGTCAATAGAAAATTTGATAAAACTATATCGTCTAAACATCATGTGATGCAATTGAACAAATTTAATATCTAAACCAGACTTTTTAAATTAGTGTAGGCATCAAATTTGACAAAAATAGATCATAAATTTGATTAAAATTTGACCCCAGAAAAAGAAAAAAAAGAAAAAAAACATGCATTAAATTTGATTTGAGGAAAGAGGCAAAGTAATACAATTTAATATTTCAGAGTATTATATATGTGTTCAGTTTTAATATTCAAGAGGGTCTAGTGAAACTGGACCTTTAGCTCAATAGCGTTTCTTGCAATTTACCTTAATTTTTTTTTGAATATCATCCCAGTAATTATTACATGTGTTTAAAGGTTTTTTTCCCCCCCTTTTGGTCTCTGAATAAATCCAGGTGTTTGAGCGAGAAAGATTAAATGGCCACTATGGATCTACCTCTTTTGTGGTTGGCAACACAGTTTCTTCCACGCCATATCTGCTATTGGTTTCAGTAATTCCTGGATTAATAACTTATTATCCTGCCAGACTTCATGAAGGATTTGGCCATTTTGTGTACTTTGCGTTGGTGCTTTTTGCTTGTATGATGTTGGTCGAGAGCCTAATGATGGCCGTTGCAAGTATTGTGCCCAATTTCCTAATGGGTATCATAACGGGTGCGGGAATTCAAGCGCTAATGATATTAGATGGTGGGTTCTTTCGATTGCCGAATGATATTCCCGAGCCCTTTTGGAGGTATCCATTCTACTATGTTGCTTTCCATAAGTATGCCTATCAAGGAATGTTCAAGAACGAGTTTGAAGGACTCACATTTCCTAATAATCAAGCTGGGGCGCCACCCACCATCAGCGGCGAAGAGATTTTACGAGACTGGTGGCAAGTGGAAATGGGTTACTCAAAGTGGTTTGATCTTGCCATCTTGCTTGGGATGGTAGTTTTGTATCGGCTTCTGTTCTTGGGTATTCTCAAGACTACTGAAAAGGTTAAGCCTCTTGTCAAGGCATTTTTCACATCAGTGTTTAACAAGCAAATGAAACTAGTCATGGTGAATCCTTCTACTACACCTTTACATGAAGCAAAACCCTAATGTATTATCAATGTAATTGACAATGTTGGAAGCATTTATGATTATATTTACTTCAAGGATTAGATTGCTGCCCGCTTGTTGGTCAATTGAATCACTCATTTATTAGTCCCATATATGAATATGATTGTAAGGTTGTGTTTATTATGAGTGAATGAGAGAATGGAATGGTTAACCAAATAAAAAAGGATTAATTACATTTTTGTATCATCAACTTTGGGGGTAATCTCAATTTAGTCCACAACTTTGATATTGACTCAATTTTGGGACAATTTTTAACTTTGTGTTTCAATGTGGGACAGGAGGTGACGGACATTAGGATTTTTAACAGAGCAATCACGTGCCCTGCACGTGCTGCTGATGTGGATCCCACGTGGCATAAAAAAACTAAGGGTTAATTACTTTTTTGTACCATCAACTTTGGAGGTAGTCTTAATTTAGTTCACGAACTTGACATTGACTCAATTTTTGGACAACTTTTAATTTTGTGTTTCAATATGGGACAGGGGTAGCGAACGGTAGGAATTTTAATGGAGCAGCCACATGCCCCGCAAGTGCTGCTGATGTGGATTCCACGTGGTATCAAACTCTCTCTAGTCTCCCTCCCTCTTGTTTCTGTTGCATTCTCTCTCTACTGAAAATAAAAATAAAGAGCATACACACGTGCATGAAGAGTATCTTCTCCATGCACATGATCACATCCTCCTATCCTTTCTGTCCCTAAATCTCACCCTGAGCACATGGTTGCCATCTTGGGAACCTGCCCATAGGATATATACCCAATGTGTAACCATTAAATCAGAACTTATTTTGAAAGATTTTTCATGTTTGATGTATATAAACTTGTAGACTTTTGACTAATCTTCAAAACAACTTTTGAATCACCTCGTCTCATTGAGAAATGAATGAGATATCAAATAGAGAAGTAATTATTTGAACAATTATTTCAAAATTTAAAGAATCTTACGCCTTTTTTAAAAGAAAAAAAATTAGAAGTTAAGAAAATGATTATTTGAACAATTATTTCCCATAAATCAATATTTAAAATCAATTTCTAAATTTTAACAATTTTATAGATTTTTTCAAAATTTAAAATCAATTTCTAACATCCGTTACTCTTGTCCCACATTGAAACATAAAGTTAAAAATTGTCCAAAAATTGAGTCAATGTCAAGTTCGTAGACTAAATTGAGACTACCCCAAAGTTGATGGTATAAAAAAAGTAATTAACGTAGAGAGGGTGATGCCACGTGGGATCCACATTAGCAGCACGTGCGGGGCACATGACTATTCCATTAAAAATTTTAACGTCCGTCACCCCCTGTCCCACATTGAAACACAAAGTTAAAAATTATCCAAAAATTGAATCAATGTTAAGTTCGTGGACAAAATTGAGATTACCCTCTAAGTTGATGGTACAAAAATGTAATTAACCCAATAAGAAAAGTGATTAGTCGGTCATCTAAGAAAATGGAATGGTCATTCCATTGCAGGGGTAAGGAGGAAATAGCTATTCCTTCCTAAACCAAAAAAAAAAAAAAAAAAAAAAAAAATTGTCATTCTCATTTTTTAAGGAAAATCATTAAAATTGGGTCCCCTCTAATCTTTTATCTAATATTTTCCATTTCATTTTTATTCTTTACCAAACATTGGAATGGAGTAACCATTCCTATTCCCTTTCTATTCCCTCTCTATTCTATTCACTTAAACTGAACGCAGCCTTAGTCCACAAATCATGTGATTCTTCATTCCTCTCTCCCCAAGTTAGTGCACATAGATATTGATGAATTGCCCAACTCGCTTTTAGCAGGAAAAATGGCGACATACATTGTTTTGAACAATTGTTAAGGGAGAATTAGGCTCAAGTCTACTAATTTCGAACACTTCCTTTACTTGGTTTTCCAATTAAGAAAAATAGAATTCTGACTTTGAACTAAGGTTGTTAATTTCTCCAAATAACAACTCAAGATAAATTTCTTTCTTGGAAAAATAATACCCAACTTAAGAATTTAGCAAAAAGCTAGCCTCAAATCCAAACAATTCAGTTGTATATGATGGACATTTTGTATCTGCTGTTACCGTCCAATTCTCATCTAATGGCCTCCAGATTCTCTAGTTGTTTGTCTGAATGCACGCCCTGAAACGAGCAATGCATGTAGAAGCCATAAATTTTGTAGTGTCCCATTTCTTTATTAATAAATATGATATATATGATTTTCAGCCACATTTTACGCATTGTATTGGGTATTTTAAAAATAATATCACCATAAAAATATATTCCAAACAAACAATTTTTTCACACATCAAATGATGTTTCACGTATACATTTGTTTGAATTTTTTTATGGTAATATTTAGAACAATTTTTTTTTTTTTTTTATAGTACTATTAAAGTCTTATCTATTATTGAAATACCAATATCTGCGTATAATTTAATATCAATGCTCTTACAATCTTACACGAATTTGAACTTGAGATCACACTAATAAGTAAAGAGATTGCTACTAGATTATCATACTATTGACAAAAATTTTAAATTAGTAAAAATTGGCCATTAGTCTATAATTAGATAAAATATTAAAAATTAGTCAAATAAGAGTTTTTCTAACTCAATTAGTCAATACAAATGAAACTTATTTAACAATTAATCACCTTTTTTTTGTTTTTGTTTTTTTTTTTTTTTTGAAAAATCCTCAGTTTACTATTATTATTACTAAGGGCACTTGATTTTACTGCGGAAAAATGTCACTTTTTTACACACCTTGAAATGAGCAGCATCTCCCACAAGCATGCAACTCACATGAGGTGACCTTTTTCAAAAAATAAAATACACATTAGCAACATTTTTAAAAAGGTCAAATGAGAATGAAGAAGAATGGAGAAGTCATGGACAATAAATATTATTGTTCTTGGCATGTACCTTAGTCCCATTGCCTATCGATCTGACTCTCCTCAAGCAACCCATCATTACAAAAGTTCCAACCATGTTCACTCTCCATCCCCTTCAGCCCATACAAAAGGCCCAAACTATATTGTAGCCTCTCAGCCCATTTATTCTAGCACCCTTTAGGCTATGTTTGGTTTAAGGGAATGGAATAAAAGTGAGAATAGAATGAAAATGGGAATGGAATAGGAATAGCCATTCTATATCTAATGTTTGGTAAGGGGTAGGAATGGATTGAAAAAGAATAAGTAGGACCCACTTTTAATGATTTTCACTCCTTTAAAGGTGGGAATAGCCATTCCTCTTTGTTTAGGAAAGAATGGCTATTCCCTCTAAAGAGAAAATGGACCCTCACAAAAGAACGGCCATTCCATTTCCTTATGCTACCAAGCACTCATTTTTTTTTTTTTTTTTTTGAGAAATAGAATTATTATTTCATTCCTTCTCTCATTCCCTTAAACCAAACGCAGCCTTGGAGTTTAGACTTACCTTGTTGGAGACAAACATTTTTTTGTGGATCCCCTTTTATGTGAAGATGGTTAGATTTACAATGCATAGAAGCCACATGTAATATCACAAAATCCATGTAATATCCCAAAAAAAAAAAAAAATTATATAAAATTTTGGTTGTATTGGTATTGAATTATCATTTGGGAGGTAGAAATGTTATTAATGATAGAATTATTATTATCATGGCTAACATGTAGTTACATGATTTTATTAGTTAATTGCTTAATGTTGCATGGTTTGTTTGAGGTGGCAACATCCCATCCTATGTTGCATGAATTGGTTGTAGCAACACCACATTTTTAGTTTGCATAAGATATAGATAGGTGGCATGATTTTAAATTTAATTAGAACGGACATATAACTGACATATGGCGTAGTGTCTTCATCATAATGAATGTGGAAGGATGAGTCACCACGCCAGTTGTCTATAAATTGAACTATTTGCAAGTTGCTACAAGTGAAAAGTTGGGAGTTGTAATGAGAGAAAAAGAGAAAATAAATTCAGGAGGGGAGTTTTGCTAACTCTTGTGCACATTCATGAAGGTTTTGAATTCACAAAGGATATTAGTTAGGGGATTTGATTATTGTACGATGAATGACAGATGTTTTTATGTATATATTGAGCTTTGATTTATGTAGGGCGATTGATAAATATCCATAGTGGTATTTTTTATGTCATGAGATATGATAGTTGATTTTATTGATAATCAAATATTTGGAGATGATATTCAAGGTATATATATAATTGAGTATTTTGATATATTTTATTTACAATTTTGTGATATTTGAAACTTTATTTATTGTATAAGAATTTTTTTTTTTTATTGGACAGTTGTTGCTCACCCCAATTTTTTTTAGGTTATTATATATTGTTGAAAGCACATAGTAAAAGAGAGGTAAAGATTTGGATAGAGTACCGTGTTGATTTATTTTATTTATTATTTCTATAAATTTGATATAAATTATTTAACCAATGTAATATTGATGAATTTTTGAGTTAGCCATAAGCCCATAGGTTTTCCAGCAGTATAATGTTTTGTAATTTCAAAGAAAATTTCATTTTTGGATAAATTTTATTTCTTATGAAGCTCATAAATTTGAATGTGTTTTTGTTAATAATGTTAATTCAAAATTAATATCACATTTAGTAAAAGTAATAAGAAAGTTGATCTTGTAGCTAGCTAGTTTAGGTTATCGGATTCAGAGTACTTAGATTTGGGAGGAAAATTTTCTTACATAAATTTTAGTTATTCAATTTTTCAGAAGATTTAGTTGCTCGAGCCTGTATTTGGAGGTGTTGGTACATGATTTCCTCATCTAACTAAAAAAGGAAATAATAAAAAATAAAAATCTAAACTCATAAAGAGTTAGGTTTATGTCTCCTCTTAAAGTTGAACACCTTCTCTGCTTGGTTGTCCAATAAAGAAAAAAAAATAGAAATCCAACTTTGTTGGAAGGTAATTTTTTCAAATTATATTTTGAGATAACTTTACGAAAGTCAACAATTAAACAAAAAACTTAACATCCAAACCACTCATTTGTGTTGTCTAAGGATCCATTTTTGCTGGTTCAACTCTGTCTATATTGTCATTGTCAATCTCGATCATATCTTTCCTTAAACTTCACAAGGTTCACTATATGCTCCATTATTGACCATGAAATACTTACCCCTAGCTAGAAATAAGGGGTCTTTTTAAAATTGTGATTCATGTTTAACGTGTAGCCGCCACCCTCAAACAAATTATTTTGTCATTTAGCTTTGAGAAATCTAGAAAAAGAACAAAAAATAAAAATAAAAATAACAGAAGAAAAAAATCTTCCAATTATAACTCAAACTGAACATCAAGAATTACATTATACAGCTTCTTATGTATGTATATATTGTTCCTTGGTCGTTGATTCGTTGGTTCATCTTGCCCATGCACTAACCATACGTGCAAAGATCTCAGATTTGTATATGTTTGTTTTCTTATAATACATAGTAATTTTTTTTTATCCTGTTAAAAAAAAAGAAAAAAGAATTAGGTACCGTTTGATTGCACTTTTTAAAAGATCTTTTTTTAAGTAGAAAAAGTCATTTTTTATTTTCTTACATTTTGCTTTCAGGTAAAAGCAACAAATTAAAAGCAAAAGCGCATTTAGTAAATTGATTTCGTCGGTGATTTTTTGGATGTCATGGGAAACTCTACCGAATCATCATTGCCCAAACGAAAGTTTAAGACAGGCATAACCTCTCTCAATCGTGAATTTTCGAATTAAGGTCAAGCTTGTCCGAAAGATAAAAATGACTTTTAAAAGCAAATCTTCATTGTTTTTGCTTAAAATCCAATATTTTGCTTTTTGCTTTCTAAAAATCCTTTTTAGTTCTTCTAACCAAGTAGTACTTTTTGCTTTTACAATTTTTTACTTTCACTAACCAAAAAATTTTTAAAATAAGTGCAACCAAAGGGTACCTTACTTATGAAAATGGATGATTATGGCTTGCTAGTGACACTAATATGACAGTCTATTGTATTTTTTAATAATAATGATATTGAAATCCGTGATCTCGTGTCTGAATATGTGAACTCCATGCATCTTTATTTCAAGGTGGTATTTTTATAAGGGTAAAATACATCTACACCCCCTGTGTTTACTGACTAATACACTGCGCCCCTTATACTTTCTGAAATTACACTGACACCCCTTGTCAAAATGAAACATTTAACGGAGCTAACGGTATTTGTTAATTGACATAAATACCCCTAATACAAAACACAGCGTTTTACATTATTTTACCAATTCAATAAATTCTCATTTGTTTAATTCATTGTTTAATGCAAAACCTGCAAAACCCAACGCTTGGTCCCACAAGATAATAAATGCACCGTTTGTGCAAGTAATACTCTCTTCTTCATCTCTCTCTCTCTCTCTCTCTCTAAACATGAGAAAGAAAGAGACCCATCCATGTCCAAAAAAGGTCCATCCATGAACTCTTTAAAACAGACCCATCCCGCACCGTCACCTTTTTCATCTTCCTCCCTTATCCACCGATGACCCATGACCCACCACCATCCTTTAATCTTTCAATGGTGACCCATGATGCATATGGAGATGAGCTTGAAGTCTCATTAGGAACGATTTTGACATGTTTATGAGTGATCGGTCATGGGGAGGGAGAGAGAGAGAGGGAGGTGATGGTCGTGGGAGGAGTTGCAGAGAAAATTTTAATGTGGGATCATGGGGACGGTTTTAGAGAGAGATAGAGTGAGAAGCATGATGAAGCTGGGATCATTCTACATGTATATGTAGAGTTTGTATTTCATATGGGTTCTGGTTGGGTGCATATGCAATTGAGTTGACAAAGGCAAATGTATGTGCAGAGAAAATTTCATGCTCTGTTAATTTTCTTTTTTTTTTTAATTTTTTTTCTTTGGCTCTTGCCACTTCCACTTTATGGGAGAAAGTTGGATGGTTCTCTCTCTCTCTCTCTGCATATTTGGAATTTTTTTTTTTTTTCATTTTTGTGACTCATTTAAAATAGAGCACCATCAGCCTAATAGCCTCCATGTTCTCCAACCATATCCTTGAGTTGGAGGCTAGCAGGATATGGCTATTGTCATGGGCACACCCAACAAGCCAGCTTATTAAGCTTTATAATCCCAAACAAACCATTGCTCCTACAACGTACCACATGCATCCAAAGAAAAAATAAAAATAAAAATAAAAATAACAGAGCATGAAGAAAAAATTTTCAATTTTTAGTTCACGAACCAACACTAATCAACCCCTATCTCCACGTACCAACCATGAACCACCAGTTCACCAACTCAGTATTTTTCCTACAATTGCATTTAATGATTTAATCCAAAACCCTATAATTTCTCCACTATCATCCAATACTTGAGAGATAAAAAGAGAAGGCTTGAGAGAGAATAAAAAAATAGAGCATAGAGAAAACATATGCCTCCAAGGTTATGCGGGGTTGATAATGGTGATCATGGCGGATATGGTCGGTGGTGACGACCTTCTTCTTCCATCTTCTTACAAAGAGAGGCAAAACCCACCCAGACAACTTCCAATATCGTTGCCATTAACCAAACTCACATAACCACCATCTCCAATTACTGCCCATAGCCACCAGCGCTACTGCTCATCCCTATAAACACCACCACTAACATCATCTTAGTACTACCGTTGTGATCACTTAGGACTAAGACCCAAGTCCCATTCTTCACGAAAATTTGCAAGCCTAACGTGCTTGATGAAGCTCGTGTGGGACCGTGTGATCACTAAACTCCACCAAACTTCTACCTATCATTGCTTGATGAAGCTCAAGGCATAGTTTGGCTAGAGAGAGAGATGTGGTGAGGTGAAGGTGAAGGTCGTAAGTTAAACACAGTGTTTAATGAGGTTTGAAATAAGGGAGAGAGAGCGAGCTAGAGAGAGAGAGTGTGTGACATGATGAGGTGAAAATGATAAGTTAAACGTTGCGTTTCAATTTTAAAAGGGTTAAAATGGGTATTTTCATTCCATTTTTCCATGACGTCAGCAAAATACGTTAACGCCTCCAACGGCTGTTTGACGGAAGGGGTTAAGTGTAGATTATTTTCGAAAGTAATGGAGGGCAATGTATTTTCAGAAAGTATGAAGGGTGTCAGTGTATTAGTCAGTAAACACAAGGGGTGTAGATGTATTTTACCCTTTTTATAATGATGAATTGTTATGTAGTCATACTTATAGGGGTCGCCCTATAAACACCTCAATCTGTTATTTCAATTCTCCCATTTCACTTTATCCCTCACATCAAAAAAATTTAAAAATTACATTTTTATTCTTTATTTTAACACCCCCAATAATATCAAAACTGTCCATATATATCTCTTACCTCTTCTTTCTCCCACCAAAACCCTAACCCTGATGTTTCCACCACCATAGGCTAACATCGATCCCACGTTTCACCATCTATTGCATCCCATCAAACCCCAACCACCAGCTCTGACCTCTGAGGCTTGGGTGGGTGGGTGTGGAGCCACCCCATCAAATCTCCCACCTGTTAAACTCATGACCACTAATGGAGCTTCTTTTAAAAAATAAATAATAAAAATTCTCGTCAGAGGTATAGGTACTAATTAATTAATTTAGTACGTTCACATAGGTAACATGCAATGCATGTGAACAGTCTCTGTCAAAATTCTTGTGGTCCTTCGTGTGACAACTTAATGGCAATTGCCTGACATATTAAGTATGTGGTCTTATGTTAGGGCTTATGAAAGAATATTGATTTTCATTTATTGATATTAAAGGAGTTAAAAGTAAGAGTAATTTGCACTGATAGTCTGAGAAAAAATAAATAAATAAATAAAGGTTAACTGAGCAATTGTGACTCGTTCAACAAATATGAAAAGGGTTTCGTTAATATCTAGTGTAAAATTTTTTATTCTTACACCTCTTAATATCTTTTTGTAAGAATAGTATTTTACCAATCTAATTATTGAATTAGATATTCTACTCACGAACGTCATGCATACCAATTTTCAAGTCAATCGGAAATCATATATATATATATATATATATAATCTAAGACCGTCTATCTGATTTAAAACTTTAGGAGTGAAAAAATATTAGGTAAAAGCGCAAGATTCAAACTATGATTCCTCCTAATAGAAAAACCTTGAAAGAGACTTAAATAGACTTCAAATTAATATGTTTTCCATGTGGCCTAGCTAGTTACTATTACAAATTTACAACAATTACAACCATCAAACTAATAAGTATGTGATTGATGGCATTATAGGGTAGTGGCATTTGCCTTACTTGTTAAGTATGAGTAATCTCGGGTTCAATCTTATAAAAAAATATTGATACTCATTTGTTGATATTAAGGATAGTTAGGTGTACGCCCATATGTATAGGTTTTATCGATTGTTCAAAAAATAAAAATGAAAAAGATAAAAACAAAATAATAAAAAAAATAACTAGTATGTAGCCCTTGGTGTGATAGTTTAGCGGTATTTGTCTCATATGTTAAATATGTGGTCTTAAATTCAATTTTATGAAAAAGTATTGATACTTATTTACTAATATTAAAAGAGTTAAGAGTAAGAGTAATTCATACAGATTGTCAAAAAAAAAAAAAAAAAAAAAAAAAAAAAAAAAACAAAACAAAACAAAACAAAAACTACTGAGAAATTGTGACTTGCCCAACAAATATGCCATATAGCCAAATAGGTGACGTAATAAAAGCAATTGTGACGTTTACACCAAATGTCCCCAAAATAATATCTACTCTTCCTCTGTTCTCACTTCCCATCCCATTGAATGGCATATGTGCTCTCAAGCCTATAAATAAAGGACTTTCTTCAAACTGCCCAAAACACACTCTCTCTCTCTCTCTCCAATGTCTTCTTCCCTCCGTCCTCTGCAGCCTAATGTCAGTGACCATGAACTTAACTTTAGCTCATCTTTGCATAGTAACCCAGAAAGAAAGAACTCACTAGAGGTGGAGACTGTTCTAGTGGCAAGCCATGGAGAAAGAGATGCTCCTACGGTTCATGCAGTTCGGGTCGGGGCAAAGGAGGATGGTGTTTTCTTGACATGGGATGATTTGTGGGTGACAGTTCCGGACAAAAAATGTGGCAGCAGACCAATCCTTCATGGTCTCACTGGATATGCCAGACCCGGTGAGGTCTTGGCCATCATGGGTCCTTCTGGCTGTGGCAAGTCTACACTCCTTGATACATTAGCAGGTAATCATATTTCTCCATAGCAGCCAAAAAAAATATATTAATAACTCATTGGTATGTATTTCCGTGACTTTTCTTCAGCCATTAACCATTTGCCAAATGCTCCATTGGATTGCTAAGAATTGAATTGCCATGAAAAGAAATTCAGAAACATTAATTCAAACAGAGTATAAGAAATTATTGATTTTTGAAGAAATTATAACAGGGTTCATATTGCAGGGAGATTGTCCTCCAACACGAGCCAAACTGGAGAGGTTCTAATCAATGGTCGTAAACAGGCATTGGCTTATGGAACTTCTGTAAGAAAGCAACAAATCTTTCATTGATTGATTTAAATTTGTGGCCAATGTCTTTATCTTTCTTAAAAAGCGAACCATTCAACTAATTTTACTTTGTTTTATATATATATTTTAAAAAAAGTGAACCATTCAACTAATTTTAATGATATCCCCTTTCCTTTTCTGTTGACTTAGGCTTATGTAACTCAAGATGACACTTTGATGGCAAAGTTGACTGTCAGAGAAGCCGTATACTATTCTGCTCAACTCCAATTGCCAGACTCCATGTCAAAATCAGAAAAGAAGGAAAGAGCAGACATGACAATACGAGATATGGGGTTGCAAGATGCCATGAACACAAGAATAGGAGGTTGGGGGGCTAAAGGCCTTAGTGGTGGGCAAAAGAGGAGAGTCAGCATTTGCATAGAAATCCTAACACGGCCGAAGCTTCTCTTCCTCGACGAACCAACAAGCGGGCTTGATAGTGCCGCATCCTATTATGTCATGAGCAGAATTGTGAACCTTGAACAACGAGATGGACGGACTATCGTGGCGTCCATCCATCAGCCTAGCAGTGAAGTCTTTCAGCTTTTCAGCAATCTTTGTCTTCTGTCTTCGGGTAGAACAGTATACTTTGGTCCAGCCTGTGAAGCAAATGAATGGTTTGCACTGAATGGTTTCCCATGCCCCACTCTCCAAAACCCATCAGATCACTTCCTTAGAACAATAAACAAAGATTTCGATGAGGTAGAAAGTTCATTTTCCTAGCTACTCGATCATTGGTCTCAATTGCAGTTTTCACTTCTATTATGTAAATTTAATGAAAATTTAATTGTTGTTACCAGGACATTGAACTAGGTCGTTCAAGTGGAAAGAAGCCCACACAGGAAGTAATTGATATTCTTGTGAAGTCATATAAATCATCTGATAAGTACCAACAAGTTCGAAGACGGGTTGATGAAATATGTAGACTGGTAAGCGAATAATTAATTAAACTCGGGTATTGATCATGATCCTCTAGTGTACGTAAACCTTTCTTAAACTTTATGATCCATTGATTTCAGGATGGTGAAGCATTAGAGAAGCGAAATCATGCTAGCTTCCTTACACAGTGCCTTGTTCTTACCAGAAGATCTTTTGTGAACATGTTTCGTGATGTGGGCTACTATTGGTTGCGCCTAGCTGTCTATATCACTTTGGCTTCAGCTCTAGCCACCGTCTTCTACAACCTTGGGTCTAGTTATGGTTCAATTCAGGTGGGTGGATGCGTGGGTGTGGAGAGAAAGAGAGAAAAAGGGGAACTTATATTATACAAAGCTATAATTCTACAAATAAATACCACCAGGGGTCGTGGTCGTCACGGCTCAACTGAGTAGCATAACTTGTACTTGTCTCATGGTTCTACTCAATACTCATACATTGGAGTTTCTAATCTTTAGTATAACTGAGGTTAGGTTATGGTTCAACCAAGGGAGCACCTATAGTTCTTCCTTGGTGGGCCCATCTAAGCACCCCTCTTGTATATGGTTCCTCAACGGGTAGAGATGCAACTATGATCATACCAAGTAAACTTATCACGACTAATTACCCCCTTCCTACCCTTTTTCCCTTATCCAAAAAAGCAAAAAAGAAAAAAAAGGGTCTAGTTAGTCCATTAGTGGCCCACCTACATCATAAGGTGGGTCATACCTCGTGTCTAAACGGGCTACCTAGTAAAGCTCTTATGCAAATTACCATAAGAGTAGTGCTATTTCACTCGTATTCCCTCACCCACTTACATTTGACAGTTTCTTTTGTTTGCATATTGGGCTCACATGATAGCTTTTATCTATCCGCCACTTTTGACACATAAGGTACGTGGGTGGTAAAAGCTAAGTGATAAAAAGTGGGTGAAATAGCATTTTCCTTACTAGAAAACTAAATTAGTGATTGAAGAATACTTAATGATGACCCTAGTGGATGACCTAACACTATAGAGTGTAGGTCTCAAATGCCCTAAAAGAGTTTGAGATCCAGTTTTGAGACCTATACTTTGCAAGTGCTTGGATTACTAATTTGGTCATTTAGCATATATTGTTCAATCTTACTGATTGTACTACTGTTGCTTTTTCCAGGCAAGAGGTTCATTGGTCATGTTTGTAGCTTCTTTCTTAACTTTCATGACCATTGGTGGATTCCCTTCATTTGTGGAGGACATGAAGGTATAATGTGTTTATAATCTTCCAAAATGTATATGTTGATTTGATGCATATTAAGTTCTCTCTCTCTCTCTCTCATGCTTTATGTTTACTTTTATTTTTTTGGAGTAAAATACACAACCCGCCTAGTTTCACAAAACCTCCTTAATCTTTTAAACATAACAAATAACTTGTAAACTATTAAATTGTGACACATAATTTACCCTCTACTATCTTCTTGTCAATAGGAAATTTGATAGAACTATATCGTCTAAACATCATGTGACGCAATTGAACAAATTTAATATCTAAACTAGATCGGACTTTTTAAATTAGTTTAGGCATTAAATTTGACAAAAATAGATCATGAATTTGATTAAAATTTGACCCCCAAAAAAAAAATGCATTAACTTTGACAAACAAGGCAAAGTAATACAATTTAATATTTCAGAGGGTTATATATGTGTTCAGTTTTAAAATTCAAGAGGGTCTTGTGAAACTGGACCTTTAGTTCAACAGCATTTCTTGCAATTTACCTTATTTTTTCTTTGAATATCATCCCAGTAATTATTACATATGTTAAAGGTGTTTTTTTCCCCCCTTTTGGTCTCTGAATAAATCCAGGTGTTTGAGCGAGAAAGATTAAATGGCCACTATGGATCTACCTCTTTTGTGGTTGGCAACACAGTTTCTTCCACGCCATATTTGCTATTGGTTTCAATAATTCCTGGATTAATAACTTATTATCCTACCGGACTTCATGAAGGATTTGGCCATTTTGTGTACTTTGCGTTGGTGCTTTTTGCTTGTATGATGTTGGTTGAGAGCCTAATGATGACCGTCGCAAGTATTGTGCCCAATTTCCTTATGGGTATCATTACCGGTGCGGGAATTCAAGGGCTAATGATATTAGATGGTGGGTTCTTTCGATTGCCGAATGATATTCCCAAGCCCTTTTGGAGGTATCCATTCTACTATGTTGCTTTCCATAAGTATGCCTATCAAGGAATGTTCAAGAACGAGTTTGAAGGACTCACATTTCCTAATAATCAAGCTGGGGCGCCACCCACCATCAGCGGCGAAGAGATTTTGCGAGACTGGTGGCAAGTGGAAATGGGTTACTCGAAGTGGGTTGATCTTGCCATCTTGCTTGGGATGGTAGTTTTGTATCGGCTTCTGTTCTTGGGTATTCTCAAGACTACTGAAAAGGTTAAACCTCTTGTCAAGGCTTTTTTCACGTCACAGTCTAACAAGCAAATGAAACAAGTCATGGTGAATCCTTTTGCTACACCTTTACATGAGACAAAACCCTAATGTATTGTCAATATAATTGACAATGTTGGAAAGCATTTATGATTATATTTACTTCCGAGGATTAGATTGCTGCCCGCTTGTTGGTCAATTGAATCACTCATTTATTAGTCCCATCAATATAATTGTAAGGTTGTGTTCATTATAAGTGAATGAGGGAGGAAATGGAATGGTTAATCAAATAAAAAAAGTGATTAGTTCGTTGTCTAAGAGAATGGAATCGTTAATCTATTCTACCTATAAAAAGATGAATGTAAGAAAAACTTTTGATTGACTAATATATCCTTATTTTAATTTTTAAATACACAACTACCCACCTTTCTGTATATATAGGAAATATAGTAATATGGAAACTATAATTTTAAAACACATACCTTAATATATTCTAAAACACATACCTTAATATATAAAACACAAATAGGAATTCAAAGGAAACCTTAAATCAAATACTCCATTTAATACTATACATATAATCCTAAAACATGTTGACTTCGTATCTCCCTCTTCCTCTTATTCTCTAGCAAATGAGAATGGCTGTTAGAGGCACACCTACTTCCCAGCGTAGTCACAAACCAAATATCCACATCATGGAGACGATACCGGATCTCAAGGGGCTGTTGCGTGAGTATTTTATACTTTTATTATGTATTTCTTAAAATTTTGTGAGAATTCATATAATGCTGAATTTGTTTGTGGTTGAGGGTGGTTGTTTTCGAGGATTTTGGGTAAACTAGAAAAACCCTTGAATGTGTTTTGATTGTAACGTAGAAATTGTTGGAATGGGTCATATATGTATATGATAATTATTATTATTATTTTGCTTGAATTTGGTTGTTGATGGGAAGGGAGAGGGAAAAAGAAAAACGAAAAAAATAAAATGAAAATCTCGATCTCCACTCTCTTTTCAATTTCTAAGTAAACAAAAAAAATGTAGATGATGATACCATATAAAAATAAAATTGAGAATTTTTTTTTAGAAAAAGTAAGAAAAACTATATTATGAGGGATCAATTTCACTTATTAAAAAAATAAATTAAATAATATTTAAAAGCATCAAAAATATAAAATATAGAAAATAAAAATAAAATAATTATGTTTGCTACTTCCCTTTGAAATGCACATCTCAAATTGAAGTAGCAAATTGCCACAGCCCACGTAAGGTAGCAAAAGACAGATTTGTTACTTTTTTTTTTTTTTTTTTTTGGCTACCTCCCTCAAAGATGCTCTTGTATCACATATTAAATTATATTATATCTATACTACCTATAAAATTTTATACTCTAGAAACACTTTTGATTGACCATTAGATCATTATTTTAAATTTTAAATATTTATTTGCCTCCCATATTTAACCAATTAAGAATGTTTTATATTTAACCAATTAAGAATGTTTATTTTCTAGCAAAAAAGAAGGAAAAAAGATAACACAATTTATGTTCACTTCATAAATTCTATATAGCCTCCACTACTACGCATGTGTTCTAACTAACTTCTTATTCCTTTCATAACTCCTAACAATTGAAGGAATTTTGACCTATTGTGTTGAGCGTTTATTCTAATAAGTTAAATTAACACAAAAGTAACAAATAATTAGATTTTCATGTTCAATATATATATATATATATATATAATTTATAAATTTTTTTTATTTAAATAATATTCATGTGAAACGCACGTGTGCCCATATCTAGTCAAATAAAAAAAGTGATTAGTTTGTTGTCTAAGAGAATGGAATTGTCATTCCATTGTAGGGGTAAGGAGGAAATAGTCATTCCCTCCTAAACCAAAAAAAATTGTCATTTTTACTTTTTAAGGAAAATCATTAAAATTAGGTCTCATCTAATCTTTTATCTAATATTTTCCATTTTATTTCTACTCTTTACCAAACATTAGAGTGGAGTAACCATTCCTATTCCCTTTCCATTCCCTCTCTATTCTATTCACTTCAGCCTAAGTCATAACGTGATTCTTCATTCCTCTCTCCCGAAGTTAGTGCACGTAGATATTGATGAATTGCCCAACTTGCTTTTAGCAAGAAAAACGGTGACAGACATTGTTTTGAACAATTGTTAAGGGAGATTTAGGCTCAAGTCTACTAATTTCTAACACTTCCTTTACTTAGTTTTCCAATTAATAAGAAAAACAGAAATCTAACTTTGAACTAAGGTTGTTAATTTCCCCAAATAACAACTCAAGATAATTTTCTTTCTTGGAAAAATAATACCCATTTGATAGTGTCCCATTTCTTTATTAATAAATATGATATATATTATTTTCAGCCACATTTTACGCATTTTATTGGGTATTTTAAAAATAATATCACTATAAAAATATATTCCAAGCAAACAAGTTTTTTTACACATCAAATGATGTTTCACGTATACATTTGTTTGAATTTGAATAGTGTAGGTATGGCAATATATAGAACAAATTGTTTTTTTTATAGTACTATTAAAGTCTTATCTATTATTGAAACTCTTAAACCATGTTTAATGGCCAGTTAAAATGGTTGTGTTAATGGCATGGTCATGTTATGTCATAATAGAGAAAATTTAATATCAATATGTGGGTATAATTTAATATCAATGTTGTTACAGTCTTACATGACTTTTAACTTGAGATCACACTAATAAGTAAAGAGATTGCTATTAGACTATCATGTTGTTGGCGAAATTTTTAAATTAGGAAAAATTAGCCATTAGTCCATAATTAGATAAAATATTAACAATTAGTCAAGTAAGAGTTTTTCCAACTCAATTAGTCAATGCAAGTGAAGCCCATTTAGCAATTAGTCACCTTTTAAAAATTAAAAAAAAATCATCGGTTTACTATTATTATTACTAAGGGCACTCGATTTTACTTTATAACATATGCGGAAAAACGTTACTTTTTTACACACCTTGAAATGAGCAGCATCTCCCACAAGCATGCAACTCACATGAGCAACTTTTTTCAAAAATTAAAATACACATTAGCAACATTTTTAAAAATGTGAAATGAGAATGAAGAAGAATGGAGAAGTCATGGACAATAAATATTATTGTTTTTGGCATGTACCTAATTAGTCTCATTGCCTATCGATCTGACTCTCCTCAAGCAACCCATTATTACAAAAGTTCCAACCATGCTCACCCTCCATCCCGTTCAGCCCATACAAAAGGCCCAAACCATATCGCAGCCTCTCAGCCCATTTATTCTAGCATCCTTTAGGCTACGTTTGGTTTGAGGAAATGGAATAAGAGTGGAAATGGAATGAGAATGGGAATGGAATGGGAAAACTCATTCTATACCTAATGTTTGGTAAGGGGTAGGAATGGATTGAAAAAAAAAAAGTGGGGCCTACTTTAATGATTTTCACTCCTTCAAAGTTGGGAATAGCCATTCCTCTTTGTTTGGGAAGAAATGACTATTCCCTCTAAGGAGAGAATGGACCCTTACAAAAGAACGGTCATTCAATTTCCTTGTGCCACCAAACACTCATTTTTTTTTATTTTTTTTTTATAGAAATAGAATTATTATTCCATTCCCTCAAACCAAACTCAGTCTTAGAGTTTAGACTTACCTTGTTGGAGACAAAAAAAATTTTTGTGGATCCCCTTTTATGTGAAGATGGTTAGATTTACAATGCATAGAAGCCACATGTGATATCACAAAATCCATGTAATATCCCAAAAAAGAATTATATAAAGTTTTGGTTATATTGGTATTGAATTATCATTTGGGAAGTAGAAATGTTATTAACGATAGAATTATTATTATCATGGCTAACTTGTAGTTACATGATTTTAAGAGTTAATTGCATAATGTTGCATGGTTTGTTTGAGGTGGCAACATCCCATCCTATGTTGCATGAATTGGTTGTGGCAACACCACATTTTTAGTTTGCATAAGATACAGATAGGTCGCATGATTTTAAATTTAGAACTGATATATAACTGACATATGGCATGGTTTCTTCATCATAATGAATGTGGAAGGATGAATCACCACGCCAATTGACTATAAATTGAACTATTTGCAAGTTGCTATAAGTGAAAAGTTGGGAGCTGTAATGAGAGAAAAAGAGAAAATAAATTCAGGAAGGGAGTCTTGCTAATTCTTGTGCACATTCATGAAGGTTTTGAATTCACAAAGGATATTAGATAGGGGATTAGATTATTGTAAGATAAATGATAGATGTTTTGATGGATATATTGAGCTTTGATTTATGTAGGGCGATCGATAAATATCCATAGTGGTATTTTTTATGTCATGAGATATGATAATTGATTTTATTGATAGTCAAATATTTTGAGATGATATTCAAGGTATATATATAATTGAGTATTTTAATAAATTTTATTTACAATTTTTGTGATATTTGAAACTTTATTTACTGTATAAGAATTTTTTTTTTTTAGTAGGCAGGGTTTGCTTACTCCAATTTTTTTCAGGTTATTATATATTGTTGAAAGCACGTAGTAAAAGAGAGGTCAAGATTTGGATACAGTATCGTGTTGATTTATTTTATTTATTATTTGTATAAATTTGATATAAATTATTTAACCAATGTAATATTGATGAATTTTTGGGTCAGCCATAAGCCCATAGGTTTCCCAGCAGTATAATATTTTGTAATGTCAAAGAAAATTTCATTTTTTGGATAAATTTTATTTCTTATGAAGCTCATAAATTTGAACGTGTTTTCATTAATCACATTAATTCAAAATTCAGGGTGAGTATGTGACACTCCACACCATCTATTTGCTGCAATTAAAGTGATTTCAAGTATATTTCATAACTTTACATACAGTATACAGTTCTCCACTGGTGAGTCTATTTTCCTTAATTATAGATTTGGGTCTCTGTTGTAGTGGTTTCACCATAACAGTCATGGTGATCTAAGTATAGAAAACCAAACATAGAAAAAAATAAAAATAAACAAATAAAGAACTAGGAAGCTCCCGGCGAAGAACGACAGCGATTTGACATTGAAACCTGGAGGGGGGTTGTTGGAGGGCTCGTCGGACGGTGATCGGCGTCAATCTACTGCCTCCCCCGCTTGGTTCCTCCATGGGTGGGTATTTTGCAGATCACTTGAGCTTGGATTGGGGGTATGGATACGGATGATTTTAGTTGTAATGGGTGTGGAGATATCGGGTGAGATGGAGAAGATGGTGGTGGATCTCATGTGATGAATGATGATGTCGTGTTGGGGTTATGGTAAGTGTATTCATAATGGTGTTTTTGTCATAAAAATGCAAATCGATTAAATGAGTTAAAAAAATTAAATAATAAAAGTTTGTTGACTAATTGTTAATTAAGTCTTATTTGTTTAATTAATGGCCAAATCCCAAAAATTTTAAATCATATCTTTAACACACGAGTATCCCAACAAGAGCAGCCCTCTTTATTCTCTAAACTCTCCCACCTTAATGTTTGAAAACTCGAATCCGAGACTAATTTGTAGATAGGAGGAAATTCAACTGACGCAAGATGACTGAAAACAATGAATTAAACAAGAGACCCTCACACACACCAACCGATGTGGGACAACTCACTTTTTCAAAGTCCTTTTTTTGGTAACACGGAGAAACAAACACATATATCACACCTTGATCCTTCCAAAAGTCAAGTCCTTTAGGTGTGATATATAATTATATACTTTTGTTTCATTATATTAAAACAGAAAAAAAATAATAATAATAAATAAAACACCCTCATCAAACTTTTCTCAACCTCGTATGTTGAGATTCTATGATAGTTTATTATTTGTTGGGTGATGCTATAAGAAGCAACTTTCTATAGCAACACTTATACAACAACTGACGTGGACATTTCACATCAGCAAAAAATTGAACGGTTGTGAAAAAAAAAGAAAAAAAACCTCCGCGATAAAACCACTTCACCCTCCCCTCCCTTCTCCCTCACCCTCTCCCTCCATCCAAAAGGAAAAAGAAAGTGTGAACCCCAAAAAATGGCCTACATAATCGAAAAGGAAAATGAATTGAAAAGGAAAATGAGTTGCCACCTTATTTTTCAAAAGAAATAAGGAAAACCTTAAAAACCTTTTGCTTTAAGAAAACAATTGAATGATTCCATATTTAAAAAGGAAAGACAAAAATAGTCTTTTTGGAAACCAAAGAAACGAGGGATTCGGAGGCTAAGTTATGACATGGGAAAGTTCTAAACAAAGCCTACAAGCACCCATGTCACCTTAACGATCTCTTAGTTTATTTGAACTAATTTAAAGTCTTATCATACAAAAATCAGCATATATTATCTCCAGACAATATGCATATCATTAATCCATCCATCCATTCACAAATAAAATAAAGAAAATAAAGAAAAGAAAGAAAAATTAGGATACTTGGATCTTAGGACAGACTTGAACCTCAAAACGAGCGCTTACGTACCATGTATGAAAATATGTGGATCAAATTTCACGTAGTTCGAAAAGAATAAGGTTATCATCTAATATGGACCTATGATAAAAACCCTAAGTTTCCTCATTTGAAAGATAAAGAATTTGATAAATAAACCAAGTTTGAAATTAAACAATTTTCACGAGATAGAAACTTTAAGAAAAATGTACTTTCTTTTATGAGGAAACTTTTGGAAATTACCATATGTTCATATTAAGAAATCACCCTAAAAGGGAGAAGGGAAAGAATAAGAAAAGAGAATTAGGACACTTTCATACCCTACTTAACTTGTGCAATTATTTCCAAGTAATAGTAAAATTAAGCAATAGTAACCTTATTTGCAATAAGGCTATATATATATATATATATATATATATATAGTTATGTTTCCATCAGCACATATTGATATAAGTTATATCAGCACCATGCATTGGGAGTTCTACCCCTTGCATTGGTCCAATAAACCTCATATCACACTAATGCACAAGGTACAACTCCCAATGCAGGTGTTGTTATAAGTTATATCAAAACATGCTTACCTGATCATCATCCTATATCTATATATATATATATATACACACACACACACACACACACATATATATTTTGCGGATAAAAAATTCAGAAAACTGTTTTCGTGAATACGTTGCCAATATATTTTTTTATTTTTTGGTGTGAGACTCAGAGATCAATTTTTTTGGTTCTCAAAGTACGCTACCAATTAAGTGTCCTTGATACGGCAAAAACTTCCATGTAACTGTGATATAGTCAGTTGGTATCACAAGTCAATTAGGTTCAAGCAAAGTGGGAAAATGGGACCAACAAGTATATTGACATTCGCACTTTACTTAAACCTGATTGGCTTGTGATACCACCTGACCATATCACAGTTACATGGAAGTTCTACTCCCTTGATACATGCTCAGTTTCTTCTCAAAGCACCAGCCTCATTTGATTCACGTTTTGAAAAATACCTCCCGCTCTTGGGGAAAAAAATTAAAAGGAAAAAAGGGGAAGAATGAAGTTGATTGACAGGAAACACGTTGCCTATTTTTTAGGAAATGTCAAAAGGCTAATTTTGTGTGGTTTGAAATAATTGGACTTAGATTAAAACTTTATTTCTAGTAAAGTCTAGGATATCATTAATCATTAACAATAATTAAAAAAAAAAAGAAAAGAAAGAAATAATAGGACCTTCACTCCCCTTTCTTTCCCCTTAAAACCATAGTAGCATTAAAAACTTACATAGTATGGTAAGGATAAAATCATTGTTCACTTCACATGAACTAATATGAAGAACCCATATGATGGCATTGTAACTTACCACTCTTTTTATAATACCTAACACGATATAGGTAAATTTATTGCTCACTCCACATTAATTCAATTCCAATTTGATTTGTTAATTAGCTCTTACTCTAGTGCGATGATCAAATCATGAGTGGACATAACTAAAATTTCGGAACTCGATTATTAGTAACGTAAAGCATGCTGAATTTAGATTACGAGAAGATACTTGAAATTGACAATGAATTCAGAAATTCAGTTAGAAATTAAAAACTAAGCCAGCCTTCATTTATCAACTTAGCTGAAAAACTTTTTTAAAAAATGAAATTCTAACAAAAAAAAACCAAATCGAATATTACAACCTTCCGACGGATTCGGAATGTTCAACGAGGGATGTAATGGACATTTACATGGGACAAACCGTGGCGCCTAACCGTGGCGCCTGTGATTGTGATTGGTGCATGTTTAAGTCATACCACGTGAATACGGCAAATTAACATAAGTGAAGCACGTGAGGCTGCCTGCCAATTCAATATAAGGACTGTTTGTCCTTTCATAACTGAGGCGTGTAGTATTTCGTTTTACCAAATGGACGTGAAAGCTACTAAAACGTGTAACACGGCGGTTCCCAATCCTAAGGCTGCATTTGGTTTGACGGAATGAAATAGGAATACCTATTTCATATTAATGTTTGGTCAGATGAGAGAATGGAAAGAAATGAAAGAGGTAACTTTTAATGATTTTAATTCTTTAAAATGTAAGAATAGCTATTCATTTTGGCTTAGGATGGAATAGTTTCTCTCCTTTGAAAAAATAGAATCCCACAAAAGAATGGTCATTCCATTCCCTTTAGTTACCAAACACCCTTTTTTTTTTTTTTTTTTAATTTTTTTTTTTTTTTTTTTGTAATGGGATTATCATTCTATTTCCTCCCTCATTCCCTCACAACAAACGTAGCATAAGGGTTTGCTCAATTGACGAGGGACTATTTCTTAGACTGCGAAAGTCTTGAATTAGATTCTTGCTAAATCTTTTGAGGCTATTCATATAAAATTTCATGGTTTTCATGAGTTTTAGACTTACTAATTCATGTGATGTGAGGTCTTATTTGAATCGGAGTTTGCCCATAGGTTTCCTTGTCATATTTCATTATCTTCTTCTTCTTTTCTTTTTTTATTTATTATTTATTATTTTTTTATTTTTTTATTTTGCTAAGTTAGCATGCATTTTGTCCTTGTACAATTGATATATTTTTTTTTAAAGGATGGTGCTATATAAAGCACTCTTTGTGTAACACTATGTACAGCACCCAACCATATCAAGAAAAGGGATATCTGATAAATAAATTGATAGAGTTTTGGTTCACACATATAATGCCACTTAAGGTGCTATATTTTGATACTGCACATAAGGTGCCATGCATAACATTTCCCATTTCTAAAGTAGGAGGAAGTATGGTTTGAATGGCTAACCTCATAAGTTTCATCGGAATATCATGATTTATATTTGTTTTGTTTTTGGTATTTTGGTACGTCGCTGTGCTATCATGATAAATGCTTGTGATTGTGTGAATATGGTTTACCTAAAATCCAAAACAGATCGATGTAGTTAAGGGTGGTTGGGGTCTACCTAATCCAATGGTGGTTGTGGCCAAATATGATCGATTTCTATAAAAAGATATTAAAGTGAGTAAAAGTAAAAGGTTTTACATTAAGTGTAAGTTGATCACTGCCCTATCTATATCTATATATATATATATATAGAAAATAAGATAAATTAATAAATAAATATCTATTACAATTATGAGTACTATCACAATAAGAATGGGACTAGGGAATTCCCTTTCAAAGCTTTTTAGTGCTCATACTAATTATTGTACAACGCATTATGTTCTTCCTTTCGAGAGGGGAATATGAAATCTCAGGATTCTTAGAATGAAATCTTGATTTCGAATATTAAATCTTTTTGTAAGGTCCTTGAATGCTCCATTCTTTTGGAAAATAAGCAGAGTCTAATGAAGTTGCTCAAATGCAAATTGGCCAAATGGGTGTTGGGCACTGGCTTCTCAAGTTTTTTGGACGCGAACTATTTACCTGAAGTTGTTAAGAGAGCATGCTTTAGGAATTCCTATAGTGTTTCTTAATTTCGGTTTTTTGTTTTTTTTGGCTGTTTGCGTCTTTGTTCTTTAGGTTTACTTGGCAAAAAAAAAAAAACTAAAACTAAAAAAAAAACTAAAAAACTAAGAGATCACCATAACAGAGGTTTGCTGTAAATTAGGGATGCATATCAACTATGTTGTTTGTGAATAGCTCACAAACAAGCTCAATAAGGCTCATTGGAGTTCATTCGTTTATTAAATGAGCCAATCTCGACCTTATAGTTTAAGCTCGTCTAATAAACGAGTCAAGCCCAAATTAACCAAAGCTCGACTCAATAGGGATTGTGAACACACTTATTCAAGGCTCATGAATGGACTCGATAAAATTATGATTCTTATTATAATCTTATATTAACTTAGAATTTAAATACATATTTTATAAGTCTTGACCCTTGGTAAGCCTGTAAATGAACCAAGACATTGGTGAATAGATCACGCGTGTTTTGTGGGAGGGGGAGGCTATTGCCACCACATAAAGTATTCTAAGCCCCTACTTAGTTTACACTTTTTAAGGTTTTATGAAAAACATAAAAGGTTTTTACAAATATTAGTTGTGTTATCCACTAAAAAACATCATTCTGAACAACTTTGTAAAAGAAAATTTTTCCAAAATTTGTTGTTTAAGTGGACTTTTTAGCCTTTTACAATCTCTGTTTTATTTTTACAAAATATTCCATGAAAAATGGCAAAAAACCTCCACTTAAACGACATATTTTAGAAAAAATTTCTTCTACAAAATTATTCAAAATGATGTTTTTTAGTGGACCGTGTGAGTAGTTTTCATAGAAACTTTTTATATTTTTCATAAAACCTTAAAAAATGTAAATTAAGTGAGAAGTTTAGAGTACTTTATTCGGTGGCAATAGCCTGACCCATTGTGAAAATCTAGTCACTTCATGTAGTAACCAAGATAAATTAATATGAAAAAGTGGATATCAATGCTCCTACATGAATTTGAACTTGCCACTAAAGCATCATGCTATTGAAAAGAACAATTTAATTTAAATGTCTTTAACATACACAACAAGAGTAGTCCTCCTTATTCTCTACAATCTCCCACGACAACATTTCAAAACTCGGATCTCAGACCTCTAGTTCGTAATGAAAATAAATTCCACTAAGCCATGATAGTTTTATTTCTCTTGGGATCAAGTATTTTCTCTCTCCGTCCAAAAGCAAAACAGTGGCCAAGCACCTCAAGTTGTTACCTTAAGAGTATTGGAGCAGTAAAATGTTCAAACTAATCAAAACTCATAACAAAAAAGAAAGAAAAAAACAGGGATTTGGCTATCAGTCCACCAAATATAACTTATTTACCAAATCGTCACCCAACTCTTTTTTCATCTCACTTAGTCCATTTGGCTTATAGCTGACCAAAGTACCCTCATTCTTATTAAGTTATTTATTTATCCCTCTCTTCACCTACCCTTCTCCATCCTCTACCCCAAAACCACTCCATCACCATCTCTATCTTCTCAAACCCCAACCCAAACAACAACTCCAGTAGTAGCTGATTTCCATTGATGTCTAACCTTCGGCAATGACGACTAGCTATAAAGTTTGTCGATGTCGAGCTCCTCCAAACTAGATCTGAAACTCACTAGATCTGGCTTCCCTACTTCCCTCCCTCTCTTTGCCTCTCTCACTCTTTTTCTCTTCTAGATCTAAACTTCAACAACGAGATTAGACTCCAATGATTTCTTCTGCCACCAGAAATAACCATTGTCACCGATGATCGCATTCCCCATAACTAGGACCCTTTGTTGGCTGCAACTCGTCTTCAAAACTTTTATTAGTACCATTCTCAACTCATCTTTAGTTCACTACTATTTGTGTAGTCTTTGGATTTGTTGTCTTTTAGGGTTAGGTGTTAAGTCTTATTCTCTGTTTTGCTTCTATTTTGCCGTTGGACCTTGGGGATTCTCTTTGTATGCTATTTACATCTTCATTAATAATATAAACTTTTTCTGGATCAAAAAAAAAAAAAAATTACCACCATTCTCATGTTTTTCTTCCAATCCTATATCCTAGTTATTTTCAGTTGGGTTCATATAGTTTTTGCCATAAGGAAACATGCTGGGAACAATCCCAGCTTTGCAAAAAGTTGTCGCGAACCTACATGCCTAAGTGAAGAAACACTATCATTAAGTATATACATCACCAAATCCTAAACTATTACAAACCCCAACTCTCGAAGTAGTAAAATTTTACTACTTTGTTGTAAAATTTATTTTGTAAAGTAGTAAAATTTTACTACTTTACTATAAAATTTACTATTGAAGTAGTAAAATTTTACTACTTCAGAAAGTAGTAAAATTTTACAGTTTTATGAGTATTACGTTAAACTATGTCAAGTAGTAAAATTTTATGATTTTAATTTTTTTAATAATTACTGTGTGGAAATATCTCTGAACCGAGGTTTCAGCTCGGGATGGAAGGTTCAGGCCTGAAACGCTGACACGTGGCGAAGATTGCTCGACCAGGCCAACCACAACGCACGTGATTCAACTCCTAAGGTCCAACTCGGGGCAAGGGGTTAAATCACTTCGCTTGACACGTGGAAGGCCCTCACGCTAGGACCCGCTGCAAAGCACGTGATCTTCCAACTCGGGACCTGACCTTCACCTCGGGACACCTCTCTTATGACTCACACTACAATCCAAATCCTACTACAGTCCAAAACTGTCCTAGCAGCTGTAATTCCTGACACAGCAGTTACAAGAAACCACGGTTCCCTGGCCAACCATAGTCAATAAACTATGGTCAGACGGTTATGGGTAAACCATGGTCAGATCTGACCTAACCCAAGCAGTTATCTGACCTCACATGGTCAGTCCGTACAGGTGGGTATAAAAAGAATACGATACAGCCTAATTTGGTAAGCTACAGTACCCTAATTCTCTGAGATTCCTCTTCTTCCTTGCCTCATTCTCCCCAGTACAGCTTTCTGACTTAAGCATTGGAGAGGGCACGGCCAAAACCCACCTTGGCCTACCCTCTGACCCGTTTTCCAAGCTTGTGATTGTAGGTCCAGGCGAGGGAGCAAGCTCCATCATCAACACGTAGTCCGGGGAGCAGATTTTACCCCGTACAATTTGGCGCCGTCTGTGGGAACCATCGCGATAAGATGGCTACACCACCTCCGCCCACCTTTGGGCGAACCAGATCTGGAGCGAACTTTACTCGCGTAGACCAAGCCATTACAGGCGATGCTGGGAAGCGAGCAGAAACCCAGCCTTCACAGACCAACCCGCCATTGCTTGCGGCGGGAACCAGTCAGCTTCCTCCGATTCAGCCACATCAGATCTCCCCTGAAATGTCCGCTGTTCTGCATTCTCTCGATGACCAGCCTGTTTTGAAAGCCGCCTTCGATAAGGCTGTGACAAACAACCCCAACCCAACGGCAGTAGTGGAACTGATTGCAACCATGCAATCGGAGATTCAATCGGCGCAGCTCGCAAAGCTGAATGCAGAGCAAAATTATCACCGCTACCTCCAGCGGACTTTTGCCCCTCGCGGAGTCAATGTCGTCGCCGAGGAGGCTAGCCAAACCAGTCCACTCCGTCGCACTAGGCATCAAGAGAGTTCACCCAGGCCCGGGGCCTCGCACCACCACCACCGCAGCAGACATGACGATCAGCCACGATTAACTGATCCAGAACAGAGACATTTGAGAGGGGGAGATGAACAACATCATGCGCTGATTCAGAGGTCCCCAGAACGCAGTTCAAGGCATTCAGACCATGCGCGAAGGTGGAATGAGGACCACCCAAGACCTCGCTCTCAGATGCGTTCTGGGCACGAAGTTCACAGAGAGGAGAGACGCTATCACCGGTCTCGGTCTCTTGAAAGAAGGGGGGAGAGAAGTACTGGGGGGACAAGCAGAAAGCACTCTCGGTCACCCAGGCGTGAAAGAAACGAGGAAGAAGCCTCCAAGAGACACCGGGGTAACCAGAGTAGAGGAGGAGAGAGACCTGAAAGCCTTGCTGTGGCTCGGAGCCCATTCACACGATGGATTCAACGGGTCCCAATCCCACGAGGGTATTCCGAGATAACTTTTACTCTTTACTCTCTTTCAATAGACCCCGATCATCATTTGAATTATTACTTGCAACGTATGTCGTTATATGCCGGAAATGAGGGTTTTCTCTACAAAATATTTCCTATGAGTTTGGGGGAAGTGGCTCTAAAGTGGTGGGCCAAGATCCCAGATGAATCTATTGACAGCTGGCACGAACTGAGCAAGCTGTTCAAGAAAAGGTTCATCACTAGCTGCAAATTCCCGAGGACCATGCAGAACCTATATGAGCTGAAACAGAAAGATGGGGAAGGACTTCGGGAATACTCTCAGAGGTTCTGGGAGGTCTACAATGAGATTGACGAGCCCATTGAGAAGAATGCAATGGATCTGTTTCGTCTCGGGTTGAGGAAGCCATCACCTCTGTTTAAGGAGCTCACTGTCAATCCCCTCAGAAACCTAGCCAAGCTACTCTCCACTGTAGCCAATTATTCCAAGTTGGATGATTTTTACACCCCACAGTCTGCCAAAGCTAGCGAAAAAGATGACAAGAAGAAGGACTCCAGGCCACAAAGAGACAATCCCCGAGGAGAGAAATCTAGGCCACCCACCAATCCAAACCAGGCCATCTTCACTGTATTTACTCTCCCCATCTACAAGTTAATGAAGGCACTGGAGAATAGGGACTTCTTCCAGAAACCTCGACCTATGTTCGCGGAGCCCGAGAAGAGAAATAAGAAGTTGTTTTGCAGCTACCACAAGGATCATGGCCACAGGACAGAGGACTGTAAGGTTCTGAAGTACAACCTCGAGGCCTGGGCCAAGGAAGGGAAGCTCGATGAATTTATAGTCCGAAAGGACAAAGGACAGCCATCCGAACAGAAAAAACCCGAGAACAGGGCTCCTCAATCCACTCAACCAAAGATCCTCGGGAGGATTGATATGATCACCGGAGGATATGAGGAAACCGCCCTGTCAACCAGCCAGCTTAGGGCGCAATATAGGATGGCTTGTCAAAATGCTGAAGTCAGTGATATTGGGGACGAGCCAGTACTACTACCTCAGAGTGAGGGAGAAAATGGAGAGAAACTACTTTTCTTCGGGGATGCCGAGACTGATGGGACGATGCGCTGCCCGCACAATGATGCTCTAGTTGTCCGCATGCTCATAGGGAACTACGACGTGGGCAAAGTCTATGTGGATAACGGGGCATCTGTGAACGTCATGTTTCAGAAGTTGTTCAGTCAACTCGGGCTTAAGGACTCCGACCTGAAGCCCTGCCACGTCAGCTTGAAGGCTTTTAATGGCAACATGACTTTCCCATTGGGACAGATAACGCTCCCAGTTCGGGCAGGGCCAGTGCAATCCATGGAAACGTTTGTGGTGATCCAGGAAAGGTCAGCTTACAATGTGATACTCGGGCGACCCTGGATTCATGCCATAAAGGCTGTCCCATCCTCCTACCACCAATCTATCAGGTTCCCAAGCCCAGAAGGAATTATGGAGATAAAGGGAAACCAGGCGGCAGCCAGGGAGTGTTTTCTGGCAGAGTATGCAGGCCACTCAGCACCTTCCGAGGACAAACTGAAGTCCAAGGTCCCACGCCTTCCCAGTTCGGGAACTGGCAAAATCAAAGCCCCGAGGCAAGAGCCTGAGCAGAAGAAAAAAGCTAAGATTGATGAGGTCCCCTTGTAGCAACGAAAGGGAGAACGGCCCGGAGTAGAAGAGACAGCTCTGGAGCCCGCAGACAGAACAGGGGAGGAGTTAGTAAAGAAAATAATCAATCCTGATGATCCAGAGAGGTTTTTCTGGATAGGAAAGTCATTAATTGAAACCGACGCAGCAGAGCTGTTCGAGTTTTTGAAGAATAACATCGATGTATTTGCTTGGTCACCCCATGAAATGCCAGGAATCGACCCCAGAATTATTACTCATGAGCTGCAAGTTAACCCGAATTACAAGCCAGTGGTTCAGAAGCAACGAAGATTGTCAGATGATAGAGCCGAAACAGTTTCTGCCGAGGTCGATAAGCTCTTGAAAGCAGGGTTCATCAGAGAAGTAAAATACCCGAGTTGGCTGGCCAATCCTGTATGTGTGAGAAAGAAGACAGGGGACTGGCGAGTCTGTATCGATTTCACGGACCTCAATAAAGCGTGCCCAAAGGACAGTTTCCCCTTGCCTAAGATTGACCAACTTATAGACTCTATCTCGGGGTATGAGAGACTGAGTATATTTGATGCCTACTCGGGCTACCATCAGATTCCCATGGCAGAACACGACCAAGACAAGACGGGGTTCATTACTCCTAGAGGAACGTACTGCTACAAGGTGATGCCGTTCGGGTTGAAGAATGCAGGGGCCACCTACCAACGTCTTGTTAGCAGGATGTTTGAAGGACTGATTGGCAAAAACCTTGAGGCGTACGTTGATGACACTATTGTCAAAAGCAGCTCAGAGAAAGATCACCTAGCAGACCTAACTGAGGCTTTTGCCCGACTCAGGGAGTATGGGATGAAGTTAAATGCGAAGAAAAGCTCATTTGGAATAGGCTCGGGAAAATTCCTGGGTCACTTAGTTTCAAGAAGGGGGATCGAAGCAAATCCAAGTAAGATTGAGGCGATAAGAACCTTACGTACTCCAACAACGGTCAGGGACGTTCAACAGTTGAACGGGATGGTGGCAGCACTCAATAGATTCATCTCGAGGTCATCAGACAAATGCCACCCATTCTTTCAAATACTGAAGAAGAGCACCAACTCGGGATGGAACACCGAATGCCAAGAGGCTTATCAAAAGTTAGTGGCTCATTTAGAAAAATTGCCCACCCTGACCCACCCTTACCACGAGGAACCTCTTTACCTCTATCTTGCTGTTTCAGCTCATGCACTCAGTGGCGTTCTTTTAGCCCAGCGCGATCTTACCCAGGCACCAATCTATTATATTAGCAAAACACTATTAGACGCTGAAACCCGTTATCTGCCCCTCGAAAAACTGCTCCTAGCCCTTGTCACAGCCTCCAGAAAACTCCAACACTACTTCCAGTCTCATCCTATCATCGTCCTCACCAACTACCCACTGAAAGATGTGCTCCGCAGAGCTGATTTGTCCGGACGCGTCTCGAAGTGGGGGGTAGAACTCAATGCTTACGACATTCACTTCCAGCCCCGACCTGCCATAAAGGGGCAAATATTGGCTGATTTTTTGGCTGAATTCGCGGATCCTACCTCCAGTTCGGGACAGACAGCATTCAACTCCTCTCTGCCCGAACTGGGGGGGAAAGACAATATAAACACAGAGAAGAGGAAGAGATGGGAGCTCAAAGTGGATGGTGCATCTAATGCGAAAGGTGCAGGTTTGGGAATTGTACTGACAGATCCCGAAGGAGAAATCATCGAGCAAGCAGTGAGACTTATGTTCCCAGCCTCAAACAATGAAGCAGAGTATGAGGCAGTTGTGGCAGGACTAGGGATGGCCCAAGCAATGGGGGTAAAAGAGCTGACAGTATACAGCGACTCCAGTCTCGTGGTTAACCAGTTAAACAAAGAATATGAAGCCAAAGACGAAAGAATGGCTGTGTACATGCACAAGGTATGGGAATTGGCTGCGAAGTTCATCAGTGTGGAGTTCAAACGCTTTGTGAGGGATCAGAATAGACATGCAGATGGCTTGGCTGCCCTGGCCGCAGCGTTGGAAACAAATACCCCTCGAACCATAAATGTCGAAGTGTTGCAAGAGCCCAGCATCGGGACAGAAGATCTCATTTCGGACATTCATTCTTCGACTCCGAGCTGGATGGACGAGATAACTGCATATCTACAGAGGGATGAACTACCCGAGGATCGCAATCAGGGTCACCGAATTCGCGCTAAATCAGCTCGTTTTTGGCTATCTCCCTCGGGCTCTCTCTACAGAAGATCCTACACGGGACCATATCTGAAGTGCGTACATCCAGACCAAGTGCTGGACCTGCTGGCTGAACTTCACGAAGGATCATGCGGAGGTCATGCAGGAGGAAGATCACTAGCCCATAGGGCAAACACTCAGGGCTACTGGTGGCCATACATGCAGAAAGATGCTATCAGGTATGTGAGGAAGTGCCCGAAGTGCCAGATGTTTGCTGACAAAATACACCAGCCTGCTCAGGAGTTACATCCTATATCTAGTCCGTGGCCTTTCGCACAGTGGGGGTTAGATCTCGTGGGTTCATTGCCCACAGCCTCGGGAAACAGGAAGTACTTGTTCATTGCAACTGATTATTTTACCAAATGGGTAGAGGCTATCGCGCTTGCTTCAATTAAAGATTCTGATATTATCAAGTTCCTTTGGGAGAATATCATCACACGCTTCGGGATCCCGAGAGCTTTCGTATCAGATAACGGGACCCAGGTCGACAGTAAACGAACTCGGGAATTCAGCGCAGAACAGGGAATTCAGTGGTGGTACTCTAATCCGAGTTACCCGCAATGTAATGGTCAGGCAGAGGCAACCAACAAGATTATAGTCGCAGGGATAAAAAGGAGGCTAGACAACGTGAAAGGGTCTTGGCCCGACGAGCTGCATTCTATACTATGGGCATATCGAACTACCCCGCGGAGGTCCACTGGAGAAACTCCGTTTTCTATGACCTATGGCATGGAAGCAGTTATACCAATAGAGATGGGTCTACCAGGTCTCAAAACCGAATCTTATAACGGGGCAACGAATGATCAGACTCTGTCTCAAGATCTGGATTTAGCAGAAGAAAGAAGAGAAAGGGCTCGAATTAAAATGGCATCTTACCAACAAGAACTGAAAAAATATTACAATCGAAGAATAAAGTCAAGGGAGTTCAATGTCGGAGAGCTGGTACTCAGACAAGTCAACGCTGGAACCAGAAACCCTGCAGACGGGAAGCTCGGGGCAACATGGGAAGGTCCTTACGAGGTCATCCACGTCGGGGGTACAGGTTCTTACAAACTAAAGAACTTGGAGACCGGACAAGAGCTCCCGAGATCAGTTAATATAGCTAACCTAAGATTGTTTTACCGATAGCTAAAGTTGTAATTACATTCAACGATTATTCAATACAAGTTCAGAGGTTATTCAAGAACGTCATCACTTGTTTATCATTCGAGCTAAAGGCATTTTCCCCAACAACGGGTCGAAGTCAAAAACTGCCTAAGAATGGGCACAAGTCTCACCTAATAAATGGCTTGAGCACACCGAACCTAAGAATGGGTTCACAACAAAGTCTTGCCCAAGAACGGGTCCAAGCAAAACTGCCTAAGAATGGGCACAAGTCTCACCTAATAAATGGCTTGAGCACACCGAACCTAAGAATGGGTTCACAACAAAGTCTTGCCCAAGAACGGGTCCAAGCAAAATTGCCTAAGAATGGGCACAAGTCTCACCTAATAAATGGCTTGAGCACACCGAACCTAAGAATGGGTTCACAACAAAGTCTTGCCCAAGAACGGGTCCAAGCAAAATCGCCTAAGAATGGGCATAAGTCTCACCTAACAAATGGCTTGAGCACACCGAACCTAAGAATGGGTTCACAACGAATTCTCACCTAAGAACATGTTCAACGCAACAACATACCAAGAGATGGGTCTAAGTAAACAAGGACCAACAGGTGTTCAGGTCTCCTACTCGACGAACTAAAGCCCATAGTCAGATTGGGTCTAATTATTTTCACCACAGCAACAAGAGATCTTATCCCGATAGTACATTCAAACACACAGCCAGTATGAAAATAAAAGACACATGCACAGGAGAAAGAAAAATTCTGTATTTCATTCCAATAGAAAAAGTATTACAATGGTCTGTACAGATTGGGGCATTCAGCCAGAAGAAATGAAAAAGAAAAAACAAAAGAAAAAACCTAAGTAGCTACATTCTCCCCCGAGTCCCCGACAGCCGGAGCAATGACCTCGGGAGCCGCGACGGGATCTGTAGAGACAGGCGGGACCACGGGAGTCTGAGGAAGATCAGGGATAGCCTCCGTGGTGCTCTCCGTTGCATTTACGGGTTGGTCCCCGTTGGCAGCGACTGAAGTGTCATCGGGGACGTCAACGGTCCTCTCGGCTTCAATGGTGGCATTAGGCTGGGACGTGACCTCGGGACGTTCTTCCCGGCCTCATCGCCGCCAGCAACCTCCATCTCAGCTTCCCCGACATCACCTCCCTCGGGATTGTAATCCGGGGGAATATCCCTCCTTTCAAAAGGAATATCGGCAATGCCAGGAAATTGGGCAGATGCCAACTCGACCAAGGTCTCCCACGCAAATTTGTAGGTGACCTCGAGCTCGGTGGTCAACTGCCCAACGAGGGAAGCCGTCACGCTTTCCCTCTCCTCAGTCACGGCCTTCTTCACGGAGGCCTTCTCTTTCTCTACCTCAGCCTCAAGAGCCCGGACCTTACTCGCCAGCTCGCGCTTCTCCCGGGCCAGCCCATCCTGGGCGTCCTTCGCCTTCCTCAGCTCGGCCTCCAAATCTGCATAGTCCTTCCTCGTGAGTTCCAGTTTGCTGATGGCACTCTCGGCTGTAGACTTGAGAGTCTCGCATTCAGACTTTACCTTCTGAAGTTGAGACATAGCCGCACCACAGTTGGCCTCAGCTTCCCCAAGCTTCTGATCGTATTCACTCCGGACTTTGGCGAGCTCGAGTTGCAACTTGTTGTCTTCCTCCTCGAAGTGGTCGCCCGCCAGCAAGATTTGTTGGCAGCCCTACACAGACATCAGCAAGTCAAAGATCAGGATGGGACAGCAAGTAATGGAAACCACATGAGGACGGGACTTACTCGGTAAAGGCTAGTAAACCCGAAGCGGAGGTTGTCGAGGGCGGACCTCTTCCTGAAGTGCTCCATGTCCGCCGGCAACCTCATGGGGTTCTCCAGCTGCCTGAAGTTGTACTCCGCAGAGAAGGAGCTGGTAACATCCTTATCTGTGGGTACGGGGAACTGCACACACGGACAGAGACATAAAGTCAGTCAAAATTCGTGATAGACTTCCGGATGAGAGTCACAGAAAGAAGTGAAGGTTTACCTCGGGGAATTTCGCTAACAGACCAGCACGGGAAGAGGCGCTCCCACCTCCGGCCCCCGGGGCGTTGGCACCCCCCTGCTCAGGCCCTTGCACAGCGGGTTGCTGCTCGGGGACCGCAGAGGGTTTCCGGGGCTTCGTGGTAGGAACCAGTGGAGCCTTCCCCTTCCCAGTAACCTCGGGCGCCTGGGGCCTGCCCACGTCCTGCCCCTTCATGGCGCCCGACAAAAGTTTGCCACTGTTGGGGTCAGTGGACTTCTTGCCGCCATCCCGACCAGACCCAGGAACAGCAACAGCAGCAGTCTTGCCAGCTCTCTGCTGCTGCTGATTCTGCCGCTGTTGCTGCGGCTGCTGATTCTGCTGCTGCTGATTCTGCTCAGCAGCCTTCTTTTCCTGGGCCTCTTTCTCCACCGCCCTTCTCTCAGCAACCAGAGCCCTCAAATTCATCCCAGAGTCTTTCTGGGTCCTCTGGCTGCCGGAGTCTGTTCTCTGTCTCTTGGCGGGGGGGGGGGGGGACGGGAGCCTCTCCTCTCCATGGCTTGGGAGACAGTCTCCTCAGAGCTGGAGCTCTCAATGACGAAGGGGGCGCGGCGAGCCGTCTTTTCGGAGGGCCTAATCTCCTCAGCTCCCTCCCCTTCAGGTCGGAGGCGGATCCCTTCTTCCTCCTCTTCCTCTTGCTCTCCTCTCTCCAAGTCCTCTTCCACCACACGGGTCAGCTCGTCGTCAGGCTGCTCCCAATGGGGGTAACTCGCCTTCCCCCAAGTCTGGTACCGCGCGTGGTAGTTGAGCAAGGTCTCCGCCGCACGGCAACGCTGGCTGACTTGATATCCGAGCAGTCTCTCGATATCCTCTTTGTTCAGCTTGTCAGCGGGCTCGTTGGCGTGAGGAGCTGCTAGAAAGAAACATGACATGAGTATCAATATTAAGTCCAAGATTCAACTCGAGGTCATATAAAACAGAAAAAAGCAAAATGACATCGCTGATTTCTTACAGCTAGAGCCTCTCTCTCGGGGAATGATGGGAGGATCAGGGGGAAGAGTCCCATCTACGGGCCCGTACACGAAGACCACAATGTCATGAGCTCCCGGGTTGGAGTCTGGGATGTGGGTGACAAAGGGTTTCTTCCTGCGCTTGAGGGAGAGGTAAACATCGGGCTTATTTTTAAGGGCGCAGATTTTGTAATGGTGGAGGATCTCACGCACCCCGACAGAAGTCCCTGGAAGCTGGTTAAGGACATGAACCCCCATGATGATCCTAAAGGAGTTCAGCCCTAGCTGGGTTGGGACTATTCCACAGTAGAGGAGGAAGTCATTGAGAAGGTCGGGGAAGGGGACACGAACTCCACCCTCCATGAAAGCAGCAATGGGAACGGGGAGGCCATCCTTGGCATCTGACCTAAAGACGTCCTCCCCGGGCTCAGCAAAGCGGAAGCTAAACTTCCCGTCTTCAAAGCCGTATAAGGCCTTAAACTCTGCTACCTTTGCAGGGTTCCCCCTAATGTCATAAAAAGAAGACATCTGCCAAGATGAAAGGGGAAGGTTAAATGCAGGGATAACTCAACCCATGCCAGCATGTCCCGACCTAAAACTCCATGATCAAGCTCTAACAGGTATGTTACCCCTGCCCTGACAGACCCTAAAATTTTTCTAAGTGTCAGCTCGGGGAACATTCAACTCGGTGTTGGGAAAAGACTAAAAAGGACACCAAAAACTTTTTTCTCAAGTTTACCCCGAGATGGAGTTTTTCAAACCCTAAAAGGCGGGAAAATCAGTATCTTGGTGATTTGCCCCAAAAACCAGAGGAAAACCCTAGGATTGCGAAGCAAACCCCAAGAACATCTCCAACAACCGCAAATAGAAAAATACACCGAACAAATTGAAGAATAAAAAACAAAAACCAGTTATACCTTCACAAAGATCAAGCGGTGGTCAAAAAAGTTGTATCGCCGGAAAAACTGTGCGACACGGCGCTGAAACCTCCAAAAGTTGTTCTTGGAAGGGTGAAGCGAGCAAGAAGAGTGCCAGCAGAAAATAACACCGAAGAAACGGTTTGCAAAGGCAATGAAGGAGAGCAGAACGGATCTTCTCCCCCAAGCGAACGGCGTAGACAGTGGATTCCGGTGGAAAATACGGTGTTTTCTTGGAGAAGACAGAAAGAAAAAGCAGAGAAAGTAGAGAGAGAAAACGGAGAATAGGATGCAGAGAGAAAAGGCAAAGAGTAGAGAGAGTGTGCAGAAGATAAAATGAGCAGTAATCTGTTTCCCTCCAAAGACATAAGGCTTCCGGCGCATTAAATGCAGATCGTACGGTCCCAAGGCACATGACGTCAGCGCCTTGGAATACGGAAAGGCCTAACCGCCTCTTTGCCAGGTAAGCCCTAGAATGCCAAGCGGCATAGGGGCACAGGGAAAAACACTCAGCAAAACAAAATTATGACAAGTCCCAATTCGGGAATGTCATAATTTAGGGCAAATTGTGTGGAAATATCTCTGAACCGAGGTTTCAGCTCGGGATGGAAGGTTCAGGCCTGAAACGCTGATATGTGGCGAAGATTGCTCGACCAGGCCAACCACAACACACGTGATTCAACTCCTAAGGTCCAACTCGGGGCAAGGGGTTAAATCACTTCGCTTGACACGTGGAAGGCCCTCACGCTAGGACCCGCTGCAAAGCACGTGATCTTCCTACTCGGGACCTGACCTTCACCTCGGGACACCTCTCTTATGACTCACACTACAATCCAAATCCTACTACAGTCCAAAACTGTCCTAGCAGCTGTAATTCCTGACACAGCGGTTACAAGAAACCACGGTTCCCTGGCCAACCATAGTCAATAAACTATGGTCAGACGGTTATGGGTAAACCATGGTCAGATCTGACCTAACCCAAGCAGTTATCTGACCTCACATGGTTAGTCCGTACAGGTGGGTATAAAAAGAATACGATACAGCCTAATTTGGTAAGCTACAGTACCCTAATTCTCTGAGATTCCTCTTCTTCCTTGCCTCATTCTCCCCAGTACAGCTTTCTGACTTAAGCATTGGAGAGGGCACGGCCAAAACCCACCTTGGCCTACCCTCTGACCCGTTTTCCAAGCTTGTGATTGTAGGTCCAGGCAAGGGAGCAAGCTCCATCATCAATACGTAGTCCGGGGAGCAGATTTTACCCCGTACAATTACCTAATCAATATGGATATTTTTTTCGAAGATGTCGACGAGTAGGTTCCAAAAATATAATTTTTAAAAAAAACAGATATGTATATTGTAAGTTATAAGTTTTTAAAAATTATAATACTACAAAGTTAAGTTAGTTACATAGGATGCCCTTCATAACAAGAAAAGGAGTGCCCTTAGTAATAATAAGGGCAAACCAGGGATTTTTAAAAAATGTGTGATTAATTGATAAATAAGTTTAGTTTCATTAACTAATTGACTTAAAAAAACTCATACTTGATTAATTGCCAATATTTTACCAAAAAATGGACTATTCGCCAATTCCCCCCCCCCTCCCCCCCAAAAAAAAGATCATTGTAGCACTAATTCTTCTATTTGGATGAAGAAGTAAATAAAGAAAAGAAAAATACAAAGTTTATTTCTTGGATTACTCCTGATGGTAATTGAATTAATTAAACTTTAATAGATCAGTTAAAAATAAATAAAAAAGAGTAGCAAGATTAGTGATTAGAGATAATTGTGATCGAACTATTACCATGCATTTGATATGATTAGATGATAATGTAACGGTTCCTAGAATGGAAGCTATTGCTCTTCATAATAGCCTAGCTCTTAGTATCGAAGAGAAATGATACTAGAAATCTTTATACAAAAAGTAATTCAAAAATTGTAATTAATAGTCTTTGTAATTTGGAGAGAAATGATTGGTGTATCACCCGCAAGGGTAACGCAAATGACAAAGGATCACAACTCAGGAACTGTAAATCTTGAGTCCAACTCTTTCCCCTCTTACTGTTTGATGCACGAGCTTACAAATGGTTTGTTCATCACGGAAGATTAGTTTAGGCTCGCTCAATAGCCTTAGATGCATACCCCTTATTTGGCCCAAAAAAAAAAAATAAATAAGAAGAATGTTGGAAGATTATTTTAGACAATAGTATGAATATTAAAATTTATTGTCCCAAGCACCAATCCAAGAAGGGGGTAAATTAGCTTATATGTAAACTATGGAAAGTTTTTCAAATTTTAACAACTAATGAATTAATAAAAAACGTACAAGAGTAAAAAATCTAATTTGCACAAAAAATGGAGAGGGTTAGAAAGTGTAAACACAATATTTAACAAGGTTTGGCTTTCTCGCGTACGTCCTTGCTTCAAGAGTTCTTCAAGAGTTCTGCTTGAAGATTTTACAATCCACTATCACAATTTCCTTAAAAGTGGAGATCAAACATTTTACAAAGAGATCAAAACTATCTTCCAAGACAAATCACTATTTACCTCACTAGGTTCTCACAACCTTTACAATGCTAAAATTAATAAAAGTTGTTTATTATATAACAATCTCTCTCTTAGAATAATTACAACACTTAATAACTCAACACTCCTCTAATGATTGCTCAATTGAAAGCCCTTTGAAAATTAGGACTAGAATGCTCAAGAATAATGGTAAGAATTGATTAATTTTATTTGTAATGATACTCATAAATGAATTTGAATGCTTGCAATTGTATTTGTTTAACCTAATATGACTGTTGGAAGCATTAAATGTCGGGAATTAGCTGTTTGGTGGCATTAAATGCACCATTTGCTTTTTGAAAAACTAGCTGTTAGTAGTGGTAGAGACAAAAATTTGCTCTAGTAGGGTTGACTTTATTTATTTATTTTTTTTTGCCTCATCCTATAAATTAAAGAATTATATGGAGTAGTACTAGACTTCGACCCCCCCCCCCCCCAAAAAAAAGAAATAGACAATAACAAGAACAAAGAAAATTTTTTGATCAAACAAATTAAAACAAATACTTAAATATTTTTTTGATGACGTGGAATTTTCAACGGCTTGACTCCACCTCATTGATCGTTCGTAGAATTGGAGTAAACCCTAGATACTTGCAACCTCCCGCAAGTATTGAATAAGATTGAGACTTGAAACCAAGAGTTTGAAATATTACACTCCTAAGACTAAGCTACCCCTATAAGTAAAACTTAAATATTTATTGATAATAAAAGGGATATAATTATAAAGATAAACTTTTTGTGAAATAAAAGGGGTAAGAATTAACTATATGTTGGGAAAAAGGAAAGAGGGAGGGGTAAAATTAGAAAATGTGAGGGATCTAAGAAATAATCAACAAGGTCAAATTTAGAATATCACAATAAAAGTAGAGTAAAAAGGAAAAACTTTAATGGGTGAGGAGGGGCAGGTGCCCCTTCTGGCACCCCTTGTGTGAGAACCCAAGGCTTGATTCATGAGAATTTTGGATTAAGATGTGCTAAGGTAGGTTTTCGTGAGCTTAACACTTCTTTTTTGTACTAGGCAGAATTTCTTTTTATGTATGTTAAATAATTTAGTTAACTATAGTGACTTATAGTCGACTATATTATCAGGTAGAACCTCTAATTGTGCATGTTAAACAATTTAGTTGACTATAGTGACTTATAGTCGACTATATTGTCAGGCAGAACCTCTTATTGTGCATGTTAAACAATTTAGCTGGCTATAATGATTTATAATTGGCTATATTGTCAGGCAGAAGGTTATGATACTGTTCATTTGGGGAGTTTTAGTCAACTATAATCCATTATTGTCAACTATAACACGTAATTTTTACTGAAAAACAAAATTTTTTATGGGGTAAAAAGACCATTATACCCCTTAGTTGTACTCCCTTTATAAACCCAATTTCTAGAGGGTTCTCACCCATTCTTCACCTGAGAAAGAAAGAGGGGAAGAGAAGAAGAGAGGAAGAGAAGGAGAAGGGGGCGGAGACTCTACGGTGGCTCGTCGAAGCACGGTAGCCTCGATCCGATGCTGGTGAGCTCGAATCTAGCGTATTTTGGCCCGATCTACACGTCTATGGTTGTGGATTTGGATTTCTTCACTCTATTTTTAAGCTAAGGGCATTTCTTATCTTAAACCATTAATGCATGAGGGTTTTGGGTTTAAATCATGTAAAAACACATGTATTTGGCATGCTTTGCATAAATATCATGCATGTGGGCATATTTTATGAGTTTTGATAAATTTTGGAAAATCTAGGGTTTTGTATTAAACCCTATTTGGTCATATGCATGTTCCATTTCCAACCCTCACATGATTTGGGGTACAATGGGTTGATTTACATATCCTCTTTTGTTATATTCTTGTTATTTATGAAACTCTTATATGTTTAAGGGTTTAAATAGGTTGGTTTTTAAAACCTATTGGACTATTTTGTGTGGTCGAAATATTGGGGGTCATTTTTATATACATGTTTTTTTTTTTTTTTTTGAAACCATTATTTTGAAAAATGTTTGGAAAATGATTACCATAATTAATGGAGTTATTTCATATGGTTTTCAAAGCACAAAACCTATTATGTGGTTTTTTGGAAAATTTATATATAATTTTCCGGTTTATGTGAGAATTATGAAATTAATAAATGAAAAGAAAAATGGTGATGATATAGATATGGTGATGAGGGCTACTGGAGACAGGATTACTATGATCCCAAAGGAACGAGACGTCTTGTCGTGTCTTCCTATCCTTTAGTCCTGGGCTATATATGTGCTCGAATATGAAGTTACTTTTTGGTCTAAGTAGGATTATAGTGTTTCCTCATAATGAGGTTACTTTCTAGTCCAAGTGGGATCATAGTGTTTTCTCATGATGGGGTTACTTTCTGGACTCAGGTAGGATCCATAGTGTTTCCCCTTATTTTCCGCACGCGTTTGAAAGACTGGTGTTATGGATTTCCAGATATGGTGGATGATGATTATTGGCTTATGAGGTCGTGATATGATATCAGAAAATGATGGTTAATTTATTTGTAAAATGATGATTTTGATAACAAATAATTTGAGTTATTTCTTACCTCTTTAAAAAGGAAAAAGGGGTGTTGGTATTTAATGATTTAACTTCCGCAGCTTATTTCATTATACCTATATCGGTTTTATTTACTGAAAAATTTATATTGCAACTAATTAATGGTTTTGCAGGGCTCTTGAAAAATATATAAATTATGGTTTTCAAAACCTTGGGTTATTTTGGGAAAATGTTTTCCTACTTAGCGTGTAACTCATACCCCCATAGTTTTTCTTACAGGTCATATTTTCAAAATAAAGCTTGACCTGGGCTTGGGAAGCACATCAGCATGCTTGCATTCATATAGAGGATCATTGTATTATATTTCGGCTTTGATCCTAGGCATGTATTAATGTTAATTCATGACCTGTAATAAATAAATAAGTAGTCGATGCAGATGTGAATGAGACCCATGTGATTACGATACAGCTTGTAGTTTTATTTATTTTTTTGGAATATTGTGTGGATGGTTGAAAATGATTATAAATGGGTTTTCTACAGGTTTTATGATTAGTCGATAACTTGGTATGTCCTATTTTCAAACGAGAGCATGCCGGATTTTCTAAAAATGTTTTCAAAAGAATTATTTTTATTAAACTTCCACTAAGATTGGCTTTAAAATTTATTTTCTTAGTATATAACTAATGGTCCCCATTTTGGGTCGTTACACCCTGAATGTTAGGGCTTTCCCTCAAGATTTAGTCAACTAAACCTCAATAGTAGTTGACTAAACTTGGCAGAAGCCAAGAGTATATATAGTCTATATATGGCATAGTTTTAGTCGACTAAAGCTACTTTTAATTGACTAAACTAGCCAGAAATGCTAATTTAGCTTGATTTTCATGAAAATGCATCATTTAAGTCCATGCTTATCAACTTAGACCACTTGTGAATGATAAAATCAATTAATTCAATGGTCCTAAGGTTCATTTAGATCAATTGAGCAATACCATGAGCAATCATGTATAGGTAGAACCTAAAACCTCACTCATAACCCATAAATAACTTCAATGAGAGTGCTAGCCTGGTCTTAAGTGCTTCTAAGTTCATTGGCTTGCTTTCTATACTTTCATTGTGCAATGCTTTTGTGTTCTTGAAGCTTTGAGCATGCACTTATACAATTTGCCATGGTTCATGCCCTTGATCATTATAAGTTGGATAAACGTACTTTAGTTGCATGATCATTGTGCCTATGTTTGATATGAATTGAACTTTAGTACCTAACTTTAATCATAATCTTAACATAAAACTATTAAAACTAACATCAACATTTTGTTATCATCAAAGTTACAAGGCTACCCTTAGTTGAAAACTTTGAGCCCTAACAAAATTAATATTACATTTAGTAAAAGTAATAAGAAAGTTGATCTTGTAGCTAGCTAGTTTAGGTTATTCAATCTTTTAGAAGATTTAGTTGCTCGAGCCTGTATATGGAGGTGTTGGTACATGATTTCCTCATCTACCTAAAAAAGGAAATAATAAAAAATAAAAATCTAAACTCATAAAGAGTTAGGTTTAAGTCTCCTCTTAAAGTTGAACACCTTCTCTACTTGCTTGTCCAATAAAGAAAAAAAAATAGAAATCCAACTTTGTTGGAAGGTAATTTTCTCAAATTATATTTTGAGATAACTTTACGAAAGTCATCAGTTAACCAAAAAAACTTAACATACAAACCACTAATTTGTGTTGTCTACGGATCCATTTTTGCTCGTTCAATTCTGTCTATATTTGTCATTGTCAATGTCGATAATATCTTTCCTTGAACTTCACAAGATTCACTGTCTGCTCCATTATTGACCATGAAATACTTACCCCTAGCTAGAAATAAGGGATCTTTAATTTTAAAATTGTGGTTCATATTTTACATGTAGCCGCCACCCTCAAACAAATTTTTTTTTTTTGTCATTTAGCTTTGAGAAATCTAGAAAAACAACAAAAAAAAAAGACGAAAAAAATCTTCCAACTATAACTCAAACTGAACATCAAGAATTACATTATAAAGCTTCTTATGTATGTATCTCAGGTTTGTATATGTTTGTTTTCTTATAATATATAGTATTTTTTTTTTCTTTTATCCCGTTAAACAAAAAAAAAAAAATGAAAAAAAAAAAGAATTACTTATGAAAATGGATGATTATGGCTCGCTAGAATGACACTAATATGACAGGCTATTGTATTTTTTAATAATAATGAGATTGAAATCCATGGTGAATTGTCATGTAATCATATTTTTAGGGGTCGCTCTATAAACACCTCGATCTGTTATTTTCAATTCTCCCCTTTCACTTTATCCCTCACGTAAATCAAAAAATTTAAAAATTACACTTTTATTCTTTATTTTAACACCCCCAATAATATCAAAACTGTCCATATCTCTTGCCTCTTCTTTCTCCCACCAAAACCCCACCACGGCCATTAATGGACCACGAAGCTCTTTCTCTTAAAAAATAAATAATAAAAATTCTCGTCAAAGGTGTAGGGATTTAGTACGTTCACATAGGTAACATACAATGCATGTGAACAATCTCCGTCAAAATTCTTGTCGTCCTTGGTGTGATAATTTAGTGGCATTTACCTCACATGTTAAGTGTGTGATCTTAGGTTAAAGCTTATGAAGAAATATTAATACTCATTTATTGATATTAAAAGAGTTTAGAGTAGGAGTAATTTATATCGATTGTAAAAAAAAAAAAAAAAAGTGAGCAATTGTGACTTGTCCAACAAATATGGGAAGGGTTCCGTTGACATCTAGTATAAAATTTTTTACTCTTACATTTCTTAATATCTTTTTGTAGGAATAATATTTTATCAATCCAACCGTTGAATTAGATACTTTACTCATGAACGTCATCCATACCAATTTTCAAGTCAATCAGAGATTAAGAATATATATATATATCAAAAATCTAAGACCATCTATCTGATTTAAAACTTGAGGAGTAAAAAAAAATTAGGTATAAGCGAACGATTCAAACTATAATTCCTCCTAAAAGAAAAATGCAAAATACCTTGAAGGAGACTTAAAAAGACTTCAAATTAATATGTTTTCCATATATGTAGCCTAGCTAGTTACTATTACAAATTTACAACAATTACAACCATCAAACTAATAAGTATGTGGTCAATGGCATTATAGGGTAGTGGCATTTATCTTACTTGTTAAGTATGAGTAATCTCAAGTTCAATCTTATAAAGGAGTATTGATACTTATTTTGTAAATATTAAAGAGAGTTAGGTGTACAGCTGTATGGATAGGTTTTATCGATTGTTAAAAAAATAAAAAATAAAAAATAAAAAGATAAAAACAAAATAAAAAAAATTACCAATATGTGGCCCTTGGTGGGATAGCCAAATGGCATCCATTTGTATCACATGCTAACTAAGTGGTCTTAAGTTCAAACTTTTGAAAAAGTATCTATACTCATTTATTAATATTCAAAAAGGTTAAGAGTAAAAATAATTCATACTGATTAAAAAAATAATAATAATAAAATAAATAAATAAATAAATAAAGAAGTGAGAAATTGTGACTTGCCCAACAAATATGCCATATAGCCAAACAGGTGACGTAATATCATATAGCAATTGTGACGTTTACACCAAATGTCCCCAAAATAATACTCCGTATCTACTCTTCCTCTGTTCTCACTTGACACTTACCATTCCCATTGAATGGTATATATACTCTCAAGCCTATAAATACTGGACTTTCTTTAAACTACCCAAAACACACACACACTCTCTCTTTCTCTCTCTCTCTCTCTCTCTCTCTCTCCAATGTCTTCTTCCCTCCGTCCTCTGCAGCCTAATGTCAGTGACCATGAACTTAACTTTAGTTCATCTTTGCACAGTAACCCAGAAAGAAAGAACTCACTAGAGGTGGAGACTGTTCTAGTGACAAGCCATGGAGAAAGAGATGCTCCTACGGATCATGCAGTTCGGGTCGGGGCAAAGGAGGATGGTGTTTTCTTGACATGGGATGATTTGTGGGTGACAGTTCCGGACAAAAAAAGTGGCAGCAGACCAATCCTTCATGGTCTCACTGGATATGCCAGACCCGGTGAGGTCTTGGCCATCATGGGTCCTTCTGGCTGTGGCAAGTCTACACTTCTTGATACATTAGCAGGCAATCATATTTCCCCACAGCAGCCAAAAAATTTTAAAAAGAAAAATAATAATAATAACTCATTGGTATGTATTTCCGTGACTTTTCTTCGGCCATTAACCATTCGCCAAATGCTCCATTGGATTACTAAGAATTGAATTGCCATGAAAAGAAATTCAGAAACATTTAATTCAAACAGAGTATGAGAAATTATTGATTTTTGAAGAAATTATAACAGGGTTCATATTGCAGGGAGATTGGGCTCCAACACGAGCCAAACTGGAGAGGTTCTAATCAATGGTCGTAAACAGGCATTAGCTTATGGAACTTCTGTAAGAAATCTACAAATCTTTCATTGATTGATTTAAATTTGTGGCCAATGTCTTTATATTTCTTAAAAAGTGAACCATTCAACTAATTTTACTCTGTTTTATTATTTATTTTTTTTATAAAAAAAGTGAACCATTCAACTAATTTTAATGATATCCCCTTTCCTTTTCTGTTGACTTAGGCTTATGTAACTCAAGATGATACTTTGATTGCGACGTTGACGGTCAGAGAATCTGTATACTATTCTGCTCAACTCCAATTGCCAGACTCCATGTCAAAATCAGAAAAGAAGGAAAGAGCAGACATGACAATACGAGATATGGGGTTGCAAGATGCCATGAACACAAGAATAGGAGGTTGGGGGGCTAAAGGCCTTAGTGGGGGGCAAAAGAGGAGAGTCAGCATTTGCATAGAAATCCTTACACGGCCGAAGCTTCTCTTCCTCGACGAACCAACAAGCGGGCTTGATAGTGCCGCATCCTATTATGTCATGAGCAGAATTGTGAACCTTGAACAACGAGATGGAAGGACCATCGTAGCGTCCATCCATCAGCCTAGCAGTGAAGTCTTTCAGCTTTTCAGCAATCTTTGTCTTCTGTCTTCGGGTAGAACAGTATACTTTGGTCCAGCCTGTGAAGCAAATGAATGGTTTGCACTGAATGGTTTCCCATGCCCCACTCTCCAAAACCCATCAGATCACTTCCTTAGAACAATAAACAAAGATTTCGATGAGGTAAAAAGTTCATTTTCCTAGCTACGTACTCGATCATTGGTCTCAATTGCAGTTTTCACTTCTATTATGTAAATTTAATGAAAATTTAATTGTTGTTACCAGGACATTGAACTAGGTCGTTCAAGTGGAAAGAAGCCCACACAGGAAGTAATTGATATTCTTGTGAAGTCATATAAATCATCTGATAAGCACCAAGAAGTTCGAAGACGGGTTGATGAAATATGTAGACTGGTAAGCGAATAATTAATTAAACTCGGGTATTGATCATGATCCTCTAGTGTACGTAAACCTTTCTTAAACTTTATGATCCATTGATTTCAGGATGGTGACGCATTAGAGAAGCGAAATCATGCTAGCTTCCTTACACAGTGCCTTGTTCTTACCAGAAGATCTTTTGTGAACATGTTTCGTGATGTGGGCTACTATTGGTTGCGCCTAGCTATCTATATCACTTTGGCTTCAGCTCTAGCCACCGTCTTCTACAACCTTGGGTCTAGTTATGGTTCAATTCAGGTGGGTGAATGAGTGGGTGTGGAGAGAGAGAGAGAAAGGGGAACTTATATTACACAGCTATAATTCTACAAATAAATACCACCAGGGGTCGTGGTCGTCACGGCTCAACTGAGTAGCATAACTTGTACTTGTCTCATGGTCTACTCAATACCCATACATTGGAGTTTCTGATCTTTAGTATAACTGAGGTTAGGTTATGGTTTAACCAAGGGGGCACCTATAGTTCTTCCTTTGTGGGCCCATCTAAGCACCCCTCTTGTAATTAGTTCCTCAATGGGTAGAGATGCAACTATGATCATACCAAGAAAACTTACCACGACTAATTACCCCTTCCTACCTTTTTTCCCTTATCCAAAAATGAAAAAAGATAAAAAAGGGTACAGTTAGTCCATTGGTGGCTCACCTACATCAAAAGGATTATAGTTGACTAGAAGCTAGAAGTAGTGGTACACCCTTCGCCTACGCTCAGGCTAATATGGGGGGGGGGGGGTGGAAGGCGCCCACATTCCGATGTGGGACAAACAAACAATTCCTTCGAGTGGGGGGGGGGAATGCTAGCGAGCAACTAACCCTCAGTTGGGCGAGCTCAGAGGCGAAATACCCCCACACAAAAATGTACGGGGTAAAATCTACTCCCCGGACTACGTGTTGATGATGGAGCTTGCTCCCTCGCCTGGACCTACAATCACAAGCTTGGAAAACGGGTCAGAGGGTAGGCCAAGGTGGGTTTTGGCCGTGCCCTCTCCAATGCTTAAGTCAGAAAGCTGTACTGGGGAGAATGAGGTAAGGAAGAAGAGGAATCTCAGAGAATTAGGGTACTGTAGCTTACCAAATTAGGCTGTATCGTATTCTTTTTATACCCACCTGTACGGACTGACCATGTGAGGTCAGATAACTGCTTGGGTTAGGTCAGATCTGACCATGGTTTACCCATAACCATCTGACCATAGTTTATTGACTATGGTTGGCCAAGGAACCGTGGTTTCTTGTAACCGCTGTGTCAGGAATTACAGCTGCTAGGACAGTTTTGGACTGTAGTAGGATTTGGATTGTAGTGTGAGTCATAAGAGAGGTGTCCCGAGGTGAAGGTCAGGTCCCGAGTTGGAAGATCACGTGCTTTGCAGCGGGTCCTAGCGTGAGGGCCTTCCACGTGTCAAGCGAAGTGATTTAACCCCTTGCCCCGAGTTGGACCTTAGGAGTTGAATCACGTGCGTTGTGGTTGGCCTGGTCGAGCAATCTTCGCCACGTGTCAGCGTTTCAGGCCTGAACCTTCCATCCCGAGCTGAAACCTCGGTTCAGAGATATTTCCACACAATTTGCCCCAAATTATGACATTCCCGAATTGGGACTTGTTATAATTTTGTTTTGCTGAGTGTTTTTCCCTGTGCCCCTATGCCGCTTGGCATTCTAGGGCTTACCTGGCAAAGAGGCGATTAGGCCTTTCCGTATTCCAAGGCGCTGACGTCATGTGCCTTGGGACCGTACGATCTACATTTAATGCGCCGGAAGCCTTATGTCTTTGGAGGGAAACAGATTACTGCTCATTTTATCTTCTGCACTCTCTCTCTACTCTTTGCCTTTTCTCTCTGCATCCTGTTCTCCGTTTTCTCTCTCTACTTTCTCTGCTTTTTCTTTCTGTCTTCTCCAAGAAAACACCGTATTTTCCACCGGAATCCACTGTCTACGCCGTTCGCTTGTGGGAGAAGATCCGTTCTGCTCTCCTTCATTGCCTTTGCAAACCGTTTCTTCGGTGTTATTTTCTGCTGGCGCTCTTCTTGCTCGCTTCACCCTTCCAAGAACAACTTTTGGAGGTTTCAGCGCCGTGTCGCACAGTTTTTCCGGCGATACAACTTTTTTGACCACCGCTTGATCTTTGTGAAGGTATAACTGGTTTTTGTTTTTTATTCTTCAATTTGTTCGGTGTATTTTTCTATTTGCGGTTGTTGGAGATGTTCTTGGGGTTTGCTTCGCAATCCTAGGGTTTTCCTCTGGTTTTTGGGGCAAATCACCAAGATACTGATTTTCCCGCCTTTTAGGGTTTGAAAAACTCCATCTCGGGGTAAACTTGAGAAAAAAGTTTTTGGTGTCCTTTTTAGTCTTTTCCCAACACCGAGTTGAATGTTCCCCGAGCTGACACTTAGAAAAATTTTAGGGTCTGTCAGGGCAGGGGTAACATACCTGTTAGAGCTTGATCATGGAGTTTTAGGTCGGGACATGCTGGCATGGGTTGAGTTATCCCTGCATTTAACCTTCCCCTTTCATCTTGGCAAATGTCTTCTTTTTATGACATTAGGGGGAACCCTGCAAAGGTAGCAGAGTTTAAGGCCTTATACGGCTTTGAAGACGGGAAGTTTAGCTTCCGCTTTGCTGAGCCCGGGGAGGACGTCTTTAGGTCAGATGCCAAGGATGGCCTCCCCGTTCCCATTGCTGCTTTCATGGAGGGTGGAGTTCGTGTCCCCTTCCCCGACCTTCTCAATGACTTCCTCCTCTACTGTGAAATAGTCCCAACCCAGCTAGGGCTGAACTCCTTTAGGATCATCATGGGGGTTCATGTCCTTAACCAGCTTCTAAGGACTTCTGTCGGGGTGCGTGAGATCCTCCACCATTACAAAATCTGCGCCCTTAAAAATAAGCCCGATGTTTACCTCTCCCTCAAGCGCAGGAAGAAACCCTTTGTCACCCACATCCCAGACTCCAACCCGGGAGCTCATGACATTGTGGTCTTCGTGTACGGGCCCGTAGATGGGACTCTTCCCCCTGATCCTCCCATCATTCCCCGAGAGAGAGGCTCTAGCTGTAAGAAATCAGCGATGTCATTTTGCTTTTTTCTGTTTTATATGACCTCGAGTTGAATCTTGGACTTAATATTGATACTCATGTCATGTTTCTTTCTAGCAGCTCCTCACGCCAACGAGCCCGCTGACAAGCTGAACGAGGAGGATATCGAGAGACTGCTCGGATATCAAGTCAGCCAGCGTTGCCGTGCGGCGGAGACCTTGCTCAACTACCACGCGCGGTACCAGACTTGGGGGAAGGCGAGTTACCCCCATTGGGAGCAGCCTGACGACGAGCTGACCCGTGTGGTGGAAGAGGACTTGGAGAGAGGAGAGCAAGAGGAAAAGGAGGAAGAAGGGATCCGCCTTCGACCTGAAGGGAAGGGAGCTGAGGAGATTAGGCCCTCCGAAAAGACGGCTCGCCGCGCCCCCTTCGTCATTGAGAGCTCCAGCTCTAAGGAGACTGTCTCCCAAGCCATGGAGAGGAGAGGCTCCCGTCCCCCCCCCCCCCCCCCGCCAAGAGACAGAGAACAGACTCTGGCAGCCAGAGGACCCAGAAAGACTCTGGGATGAATTTGAGGGCTCTGGTTGCTGAGAGAAGGGTGGCGGAGAAAGAGGCCTAGGAAAAGAAGGCTGCTGAGCAGAATCAGCAGCCGCAGCAACAGCGGCAGAATCAGCAGCAGCAGAGAGCTGGCAAGACTGCTGCTGTTGCTGTTCCTGGGTCTGGTCGGGATGGCGGCAAGAAGTCCACTGACCCCAACAGTGGCAAACTTTTGTCGGGCGCCATGAAGGGGCAGGACGTGGGCAGGCCCCAGGCGCCCGAGGTTACTGGGAAGGGGAAGGCTCCATTGGTTCCTACCACGAAGCCCCGGAAACCCTCTGCGGTCCCCGAGCAGCAACCCGCTGTGCAAGGGCCTGAGCAGGGGGGTGCCAACGCCCCGGGGGCCGGAGGTGGGAGCGCCTCTTCTCGTGCTGGTCTGTTAGCGAAATTCCCCGAGGTAAACCTTCACTTCTTTCTGTGACTCTCATCCGGAAGTCTATCACGAATTCTGACTGACTTTATGTCTCTGTCCGTGTGTGCAGTTCCCCGTACCCACAGATAAGGATGTTACCAGCTCCTTCTCTGCGGAGTACAACTTCAGGCAGCTGGGGAACCCCATGAGGTTGCCGGCGGACATGGAGCACTTCAGGAAGAGGTCCGCCCTCGACAACCTCCGCTTCGGGTTTACTAGCCTTTACCGAGTAAGTCCCGTCCTCATGTGGTTTCCATTACTTGCTGTCCCATCCTGATCTTTGACTTGCTGATGTCTGTGTAGGGCTGCCAACAAATCTTGCTGGCGGGCGACCGCTTCGAGGAGGAAGACAACAAGTTGCAACTCGAGCTCGCCAAAGTCCGGAGTGAGTACGATCAGAAGCTTGGGGAAGCTGAGGCCAACTGTGGTGCGGCTATGTCTCAACTTCAGAAGGTAAAGTCTGAATGCGAGACTCTCAAGTCTACAGCCGAGAGTGCCATCAGCAAACTGGAACTCACGAGGAAGGACTATGCAGATTTGGAGGCCGAGCTGAGGAAGGCGAAGGACGCCCAGGATGGGCTGGCCCGGGAGAAGCGCGAGCTGGCGAGTAAGGTCCGGGCTCTTGAGGCTGAGGTAGAGAAAGAGAAGGCCTCCGTGAAGAAGGCCGTGACTGAGGAGAGGGAAAGCGTGACGGCTTCCCTCGTTGGGCAGTTGACCACCGAGCTCGAGGTCACCTACAAATTTGCGTGGGAGACCTTGGTCGAGTTGGCATCTGCCCAATTTCCTAGCATTGCCGATATTCCTTTTGAAAGGAGGGATATTCCCCCGGATTACAATCCCGAGGGAGGTGATGTCGGGGAAGCTGAGATGGAGGTTGCTGGCGGCGATGAGGCCGGGGAGAATGATCCCGAGGTCACGTCCCAGCCTAATGCCACCATTGAAGCCGAGAGGACCGTTGACGTCCCCGATGACACTTCAGTCGCTGCCAACGGGGACCAACCCGTAAATGCAACGGAGAGCACCACGGAGGCTATCCCTGATCTTCCTCAGACTCCCGTGGTCCCGCCTGTCTCTACAGATCCCGTCGCGGCTCCCGAGGTCATTGCTCCGGCTGTCGGGGACTCGGGGGAGAATGTAGCTACTTAGGTTTTTTCTTTTGTTTTTTCTTTTTCATTTCTTCTGGCTGAATGCCCCAATCTGTACAGACCATTGTAATACTTTTTCTATTGGAATGAAATACAGAATTTTTCTTTCTCCTGTGCATGTGTCTTTTATTTTCATACTGGCTGTGTGTTTGAATGTACTATCGGGATAAGATCTCTTGTTGCTGTGGTGAAAATAATTAGACCCAATCTGACTATGGGCTTTAGTTCGTCGAGTAGGAGACCTGAACACCTGTTGGTCCTTGTTTACTTAGACCCATCTCTTGGTATGTTGTTGCGTTGAACCTGTTCTTAGGTGAGAATTCGTTGTGAACCCATTCTTAGGTTCGGTGTGCTCAAGCCATTTGTTAGGTGAGACTTATGCCCATTCTTAGGCGATTTTGCTTGGACCCGTTCTTGGGCAAGACTTTGTTGTGAACCCATTCTTAGGCTCGGTGTGCTCAAGCCATTTATTAGGTGAGACTTGTGCCCATTCTTAGGCAATTTTGCTTGGACCCGTTCTTGGGCAAGACTTTGTTGTGAACCCATTCTTAGGTTCGGTGTGCTCAAGCCATTTATTAGGTGAGACTTGTGCCCATTCTTAGGCAGTTTTGCTTGGACCCGTTCTTGGGCAAGACTTTGTTGTGAACCCATTCTTAGGTTCGGTGTGCTCAAGCCATTTATTAGGTGAGACTTGTGCCCATTCTTAGGCAGTTTTTGACTTCGACCCGTTGTTGGGGAAAATGCCTTTAGCTCGAATGATAAACAAGTGATGACGTTCTTGAATAACCTCTGAACTTGTATTGAATAATCGTTGAATGTAATTACAACTTTAGCTATCGGTAAAACAATCTTAGGTTAGCTATATTAACTGATCTCGGGAGCTCTTGTCCGGTCTCCAAGCTCTTTAGTTTGTAAGAACCTGTACCCCCGACGTGGATGACCTCGTAAGGACCTTCCCATGTTGCCCCGAGCTTCCCGTCTGCAGGGTTTCTGGTTCCAGCGTTGACTTGTCTGAGTACCAGCTCTCCGACATTGAACTCCCTTGACTTTATTCTTCGATTGTAATATTTTTTCAGTTCTTGTTGGTAAGATGCCATTTTAATTCGAGCCCTTTCTCTTCTTTCTTCTGCTAAATCCAGATCTTGAGACAGAGTATGATCATTCGTTGCCCCGTTATAAGATTCGGTTTTGAGACCTGGTAGACCCATCTCTATTGGTATAACTGCTTCCATGCCATAGGTCATAGAAAACGGAGTTTCTCCAGTGGACCTCCGCGGGGTAGTTCGATATGCCCATAGTACAGAATGCAGCTCGTCGGGCCAAGACCCTTTCACGTTGTCTAGCCTCCTTTTTATCCCTGCGACTATAATCTTGTTGGTTGCCTCTGCCTGACCATTACATTGCGGGTAACTCGGATTAGAGTACCACCACTGAATTCCCTGTTCTGCGCTGAATTCCCGAGTTCGTTTACTGTCGACCTGGGTCCCGTTATCTGATACGAAAGCTCTCGGGATCCCGAAGCGTGTGATGATATTCTCCCAAAGGAACTTGATAATATCAGAATCTTTAATTGAAGCAAGCGCGATAGCCTCTACCCATTTGGTAAAATAATCAGTTGCAATGAACAAGTACTTCCTGTTTCCCGAGGCTGTAGGCAATGAACCCACGAGATCTAACCCCCACTGTGCGAAAGGCCACGGACTAGATATAGGATGTAACTCCTGAGCAGGCTGGTGTATTTTGTCAGCAAACATCTGGCACTTCGGGCACTTCCTCACATACCTGATAGCATCTTTCTGCATGTATGGCCACCAGTAGCCCTGAGTGTTTGCCCTATGGGCTAGTGATCTTCCTCCTGCATGACCTCCGCATGATCCTTCGTGAAGTTCAGCCAGCAGGTCCAGCACTTGGTCTGGATGTACGCACTTCAGATATGGTCCCGTGTAGGATCTTCTGTAGAGAGAGCCCGAGGGAGATAGCCAAAAACGAGCTGATTTAGCGCGAATTCGGTGACCCTGATTGCGATCCTCGGGTAGTTCATCCCTCTGTAGATATGCAGTTATCTCGTCCATCCAGCTCGGAGTCGAAGAATGAATGTCCGAAATGAGATCTTCTGTCCCGATGCTGGGCTCTTGCAACACTTCGACATTTATGGTTCGAGGGGTATTTGTTTCCAACGCTGCGGCCAGGGCAGCCAAGCCATCTGCATGTCTATTCTGATCCCTCACAAAGCGTTTGAACTCCACACTGATGAACTTCGCAGCCAATTCCCATACCTTGTGCATGTACGCAGCCATTCTTTCGTCTTTGGCTTCATATTCTTTGTTTAACTGGTTAACCACGAGACTGGAGTCGCTGTATACTGTCAGCTCTTTTACCCCCATTGCTTGGGCCATCCCTAGTCCTGCCACAACTGCCTCATACTCTGCTTCATTGTTTGAGGCTGGGAACATAAGTCTCACTGCTTGCTCGATGATTTCTCCTTCGGGATCTGTCAGTACAATTCCCAAACCTGCACCTTTCGCATTAGATGCACCATCCACTTTGAGCTCCCATCTCTTCCTCTTCTCTGTGTTTATATTGTCTTTCCCCCCCAGTTCGGGCAGAGAGGAGTTGAATGCTGTCTGTCCTGAACTGGAGGTAGGATCCGCGAATTCAGCCAAAAAATCAGCCAATATTTGCCCCTTTATGGCAGGTCGGGGCTGGAAGTGAATGTCGTAAGCATTGAGTTCTACCCCCCACTTCGAGACGCGTCCGGACAAATCAGCTCTGCGGAGCACATCTTTCAGTGGGTAGTTGGTGAGGACGATGATAGGATGAGACTGGAAGTAGTGTTGGAGTTTTCTGGAGGCTGTGACAAGGGCTAGGAGCAGTTTTTCGAGGGGCAGATAACGGGTTTCAGCGTCTAATAGTGTTTTGCTAATATAATAGATTGGTGCCTGGGTAAGATCGCGCTGGGCTAAAAGAACGCCACTGAGTGCATGAGCTGAAACAGCAAGATAGAGGTAAAGAGGTTCCCCGTGGTAAGGGTGGGTCAGGGTGGGCAATTTTTCTAAATGAGCCACTAACTTTTGATAAGCCTCTTGGCATTCGGTGTTCCATCCCGAGTTGGTGCTCTTCTTCAGTATTTGAAAGAATGGGTGGCATTTGTCTGATGACCTCGAGATGAATCTATTGAGTGCGGCCACCATCCCGTTCAACTGTTGAACGTCCCTGACCGTTGTTGGAGTACGTAAGGTTCTTATCGCCTCAATCTTACTTGGATTTGCTTCGATCCCCCTTCTTGAAACTAAGTGACCCAGGAATTTTCCCGAGCCTATTCCAAATGAGCTTTTCTTCGCATTTAACTTCATCCCATACTCCCTGAGTCGGGCAAAAGCCTCAGTTAGGTCTGCTAGGTGATCTCTCTTTGAGCTGCTTTTGACAATAGTGTCATCAACGTACGCCTCAAGGTTTTTGCCAATCAGTCCTTCAAACATCCTGCTAACAAGACGTTGGTAGGTGGCCCCTGCATTCTTCAACCCGAACGGCATCACCTTGTAGCAGTACGTTCCTCTAGGAGTAATGAACCCCGTCTTGTCTTGGTCGTGTTCTGCCATGGGAATCTGATGGTAGCCCGAGTAGGCATCAAATATACTCAGTCTCTCATACCCCGAGATAGAGTCTATAAGTTGGTCAATCTTAGGCAAGGGGAAACTGTCCTTTGGGCACGCTTTATTGAGGTCCGTGAAATCGATACAGACTCGCCAGTCCCCTGTCTTCTTTCTCACACATACAGGATTGGCCAGCCAACTCGGGTATTTTACTTCTCTGATGAACCCTGCTTTCAAGAGCTTATCGACCTCGGCAGAAACTGTTTCGGCTCTATCATCTGACAATCTTCGTTGCTTCTGAACCACTGGCTTGTAATTCGGGTTAACTTGCAGCTCATGAGTAATAATTCTGGGGTCGATTCCTGGCATTTCATGGGGTGACCAAGCAAATACATCGATGTTATTCTTCAAAAACTCGAACAGCTCTGCTGCGTCGGTTTCAATTAATGACTTTCCTATCCAGAAAAACCTCTCTGGATCATCAGGATTGATTATTTTCTTTACTAACTCCTCCCCTGTTCTGTCTGCGGGCTCCAGAGCTGTCTCTTCTACTCCGGGCCGTTCTCCCTTTCGTTGCTACAAGGGGACCTCATCAATCTTAGCTTTTTTCTTCTGCTCAGGCTCTTGCCTCGGGGCTTTGATTTTGCCAGTTCCCGAACTGGGAAGGCGTGGGACCTTGGACTTCAGTTTGTCCTCGGAAGGTGCTGAGTGGCCTGCATACTCTGCCAGAAAACACTCCCTGGCCGCCGCCTGGTTTCCCTTTATCTCCATAATTCCTTCTGGGCTTGGGAACCTGATAGATTGGTGGTAGGAGGATGGGACAGCCTTTATGGCATGAATCCAGGGTCGCCCGAGTATCACATTGTAAGCTGACCTTTCCTGGATCACCACAAACGTTTCCATGGATTGCACTGGCCCTGCCCGAACTGGGAGCGTTATCTGTCCCAATGGGAAAGTCATGTTGCCATTAAAAGCCTTCAAGCTGACGTGGCAGGGCTTCAGGTCGGAGTCCTTAAGCCCGAGTTGACTGAACAACTTCTGAAACATGACGTTCACAGATGCCCCGTTATCCACATAGACTTTGCCCACGTCGTAGTTCCCTATGAGCATGCGGACAACTAGAGCATCATTGTGCGGGCAGCGCATCGTCCCATCAGTCTCGGCATCCCCGAAGAAAAGTAGTTTCTCTCCATTTTCTCCCTCACTCTGAGGTAGTAGTACTGGCTCGTCCCCAATATCACTGACTTCAGCATTTTGACAAGCCATCCTATATTGCGCCCTAAGCTGGCTGGTTGACAGGGCGGTTTCCTCATATCCTCCGGTGATCATATCAATCCTCCCGAGGATCTTTGGTTGAGTGGATTGAGGAGCCCTGTTCTCGGGTTTTTTCTGTTCGGATGGCTGTCCTTTGTCCTTTCGGACTATAAATTCATCGAGCTTCCCTTCCTTGGCCCAGGCCTCGAGGTTGTACTTCAGAACCTTACAGTCCTCTGTCCTGTGGCCATGATCCTTGTGGTAGCTGCAAAACAACTTCTTATTTCTCTTCTCGGGCTCCGCGAACATAGGTCGAGGTTTCTGGAAGAAGTCCCTATTCTCCAGTGCCTTCATTAACTTGTAGATGGGGAGAGTAAATACAGTGAAGATGGCCTGGTTTGGATTGGTGGGTGGCCTAGATTTCTCTCCTCGGGGATTGTCTCTTTGTGGCCTGGAGTCCTTCTTCTTGTCATCTTTTTCGCTAGCTTTGGCAGACTGTGGGGTGTAAAAATCATCCAACTTGGAATAATTGGCTACAGTGGAGAGTAGCTTGGCTAGGTTTCTGGGGGGATTGACAGTGAGCTCCTTAAACAGAGGTGATGGCTTCCTCAACTCGAGACGAAACAGATCCATTGCATTCTTCTCAATGGGCTCATCAATCTCATTGTAGACCTCCCAGAACCTCTGAGAGTATTCCCGAAGTCCTTCCCCATCTTTCTGTTTCAGCTCATATAGGTTCTGCATGGTCCTCGGGAATTTGCAGCTAGTGATGAACCTTTTCTTGAACAGCTTGCTCAGTTCGTGCCAGCTGTCAATAGATTCATCTGGGATCTTGGCCCACCACTTTAGAGCCACTTCCCCCAAATTCATAGGAAATATTTTGCAGAAAAAACCCTCATTTCCAGCATATAACGACATACGTTGCAAGTAATAATTCAAATGATGATCGGGGTCTATTGAAAGAGAGTAAAGAGTAAAAGTTATCTCGGAATACCCTCGTGGGATTGGGACCCGTTGAATCCATCGTGTGAATGGGCTCCGAGCCACAGCAAGGCTTTCAGGTCTCTCTCCTCCTCTACTCTGGTTACCCCGGTGTCTTTTGGAGGCTTCTTCCTCGTTTCTTTCACGCCTGGGTGACCGAGAGTGCTTTCTGCTTGTCCCCCCAGTACTTCTCTCCCCCTTCTTTCAAGAGACTGAGACCGGTGATAGCGTCTCTCATCTCTGTGAACTTCGTGCCCAGAACGCATCTGAGAGCGAGGTCTTGGGTGGTCCTCATTCCACCTTCGCGCATGGTCTGAATGCCTTGAACTGCGTTCTGGGGACCTCTGAATCAGCGCATGATGTTGTTCATCTCCCCCTCTCAAATGTCTCTGTTCTGGATCAGTTAATCGTGGCTGATCGTCATGTCTGCTGCGGTGGTGGTGGTGCGAGGCCCCGGGCCTGGGTGAACTGTCTTGATGCCTAGTGCGACGGAGTGGACTGGTTTGGCTAGCCTCCTCGGCGACGACATTGACTCCGCGAGGGGCAAAAGTCCGCTGGAGGTAGCGGTGATAATTTTGCTCTGCATTCAGCTTTGCGAGCTGCGCCGATTGAATCTCCGATTGCATGGTTGCAATCAGTTCCACTACTGCCGCTGGGTTGGGGTTGTTTGTCACAGCCTTATCGAAGGCGGCTTTCAAAATAGGCTGGTCATCGAGAGAATGCAGAACAGCGGACATTTCAGGGGAGATCTGATGTGGCTGAATCGGAGGAAGCTGACTGGTTCCCGCCGCAAGCAATGGCGGGTTGGTCTGTGAAGGCTGGGTTTCTGCTCGCTTCCCAGCATCGCCTGTAATGGCTTGGTCTACGCGAGTAAAGTTCGCTCCAGATCTGGTTCGCCCAAAGGTGGGCGGAGGTGGTGTAGCCATCTTATCGCGATGGTTCCCACAGACGGCGCCAAATTGTACGGGGTAAAATCTGCTCCCCGGACTACGTGTTGATGATAGAGCTTGCTCCCTCGCCTGGACCTACAATCACAAGCTTGGAAAACGGGTCAGAGGGTAGGCCAAGGTGGGTTTTGGCCGTGCCCTCTCCAATGCTTAAGTCAGAAAGCTGTACTGGGGAGAATGAGGCAAGGAAGAAGAGGAATCTCAGAGAATTAAGGTACTGTAGCTTACCAAATTAGGCTGTATCGTATTCTTTTTATACCCACCTGTACGGACTGACCATGTGAGGTCAGATAACTGCTTGGGTTAGGTCAGATCTGACCATGGTTTACCCATAACCGTCTGACCATAGTTTATTGACTATAGTTGGCCAGGGAACCGTGGTTTCTTGTAACCGCTGTGTCAGGAATTACAGCTGCTAGGACAGTTTTGGACTGTAGTAGGATTTGGATTGTAGTGTGAGTCATAAGAGAGGTGTCCCGAGGTGAAGGTCAGGTCCCGAGTTGGAAGATCACGTGCTTTGCAGCGGGTCCTAGCGTGAGGGCCTTCCACGTGTCAAGCGAAGTGATTTAACCCCTTGCCCCGAGTTGGACCTTAGGAGTTGAATCACGTGCGTTGTGGTTGGCCTGGTCGAGCAATCTTCGCCACGTGTCAGCGTTTCAGGCCTGAACCTTCCATCCCGAGCTGAAACCTCGGTTCAGAGATATTTCCACACAGCTTACATGATAGCTTTTACTTATTAGCCACTTTTGACACATAAGGTACATGGGTGGTAAAAGATTTGTGATAAAAAGTGGGTGAAATAGTATTTTCCTTACTAGAAAACCAAATTAGTGATTGAAGAATACTTAATGATGACCCTAGTAAATGACCTAACACTATAGAGTGTAGGTCTCAAATGCACTAAAAGAGTTTGAGATCCAGTTTTGAGACCTATACTTTGCAAGTGCTTGGATTACTGATTTGGTCATTTAGCGTATATTGTTCAATCTTACTGATCGTACTACTGTTGCTTTTTCCAGGCAAGAGGTTCATTGGTCATGTTTGTAGCTTCTTTCTTGACTTTCATGACCATTGGTGGATTCCCTTCATTTGTGGAGGACATGAAGGTATAATGTGTTTATCATCTTCCAAAATGTATATGTTGATTTGATGCATATTAAGTTCTCTCTCTCTCATGCTTTATGTTTATTTTTATTTTTTTGGAGTAAAATACACAACCCGCCTAGTTTCACAAAGCCTCTTTAATCTTTTAAACTTAACAAATAACTCGTAAATTATTAAATTGTGACACTTTATTTGCCCTCTACTATTTATCTTCTTGTCAATAGAAAATTTGATAAAACTATATCGTCTAAACATCATATGATGCAATTGAACAAATTTAATATCTAAACCAGACTTTTTAAATTAGTGTAGGCATCAAATTTGACAAAAATAGATCATAAATTTGATTAAAATTTGACCCCAGAAAAAGAAAAAAAAGAAAAAAAACATGCATTAAATTTGATTTGAGGAAAGAGGCAAAGTAATACAATTTAATATTTCAGAGTATTATATATGTGTTCAGTTTTAATATTCAAGAGGGTCTAGTGAAACTGGACCTTTAGCTCAATAGCGTTTCTTGCAATTTACCTTAATTTTTTTTTGAATATCATCCCAGTAATTATTACATGTGTTTAAAGGTTTTTTTCCCCCCCTTTTGGTCTCTGAATAAATCCAGGTGTTTGAGCGAGAAAGATTAAATGGCCACTATGGATCTACCTCTTTTGTGGTTGGCAACACAGTTTCTTCCACGCCATATCTGCTATTGGTTTCAGTAATTCCTGGATTAATAACTTATTATCCTGCCAGACTTCATGAAGGATTTGGCCATTTTGTGTACTTTGCATTGGTGCTTTTTGCTTGTATGATGTTGGTCGAGAGCCTAATGATGGCCGTTGCAAGTATTGTGCCCAATTTCCTAATGGGTATCATAACGGGTGCGGGAATTCAAGCGCTAATGATATTAGATGGTGGGTTCTTTCGATTGCCGAATGATATTCCCGAGCCCTTTTGGAGGTATCCATTCTACTATGTTGCTTTCCATAAGTATGCCTATCAAGGAATGTTCAAGAACGAGTTTGAAGGACTCACATTTCCTAATAATCAAGCTGGGGCGCCACCCACCATCAGCGGCGAAGAGATTTTACGAGACTGGTGGCAAGTGGAAATGGGTTACTCAAAGTGGGTTGATCTTGCCATCTTGCTTGGGATGGTAGTTTTGTATCGGCTTCTGTTCTTGGGTATTCTCAAGACTACTGAAAAGGTTAAGCCTCTTGTCATGGCATTTTTCACATCAGTGTTTAACAAGCAAATGAAACTAGTCATGGTGAATCCTTCTACTATACCTTTACATGAAGCAAAACCCTAATGTATTATCAATGTAATTGACAATGTTGGAAGCATTTATGATTATATTTACTTCAAGGATTAGATTGCTGCCCACTTGTTGGTCAATTGAATCACTCATTTATTAGTCCCATATATGAATATGATTGTAAGGTTGTGTTTATTATGAGTGAATGAGAGAATGGAGTGGTTAACCAAATAAAAAAGGATATTAATTATATTTTTGTATCATCAACTTTGGGGGTAATCTCAATTTAGTCCACAACTTTGATATTGACTCAATTTTGGGACAATTTTTTAACTTTGTGTTTCAATGTGGGACAGGGGGTGACGAACGTTAGGATTTTTAACAGAGCAATCACGTGCCCTGCACGTGCTGCTGATGTGGATCCCACGTGGCATAAAAAAACTAAGGGTTAATTACTTTTTTTGTACCATCAACTTTGGGGGTAGTCTTAATTTAGTTCACGAACTTGACATTGACTCAATTTTTGGACAACTTTTAATTTTGTGTTTCAATATGGGACAGGGGTAGCGAACGGTAGGAATTTTAATGGAACAGCCACGTACCCCGCAAGTACTGCTGATGTGGATTCCACGTGGTATCAAACTCTCTCTAGTCTCCCTCCCTCTTGTTTCTGTTGCATTCTCTCTCTACTGAAAATAAAAATAAAGAGCATACACACGTGCATGAAGAGTATCTTCTCCATGCACATGATCACATCCTCCTATCCTTTCTGTCCCTAAATCTCACCCTGAGCACATGGTTGCCATCTTGGGTACCTGCCCATAGGATATATATCCAATGTGTAACCATTAAATCAGAACTTATTTTGAAAGATTTTTCATGTTTGATGTATATAAACTTGTAGACTTTTGACTAATCTTCAAAACAGCTTTTGAATCACCTCGTCTCATTGAGAAATGAATGAGATATCAAATAGAGAAGTGATTATTTGAACAATTATTTCAAAATTTAAAGAATCTTACGCCTTTTTTAAAAGAAAAAAAATTAGAAGTTAAGAAAATGATTATTTGAACAATTATTTCCCATAAATCAATATTTAAAATCAATTTCTAAATTTTAACAATTTTATAGATTTTTTCAAAATTTAAAATCAATTTCTAACATCCGTTACTCTTGTCCCACATTGAAACATAAAGTTAAAAATTGTCCAAAAATTGAGTCAATGTCAAGTTCGTAGACTAAATTGAGACTAGCCCAAAGTTGATGGTATAAAAAAAGTAATTAACCTAGAGAGGGTGATGTCACGTGGGATCCACATTAGCAGCACGTGCGGGGCACATGACTATTCCATTAAAAATTTTAACGTCCGTCACCTCCTGTCCCACATTGAAACACAAAGTTAAAAATTATCCAAAAATTGAATCAATGTTAAGTTCGTGGACAAAATTGAGATTACCCTCTAAGTTGATGGTACAAAAATGTAATTAACCCAATAAGAAAAGTGATTAGTCGGTCATCTAAGAAAATGGAATGGTCATTCCATTGCAGGGGTAAGGAGGAAATAGCTATTCCTTCCTAAACCAACAAAAAAAAAAAAAAAAAAAAAATTGTCATTCTCATTTTTTAAGGAAAATCATTAAAATTGGGTCCCCTCTAATCTTTTATCTAATATTTTCCATTTCATTTTTATTCTTTACCAAACGTTGGAATGGAGTAACCATTCCTATTCCCTTTCTATTCCCTCTCTATTCTATTCACTTAAACTGAACGCAGCCTTAGTCCACAAATCATGTGATTCTTCATTCCTCTCTCCCCAAGTTAGTGCACATAGATATTGATGAATTGCCCAACTCGCTTTTAGCAGGAAAAATGGCAACATACATTGTTTTGAACAATTGTTAAGGGAGAATTAGGCTCAAGTCTACTAATTTCGAACACTTCCTTTACTTGGTTTTCCAATTAAGAAAAATAGAAATCTGACTTTGAACTAAGGTTGTTAATTTCTCCAAATAACAACTCAAGATAAATTTCTTTCTTGGAAAAATAATACCCAACTTAAGAATTTAGCAAAAAGCTAGCCTCAAATCCAAACAATTCAGTTGTATATGATGGACATTGTGTATCTGCTGTTACCGTCCAATTCTCATCTAATGGCCTCCAGATTCTCTAGTTGTTTGTCTGAATGCATGCCCTGAAATGAGCAATGCATGTAGAAGCCATAAATTTTATAGTGTCCCATTTCTTTATCAATATATATGATATATATGATTTTCAGCCACATTTTACGCATTGTATTGGGTATTTTTAAAATAATATCACCATAAAAATATTTTCCAAACAAACAATTTTTTCACACATCAAATGATGTTTCACGTATACATTTGTTTGAATTTGAATAGTGTAGGTATGGCAATATATAGAACAAATTTTTTTTATAGTACTATTAAAGTCTTATCTATTATTGAAACTCTTAAATGATGTTTAATGGCCGGTTAAAATGGCTGTGATAATGGCATGGTCATGTTATGTCGTAACAGAGATAATTTAATACCAATATCTGGGTATAATTTAATATCAATGCTCTTACAATCTTACATGAATTTGAACTTGAGATCACACTAATAAGTAAAGAGATTGCTACTAGATTATCATACTATTGACAAAAATTTTAAATTAGTAAAAATTGGCCATTAGTCTATAATTAGATAAAATATTAACAATTAGTCAAATAAGAGTTTTTCTAACTCAATTAGTCAATGCAAATGAAACTTATTTAACAATTAATCACCTTTTTTTTTTTTTTTTTTCCTGAAAAATCTTCGGTTTACTATTATTATTATTATTAAGGGCACTCGATTTTACTGCAGAAAAATGTTACGTTTTTTACACACCTTGAAATGAGCAACCTTTTTCAAAAAATAAAATACACATTAGCAACATTTTTAAAAAGGTAAAATGAGAATGAAAAAGAATGGAGAAGTCATGGACAATAAATATTATTGTTTTTGGCATGTACCTTAGTCCCATTGCCTATCGATCTGACTCTCCTCAAGCAACCCATCATTACGAAATTTCCAACCATGTTCACTCTCCATCCCATTCAGCCCATACAAAAGGCCCAAACTATATCGTAGCCTCTCAGCCCATTTATTCTAGCAGCCTTTAGGCTATGTTTGGTTTAAGGGAAGGGAATAGAAGTGGGAATAGAATGAAAATGGGAATGGAATAGGAATAGTCATTCTATACCTAATGTTTGGTAAGGGGTAGGAATGGATTGGAAAAGAATAAGTAAGACCCACTTTTAATGATTTTCACTCTTTTAAAAGTGGGAATAGCCATTCCTCTTTGTTTAGGAAAGAATGGCTATTCCCTCTAAACAGAAAATGGACCCTCACAAAAGAACGGCCATTCCATTTCCTTGTGCTACCAAGAACTCCTTTTTTTTTTTTTTTTTTTTTTTTTTTTTTGAGAAATAGAATTCTTATTTCATTCCCTTAAACCAAACGCAGCCTTAGAGTTTAGACTTACCCTATTGGAGACAACCATTTTTTTGTGGATCCCCTTTTATGTGAAGATGGTTAGATTTACAATGCATAGAAGCCACATGTAATATCACAAAATCCATGTAATATCCCAAAAAAAAAAAAAAAAAATATATATATATATATATATATATATATATATAGATACAACATTTTGGTTATATTGGTATTGAATTATCATTTGGGAGGTAGAAATGTTATTAATGATAGAATTATTATTATCACGGCTAACATGTAGTTACATGATTTCATGAGTTAATTGCATAATATTGCATGGTTTGTTTGAGGTGGCAACATCCCATCCTATGTTGCATGAATTGGTTGTAGCAACACCACATTTTTAGTTTGCATAAGATATGGATAGGTGGCATGATTTTAAATTTAATTAGAACAGACATATAACTGACATATGGCGTAGTGTCTTCATCATTATGAATGTGGAAGGATGAGTCACCACGCCAGTTGTCTATAAATTGAACTATTTGCAAGTTGCTACAAGTGAAAAGTTGGGAGTTGTAATGAGAGAAAAAGAGAAAATAAATTCAGGTAGGGAGTTTTGCTAACTCTTGTGCACATTCATGAAGTTTTTGAATTCACAAAGGACATTAAGTAGGGGATTTGATTATTGTACGATGAATGACAGATGTTTTTACGTATATATTGAGCTTTGATTTATGTAGGGCGGTTGATAAATATCCAAAGTGGTATTTTTTATGTCATGAGATATGATAGTTGATTTTATTGATAATCAAATATTTGGAGATGATATTCAAGGTATATATGTATATAATTGAGAATTTTAATATATTTTATTTACAATTTTGTGATATTTGAAACTTTATTTACTGTATAAGAATTTTTTTTTTACTGGGCAGTTGTTGCTCACCCCAATTTTTTTAGGTTATTATATATTGTTGAAAGCACATAGTAAAAGAGAGGTAAAGATTTGGATAGAGTACCATGTTGATTTATATTATTTATTATTTCTAGAAATTTGATATAAATTATTAAACCAATGTAATATTGATGAATTTTTGGGTTAGCCATAAGCCCATAGGTTTCCCATCAGTATAATGTTTTGTAATTTCAAAGAAAATTTCATTTTTTGGATAAATTTTATTTCTTATGAAACTCATAAATTTAAACGTGTTTTCATTAATCACGTTAATTCAAAATTCAGGGTTTGAGTATGTGACACTCCATACCATCTATTTGCTGCAGTTAAAGTAATTTCAAGTATATTTCATAACTTTACGTGCAATATATATATAGTCCTCCACTGGTGAGTCTATTTTCCCTAATTATAGATTTGGGTCTCTGTTGTAGTGGTTTCACGATAACAGTCATGGTGATCTAAGTACAGAAAACTAAACATAAATAAATAAATAAATAAAGAACTAGGAAGCTCCCGGCGAAGAACGACAGCGATTTGACATTGAAACCTGGAGGGAGGTTGTTGGAGGGCTCGTCGGACGGTGATCGACGTCAATCTACTGCCTCCCCCGCTTGTTCCTCCATGGGTGGGTATTTTGCAGATCACTTGAGCATGGATTGGGGGTATGGATACGGATGATTGTAGTTGTAATGGGTGTGGAGATATCGGGTGAGATGGAGAAGATGGTGGTGGATCTCATGTGATGAATGATGATGTCGTGTTGGGGTTATGGTATAAGTGTATTCATAATGGTGTTTTTGTCATAAAAATGCAAATGGATTAAATGAGTTAAAAAAATTTTAAAAATTAAATAAAAAAAAGTTTGTTGACTAATTATTATTTAATTCTTATTTGCTTAATTAATGGCCAAATCCCTAAAAATTTTAAATCATATCCTTAACACACGAGCAGCCACCTTTGAATCATATCCCGACAAGAACAGCCCTCTTTATTCTCTAAACTCCCCCCCCACCATAACATTTGAAAACTCGAATCCGAGACTAATTTATAAATAGGAAGAAAAACCATTGACGCAAGATGACCGAAAACAATGACTTAAACAAGATACCCTCACACACCCCAACCGATGTGGGACAACTCACTCATTCAAAGTCTTTTTTTGGTAATATGGAGAAACAAACACATATCTCACAACTTGATCCTTCCAAAAGTTAAGTCCTTTAGGTGTGATATATAATTATATATGTTTGTTTCTTTATATTAAAAATGAAAAATAATAATAATAAACACCCTTATCAAACTTCTCTCCTAAGTTGAGATTCTATGATAGTTTATTATTTGTTTTGGCGTCAAGTATTGTCGTTCTCCATCCAAAAGCAAAACAACTAGGAGCTCAAGTTGTGTTACCTCAAAAATATGGATTGAGATTTGGTGAAGTTTGGGACTTTAATTGTATGGATGGTAAAGTTATCGCTGGATTGACACCACATAATAAGGGAGAAAAAGGGATAATTCGGATTCGCTGGTAGCAACTTGAGGATCAAGCGAATCCAATCCATCCATTCTTCTTCCTTGCCACGTAATGTCAATCTAGCGGTAATTTTACCATACAGTTAAAGTCTCAAACTTCACCAAATCCAGATCCCAAAAATATTAAAGCAATAAAATGTTCAAATCAATCAAAACTCGAAACAGAGCTAGGTTTACCTCCTAGAGTTGAACACCTTCTCTACTTGCTTATTTTATTAAGAAAAATAGAAATCCAACTTTGTTCGACGAAGGTGACTTTTTCAAATTATAATTTGAGATAACTCTATGAAAGTAAACAATTAAGCAAAAACTTAAAATCCAAACTACTTAGGCGTGTTCTAGTATCCAAGATATATAACTCTTATGAAAGTAAACAATTAAGCAAAAACTTAAAATCCAAACTACTTAGGCGTGTTTGAGTACCCAACTTTGTTGGATTTTAAGTTTTTGCATTTTGACTTTCATAGAGTTATCTCAAATTTTAATTTGAAAAAAATCACCTTCCTCGTCACAAGTAAAAATGAAAGGTATTTCATGAATTTTTAAGAATTTATCCTATAACATAGCAATGGTTTACCCCCACTCAACCCCAAAAAGAAAAAACTATAGTAATGGTTCAGACCTTTTTAGATATTTTGATTCAAAGTTATGAATTTATACTTTTAATATAATATAAAATATATCGAATTTTTTTATTTTCAAGTTGAACACCCAAATGGGCCCTTAGTGATGTCTCTGAATCCATTTTTTCTTGTTCCATTTTGTCTGTCGTCAAGCTCGACCATATCTTTCCTTGATCATAATTCACAAGATTCGCCAACTGCCCCATAATTGACCATGACATGAGTTGACGAAATCATACCCCTGCCTACCTACAAATAAGTTGGAAAAAGAACCCAAAAAAAAAAAAAAAAAAAACAAAAAATTATAACTCAACTTACTGAGACTGATTATGTTCATATGCCTTTTGCAGGAATACAACAAATGTTAATACAGAAGATCTCTTGTCTGTATTAAGCAAAAAAAAAAAAAAAAAAAAAAAAAGATCTCATGTGTGTATATGTTTGTTTTCTTATAATATATACTTAAATAGTATTAATTTTTTTTATCCATGCTACAAAAGATATATATTTATGAATTACTTAAAAAAATATGGATGATTATAGCTTGAGTCACGCTAATATGACATGCAGCATCTAGTTTAGCAATTATATAATTATGGATATGGAAATCCATGCCAAACCCATGATCTAGTGTCTCAATATGTGAACCTCATGTTATACCCTAAAAATAATAAAAATGTGAACCTCATGCATCTTTATTTCAATATGAGTTACTTTTATAATGATGATAGAGCTGTCATGTACTCATATTTCTTTGGGTGGTTCGATTAACACCCCAATTTGTTATTTCTATCCTCCATTTCTCTCTCTCCTTTAGTCCAAATTTAAATAAATAAATAATTACCCTTTTTTCTTTTTTTTTTTCTTTTTTCTTTTTTTTTTTTTTACTTTTACACCTCCAATAATACCAAAACTATCCCTATCCCTCACCTTTTCTCTCTCCCACCAAAACCCTAACCCTAATGTTCCCACCAAAACCCTAACCCTAATGTTCCCACCGCCGTAGCCGAACCTCCCAAACTTCACCATCTATCTCATCCCATCAAACCCCAACCACCTGACATAGTTCCGACCTCTGAAGCTTGGATGGGTGCGTGTGAAGCCAGTACACCTCATAAATTTTCAACTACCTGTGAAACTCGTTGGCCATGAATGGAGCATGAAGCTCCTTTTTTCTGGGGGGAGGGGGGGGGGGAATACTCCTTTGCCTCACATTGACTGTCTCATTTTAAAAAAATGCACATTTTTTTAGGAATCTCTCTCAGATGTTTTTACTCCCATATTTATATTTTATCAATCCAATTTTGCCCTCAAGTGTAGTATTCCGAAGCATTAATTGAGTTTGTTTGGATCATATCATATAATTAATATCATAAATATGGGTACTTTCAAAATTGATTAAAATGAAGTAATTAATTTTTTTATTAGGACAATAATTTTGTAATGTCCCAAAATGAAAAGAAATACAGTTAATATGAAACAGAAAGAGTAATAAAAATCCCCGTGAAAGGTACACTAATTTGGTAATATCCCACACAAATAAAGTGCAATGCACATGAACAATTTCCATTAAGATCCTTGTGACTACTTAACAGAGGAATGTAAAGTAAAAAAAATAATAATAAATAATAATAATAATAATATTATCGAAAGTCTAAGACAATTTATCTGATTTAAAACTTAAGGGGTAAAAAAATAATTTTAGGTAAAAGTAAAGGAATCAAACCATAATTCATCATAATAGAAAGGAAAATGGTCAAAGAGACTTAAAATAGACTTTAGAGCAATATGTTTTCCATACAGCCTAGTACCCTTACAAATTTACAATCACCATCAAACTATTTAGTTCGTGATCCGCTCATCAAACTGACCACTACCTACAAGGGTAAATTAGAAGAAATCCTCTTAATGTTTAGTCATTTTCCACGTAACCCCCTTAAAGAAAAAAAAATAGTTGCATTGTTTTCCTAGATGGTTTACAAATAAATTTAACAATTAGTATCATCATTAATCGCTTTCGTGGAATTAATAGTTGTCATGTGATATTTTCTGTCTAATTCTATGAATCAAGATTACCGATGACACTAATTGTTAAATTTGTTAATTGTTTGAAAGGACATTGTAACTATTTTTTCTTTAGTGGGTTACATGGAAAATTGTCAAACATTAGGGTGTTTTTTTATATATTTATAATTCACCTACCTAAAATGGAGAAGGGATTCGGTGTTAAGTTCAACTAACTTAGCACCATGCTAAGATAAAATGGGCCGTTGGTGAGATTTTGGATAGGTAAGATTAAAAGATCAAAAAGTTGCTACTGAAATTACCAAAATGACTTCAATGGGTAATTTTTTGATATTTCAATCCTGGTCTATTTCCCTTAACATGATGCTAACTCAGCACCAATCCTTTCCCTCTAAATTGACCTTGCTAATTAGAAGTATCAAATAAATGTCTTGTGGGTTCGGGTCTTGACAAAAACGAGGGACAGAGAGAGAGAGGAGAGACGTGTCAAACAAATATTTGAAATGGGTGACAATAATATCACAAAGAAAGAGTTAGGAGATGGCAGCTCTTAGCTTGAATGGGTTTTACATGGCTAAGATTGAAAGATCATGCAAAAAGGTTTTACAGAAATGATCAAAACGACGTCGACAACTTTTTTATCTTTTAATCTTGACTATGCCCATCACTGCCATCACCTTAGCACATTGCTGGGTTTTAAGTTTTAATAAAGAAGCTTCCCGACAGCAACACGAGAAAAACGACTATGACGTTTAATCTACCAAATGTAAAAAAAATATCTACTCTTCCTTTGTTCCCACTCCCACTGAATGGCATATATGTTCGTCAAGCCTCAAGAGTCAAGCCTATAAATACTGGACTTTCTTTAAACTGACCAAAGCACTGGACTCTGTTTAGACTGCCCAAAATACCCACACATCCTCTCTCTCTCTCTCTCTCTCTCTCTCGATAATGTCTTCGTCTCTCCGTCCTACTCTACAGCCCAATGTCAGTGACCATCATGAACTTAGCTTTAGCTCATCTCTGCGTAGTAACCCAGAAATAAAGACCTCACTAGAGGTGGAGACAGCTCGAGTGCCAAGCCATAGAGAAAGAGATGCTCCTACGGACCATGCAGTTCGGGTCGGGTCGAAGGCGGATGGTGTTTTCTTGACATGGGACGATTTGTGGGTGACAGTTCCCGACAAAAAAATTGGCAGCAGACCAATCCTTCATGGTCTCACTGGATATGCCAGACCCGGTGAGGTCTTGGCCATCATGGGTCCTTCTGGCTGTGGCAAGTCCACACTTCTTGATACATTAGCAGGTAATCATATTTCTCCATAGCAGCAAATAAAATAAAATAAAAGACCTCTCTTTGGTACGTATTTCTGTGAGTTTTCTTAAAAGAGTAAAAGAAATTGATTTTTTGAAGAAATTACAAATTGACTCATTTTGCAGGGAGACTGGGCTCGAACGTAAGGCAAACCGGAGATATTCTAATCAATGGTCGTAAACAGGCATTGGCCTATGGAACTTCTGTAAGAAATCAACAAATCTTTTATTGATTGATTTAAATTTGTATCAAGGTTTTGTACAGTATTTTTTTTTTCTTTTTTGTTGAAAAAAAAAAGTGAACCATTCAACTTTTGTAAGAAATCTACAAATCTTTTACTCTGTTTTATTAGAGAAAAAAAAATTAAAAGAAAAAAAAAAAGCCGACACACCCCCACACAATTTATGGGTATGTAGGTGCAAAGTATAAGCACTAAAAAGTATGGTGATATGTCATCTAAATACTTGTCCCTTTGCTTTTCCATTGACTCAGGCCTATGTGACTCAAGATGATACTTTAATGACGACGTTGACTGTTAGAGAAGTGGTATACTATTCTGCCCAACTCCAATTGCCGGACTCCATGTCACGAGCAGCAAAGAAGGAAAGAGCAGAAATGACAATAAGAGAAATGGGGTTGCAAGATGCCATGAACACAAGAATAGGAGGTTGGGGGGCTAAAGGCCTTAGTGGTGGGCAAAAGAGGAGAGTCAGCATTTGTTTAGAGATCCTAACATGGCCGAAGCTTCTCTTCCTTGACGAACCAACAAGCGGCCTTGATAGTGCCGCATCCTATTATGTCATGAGCAGAATTGTAAACCTTGAACAACGAGAAGGAAGGACGATCGTAGCGTCCATCCATCAGCCTAGCAGTGAAGTCTTTCGGCTTTTCAGCAATCTTTGTCTTCTGTCTTCGGGTAGAACAGTATACTTTGGTCCTGCCTGCGAAGCAGATGAGGTGAGAATATATATATAGGAACTTTATGATACGAATATTAAGCTTATTTTTGTAGGACTGGAATGACTAATTATTCTTTCAATTCAATGCAGTTTTTTGCTGTGAATGGTTTCCCATGCCCCACTCACCAAAACCCATCAGATCACTTCCTTAAAACGATAAACAAAGATTTCGAAGAGGTAGAAAGATCATTTTCCTTATAAGACTCATTGGTCTCGATTGTAGTGCACTTATATTTTAAAATTTTAATGAAAGTTTCATTGTTGTTACCAGGACGTTGAACTAGGTTCAAATAAGAAATCCACACAGGAAGTAATTGACATTCTTGTAAAGTCATATAAATCATCTGAAAAGTACCAAGAAGTTCGAAAAGGGGTTGATGAAATATGTAGAGTGGTAAGCAAATAATTAATTATTGAACTCTGGCATTCATCACGTTTCTCTAGTACTGTACATTAACCTTTCTCAAACTTAATGATGATTTCAGGGTGGTGAAGCATTAGAGACACGAAGCCATGCTAGCTTCCTTACACAGTGCCGTGTTCTTACCCAAAGATCTTTTAAGAATATGTTTCGTGATGTGGGCTACTACTGGTTGCGCCTAGCTATTTATGTCGCTTTGGCTATAGCTCTAGCCACTGTCTTCCACGACCTTGGGACTAGCTATGGCTCAATTCAGGTGGGTGGATGCATATATGGATGGGCTAACTAGTGATGCTTTTATGCAAATTACCATAAAACTAAATTAGTGATTGAAAAATACTTAATGATGACCCAAGTGAAATAGAATGTGGATCTCAAATGCACTAAAAGAGTTTGAGACTCAATTTTGGGACCTATACTCTGTAGGTGATTGGATCACTAATTTTGGTGATTTAGCATTGCTCAATCTTACTGATTGTAATGATGCTTTTTCCAGGCAAGAGGTTCACTGGTCATGTTTGTAGCTTCTTTCTTAACTTTCATGACCATTGGTGGATTCCCTTCATTTGTGGAGGACATGAAGGTATGATGTGTTTATTATCTTCGAAAAAAGTACATATATGTTGATTTCATGCATATTATGTTCTCTCTCTCTCTCTCTCTGTATCGATGTGTATATATATATATATATATAGTTTAATTAAACTTTAAAACTAAACAAATAACTCGTAAACTATTAAATTGAGACACTTAATTTGTCCACTCTTATCTTTTTGTCATTAGAAAAAAATTGATAGAACTATATCATTTGAACATCATGTGATGCTATTGAACAAATTTAATGCCTAAATTAAACTAGCTAGACTATTCAAGAGGGTCTTGTGAAACTGGACCTTTAGTTCAATGGGGTGCAATATATCTTATTTTTTTCTCTGAATATCATCCAGCTTGTAATTGTTATATATGTTAAAGCGAGTTTTTTTTTTTTCTTTCCCCCTTTTGTTTCTCCAAATATATCCAGGTGTTTGAGCGAGAAAGATTAAATGGCCACTATGGGACTGGCTCTTTTGTGGTTGGCAACACATGTTCTTCCACGCCATATTTGCTATTGGTTTCAGTAATTCCTGGGATAATAACATATTATCCCGCCGGACTTCAAAAAGGATTTAGCCATTTTGTGTACTTTGCATTCGTTCTTTTTGCTTGTTTGATGTTGGTTGAGAGCCTAATGATGATCGTTGCAAGTATTGTGCCCAATTTCCTTATGGGTATAATCACGGGTGCGGGAATTCAAGGGCTAATGATATTAGATGGTGGATTCTTTCGATTGCCAGATGATATTCCAGACCCAGTTTGGAGGTATCCAGTCTACTATGTTGCTTTCCACAAGTATGCCTATCAAGGGATGTTCAAGAACGAGTTTAAAGGACTCACATTTCAAAATAATCAAGCCGGAGGGCCACCCATTAGCGGCGAAGAAATTTTACGAGATTGGTGGCAAGTGGAAAGTTACTCAAAGTGGGTTGATCTTCTCATCTTGATTGCCATGATAGTTTTGTATCGATTTCTCTTCTTGGTTATTCTCAAGACCACCGAGAAGTTTAAACCTCTTGTCAAGGCTTTTTTCATGTCAATGGCTACCAAGCATGTGAAACAAGTCATGGTGAATCCTTCTGCTACACCTCTTGCTACACCTTTGCATGGAGCAAACCCGTAATGTCTTTGGTCCTTAACTGAAAGGAAGTAGGACTTTTTTCTGGTTATTTGTACGCTTTGAACTTGGGTTGGTTTGTAAGAGATAGCTGGAGAAGTAATATGTTCCGGTTTTGAATGAAAAATAGATCATATGTAATGTAATCGATGGAATTTACCTTTAGCTCGAACCCCTCAATATCAACAATGAATATCATTAATGTTTCTCCATGAACTTGAATATGAGATCGCTCACTCAACCAGTGAGGAGAATGCTACAAGAACTATCATGCCATTAGCAATAAATGAATATTATTAGATATGGTAGTTAAACTAATTTGAAAATTGAACTTCAACATAAAAAAATTTAAAAAATAAAAATAAAAATTGAGGGTTGAAATTAACTAGCAAAACCTCAAGGATTAGATTGCTCCCTGCATGTGGGTCATAGATCTCCACATTTCCATCAACGTGGCCATGACAATGGAAAATGAAGTGATTGATTTTTTATTTTATTGTCTTTATTATAATAAGATGCCCTTATCCATAGGGCAATATAAATAGAAGAAGATGGTTACAAATGAAAATATGATTAGCTGGTCAAGGAGATCGATTATCGAATCAATCCAATGAATCACTCAATTAATTAGCAATCCCATGTATCCCTCTAAGTCCTCAAATCATGTGATTTTTCATTCTTCTCTCCCCAAGTTAGTGCACATTGATATTTGATGAATTGCCCAATTAACCAACCATTAACCAGAAAATCAGCAACATAATATAGTTTTGAACACTTTGTTAAGGGAGATCGACTTAGGTTGAAGCCCACTAATTTTGAACACTTTCTTTACTTGATTATGCGATTAATAAAAATATAATAGCCAACTCAATAGTTAAGCAAAAACCCCCATGTTTGGATAAGGAATTTGTAGGTGGAATTTGCTTTTGAGATGGAATTTGTAAAATTTTTATAAGGATCTATCTCAAAAGCAAATTCCATCTAAAATTTTTTTATCCAAACCGTCCAAGCCACTTAATATATGATGGACATTTTTGTATCCGCTTTTGTCAGCTTTTATTGCTGTCCTATCTAATATATCTTATGGCATACATTTCCTTAAAACTTTCTAAGATTTTCTAGTTGTTAGTCTAGATAAGCGATCTTTAAAATTGTGGTTTAAATTTTACATAATCTCACCACCAAAGAAAATTACAAAATCATTGTTTTTTCATTATAGAGGAGAAGGAAAACCTAACCCAAAAAAAAAATCTTTCAATCATGTCTTAAAAATATCGGAATGATGACATAAATACGCAAAGAAAAACTTATACATAATCATGATAGATTACGTGATATAATTGATGTGGTATCACGAATCAACAAGTTGGTGTAGATTACTAGAGTGGGGTCTGTTAGGTCACTTTTTGACCTCACATTTCTATTTTATTTCACTTTCATTAGTTCAAGATACCACATGGCTGGGTCATAGTTTCATAGAAGAATTATTCTACTTTATTTGCCTGCCACAAGGTTTCAAAACTGATGTGATATCACGAATCAACATCCAGGAGTGGAATATTAAAGTGGGTCTCTTAGGCAGGCTACTTTTTGACTTTTGACCTCACATACCTATTTTATTTTATTTTCCTTAGTAGTTCATAATATATCACATGGCTGGATCATAGTTTCACAGAAGAATTACTGCACTTTTTCCTCCCGCCACAAGGTTTCAAACATAATTGAGTCTGCTTTAGTGGTCCAAAAGTTTTCAAGCTTAGAAAATTTACCATCAAAAAAATGCTTGTATTTCTGATGTGAGAATGAATTTCAAGAGATAAACATTTGTGATGCGTTCAACGTTTCTGGGTCCTATAAATAGAAAGTGGAAAGGAAACAAACGTACAAAAGGCAGAGACGGAATATCAGGAACAAGTGTCCGAGCACGAGAAAGTCAAGGTTCTGATGTCATGTTTTTCCGGATGTCGAGATAGGATTGGTCCGTAATCCATTACCAACTCCTCTTTTGTTGCCATGCCACAAGTGCGTTAGACGTACACTGATTGCCTTACAGATGCTATCTCCACATACTTGTAATCTGTGCCTCATATTTTATTTTGACAAAATTTTGAGCTAAATATTATGATTTTGTAAAAATGGAAATCAGAGGTAAAACAATTTTTTTCAATCACACAAAATATGTTTTAACTGTTTCATTGAATATAATTTAATAATATTAATAAATTTTTAATAAGTGTGGAGATTTGATTCTATGTCTTTAATCATGGGATTTTGGAAGTTGGATTTGAAAAGATAAGGTTATTGATTATCACCCAACCATTTATATATTTTTTATAAAGAAATCATCTAGGTAAACCCCAGTCCAAAGAAGACCTTACAACTCATATGGATAATGTAAGTCCTAAACTCATGAAAACCATAAATTCTTGTGTGAGTAATCCCAAGAAGTTTAGTAAGAGCTAAACTTAAGAGTTAGGATATCTGTTTCATCATCTGAAAGATAAGAAGGTTTGGTGTAAAACCATAATCGTTTCTATCTTCTTGCATCTAGAAGTTATCTAAGAACTAAGATGGTGACTATTTCAACCCTACCAGTATATTTAAAAGTTTTCTAAACCTAAATTTTTATATGATTTTGGGGATCACTTTAACAAGAAATCATTAGTTTTCCCTGGCCACTGCGGATTTCGTTTGAAACCGTGACCGTTTCTAGTCTTTCTCTGTTTGAGATAGTTAATCATTCTTGTAATTTTAAGATGACTTGAAAAATCAAATATTGAAGACTACCGTGAGGAACCTAATTTTACACATGGACAATGATGACACAGGCACCGAATCCTTATGTAGGACCGATATGACACATATGGTTGCTACTTGCAATCCATCTCTAGAGTTGCATCCAGACCCTTTATCAATTACTCCTTTTAATTATATGCAGCCCATCATGGCTAGTGTCTCCACCTTTTCTTTTCTTTTTTATGACCTTATTTTTTCTATAAATGTCATGCACTTTTTATATATAATATAATATTTTGTAACCTCAGTTGGTTATTTATTATTTATCGATCTATGAGGTTCAAAAAATCATTGATGAGTACATTTATTTTTTTCTTAATATTTGACATATATGGGTTCTTGAAAATATAATTGGAATGAAATGTGATTCATTAGTTGTAAGTGCCAATAATAGAACTTTTCATAAATTTTAAATTGACACTAATTTGGTAGTAAAACATATTTATTACTAGCCACTTGTAACTTGGTCTCAATTTTGTTGGAAGAAATATATTTCTACGTAAAGAATTATTATAGAATTTATTGGGCTTCAATTTCTTATCACAAAATAATTTTGGCAATTTGGTTTCCATTTTTGTCTATTGATTCATGACATATTTTGATCCCTTTTCATTTTTTATTTCAAAATTATAATATGTTCGAATCAATTTGATGGTGTTGGTTTTGGGTAATCATCATGTTAGCCCGTTAAATTCATAATTTAAACTAGAAATCTCCTTCTGCGGAAAGGTATGACTATAAGTCTTGTTGCATCATAATAGGTAGTGAGACTTGTGCTGATACTTTGTATGAGGTGTTCGGACAGCCAAAGTAGACAAAGAACTTCTAGAACTGTTAGTGGAGGGCTCTTCAGTGTTATGTTCAACATGTTTACGTTAAGTTTATGTATTTTTTAATGTCATGATGTGACGTTGCGTTTGCACATGTCCATGTTTAGTGGAGAGCTCTTTCGTGTTATGTTCAGTGTGTTTATGTTGAGTTTGTGTACTTTTAAATGCCATGATGCGATATTGCGTTTGATCATGTCCATCTTTAGTGGAGGGCTCTTTACTGTTATGATCAACATGTTTTTGTTGAGTTTGTATACATTTGAATGTCATGATGTAACGTTGCGTTCGATCGTATCCATTTTTGATATATGACCCAAAGACTTTGTCATACATGGTAAGATGGTTGGAAAACGGGTAAGGAAGTGGAATATGTATGTGTAGAATTGATTTTAACATATAACCCAAAGGCATTCAAAATGTTAAAACACTGTGAGAAAACTTGCATTGATCTTGCGATCAAGTCACTTTGTTATTTGATTCATGGTTTTGACCAAAAGAAGAATCATAAATTGCAAATAATTTAGAATTTCGTCTACTAGAGATCAAATTGTTGTGGATGTTATTGCATTTACATATGCTTAGTATCATATTTATCCACGTTGGTTTGGCATATTTAATTTGCTTTCATTCTATTTCACTTTATTTTTTAATATTCTATATTAATGGTGAAACAGTTTTGATTCTTTAGCTATTAAGAAATTCCGTCAATATGGTTTCTGCAGCAAAAGCATTACTCCATTCCTAGAAGTTGATCTAAAAGTTTCTAAAAATGTTGGTAAAAATGGTTTAATTAACAAAAAATAAAATGGAGACGGATAGGTTAGTTACAGCGGCAAAAAATTTCTATCCTCAATAATTTTCCTCTTGCTTGTCTATTGTCTTAGGCTTATGTGTAACAAGAAGATACTTTAGTTATGACATTAATGGTTAGAGAAGTCGCACACTAATTTGCTCGATGCCAATTACCGGACTCCATGACATAATCAGGGGAGAGAGAGATAGGGGGAGTAGAGAGCAGACATGACAATAAAAGAATTAAATGGGTTTGCAAGATTCCATGGACGCTAGAATAGGAGGCTCTAAGTCTATAGTAGCTAGAGGGCAAAACAAGAGCGTCAGAGATATTCTAACGCAGCCAAACCTTCTCTTCCTTGATGAACCAACGAGTGGGATTCATAGTGCGGCCTTGTATTGTCATGAATAGAATTTTAGGCCTTGACCAACGACATGGAAAGACTATCGTAGCTAGGAGTGCAAGTTGACTCGGGTAAACCGAGGATCGAACTTATTCGAATAATTTGGTCCCGTTTAAAATAGTATTCGGTCCGGTTCTGATTTGAAATTGATAAAAATCGATCAATTCGGTCTACTCCATAGTTTAGGGGGTTTCAAAACTAATCCAAACCGAATTCCCAAGAACTGAAATATATATTTCAGTTCTTGGGAATTCGGTCTGGATATATGTATATATATATATGTATATATATAAAAGTATTATTCAATGAATAATAATACTTATTCAATGAAATTCTTACCTTTTAAAAAATAAACAAAAATAAAAATTAAAAAAAAAAAACAAATCAATAGCAAAATGTTAAGTTTTAACAATTAGGGGGCAAGTTATCTAACCTCCCATAGTTTAGGGGAAAAATGTAATTTTCCATTTTATTATTAGTTCAAAATATTTCTTCGATTTTATTACTGTCAATAAATTGTAAAAATTTATAATCAAATGATTTATTCAATTTAGAGAATTGAGATAGATTAGTAGCTATCAATCAAAGGTTGTTTTTCCCATGGTAATATCTAAATTTGCCTTTGAAGATATCCTCTTTTGTCCATCACTTTCATTCGTTCTTTTGATCACTACAAAAAACTTGGGCTTTATCGGTTGTTTAAACAGTCAACAAAGGCTTGATATCATATTGCTAAATGTTTTGCCAATAATTATACTAAGGGGGCCTCTATTGGCACCCCAACACTTGCTTTTCAACCCCCACTAATTTCATATTTTAAGGTTTTATGAAAAATATAAAAGGTTTTCATGAAAACTAACCACAAGGTCCCTTAGAAAACATCATTTTGAATAATTATGTAAAAGAAAGTTTTTTCCAAAATCTAAGGTTTAAATAGATTTTTTAGTCATTTATAAAATAGACTGTAAATGATCAAAAAATCCACTTAAACGATAGATTTTTGTCTTCTATAAAGTTGTTCAAAATGATGTTTTCCAGTGGATAGTGTGACTGGTTTTTATAAAAACTTTTTATATTCTTTATAAAACCTTGAAATGTAAAATTAATAGGGGATGAAAAGCAAGTCTTGGGATGCCAATAGAGGCTCCCTTATACTAATCAGCCGTCCAATCCTTAGTCGGCAAAGCCTTTCCTAGCTGGTACAATTATGACCAGGAATCGTGGCTATTACTAGCAGTATAAATATCTGGCAATGAATCATTCCAAGAGCCGGCAAAGCCCAACAGCTGGGAAATGAACTTTTCATTTGCTGGTCTATTGGTTACACGTTTGGTGCTTTATTGGGCCCATGGTATTCACAAAAGCTCTGGCCCACCTTATTTAACCCGACCCACATCGTCCAGGGGAACGGCTATTGCAACCCTCCATTCCTATAAGTCCACCCCCATCCTTTAGGTTTTTAAGGTTTTATGCAAAATATAAAAGGTTTTTATGAAAACCGGCTAAAAAGTCCACTAGAAAACATCATTTTGAACAACTTTGCAGAAGAAAGTTTTTCCAAAATCTATCGTTTAAATATACTTTTTAACCATTTATAGCTTTTATTTCATTTTTTGCCAAAACGTCTACCTAAACGATAAATTTTGGAAAAACTTTATTCTGTAAAGTTGTTCAAAATGATGTTTTCTAGTTGACATAACGGCCGGTTTTCATAAAAACTTTTTATATTTTGCAAAAAACCTTAAAAACTTAAAGGATGGGGGGTGGGCTTATAGGAATGGGGGGTTACAATAGCCGTTCCCCTCCACCAATGTCTGTACTCCACAGACCCACTATTTAACCAAAGTCAACCCAAGATAAAGCTCTGGCCCAATTTATTTAACCCGACCCAAACACACACACATCCACTCAAGACAACCCATAAGCTTTCAGCCTGTGCATACTAAACCAACTATAACAAAACCCATGAACATATAACAACAATATAAAAACCAAAAATTATCCAAGCTCTGAAAAAAAAAAAAAAAAAAAAAAAAAAAAAAAAAAAAAAACATTCCAAATAGGTTGACAAAGTTAAAAAAAATCATTCATCCTTATTATTCAAGCACCCAAAAATATCATGTAGCTCCAAAAACAAAAACAAAAACAAAAACATTCCAAACAGGCTAAAAATGTTATAATGACAACAAAAGAACAACATGCTTGCTATTGAGTTTCCAACAAATGACCCTACTAAAACCTGCAAAAAAAAATTAATCATCATAAGCTTGTTATCTAATAACATAAACTTATAATTCAAACAAACTCTCACCAGCTAACAACATAACTTAAAATCTCATTCATGGGAAACTTCATTTGAACCTAGAAACATTTCTAGTAAATTTCATTAGATCTATTTGCAGAACTTTACCTCTTTAATTAACAGTTTCTTGCTTTGTACTCCTACAAACTAAAAGCAAAGAAGTGAGTAATATTCTATCAAGATATACAAGGCATAGAGGTAGTTTATGCAAGATAGATTTTCCTGGTTTGAAAAAGTTGTGCAGCAGATACTAAACCTCAACAACCAATGTTAGAACATGCACTATAAGCAGCTCTATATATGCATCTTGCAAATTATAATGGCATATATATACATCACTTGTCATGTTCAATCAGTTCTACTCTTTTAAGAGAAAAGTTTGTCATCACATAACATTCTTATTGTAGAATAAGCCAAAAAGTATGTGAAACCAAAAATCTAAAAAAAGGGCTCTATGAGGGGACTGGAGTTATAAACATGTGCAGCCAAGGATCTTGGATTACCCACATGGTCATCATGCCAGCCTTCTCAATTATATGGGGTCAATTGCATGAATCATATTTTAGCTTTGCAATTTAACAAACCATTAAACCAAAATCTAAGGAAGGAGAAAGAGATACCTAATCTAAACCTCATTCAATTAAAACCTTTTAACCTAGCCAAATCTAATGAAGCATCAAAACCAAGGATATCCCCTTTACACCTCAAAACCAAAAAGACCCACCTTTAATTCCTTTTTTCAATCTGTTAGTGTCCCACATCGGTTGCGGACGATGCCTAAGATAGACTTATAAGATGGCGCTGGACACCTTCTTAGAGAGGCGCCTTTTGGGCATGAGGCCCATAGGGACAAACCCGTGAGGCTGGCTTGTGTGCTAGGCCAGAGCAGACAATACCTCGAGGTGAGGGGCTGGGCCGCGCGTTCTACAATGGTATCAAAGCCAGGGTCATGCCAGCGCCGAGGTGGGGATGTTAGTGTCCCACATCGGTTGCGGACGATGCCTAAGATAGGCTGGACACCCTCTTAGAGAAACGCCTTTTGGGCATGAGGCCCATAAGGACAAACCCGTGAGGCTGGCTTGTGTGCTGGGCCAAAATGGACAATACCTCGAGGTGAGGGGCTGGGCCGCGCGTTTTACACGATCAAACCATATAATTTGCAGCTTTAGACTAGTATAGGTATTCGATTGAATTAACCATCTAATTTACAGCTTTAGACTAGTACATATAACAGATTTAGACTTTAAAAATTAGAACAACCAACAGACTTACCAAGAACCCTGTGAAACCCCAAGAAATTGTTCAAAAAATGCAACCTTGAGCCTTAAGATTCAACCAGCAAAATAATTCCATGCATCTTGGGAAAAAAAAATGAAAAAAAAATAACAAAATTATTATTAATTTTTTTTTTTCAAAGCAAAACATGAAATAAAAACACAAAAATTTAACTAAATTCAAATTGAAAACATAAAGCTTGAAATTTTACCCTAGACAATAGACTAAGAGAGATGATCCGACTCTAATTTCTGAAAATGAGAACAAAAAACTTGAAATCAAACCACAAAATTAAGTAAAAATCATTCATACATGGCAAAAAATCTCACCTTAAGCTTTACTAGAAGGCTAGGATCTCTTCACACAAACTCTATTAGAGACCCAAAATCTACGATTTTTTAGAACAAGAATAAAAATCTTACAATTAGAATACAAATTTAACAAAAATCATATATATATATATATATATAGAGAGAGAGAGAGAGAGAGGACCTTGAGCTTCATTATCACTATGGGAGATGTGAGATTTAGAGTCCGAAGCAAAACATTTTCGATTTCTAAGAGCTAGAGATGAGATCGAGAGTGAGAGAGAAGAGAGATGAGATCAAGGGTGAGAGATCAGATCTGAGAATGAGAGATAAGATTGAGGGTGAGAGATTAGATCTAGAGAGAAGGGCTAAGCTGTTGGCATTATTTGTTTTACTTTCCCTCTTTTTTTCTTTTTATTTTTTTGGTAAGTAAATGAAGTCACGTATAACACGTGTGCCAGCTGTAAAATAAGCTAGGAAATCACCTGTCTGCTAGCCAAACAAAAACAGCCGATGAACAATAGTCAATAATAATTAATATTTTTGTAGATTTTATAGACACCTAAATTTTGTCGGGCCGCCTCCCAACAAAATCGATTAACCCGTCAGCAGTATAATTAGGTCAGACACACTCAGTACCTGATTTTACTCACCTTATCCTACCCACCACTAGGATAAGGAATTCACCCAGTTCAATCTTCAAGGCTCTAGAGCAGGGAGTGGGTACAGATGCCCTAAATTGAACCTCTAACACAACATTGGATGGTTTGATTCCTACAATCTCTTATCCAATGGTCAATTCGACCATTGGATTTTCAATTTAATGTTCCTAGAGCAATATAGGACTATTTGATTGGGAATCAGAAGGCACAAACCCTCTGATCCCCAAAATGCTCAAATCGAACCCCTAACGCAACCTTAGGTGGTTCAATTTCTCACAATATCTTATCCAATAGTCAATCCGACCATTAGATCTTCAATTCAATGTTCTTAGAATGGTCTAGGATCATTTGATTGGCAATCAAAATGCACAAACCCTCTAATCCTCAAAATGCCTAAATCGAACCTCTAACACATCATTGAGTGGTTCAATTTCTCACAATCTTTTATCCAATGGTCAATCTGACCGTTGGATCTTCAATTCAATGTTCCTAGAGCGGTCTAAGACCATTTGATTAAGAATCAGAAGGTACAAACCCTCTGATCCCCAAAATGCCCAAATCGAACCCCTAAAACAGCATTGGGTGATTTGATATCTCACAATCTTTTATCCAATGGTTAATCTGACCGTTGGATCTTCAATTCAATTTTCCTAGAGCGATCTAAAACCATTTGATTGGGAATCAAAAGGCACAAACCTTTTGATCCCCAAATGCCCAAATCGAAGCCCTAACACAACATTAGGTGGTTCGATTTCTCACAATCTCTTATCTCATAATCAATCTGACCATTGGATCTTCAATTCAATGTTCTTAGAGTGGTCTAGGACCATTTGATTGGGAATCAAAGGGCACAAACCCTCTAATCCCTAAAATGCCCAAATCGAACCCTTAACACAGCATTAGGTGGTTCGATTTCCCATAATGTCTTATCCAATGGTTAATCTGACCATTGAATCTTCAATTTAATGTTCCTAGGGCGGTCTAGGAGGGCACAAACCCTCTGATCCCCAAAATGCCCAAATCGAACCCCTAACATAGTATTAGGTGGTTCGATTTCTCACAATTTTTTATCCAATTGTCAATCCAACTGTTGGATCTTCAATTCAATATTCTTAGAGTGCTCTAGGACCATTTGATTGGGAATCAAAAGGCATAAACCCTCTGATCCCCAAAATGCCTAAATCAAACCCCTAATACAGCATTGGGTGGTTCGATTTCCCACAATCTCTTATCCAATGGTCAATCCAACCGTTAGATCTTCAATTCAATATTCCTAGAATGTTCTAGGACCATTTGATTGGGAATAAGAAGGCACAAACCCTCTAATCCCTAAAATGACCAAATCAAACCCCTAACACAGCATTGGGTGGTTTGATTTCCCACAATCTCTTATCCAACGATCACTCCAACCGTTGGATCTTAATTCAATGTTCCTAAAACGGTCTAAGAATATTTAATTGGGAATAAGAAGGCACAGACTCTCTGATCCCCAAAACGCCTAAATTGAACCTTTAATACAACATTGGGTGGTTCGATTTCTTACAATCTATTATCCAGTGGTCAATCCGATCGTTGGATCTTCAATTCAATGTTCCTAAAGCGGTCCAGGACCATTTGATTGGGAATCAAAAGGCACAAACCCTCTGATCCCCAAAACCCCCTAAAGCAGCTTTAGGTGATTCGATTTCTCACAATCTCTTATCCAATGGTCAATCCGACTATTGGATCTTCAATTCAATCCCTCAAGATCAATACAAAGCCATTTAATCAAAGATGGGCCCTCATTTGGCTCACGATCAACAAAACCTAGTCACAAAGCCCTGTGACCATCATGCTCACATCCGAGCCATTCAATCTCACCTTAGAGGGTACACTCTCCACCTTTCGATCCCAAACCAAGTTTTGGGACCTAAGGTTTTAATCCACATTCAAGATCAATGGTCGGAATCCATCCGATCGTTGATTGAACGCGATCGAACAATTGTACGACTCCACAACAGAGCAAACCACCACCACTGACCTACTACAATAGCCCCACCTCATCAAATAAGGCAAACAAACCAAGGATCACAAGTTCCTATGGCAACTGATGAGAAATCATTGCAAATGTGGAAAAAGTGAGCCCACACTAACTATGTACTTTTGACTCTACCAACCACCCTATAGCCCCTTTATAGCCGTAATCCAGCTGCATGGATGGGACTTGGTTCATGCCTACTAGGCCAACATGGCCCATGCCTACCATGCTAGCATGGGCAACCTACTATGGCAGATTGCCCTTTTGCCACAATTTGACGACTTTGCCCCCATAAAATGGGGTATTTCCTTAACCAAACAATTCCTAAATGCCCTTTATGTCCCATGTGACCATAATGCCCTTCTAAATGACCATTTTAACCCTAAAAGTCTAATTTTTCCTATAAATAGTCCACTTTTTATTCATTAAAAAAAAAAAACTTTTTTTATCCTAAGATCCAATCTTTTTCTACTATAATTCAATCCTCTCCATCCTACATAAACTATACCAAACCTCCCCCCAATCCTTACCACCTCAACATCCAAGCATACTCACTCTATCCACTACAAAAATCCTCACACAAAATTCCTCACAACTCCAATAAATTCCTCCAAAAAATCTATCTCAATGTATACACCCATGCATTGAACTTCTTTAAGTTATCAAAGCCTCAAGTTCAACCACCATCCAAGCATAGTTGGAACATTAGAGGAGCATCTCAAGGAAGGACTTTCAAGCTTAGCAGAGAAGCACTCAAGCCTACATTGATCAAAGCTAATGTGAAAATCACCTACACTAGGTGCGCTTCCCTTTTAAAATTCCTTCTTAAGCTTTCTTAAATTTTCTATTGATACCATTACTTATTGTAGCCTCAATATATGATTATCACCCTCCTTACCCTTGCCTGAGTACGTACATGGACTTCCTCACACGTGTCGTGAAGGGATTAAAGTCTTATTTGGTGGGTTGAAGGTAAGGAGACCCTAAACCACCCTTTACATGAAAACCACTCCAATAGGTTGCTAGTACCCATTTTTATTCTTCTTCATTATATGTGATCTTGAATTGGTGATGCTTGAAATGGAAATTTAGGCATATCAAAAGGTTAAAGTGATGTTTAAGCAAAACAAAATTGGTAAGGTTAGGTTCATGCATGCATGCATATTGTTTACACTAACTTCTTTTTGTTTTCTTGTTGGTAATCATAATCAACTTGGACATAAAATAATCCCCTTTGCTGCGAAGTTTATTGGACTTAATTGAATATCCCCGTGCTTGGATAAATAGACAAATGCAAGGACTTGAACAAATTCATTCAAAATGGTTGTTCTCATTTTTATTTATTTATTTTAGAGGCTATGGCTTTAGCTACCTTCCGGGTTGTGGTCGTTGCGACCCTTTGCCCCAATGCTTGTACATTATCAGTTTTTATTTATTTACCGCTTTATTTAGGGGCTATGGCTTTAGCTATCTTCGGGGTTGTGGTCGTTGCGACTCTTTTATCCCAATGTTTGAGCACTTTTCACTTTGTGGTCACTTGACCCTTTTATTTTTGTACATATACTTGTGCTTATCAAAGCAATAAACATCACATTCATGAATTCCAAACCTTGCCAAGGTTGATTATGTTTATGTATCTTTTAACGTTTTCGATATGTTTATTTTGAAAATTCATGCCATATGATTCTATTCCCATGTGAATAAAGATTAATTGAAGACTTGAGGTAGGCTATCATGCTATGGATAAAAATTTACAACATCAAATGCTTATAAACTCATCCTTAGCATAATAATTTACCACCATTAAACGGATTTAATCAATTGACCCACCAAATTCTAACGAATGACCCTACCTAAAATCCTGGAATTCCTACGTGTCCCTATGTTACGTAATAAAATTCCAATCCTTAGGATGTTTGGATGATTACATTTTTATTCAATTAATCCAAGTGCGCTTCAAGATTGGACTTAAATTTCTCCTAACCATTTTCATGCTTCAAAAGCCCCAAATGATTTTCCAAAGAGTCTTTTAGAATTAAAAGTAATTCTTCACATCTTAATCCCTGCTAAAAGGATTCAGCCTTCAAAAAGGTTATGATCATACCTGCGTAGGACTGTTTTCCCACGAATCATTTTTTACAACATTACCATCTTTATCAGATAAAGATTTTGACTTCAAGATTCGAAATGAATTTCTTGTCTTCAAGCAAGTTGTTAATTTGTACATCATTTATAAAGAAACATTTTCAAAACCCTCGATGAGTGCACAAAGGTTTTAATTGACGAGTTCATTCCGAGAAGGACACGAATAAATTTTTTTCATTAAAAGGGTGTGCATATGCTCTCTTTTAGAAAATGCATTTTTCTGTCACATAAAGTCAATTTTTCTAAAGCTAACATTCCATGCAGAATGCCCCTTTTTAGTTGGGATTAGGAATCGTAAAATTTCACTTTCATTTCTAAGTGGAATTCTTTTGCACTTCAAAAGTGCTCCCTTTTTAACTAAAACTCATTTCTCTTCCTTCATAAGGAACCTCTGTTTTCAAAAGACTGTTTCTTCTCTTCAAAGGAGAACATACCCTTTACTTTCAAATACTTTAAAAAAGTATCCTTCTTTCTATCCATCCTATTGACTTCAAAAGTTTTGAGCTTCTCTAAAATCTAAAATAGATTCGCACTTGGTATTAATTCTTTAAAAATGAAATCACATCATTTCCATTTCCATCTTTTCATGAAAGGATTGATTTTTACTACTGCAAGATAAAGATACTTCTGTTAGGAGTCAATCAATTTGACCTAAGATACTTATGAGAAGGAAGGTGAATTTGCGGTTTTTTCAAAAGGTTCTCATTTATAAATAAAAAAAAAAAAAAAAAAACCCTAAGGCATATTTTCAATTTCCAAAACTTTCGAAACCTTGTTCAAATGCCTTTAGGAATCTCTTTTTCAAAATGGAAAACTTCGTCACCCTTCAAAGAAGGTATTTTATGTCAAATTGTTCGTATAGGAAATCAATAATGTCAAATAGGGATTTAAATGGAAACATTATCAAAATCGGGAACTGTTGGATTCCAACGGGCTATGTGGGGTGCCTAACACCTTCCCCACTCGTAATCAAACCCCCTTACCCTCAATCTTTAGTCTCACAAACCAGTAGGAGTCAATCAGTTTTCAAATGGACCTCAAATGGACTTGTTTGTTGATAAGCCCTCAGATGGACTTATTTTGGGATCTCAGATTAGCCCCACTTTCTCATTAATCATAGGATGTCCAATCACGTCCTCAAACCCTTGATTGGTAGCGACTCCATAGCCTTGATTATTCTAGATATGCTTGCATGACTAGCCCAGTTAAGGCGTCCTCAAAATAAACTCAATCCATTCCCACTCAACACACCCACATAGAACGGATGACTCAGGGTCGTCCCATTTTAAGAAGGGAACAATCCAATCCCTATCCAAATCCTTTTTTAGGGTAGCGACAAATTTGATATTGCATTATTTGCTTCAGGGAAATATGAATCACTTGCAAAAAGTCTATTGCCGTCCTTTTTGTGAGTGCATGTGCAATTTACTATTTTAATCATGCACTCTCAAGAACGAGTGCATGACGTTTTTTGAGGAGTATGAATAACACTACCCTTGCTTTATAATAAATACCAGATGTTATTATACGTACTAAGATGACTATAATTCTCCTAGATTTGTTTTAGGAAAATTTAACTAAAACTTCTTGATTTGTTAATAGTTAGAGTTAGACAGATCTATTTGAATGTTCAATGGAGTTCCCCATTATTTATTTATTTATTTATTTTTTGGGTTCAAAATGGAGGTTTTATTCAACTAACCAACTGATTGCAAAAATCTGGATGTTGAAATACTACAAGCATCCTATTATAACAGCGGAACAACTTAACTAGGCATTGTATCCATTAAAAGAAATTTCTAACTCCTACTTATTATTTCGAGACTTGGCTAGGTAGTCTGTACAAATATTTGGCTCTCTAAGCATCCTTTAATTTGTTTTTGTTAAGAAAAATATTTACATTACAGATTGCCATGCTATTTTACAATTACAACCACATCATGGCCATAAAAATTTTATAAAATAATTTTTTGTTTAAACTTTTCATATTTTTTGTATGGTCATTATTTGTCTATCATTACAATTTACCAATAACAATCTGTCATGGTAGCCATACTCTTTTGTATATATATGTATATATTTTATTTTATTTTTTGGTAAAACGAGAGAATATTATTATATATGTAAGGATAAAACAAATGATACAAAGAGCACAAAACACCCAACATCAACAAAGAAGGACCCCAACATAACACTTAGCCTAAAACAAGCACATCCATGGAAACCTCCTACACAAGCCCCATACGTTCATGCTACTCAAAAGATTAACACAAATACTAAGATGGCTTCTTGCACAAGACCAAACTCCAAGTTGAACAATTAGACAATGAGCACTCGAGAAGAACTTCCTTAAAGAACCAAACTAAGGGCCTATTTGGAAACTTTAAAAATTGGATTAGACTGGTCCAGTCCATAACTATTATCTAGTTTTTCAATGAACTAAACTAACTCACAATTGGTTTGAAAAAAAATTGTATTTATGCCTTATTTTCAAAACAAAGCTAAACTGATTAACAGGAAAATGGAACTTACCAAATATTATGAAATCAAAATTGGCCAGACTTGTCTTCAACTAACCAGGTTTTCAAATTTTCCAAACAGCCCCTTAGTAATCCTTGAAGAGTGACATCCACCTCCATCGTGCCTTCCTTCTTCCCGAGTGGATAACCTACAAAATAAACTATCAGAATAAGAATAATCAAAAAGTTTACTGTAGACAGCCCATTTTGTACCAGTTGTCATCGTAAGTCCCATGGCCCCGATGATGAGTTTAGTGTGGTTATTTACAAATTATCCTTGAAGAATTAGTGCGAATCACAGCATGAGATTTTTTGTTAAAATTAAAGAAAAATTATTTTATTAAATTAGTCATTTTTATCATGCCACTAACACGTTTACATATGTGATAAGTGTGTTTACGCACATACGATACATGTGCATACGTGTTAGCGGTCAATCTCCCAATTTTTACAAAAGACAATTTCCCTTTCCTATTCAGATTAGAAGACTTTTTAATTATTGGTAAAACCTTTTGATTATTCTCCAAGAAACCTAGTCTAAGAAGGAAAGGTAAACTCCAGTTTTCAGCTATAAATACTCTTCTAATGCCTTAGAAAGGGGAGGAGGGAGAATAGGGATTTTAGAGAGTGAAATTCGTCATAATTCAGCAACAGTTTTTTTTTAAACCAACAATCATATTTTAATCATAAATTTTGATTCTGAAGTCACAATTTGATAAAATTGGTCTTTTTAGAAAGATAATTCAATTATCTACAACTTTGTATTTCAAAATTTTTGTCCAATTCCAACGTTTTCATACCCAAAAACGTGATTGAAGTTGCTATTGTTGAAAAGTGACGAAAATCACTTTTTTTTTCTCTTATTCTCTTTTGTTTTCTATTTCTTTTCAAAGTTGAGTGAGTTTTGATCTCTTTGTTGTGATAACACTTTGACGAAGAGGAGGATTCGTATTGGCTTGATTGAATCCAAAGACCTGAGGGGCCACGAACAATTACAAAGTCGGTAAATTTAGTTTTATTTAGCTTTTTATTTTAGTTCTTCTTTTATTTTATTTTATTTTATTTTATTTTTGTCTAAAGCATGATTAGCATGATTTAGGTTTAGTTTTTATATTTGTATTTATTTTTTATATTTTATTTATTTTGGGATGCGTGATGTAGATTGATATGTGAGTCCTACGATTCTGTGTGAAATGCCTATTAGATGCGTACGCACCTTACCTCGGTAGACAGATTGTTTGTTTGTTATTTTATTTAGTTTTGTTCTTAGTTGATTAGTATCTGGTTGGTCTTTTGTATATTCTGATTTCTGCTTTCTAATATATTTTTATTCTCTTTTCTTTATTTATTCATTATTTTGGTCATTATGTGTGCCATTATTATTGCATGATTGAGAGTTAATTTTAATTGAGCATTTAGATTAATTAAAGCCATTGATCATGTGTGGGGGTTGGTTCTGACCGGGCACAGCTGGATGCTGTACACACAAATTTCGCATCTTGAAATAAAGAAACGAGAAATGCGGACAAATAACAATTTATATTAAATGAAATGAATTGGTACAATTCTCTATGAATATCTTTTACAAGAGAAAGTATTCCTCTAATTAAATCTCCATGAGCTTTACGATCTAAGGGCGATGAGCGCTTAATCTTGAATCGCTTAAGAGAGACACGTGGATTGAATTGCTTTGTTTAGACTCGAGGGCCGTGTGGCTTAATCTCGAAACTCAAACTTGGTAGTGAAGATGCTCTTGTCGCTTTTTCTCGGCAGAGTGTCGGTAGGAGCTCTCTATTTGTGTGTGCTTCTTCATGGATTGGAGCCTTCTATTTATAGGCAAGGGTAGAGGTCTTCTCTTGGAAACCCCAAATTTGACTTCCCTTGATTTAGGGAATAATATTGATTTAAAAGGAGATTTGTCCCCTTAATTTTAAATTTGAATTGATTGTCATCCCAAAGTCTTAGGGAATAAGATTAATTAAGGAGGGATTTTCTCCTTCATTTTAAATTTATGGAAATCCTTATTGAAAGGTTTCTAAATTTGGGGAGACAAATTTCCCCAAATTATGGGAGGTAATATTTCATGAGTGGACTTTCTTATGAGGGTGATTTGAACCTTATAATTGTGCCACATGTGGGGCCCACGCAGATGTAATGGGCCATATTGGCATATGGCTTGGATTTGATTTGGTGAGTTGGGCCAATGCATAGGTTAGACCACCAAGCCTATTTTCATCAAGTGGGCTGTATCCACTTATAGTTTGAATGAGTCCCATTTGTCTTTGACTAGTCAAATATTTTAGACTTTGACTATTTGACTCATCCAACGGTGATTTGAGCTTTACAAGATTTTAATGTCTACAGATGCCTAACACCTTCCCAGCGGTGTACCCTAGCTCCGAACCCAAATCTCTGGTTATGATGAGCTAGACCTTGCTATGGTTCACTCATTCCCATTATTGGGTGGCGATTCCTCTCTGTGTTCGTCCTTTGAGGCTAATGCGTATTCTTGAGCTATATGGCTTAGGGCGTGGCATTCACAGTGGCGACTCCACTGGGGGTTGAGAGCTAGATTTCGTATAGTGATTTATGGCTTTACTTAATTTAAATTATTTAATTGGAAAAGACTAAAATTGCACACATGCGCATTACCACCCATCACCTTGATGACAGTCTGATGAAAGGTACCGGGTCCCATTCAGGCCTATGGTTACTGGAAGTTGGCATCATCAACCCATAACCTATGCCACTAGCCTGTAATAAGCTTGTGAGAATGTTAACGGGCCACTCTTTGAGTGCCCTTGCTTGGGTGACCCTTAAAGGAGAAGTACCCCATTAACCAACACCACTAGTTACCCCACTAATCTTTGCATACCCTTGTTTGAATGTGTGCTATCTCATGTTGCATTCATATTAGGAATTCATCGCGGGTTTGGGACGAGGCCCCCATTATCTATTAGTTATCTCGAGTTAAGCCCAATTGAGGGAAGTTGTGTGATATTGTTATTAGACTTGGACTCGTGTAAGATAATAAGAAAATACATGGGTCCATGATCTAAAAGAGAGTGAGTGGTGTGTATATTGGGCCTAGCTTGAGATAATTAATGGACTATGCGGGTTTAGCACTAGGTTAATCTGTGTTGGCTATAAAATCCAAATCCAATTAAGAATCAAGTTCAAGGCAAGTTATATCCAAATTTAAGCCCGAAAGGGTGGAGAATTATTTGTAATTGGGCCCGACCTGAAAAAAAAAAAAAAAAAAAATGATGTATATCAAGTTCGGGCCCAAATTGTTGAGAGATGAGAAACATTTATGTATTGGGCTTAAGTTAGTGAAATAACAGGCTTTGTGTCCACTCATTATACCTTGGGTATTTGGAAGATATAGTAAACATAACAAAGCCCAAGGTATAGTGAGAAGTAATTAGGTAATCTTAATAGAACGAGGTTATTTATTTGAATAAGGGGACGTGGACTTAATCGTTTCATTTGGTAATTTCAATAAGAGATTGAGAGGTTGGGTGATCAGTCGGGTACTCTTGTGCTAGGTTGTGTTTGAACTCACTTGCCTACATCAAACCGTTTGAAAAGAATAGAGCCGGAATAGATGGCAGAACTAACTCTCGTTGACATCATGGCTATGATCCAGCATGACAAAGCTGAGTTGAAGGGTCTCATTTCTGAGTTATTTAGGAAGGTAAGTCAAGTAGAAAAGGGAAAAGAGGAAAAATGTAAGGCTACACTCACCAAGATTCCTGCTAAAATGGAAACATTCATGTTTAATATAGAAGCAAGAATGAGTCAACTTGAGAGGCGCAAGGAGAAGATAAAAGAGGAAGAAGACCTCGAGTTCTCGGCCTTATGGAAAGGGAAACTTGGGGATTTAACTCCAATTTGTTTTAACCACTTGCCAAATTCTCCCATGATGAATTTTAAAGAACCATGTGATCATGGCATAAAGATCCAAGATGCTGTCACTAGAGGTAATGACAGAAAACCACAATCGAGAGCTAAGGTTAGCAATGTGAATAGAGATAATGATAAGGCAAAATCAGAAAGGAAGTTTGACAGATTGGGGATGCCACTATCTGAGGCTTTGGCTAATTTATTCATGAAAGGGTATTTAAAAGTTCTAGAGCCGCGGTCGTTACCCAATCCGATTCCACCCCGGTGAAGACAGAATGAGTTTTGTGACTTCCATCAACGTATTGGACACGAGACAAATGACTGCACAAGGTTGAGGCATGAGATTCAAGATATGATTGATAGTGGTAGGTTACCACGACCAGAGAATATGAAGAATTGAATATAAGCACTTAGGCTCGAGAACGAGAAGCAAAATGCCCAAGACAAATCTGTCTCAGAGTCCATTGTGTAGGTTACTTAAGAGTTTGTTTCCGAGTCCGTTTTTGAGTTTATTGAGTCTTGAATTTGCTTTTAAGTCTATCGAGCTCTAAGCTTTCTTTCAAGTCTATCGAGTCCTATGTTGTCTTTTGAGTTAGTCAAGTCTAATAAAGTCAGTAAAGCCCTTTTGATGTGGTCCCTTTTATTGATAATGGAATAAAATTTGATTTTGCTTATTCTGGTGTGTCTCCTAATAATGAAATCTTTGAAGACAAAATTCCTTTAATCTAAGAAAAGATAATTAATGGGGATCAAGAAAAGAAAGTGAAATACATTAAAATTGAAGCTATCTTAATCAAATCGAACATTAATGAAGATTTTAAAGCGATATCAATTGGTTTACACTAGAATAGGCTGATCTTACAACTCTGATGGACTTATCAAGAGACGTAGGGAATAAACTTGGAAGTTTACACATTTATCCTTCTCATACTCAAATTTTGAACAATGGAGATCGAAATAAAGAGAGGCCATCATTTCTGCTACCATTCTTGAAAAAAATATATAAAGAAAAATCCCTTGTTAGACATTTTGAGCATGAATATTTTCCTTTCTAACACCCTTGTCAAGGATTACCCCCTACACTAGGGGGAAATTTTGGAGAGATTTGTTTAAAACAAAAGGGCAATGTAAAAAAAAGGGAGAAAAGAAAAGAAAAGAAAAGTGGAAGAAATAAAAGAAGATATTTAAAGAGAAAAAAAATAATTCAAAGAGTGGATAAGTAATCCTTGACAAATAGGAATCCATTGAGATTAATTTTGAGCCTTTAATATCTTTCCTTTCATGAACCTAGAACCTTAAGCCTACATTATGGTCCGAGTAAAAGTCCTCTCTGATTGATTAAGGTTGTTCAAATTTGATTGAACTATGTTTGGCTTGATCCCTCTTGGATACGTAGGCAACCTACAAGGGTGCAGCCACATCACTTAGAGTTTGTGCAAAGGTGCATTCACATCGCTTGGAATCCATACAAGGGGCATGAACAAAGAAAATCACATCAGAAGCAGTTCAAAAAAGAAAAGTTGGGAAGAGATAGCCCGATAGGTTGAAAACTCGAAGGGCAGCCTAAGCAAAAGTTAGGGTATGGAAAGAAAAAAGAAAAAAGGAAAAAGAAAAAAAAAAGGAAAGGAAAAAAGAAAAATAAATAAGTAAAGGGGTGAAGCCTATAGATATCATAGCCAGACATCAAGGAAGGTGATGCATACTCTGACCTTTGATTCAAGGGGCAAGCCTAATTGAATATCTTCACATGCCATCAGAATCAGCATATGGAATGTCTTTGTTAGTGTAAGAGTGGACTGAAGATAGTGAAATTTCACAGAAATAACTAGTACACCATTGATCCTCATTAATTAACTAAGAAAAGAAGAATAGAACATTTGTCTTAATGAGATGGAAATTAAGGGAGATATATTTAAAATAGGTAAGGTCAATACTCGAGTCTATTGTTTCATCATTCTAGGTCGTACTTGAATTCCTTATTGGTCTTGTTTAAGTCTCTTGTCTACATCCTCATTCTTGTTTTTCTTTTCTTCATCCTCAATTGCCTCTTTGCATCATCGGCAATTTACTCGGAATATAATCCCAAAGGGTTGAACAATGGGCGGTTGTGTGCATGTCATCCGTGTGCATGTCATCCATGTGCGTACTTGCAGAAATAGCGTAAAGGTTTAGTGTTCTGTGCTTCATTTGAAATAAGTGTTTGTCTTGGGCTTCATATGTTCACATGTCTATAACCCCTCGAAAGTGGAAATTGCTATAATGCCATTATTGCTTTGGGAAATGAATCTCTAACTCTGAGAAAGAAGCTACAACTCCATTTAGCAGTCTCGAGCATGTTTAAGCAAATGTGTTGAAGGTGAAGATGATGCTATAGACACCCCATTTTCATCCCCCATGATTTCATGATAGCATTTGGTTAGGTTTAGAAGCATTTAGGAGTCCCTAAGCCTTAAAGGACAATTTTGCCCTTTTAAGCCTTAGGAGAATAGGTCATCAGTGCATGCATATTTTTGTCTCTTTGTTGAGTCCCATCACTTGCATTTAGTTTCTAGGGTCATTTTGGATATGTGTGTCAAATTTGGTTCAATTCCAGATAGGTTTGGATAGCTAATTAGAACTTTTGCGACTTGAAGGGTAATTTCGTCTTTTATTTCGTATATTTTCCAATTGACTTCCAAATTTGTTTCGGAGTATTCCATTGACCTTATAATGATGAAATGAGCGTAATTGAAGTGCCAATTTATTTTATTAATAGGTTTGGGATTGGTTTACCACATTACCCTATGCTTAATTGACCGTTTTTCAGGTAATCGCCTCATGAAAACCCAGCCACCTGACCGTGGTCAGGGATTTTTGGTTCAAGAATATTCTAGGCTTATTCTACATTGAATCCTTGAAATTTTGGCTTTTGAATCACTCAAATCGGAGTTAAAATAAAGAATTTGTGTCCGTTTGAAGTTTGGAGTCTAACCCGAGCTAGAATTCCAAATTTTTTGGTTTCTTCTCGGGTGACCGGTTGGGCTCAACCGGTTGGACCGGTTCACCCCAACCGGTCACCCGAGCCCTTCGTCCTGATTTTTCTCCTTTTGAGTTTTTGACGAAATGGGACTCTACCACTCCGAATTTCAGCCTTCTAAAGGACTTCTAAGCCTATTGGGAGGTAGTTATGAGTTGTTTAACATTCATGGGATTTAATCGCAGCCCTAGATTGGTTTTATGGTGAATTAATCTCAACCATTGGTTCATATGGTTGGTTGGTTATAAATAGAGGCTCATTCATCAGCATAAAAGACTTTTGACTCTTGGCTGGACTTTTGGTGACTTTTGACACTTCATATTCATAAGAGAGAGAGGGACCACGAGTTTGCACACACCCATATCACTTGGAGGAGGCTTTCTACTGCAATTTCAAAGGAGACCTAGAAGGGAACCAAGCCAAAGAGAAAGAAGAACACAGCGAGGACCTTTGCTTCATTGTAAGTCTCCTTTGCTTTCTTTTACGATTCCTTCTTCTTCTATTCCATTCTCTGTATAACTATGGCTTAGAATTGAATTAGGAATCATATATACTCTATATTTTAGAGTGTATATGATTCAAATATGATGAGAATGCCTGTTAGTGGATTAGGATTGTGAATTCCTTGCTGTTAAGATAGTTTCTCTCTTAAGGATAGAGGTACGTTTTGTATGAAAAATCAATTGATGTGTTTAGGCCGTTTTCTCTTCATGGTTCAATTATATACATGATTTTAAGCATCTTTTGTATAGGACACTTGCTGTGTAAGCCTCATCTTCATAGGTGTATGGATGATTATTCTTTTCGAAGATAATTATCGTCCTTAGAGGGTGAGGTTGTGCATAGGTGCTTTTTGGAGTGTGTTTAAGTGCGCTGTGAGTTTCTTTGCATTCTTAGGTATATAGTTTACATAGGATATGTGAAGAAACCATTCATATGGAGTGATTTCTACGTAAAATTATCTCTGGATAGTTTTACTCAAGAAAGCTCGCCGTAAGGATGATTATTTCACATTCTTACATAAAGTCCTTACCTAAGGCATCATGGTAGATTCTCTTTTTATGTTTAGGATTGTCATATGATATTTTCATCATGGTAATGCCTATTTAGCATGTTTTTGATAGTTTTGTGCATGTTAGGGTGTTTTAGAACATATAGGAACATACTAGGATTGTATCTTTCTTTTGATTTTTGCTATTTGCATGAGTTTTAGGTCATTATATGCATGTTTAGTATTCTGTCCAGATTTGAATTAGGTCTTCTAAGGATGATTTGAGCATGAATATGAATGGTTTGAGTTTAATAATTGCCCTATAGAATACATAGGGTGATTAATTGGTGTTTTCTCGATGTTTCGGGATAATTTGCATATGGTAAGTGGTTCATGGTAAGTCGTTTGTGAATTGTTCTCTTCTCCCCCCTTGGGTTATTGTCTTTACCTTGAATTAGAAGTTCTAAGTTTCCAACTCTCTCAAAATTCTGTTTTAATTAGAGTTCTATCTCTTTTAGAATTCTACTTTTCTTAAAATTCTGTTTTATCTAGAGTTCTATCTCTTTTAGAATTCTACTTCTTTCAAACTTCTTTTTGGATAAGAGTTCTATCTCTTTTCAAATTCTATCTTTTCTCAAATTCCTTTTTGGAAATCTTTCTTCTTTTAAAACTCTTCTTTTCTTTTTATGGAAATTTAGGGTTTATAGTTCATTGTAAAGGGAGTAACCCCTTCTCAATCGAACTACGTGGACTTTAATCCTTGCATCTTTGTATGTAAGGTACGTAGGCGCTCATTTGATGTTCAAGTCCGCCCTAGGATACTAAGTATCCTAGGTTTTCTTTTTCTTTCTTTCTCCTTCTTTCTACCCATTTGTCCATCACATATATGCTAGAGGAGTAGGATGGACCCATGCTTATACATTTATCCATCACATATTTGTTAGTGGATAGGATGGATTTGTTTGCTTGCTCATTTATCCATCACATATTTGCTAGTGGATAGGATGGATTTGTTTGTTCATTCTCTCTATCTCTTACTTGCTTTCCATATCTCTCATACTTGTTCATGAATGTTTACATGCTTTATGGATGTTTATATGTTTTATGGATGTTCATGGATGAATGTGGATTACTTATGGATGATTCTTTGCATATACATGGTGACTAATTAGGAAGTGATTGAAATAGCCCATATAAATTCAGAGACCCATTTTGGGGCGATGTGGGTGCCTATAGGATGTTTCATAGAACCCTCCCACATCGTAACTTAGTCTCCGAATCCTCTCTTGTTTTGATAGACCTGCTTTTCCTTGATCGGAGTCATGTGGTTTGTTTTCAAAGGTTTTCTTTAAAAACCGTTTTTATGGTTTTCCTCTTTTCCTAAAAATGAGGTGGCGACTCCTTGTTTGTTTTGTTTTTGTGAACCTTTTAAAAACCAGATTTTTATTATTTTAAATCTCTACAAGTCTTTTTTAAAAGAAGGGTCCTCCTTCCCCCCCGGATCAAAACCCGTGGTTCACAGATGCCAAGGAAATGAATGAGTACATGTCCTAATTAAATTGGTAACCCTGTTTAAAGGCGACCATTGAAAGAAAGAAAAATTAATAGTGATCCCACCGAGGCCTCGATTTCAATTAGACCATTAGTAGGCTGGGAATGTGTTCTGAGTAGCTTGCATGCATGTTGAGTGTTGCTTTTGAATTCGAACCTTTGAGTGGTACCCTTCTTGTTTTGAAGGAAAATTCCTTGAGGGAAATCTTTCTTGATTTGCCCTAAGGGTATCTTTCTTTGGGGATTAGAATGATCTCAAGGTATCTTTTTCATACATGAATTCTTTTGGTGATTTGTTGAATATCTTTGTTTGGTTAGAAATATTTGATTCAACTCTCATTAGAGTTCGATATGTCATTGGCCTTCGTTAAGGTCTACCTTCGTTAGGGTTCAAAATCTTGATTGGCCTTCGTTAAGGTCGACCCTCGTTTGGGTCTGAGTACCCTGATTTGATTTTCTTTGGGTCTTAGTACCCTAATTTGATTCTCTTTGGGTCCTAGTACCCTGATTCCTCTCTTTTTGGGTCCTAGTACCCTGATTCCATTCTCTTTGGGTCTTAGTACCCTGATTGGATTCTCTTTGGGTCCTAGTACCTTAATTCCATTCTCTTTGGGTTCTAGTATCCTGATTCAATTATCTTTGGGTCCTAGTACCTTGATTGGATTATCTTTGGGTCCTAGTACCTTGATTTAATTCTCATTGGTTCCTAGTACCCTTATTCTATTCTCTTTGGATCCTAACACCCTGATTCGATTATCTTTGGGTTCTAGTACCCTTATTGGATTCTCTTTGGGTCCTAGTACCCTGATTTGATTCTTATTAGGTCCTAGTACCTTGATTCGATTCTCATTGGGTCCCAGTAGCTTGATTCGATTCTCTTTGGGTCATAGTACCCTGATTGGATTATCTTTGGGTCCTAGTACCCTAATTTGATTCTCATCAGGTCCTAGTACCCTAATTCCATTCTCTTTGGGTCCTAGTACCCTAATTCGATTATCTTTAGGTCCTAGTACCTTGATTGGATTCTCTTTGGGTCTTAGTACCCTAATTGGATTTTCTTTGGGTCCTAGTACCCTGATTCAATTCTCATTGGGTCTTAATACCCTGATTCAATTCTCTTTGGGTCCTAGTACCCTGATTGGATTCTCTTTGAGTCCTAGTACCCTGATTCATTTCTCTTTGGGTCGTAGTACCCTGGTTCGATTCTCTTTGGGTCTTAGTACCCTGGTTCAATTCTCTTTGGGTCCTAGTACCCTGATCCGATTCTCTTAGAGTCCTAGTACCCTAATTCAATTCTCTTTGGGTCCTAGTACCCTGATCCGATTTTCTTTGGGTCCTAGTACCCTGATTTGATTTTCTTTGGGTCCTAATACCCTAATCCGATTATCTTTGGGTCTTAGTACCTTGATTCGATTCTCTTTGGGTCCTAGTACCCTGGTTCGATTCTCTTTGGGTCCTAGTACCCTCATTCAATTCTCTTTGGGTCCTAGTACCCTGATTCGATTCTCTTTAGGTCTTAGTACCCTTTTGACCCTTTGGGTCTGAGTACCCTAATTCGATTGTCTTTGGGTGCTAGTACCTTAATTCGATTCTCTTTGGGTCCTAGTACCCTGATTCCATTCTCTTTGGGTCCTAGTGCCTTGATTCTATTCTCTTTGGGTCCTAATACCCTGATTATTCCATTCTCTTTAGGTCCTAGTGTCACACCCCATTTTTGTCACCTTAGCTAGGACATATCATTTCATGTAGGATTTTGAGTCCTTTTTTAGTCTAGTCTTTTGCATTGAGTTTCTATAGCATTGAATATCATGTGTATGAATTTTGAAGTGATTTGGAGTTCATTTCGATGGTCAATAAGAACTTTTGCGACTTGAAGGGCATAATCGTCTTTTAAGCCGTATATTTTCCATTTGACCTTGGAATGAATCCCGAGTCATCCCATCAAGTTCATATGGTTATATAGAGTCCATATATAGGTTCAATTTCATGAATTAATGGTTTAAGATCAATTCGGCTCGTAATGGTTCGGGTTGGCTAAAAGACCCTTTCTTGGTTTGCTCAAATTGACTCATAAGACCCAATCAATTTTCTCTTATTTAACCTCAATTGGGCTTTATTTATGTCCTAAACATGTTTAGAAAGATCAATTTTCGATTGGGAAAGCATTTGGTTCGACCTTATGTACAAACCCAGCTTAGCGACGGTGAAGCACCATGGTTAACCACCTTTGTAAAACCTAACCATGCACCCATGGTTGAGGATTTTTGTCCTAAAATGCCTAAAAATGTGTTCCCCTTCGAAACACGGTCGTTTTGGCTTTTATTTCGTCAAAATCGGACTTAATTTGAAGATTTTAGGACTTCTGAAGCAAGTGGAAGTCAAAACCGAAGCGGAAATAGGAGGGCCTCGGGTAACCGTCCGGGGCTGGACGGTCAGCCGTCTAGGCCCAGACGGCTAACCGTCCAGGCCTAGTTGGTCACCCGAGGAATCCTTCTTTAAGTCAAACTCTGACTCTTCTATCCCTCTTTTGACGGTTTCCTCCGCCAAAACAACTTGTCTGAGCTTAGGAGTGTGTAGGTTTGAGTTGTTTGAGCACCAAGAGAGTCTCTAATAGCCCTAGGATCATTATTTAGTGAATTAATCCTAGCCATTGGCTTAAGGGGTCAGTTCTCTATATAAAGGACATGATATTCAGCACATAGGGGGAGGTTAATTGCACTTTACACTTAGAGAGAGAGAGAGCTACGAGTTTGGAGAGCTAGAAGGACTTCAAGAGGAGGCTCTTCAACCCCAAGCAAGCAAGGAAACAAGAGGTTTGAAGACAAGGAAGAGTCTACAAGAGGTAAGCCTACCCCTTTAGTGCTGAACATGAATTCTCTGCTTCTCTTGCTTCTCTTTCTCCTTCTTTTTCTATGGTAGTTCTAGTGCATGATATAGCTCCACATGTTAGGTTAGTTCCATGTTTTTAGGATAGTATATAAATGATTTTAGGATAGTTTATGGCTTTATATGCTTGACAATCCCTGGTTTACCAAGGATTTGATAGCCTGATTCGCTCTATCTTCTTAAATCATGCATAGTTCACATGTTTAGGTTGCTGTGATTATTATCATGAATTAATGCTCCTGTTAGTTAATATATGCTATATGAATGATATTCATGATAATTTGAGCATGTCTTAGAGTCGTTTCATAGGTTTTTATGCATAGTTGTGAGATTAGGGTTTCGATAACCCTGAAATCGCGTAAGTCTCATACACATGTTTAGCTTAGTTTTTTGGGTTGTTGCTCATCATAATCATTCTATATATGCTGCATATAGTTGAATCATGCTAGGTTTGCATTCATATTAGTGGATTTCTTGGTTTCTATGCATGTTAGCTAGGTCACTGCATGTAGGATTGAGTTAGGGTCCTTAGTTATTCATTATTCTTGTTGTTTGCATGATTAATGGATGATTTTAGGCTTTGTCAAGGTTCTGTCCAGATTAGGATATTGTTTTCTTTGCATGATTGTGTGCACTTGTAAAGGTGCAAACAGGTACAATGCTTGTCCTATTGCAAATAGGGCTGCTATGGTCTGAAATGGCTAATGTTTGGAGCTTGTGCGCTCAGGTAAGTAGGGTTTGAAGGTGCCCCAATTCACCTTTCTTTTCTTTCTTTTCTTTTCTCCCTCCTAGGGTTACTTCTTAATACAAGCTTATGGTAATAATCAAAGGTTCCCTTCAATATAAAATTCTGGTTTTTATCAAGGTTTTCCTCTTATGGAAGTTTTCTGTTTTGGATTAAATTAATATATTTTCAAATGAGGAAACCTAAGGTTATTACCATAGGTTTGTATTAGGTTGTAACCCTATTCTTTTCGAACTACGTGGACTTTGATCCATGTATTTCGCTGCATGGTACGTAGGCGCTCTTCGTGAGGCTCAAGTCCGTCCTAGGATCCAAGTATCCTAGGTTTTTCTTTTCTTTTCTTCTTTTTTCTGTTTTGTTTTGTTTGTTTGATTATGCATGAGATGATTCGATGGAATATATGATATGCATGCTGCCTTGTGATGATATATGATGATATTTGAGTGGAAAAGATATTAAGTTAGCCCAATTAAATTAAGAGACCAACTCGGGCGATGTGGGTGCCTATGGGCTTTTGCCTAGAACCTTCCCACGTCGTAACTTAGCCCCCCGATCCAATTTTCTGGTCTCAAAGACTTTGCTTTTCCTTTAATGGAGTCATGTGGTTTTGAAAATAAAACATTTTTACGGTTTTCCTCTTTTCCTTAAAAATTGAGGTGGCGACTCCTTTTTGTTTGTTGTCTTTAAACCCCCCCTATATAAGTCTTGCCAAACCCTTGTGGGCGCCGCGCTTTTTCGTGGGTTCACACCTAGTACCCTGATTCGTTTCTCTTTGGGTCCTAGTACCCTGATTATTCCATTCTCTTTGGGTCCGAGTATCCTGATTTGATTACCTTTGGGTCCGAGTACCCTGATTCAATCCCCTTTGGGTTTAAGTACCCAACTTTGATTCTGAATAGGGATGAAGCTTTTTGTTTATTCCTCAAGAAAGGAATAAAATTTTCATATTGATCTTTGCAGTTAGTAGTTTCGAGAATTACCTACTGAGTGTTCCTATTGTTTTACATGAACTACACTAGGTCTGATCTTTGAGGAGTACGTAGGTAGTCAGTTGAGTTTGGCACGACCTTATTGTATATGTGTGTGTAGACTTTAAGTTGCCAACAGAAAAAATGTTTTGTCTTTTCAGGTTTTTGACTTTCGTATTGCAATGCAAAACTCAGCCAAAAGAGGAGCAACTGTAGACATCCTATTTTGTACCAGTTGTCATCTTAAGTCCTGTGGCCCCGATGATGAGTTTAGTGTGGTTATTATCCTTGAAGAATTAGTGTGTCACACCCCATTTTTGCACCACCTTACTAGGGCTCATCATTTCATGCATGTTTTTGTTTTGTTTTTGAGTCTAGTCACTTGCATTAGGTTACTAGAGTCACAAGGACAATGGGTGTGAATTTTGGTTCAAATTGGAGTTGATCTTGAGGGATAATAAGAGCTTTTGTGACTTGAGGGGCATAATTGTCTTTTAAGTCCCAAACTTTTCATTTGACCTTGAAATGATCTCCAAGTTGTCAATTGGAGTTCATATGGATGCATAAGAGGTATTTCTAGTGTCAATTTGATGAATCAATGGCTCAGGATTAAAATGGCTCGATGTAGTTCAAGATTGGTTAATTGACCCTTCTTTGGGTTAGCTCTAATTGACTCTCAATTACCAACCAAATCTTTTCAAATTGACTTTCATTAGTCATCATTTTACCCCCAAAAGTGTTTTATGAAGTTCAATTTTGATGAGGAAAGCATTTGGTTTGATCCTATGTGCATACCTATGCTTAGCAAAGGTAGAGTATAGTGGTTAACCGCCTTGTTCAAACCTAACCATGCCCCCATGGTTAGTGGTTTTCACCCTAAAATGTTCAAAAACATATTCCTCATCGAAACACGGTTGTTTTGGCTTTTGTTTCATCAAAATCGGAGTTAATTTGCCCCTTGAAACACTTCTAGAAGGGAAGGGAGACAAAATAGGAGAAAAATCAGAAGTGGGCTCAGGTGACCACCCAAGCCTGGGCGGCTAGCCGCCTGGGCCCAGGTGGCTAGCCGCCCAGGCCCTGGTGGTCACCCGAGGCCACTTTCCTATTTGCTTTGTGTTTCCTTGCTGAAGCGGATTCCTCCCTATTTTGACGTACTTGGGCTCTTTTGGACGAGTTTCCTTCTAATTTTTGGTAACTTCTGAGTTACTTAAGCCCCAAGGGGGTCTCTAATAACCCTTGGATTAATTTTTAGGGTTTTAATCCCAGCCATTGGTTAATCCTAGTTGAACTCTATAAATACCCCCCTATGCTTCAGCACAAGGGGAGCCACTTTATGCCTAAAAACCTTAGTGTTAGAGAGAGAATAAGGGAGAGGGACTTGAAGGAGAGCTGGAGTTCTTGCTGTAGCCTTGGAGAACATTGATTCAAGTCATCCATAAGAGCAAGAGGGAGTTCATACAGCAGCAAGGAAGGCCCTTCCTAAGGTATTCTCCTTCTCTATTCAAGCTTAAACTAGGTTTTCATATAGGATAGGCCTATTGCATGTTAAAGGTAGATTTTTTATCATGTATTAACACTCTAGCTAGTTAATATACATGGAATATCTATTGTTTATCTACTGTTTAGCATGCTTTAGGGCTGTTCTATATGTTTCTAGGCATAGTCATGATTCTTGTGTTTCCGTTGTCTTTGTTCTAGGATAGTGATATTGCATGCTAGAGTTAGGTTTCTTGTTATGTTATATTGCTTTAGTTAGTTAATATGCATGATTTAGTTTCTGTTTAGTTTTATTTTAGCATGTTTAGAGTTTATTTGGTGTGTTTTTAAGCATATTTGTGAGTTTAGGGTTTTAGAGTCATTGTTTTATGTTAGTTTTCATATAGCATGATAAAGTAGACTTTTTTTATTGGTCTTTCTTCGTGTTTGCTGTATATGTCTTGCATATAGAGTAAACATGATGTTTTTGCATGCATGTTAGTATATTCTAGGGTTTTTATGCATAATATGGTTCTAGGAATATGTTAGGACTTATTATTGTTTGCTGTTTTTGCTGTTAGCATGCTTAGTAGATGATTTTAGGCCATAATACTATTCTGTCCAGATTTGCATATCATTGTTTTTGCATGGTTTTGAGCACTTGTAAGGGTGCAAATAGGTATGGTATTTGTCCTATGGCAAATAGGGCTGCTCATGTCTGAAATGGCTAATGCTTGGAGTAATTGCGCTCAAGTAAGTGGGTGTGAAGGTGCCCCAATTCACCTCTCTTCCTTATCCTTTCTCTTCTCCCTATCTAGGGTTAATTTTTAATATGATCCTATGGTTTAATTAGAGGTTTCCTTTACCAACAAAATTCTGGTTTTTATTAAAATTTCCATTTTGTGGAGTTCTTTCTAAAATCAAACTTTCTATCAATTCTCTTTTGATCAAATAAGGAAACCTAGGTTTTTAACCATAGGTTTGTATTAGGTCTTAACCTTAGTTCTTATTCGAACTACGTGGACTTTGATCCATGTATTTCGTTGCATGGTACGTAGGCGCTCTTCGTGAGGCTCAAGTCCGTTCTAGGATCCAAGCATCCTAGGTTTATTTTTGTTTTGTTTTCTTTTTCTTTATTTTCTGTTTTGTTTGCTTATTATGCATGGATGGATGAATGAAATATATGATATGCATGCTATCTTGTGATGATATACTTGCTGATTTTTGTATGGAAAAGATCTTGATTTAGCCCAAATGAACTGAGAGACCGAAAGGGTGACATGGGTGCCTATAGGCTTTGCCTAGAACCTTCCCATGTCATAACTTAGCCTCCGAATCCCTGATTTCTTTGGTTTCCAAAAGACTTGTTTTTTTGCCTTTCCTTTTTTATGGAGTCATTCAAAATTGTTTTCTTAAAACAAAATGGTTTTTAGGGTTTTCCTTGTTTCCTTTAAAAAATAAGGTGGCGACTCCTTTCCTTTTTCTCTTTCAAACCTCCCAACTAATCTCTCCTTTCGCCAATCCCTCGTGGGCCCAATTTCCGGGGTTCACAGTTTGGCGACTCCACTGGGGATTTGTGGGCTAGACTCTATAAAGTTTAATTGGGCTAGGTTAATTTCTTATGTTTAATTAAAATCAATCACATTGCATCCGCTTGATTGTGTGCTTTCATTTATTGCATTGTGTGCGCAAATTCTTGCATGCTAGGATCGATGTCCCTCGATGTATCCTTGCCAACGATTGGCCTAGTCTCAACCTTGGTTTTCCTGATTCCATGTGTTGGGGCGAAAGCTATCAACCTCTCTTGCCTAGTACCCTTGGGCTTGCCCTTGGGTATATTAAATGAGTTAATCACGTACTGCTGGACCCACGCGGCGTTCCTGATGCCACATGTGGTTAGGTATAAGGATTGCTCAAGCAAGTGAAGGACCCTAGCCTACCCTTATCATTAGTCCATATAGACAGACTTGTAGGACACTGTAGTCTCACCTTTATGCACCCACAATTGTTTGTAATGATGATATGCCGTGTTTGTGGTGTGAGGCTTTATATCTTATGCCCTTAACATAGACCTTTAAACCCTAGCCTTCGTTAAGGCCATGGGTTGGAAGGAATAAATTAAGGAAGTAGGATATAAAGCTATGTTTGTGATGTGCTAGTCGTAGGGGATTAATTAAACCTAGTTGAAGGACTCTATACCCTATTCTTTTAAAACATACCCTTAATCCATGACCCTTGTAAAGGTAATTGGATAAAAGGAATGAATTAATTGAACATGGTGTAGAGACCGAGTTCATTAAGGAAAATATGGAGGTTTAGGACAAGTCCTTAGGCTAAAGGTTAAAACTTTTCTATCCATAGACGTGCTGGCTTGGATCCGCAATCCGCAAGGGCGTCCAGTGAGTGTTGAATCTACCCATCAGACAGACATGGCCGACGAAAGAACTAGTGAGGGGCACTTTGACCTTGAGGCTTGCCTGAAAGCCATCATGACCAAGCTTGACCATACCGCCGAGACATCCGATACCGCATTGAAAATGGCTCAAGAAAACCAACAGAAGATGGCGGATCTTGAACAAAATGGCTCTAAGGCCCATTCCTCGGGTATACCTCATGGGGCTGGCACCGAGGAGGGACCTCAATCCAATGAGAACACCAAGACAAGGGGGGAAAGTAGCTCGAAACCTGTGGTCACCAACCTAGAAGGGGAAACCAAGGGGAAAGGTTCTAGCAGTGATTCCGTTTTAGCTAGCAAGGTAGAAGCTTTGGAGAGAACTATAAAAGGAATTCGTAGGGCTGATGACATGGTCGATGTGCGGACTTTATCCCTGTTTCCAATGGCTCGTATTCCATTACAATTTAAAATGCTGGAGTTAGAAAAGTTCGATGGGACAGGTTGCCCTAAAACTCACTTGAAGATGTATATGCGAGCTATGCACCCTCGAGGGGCTACTGACGAGCTTTTAGCTCAAATGTTCCATGAAACCTTGGCCACTTCCGCTTTGAAATGGTTCTTGTCCTTGGACGAGAATAGAACTCGTACTTGGGAAGACATATGCAATGAGTTCTCAGAGCACTACAAGTACAACACAGAGGTGGATGTCACTCGAAGGGACCTGGAAACTACCAACCAAGGGGCTCATGAAACTTTCTCCGCTTATATTACAAGGTGGAGACAAAAGGCCTCGAGAATGACGGATAGGCCAAATGAGGAGGACCAAATTCAGCTGGTGGTTAAGAACTTGCTGCCCGTGTATCACAAGCACTTATTTGCCCACTATTTCCCCAATTTCAAAGCTCTCATAGGGGCTGGCACGCAGGTTGAAGATGCTATCAACGATGGGACAATCAAAACTGAGGAAGTGAGGAGTCGCAAGACAAACTTTACTGGGAAGAACAATGCTGAGGTCAACACCATAACTCAACCCATCCAACCCTTTTCTCTCAATGATGTCAACCCACCTCGCCAATTCACTGACCTATTCATGCCACTCGAAAGAGTCCTTGAAAAGCTCATAAGTCGTGACTTATTAAAGCCACTCGACCCAAGACCTCCACCAAATCCCTTACCCAGGAACTACAACGAGAATGAGTACTGCAAGTACCACCAATCCAAAGGCCATGCCACCAATCGTTGTGTTCGCCTTCGCCACCAAGTCCAAGACCTCATCGATAAACAAGTCATCTCACCACCAACCCGTCCAAATGTCACCCATAATCCTCTCCCATCTCATAACAACACACCCCCACCTAACACCATAAATGCCATAGGGGTTGAATCCTCTCGCCCTCACTGTCCCATAAGACAATACACTCTACTCCCCATGACCTTAACCCGTCTCTTCACCATTTGCCGCAATAACAGCCTTATCATGCCACTTCCACCAAAGCCAAGGCCCTCAACCCCTCACCAATATTGCCAATACCATCGTGCACCTGGCCATGACACCGAGGCTTGTTCTATACTAAAGAAGATCATCCAAGACCTCATTGACCAAAAAGTTTTGTTGTTGCCAAAGAAATCTATCCAACAAGAGCTGAAAGAAAGATATGAAGCAGGGGATCCTCAGGTTGGCCTATTAGGTGAATCGTCGGGGAAATTTGACTACTATATGCTGTACTCAAGCCCAAGTCCGATATCGAATGAGCCAATAGTCCCTACAGGTTGGGATGACTTGCCGACAGAAATGGAGAGCATTGACATGATAGAGTGGGATGACTTAATGAATGACTCTGAGGAAGTCCATGACATATGGGCTAGTGATGATGAGTTAGACCATATTACCAGAGGGGGTCGCCATTTCAAGCCTCCCCACTTAGAATCTGAGAATCCGTTGGAAGATTTGGAAGGGCAGAGGCGTCCTAGCTTGCAAGAAGAAGAGGATGAGGTGCTTAGGCAACTAAAGAAGACCAATGCCAACATCACTATTTGGGGCTTACTCATGGCCTCGCACAAGCACAGACAGACCGTGTTAAAACTGTTGAATCAGATACAAGTGCCTGTTGACACATCCCCCGAGGGGTTGGTACATTTGGTGAATCCAACTCCCAAGAACTCAACCATCGTGTTCACAGATGTGGACCTACCTAAGAGCGGGCCAAGCCATTCTCAAGCTCTCTACGTGACCGTTGACACTATGGGGAAGAGGGTGCCTACCGTCCTTATCGACAATGGGTCTGCACTGAATGTATGTCCTCTCCGAACTGCCACAGTCTTGGGTTTGGGACCCACTAATTTCACGCCATCTGGGCAGACCGTAAGAGCTTATGACAACACTCGCCGAGAAGTAATAGGGGTAGTTACTTTGCCTCTTATCATGGGACCCACTGAATTTAGGGTGGAATTCCAAGTGTTGGATGTGCCGTCATGTTTCAACTTGCTGTTGGGCCGACCTTGGATCCATCCTACTGGGGCTGTGCCATCTTCACTCCATCAAAAGGTAAAGTTTCCTTATGAAGGAGCCATAGTAACGCTTCAAGGGGACTATGAATTGAAACTCGCAGGCGTGCCTATATGTGAGATACAACCTGAATCAGCAGCAGTACCACTATCTGGGTTTGACTATGTCCAATGCATTGAGAAAGAGCTCGAGAAGGGTGAATTAATACCCTTGGACTTTTGCCCCCATGGCAACTTGCACGTTGGTGAGATCATGAGAAAAATGAGCTTCTTTCCAGGCATGGGGCTAGGGCGTCGCCAACAAGGGATCCCTACGTCCATTCAAAGCCGTGTCACTTCATACACCTTTGGGCTAGGGTATGAGCCCTCTAAAAATGATTATGCGGAAATGCTGAAGAGAAACAAGGAGAAAATAAGAGCCAAAGCCGAGGGAAGGGTGCCAGACCTGAAGATCTCGCCATATCGACCTACTTTGAATGGTTACTTCGTCAAAGAAGGGGATGATTTTCTATATTGCGGGTTTCTAGAACCCACCTTTGACCAAGCTGCCAAGATCCGAGTTCCAGGTTTTGAAATTTTCTTCACCGAATGGTATCCAATCACAGTTGAAAGGGTGGATGATGAAGCCATCAATGATGAGTTCTGGGAAAGGAAAGAAGAAGACTGGGCAGAGAACCTTGATGCAGGGGCTATGGCTGAAATGTTCCAAGATATGATCCTCGCCGTGGAAGACTCGACCATTGAAGAACTCCAGGGTTCGTCCATTAGCCATGCTACTATGCCACTCCTGAATTGGTACCTTGAATGTGGTGTCATTGCGGAGCTCCGTGAAGAAGAAGATCTTGGCCTACCTAATAGCAGCTTGTAGGTGTCTTAGTTTAGCAATATTTCCCTAATTCAATAAGATGTATCTACTTAACTCACTTTGTGGAGTCATAGTATTGATACAGATTTGTTCATTTTTCTTCTTTTGTGTGTCATTCCTACTATTCCTAGTCAATAAAGTGTGCTTTCTTTCTCTATATATGCAGTGTCTCTTTTCTCTCCTCTATGGATATTTATGGCATGGATATAGATCCTAGGAACGATGTCCCCCCGGAGCTCGTTGAGCAAAGGAAAAGGGCTGTCACCGAACCTAATATGGATGAATTGGAATCAATCAACTTAGGGACGAATGAATTGCCAAGAATAGTTAAAATTGGGAAAACCCTCTCCCCCGTTGAAAAAGAAAAGATGATCTCTCTCTTGAAGGCCAACATTACGGCTTTTGCATGGTCTTATGAAGACATGCCTGGCATCGACCCCGATATTGTGCAACACTATATCCCCACTAATTCCCTAAAGAAGCCGGTAAAGCAGAAACTCAGAAGATTAAAACCCGAATGGGCTCTAAAAGTAAAAGAAGAGGTAACTAAACAACTAGACGCGGGTTTCCTCCAAGTTGTGGAGTACCCCGAGTGGTTGTCGAATATAGTGCCTGTGCCTAAAAAAGATGGGAAAGTGAGGATGTGTGTCGATTTCCGAGATCTCAACGCTGCAAGCCCTAAGGATGATTTTCCTTTACCCCATATCGACGTGTTGGTGGACAGCACAGTGGGACATGCGCTCCTCTCCTTCATGGACGGATTCTCCGGGTATAACCAGATAAAGATGGCACCTCAAGATATGGAGAAAACAGCCTTTATCACGCAATGGGGAACGTACTGTTACAAGGTAATGCCTTTTGGCTTAAGAAACGCTGGGGCTACTTACCAAAGAGCAGCTACGACCTTATTGCATGATATGATCCATAAGGAAGTCGAGGTTTATGTCGATGATATGATCGTGAAGTCCGTGGATAGGGAAGGGCATTTCAAGGCGCTAGAGAAGTTCCTAGAGCGAGCAAAGAAGAACAATCTCCGCTTAAACCCACAGAAGTGCGCTTTTGGTGTCACTGCAGGCAAGCTATTGGGATTCATGATCACTCAGAGGGGCATCGAAGTGGACCCAGGGAAGATAAAAGCTATTGTGGAGATGGAGCCGCCTAGCACTGAGAAGCAGATCCGGGGTTTTCTGGGAAGGGTTCAGTACATAAGCCGATTCATCGCCAACTTGACCATGGTTTGCGAACCAATCTTCAAATTGCTTAAGAAAGGTGTGCCAAAAGTATGGAATGAAGAATGCCAAGAGGCCTTTGAGACCATTAAGAGATACTTGAGCAATCCTCCAATCTTAGTTCCCCCACGGCAAGGTGCACCACTCTTGTTATACTTAACGGTCACTGAAACCGCGACGGGAGCTATGTTAGCTCAATATCTTGAAGGGTCTACAAAGGAGAATGCCATCTATTACCTAAGTAAGAAAATGACAGACTATGAAGTGAAATACAATGCCATTGAAAAGGCTTGTGTGGCACTAGTATGGGCGACGCAAAAGCTCCGGCACTACATGATGTCCTTCGAAGTGTTCTTGATAAGTCGCATGGACCCGTTGAAGTACCTGGTAGAAAGGCCAGTATTGTCATTTAGAACTGCTCGATGGTCAATTCCCCTCAATGAATTCGACATCAAGTACGTGAATCAGAAGTCTATCAAGGGAAGCGTCATTGCAGATTACCTAGCCAGCTGTCCGGTGTCATCATCCGCTCCGTTTAACGATCAATTCCCAGATGAGGACGTGCTAGAGATTGGTAGAAAAACTTGGAGAGTATACTTCGATGGGGCAGCCAATAAGAAAGGTTATGGGATAGGAGTCCTGCTGGTCTCACCTGAAGAAGCATTTACACCGTTGGCGGTCAAGTTGGGGTTTGAAGCTACCAACAACATTGCTAAGTATGAGGCCTGTATCCTAGCATTGGAAGCCGCACTTGAATTGGGGATCAAAGAATTGGAAGTGTTCGGGGACTCGGCGCTAATCATTTGTCAGATAAAAGGGGAATGGAAAACTTGAGACGAGAAGCTGCTGCCCTACCATGCCCACCCGGAAGCTCTAACCAAGGAGGTCTCAGAAATAGAGTTCAACTACTTGTCAAGAAACAAGAACCAATTTGCCGATGCCTTGGCAACCCTAGCATCCATGGTGGAGATACCTGAAGGGGGAAATGCGAAGCCGTTGGTGATAGAATGCCGAGATAAGCCCGTGTACTGTTGTGCAATCCGAGGAGGGGAAGTGATTGATGGCCATTCGTGGTTCCATGACATAAAGAAGTTCATTGAAGGAAGGGAGTACCCAGAAGGAGCCTCTCGTATCGACAGAAAAACCTTAAGACGGCTAGCAAGTCACTATGTACTTTGTGGAGGAAAGCTGTATCGAAGATCATACGATGGGATCCACCTGTTGTGTGTCACCAAGGAGGAAGCCGAGCACCTGATTAAAGAAATCCATGAAGTGACAGGGGCTCCGCATATGAATGGCTATATGTTGGCTAAGAAAATCATGAGGCTAGGCTATTATTGGTCTACCATGGAAAGAGATTGCCACGCACATTTCAAGAAGTGCCACAAATGCCAACTGTTTGCCAGTGGACAACATTTGCCTTCTATGCCTTTAACAAGTATGTCGTCACCATGGCCATTCGCAGTATGGGGGATAGATATCATCGGACAGATCAAGCCAAAGGCGTCAAATGGGCATGAATACATCCTGGTTGCCATCGATTATTTCACTAAGTGGGTTGAAGCAGCGTCCTTCAAGACCTTGAATTCCAAGAAGGTAGCACAGTTCATACAGCACAGCATCATCTATTGATATGGGGTACCGCATGAAGTTATCTCAGACAATGGCCAGCACTTTCAAAAAGAAACCCATGAGCTCTTGCAAAAGTATGGCATAGTCCACCATCTGTCTGTCACACCCCATTTTTGCACCACCTTACTAGGGCTCATCATTTCATGCATGTTTTTGTTTTGTTTTTGAGTCTAGTCACTTGCATTAGTTTTCTAGAGTCACAAGGACAATGGATATGAATTTTGGTTCAAATTGGAGTTGATCTTGAGGGATAATAAGAGCTTTTGTGACTTGAGGGGCATAATCGTCTTTTAAGTCCCAAACTTTTCATTTGACCTTGGAATGATCTCCAAATTGTCAATTGGAGTTCATATGGATGCATAAGAGGTATTTTTAGTGTCAATTTGGTAAGTCAATGGCTCGGGATTAAAATGGCTCGATGTAGTTCAAGTTGGTTAATTGACCCTTCCTTGGGTTAGCTCTAATTGACTCACAATTACCAACCAAATCTTTTCAAATTGACTTTCATTAGTCATTATTTTACCCTCAAAAGTGTTTCATGAAGTTCAATTTTGATATGGCCTGATGATGAGTTTAGTGTGGTTATTTACGGATTATCCTTGAAGAATTAGTGCGAATCACAGCATGAGATTTTTGGTTAAAATGAAAAGAAAATTATTTTATTAAATTAGCCATTTTTATCATGACACTAACACGTGTACGTATCTGATGAGTGTGTGTACGCACATACGATACATGTGCATGCGTGTTAGCGGTCAGTCTCCCAATTTCTATAAAAGACAATTTCCTTTTCCTATTCAGATTAGAAGTCTTTTATCATTATAAAATACCTTTTGATTATTCTCCAAAGAAACCTAGTCCAGGAAGGAAAGGGAAACTCCAGATTTCAGCTATAAATACTCTCTTAATGTCTTTAAACAAGGGAGAAGAGAAGAGGGTTTGGAGGGAGTGAAATTCGTCATAATTCAGCAGCAGATTTTCTGAACACTAGCAGTCGTATTTTAATCATAACTTTTCCATCCGAAGTCAGAATTTGATGAAATTGGTCTTGTTAGAAAGATAATTCAATTCTCTACAACTTTGTATTTCACAAGCGTTGTCCAAATCCAATGTTTGCATACCCAAAAATGCAATTGAAGTTGCTGATGCTGCAAAGTGACGAGAATCACTTTTTCTTTTCTCTTGTTCTCTTTTTGTTTTCTATTTCTTTTCAAAGTTGAGTGAGTTTTGATCTCTTTGCTGTGATACCACTTTGACAAAGAGGAGGATTCGTGTTGGTTTGATTCACTCTAAAGACCTGAGGAGCCACGAACAATTACAAACACAAGGGGAGCCACTTCCTAAGGTATTCTCCTTCTCTATTCAAGCTTAAACTAGGTTCTCATATGGGTTAGGCTTATTGCATGTTAAAGGTGACTTTTTTATCATGTATTAACACTCTAGCTAGTTAATATACATGGAATATCTATTTTTTATCTACTGTTTAGCATGCTTTAGGGCTGTCCTTTAGGTTTTTAATGCATAGTTATGATTCTTGTGCTCCCGTTTGTCCTTGTGCTAGGATTAGTGTCATTGCATGTTAGAGTTAGGATTTTCATCATGTTATATTGCTTTAGTTAGTTAATATGCATGATTTAATTTCTGTTTAGTTTGGTTTTAGCATGATTAAAGTATGTTTTGTATGTTTTTAAGCATATTTGTGAGTTTAGGGTTTTAGAGTCATTGTTTCGTGTTTGTTTTCATATAGCATGATAAAGTAGACTTTTTTATTGGTTTTTCTTCGTGTTTGCTGTATATGTTTTTCATATGGAGTAAACATGATAGTTTTGCATGCATGTTAGTATGTTTTAGGGTTTTTATGCATGATATGGTTCTAGGAATATGTTAGGACTTATTATTGTTCGCTGTTTTTGCTATTGGCATGCTTAGTGGATGATTTTAGGTCATAATACTATTCTGTCCAGATTTGCATGTTAGTGTTTTTGCACGGTTTTGAGCACTTGTAAGGGTGCAAATAGGTGTGGTATTTGTCCTATGGCAAATAGGGCTGCTTATGTCTGAAATAGCTAATGTTTGGAGTAATTGCGCTCAGGTAAGTGGGTGTGAAGGTGCCCCAATTCACCTTTCTTCCTTATCCCTTCTCTTCTCCCTATTTAGGGTTAATTTTTAATATGATCCTATGGTTTAATTAGAGGTTTCCTTAACCAAAAAAATTCTGGTTTTTATTAAAGTTTCTATTTTGTGGATTTCTTTCCTAAAATCAAACTTTCTATCATATTCAACTCTTTTGATCAAATAAGGAAACCTAGGGTTTTAACCATAGGTTTATATTAGGTCTTAACCCTAATTCTAATCGAACTACGTGGACTTTGATCCATGTATTTCGTTGCATGGTACGTAGGCACTCTTCGTGAGGCTCAAGTCCGTTCTAGGATCCAAGCATCCTAGGTTTATTTTTGTTTTGTTTTCTTTTTCTTTATTTTCTGTTTTGTTTGCTTATTATGCATGGATGGATGAATGAAATATATGATATGCATGCAATTCTTGTGATGATATACTTACTGATTTTTGTATGGAAAGACTTTAATTTAGCTCAAATGAACTGAGAGACCGAAAGGGTGACATGGGTGCCTATAGGCTTTGCCTAGAACCTTCCCATGTCATAACTTAGCCTCCGAATCCCCGATTTCTTTGGTCATTCAAATTGTTTTCCTAAAACAAACTATTTTTAGGGTTTTCCTTGTTTCCTTTAAAAAATAAGGTGGCGACTCCTTTCCTTTTTCTTTTTCAAACCCACTTTCTTTTCCATCCCTCGTGGGCCCAATTTCCGGGGTTCACACTGTCGTCACCATACCGTCCTCAGACTAATGGAGCAGTGGAAGCAGCTAACAAGAACATCAAGAAGATACTACAGAAGACTGCGGACTCACACACAGACTGGCATGAGAAGCTACCGTTGGCTCTATGGGGTTACAGAACATCAATAAGATCGTCAACAGGGGCTACCCCTTACTCTCTAGTTTATGGAATGGAGGCCGTGTTGCCAGTTGAATTGGAGGTTCCTTCACTAAGGATTGCCGTGGAGAGCCAGATAACAGAAGTGGACTGGGTTAAGAGCCGTTATGACGAGTTAGCATTACTCGATGAAAGGCGTTTAAGGGCGCTGTATCATGTTCAGGGGTATCAGCGGAGAGTTGCCAGAGCATTCAACAAGCATGTCAAAGATCGAGGTCTAAAGAAAGGGGATGTAGTGCTGAAAGAAATCAGAGCTCCAGTGTTCGATCCGCGGGGAAAATTCAAGCCAAGTTGGGGTGGACCATACATTATCACAGAAATATTGCCAGCAGGGGCTGTTCGCCTCATGGATTTAGATGGAATTGAGTTCGCTCGTCCAACTAATTTGGATCAATTGAAAAAAATATCATGTTTAAGGCCTGCTAGGTTGAAAACCTGTGAGGGCGGCCTAGGCAAAAGATAAGGCATGAGAACTACGTAAGACCTGATTCTCCATTCAAAAACAAAAAACAACAACAAAAAAAAAACAAAAAAAGAGAAAAACAAAAAAATCATGGAGATACGTAGGCAACCCATAAAGTTACCTTGGGTGCGGTCTAAATCAAACAACAAAATCCCAAATTTGATTTATTTTTAGCAATTTATTCAAAACTAAAATTGATTGACATAGCAATTCATTGGTATTAAGAAAAAGAACTATAAATATGCCATAAATATCCTATTCTATTGAGTCTTCAATTCCTCTTGGGCTTCTTTGTAGCCCGCTTTTCAGCTCTCTTCTTCTCTCTTTCGTGTCTTCTTTTCTTCCTCAAGTCATGTTCATAAGCTGCTGTCACTGCTTCCATAATATCTTCTCTGCAAGATCCAAGTTCGTTATTCTTGATAAGTCCAAAAATCTTTTCTTTTCGAGTAGTCTCTCGCTCACCTAAATTGCTTTTCAACCATTCCTTATACTCGAGGCTCATCATATATGGACCATCAGTATTTATCACTTGAGTCAATGTTAGCTTGCTAGGCCATCGATCCTTCGCCCAAGTCACTACAGAAAGCCCCGCAGGCACCACAGGATAGTCACCTTTCAAGGACGTGGGTATGGTTTGCATGGCGCCCATCTGACGAAGAACCCTTGAAGGCCAATAGAAGGAAGTAGACCTCAGTCCTATGAGTCTCACCATGGCACATCCAGAAGTTCGCAGAAGCACTCGTTCACTGCAGCCCCATATGAAGACAAACCACTTGATATTCCTCCATGAAAGGGTTTGGAAGTAACCTAGCCAATCCCTTAATGAGAATTTTCCAGGCAACTCAATGCAGCGAAGGCAGTAATGCTGGGGCTTGTATGGTGTAATGACAACTGGTGACAAGAAATTCAGTCTTTCAAGCAACCACATCTGCAGCAGAATGGGGCTACCTCCTAAAGGAACTTTTGGGTCCTCATGGACTTTATCCAAACCATTCAGGGTTTCAGCTAGCACCATGGGAATCAGGTTATGGCCTTTGGCAAGGAGAGGGATCAACTCACAGATTTGTATAGGAACATGTGGAGTACCAGTTGAAATAAGGAAACGACCAATGAGGCAAAAGGCAAGTGCATGCTTAATGGGAAAGGTAAAGTTCAGAATACCTTTATTATCACAAGCCAAAAAAGAAGTTGCCAATTTCATCAAGTCTACCATATGGTTCTTGACAAACGTAGAGGCATATTGTGGGTGAATCCCAAGGAGGTTGGAAAAAGAAGTAAGGAAGCTTGGGCGAGGAGTAGGGAGAATAAAAGGACCTACCGGTGAAACCCCATCCAACGCGCAGAATTCCTCCATGGTTGGGCACAGTTCTTCATAGTTGAAGCGGAACACATGAATTTGGGGATCCCAAAAATATGTAGCAGCAGTCAAGAGGCTCGTTTCAAGCTTCACATGCCTCAAGGAAAGCAATGGATCCAAGCCAAAGCACTTGAACTCAGATTTTGCTTCAGCACTCATAACTCTCAAAAACCCTCCTAAAAATTTGTCTAGAGCCTCCATAATTTCTAATGAATGAATACAAGTAGGTTTAGGAACCTCTTGGATGTGTTTTTATAGGGAAAAGGTCACAAATCCAAGTTCAAATAGGAAAAAACCCGTCAAAATAGGAAGTTTCCTATTCAAAGTGGGATTTTTGCTTCGGGCTCGGGTGACCACCCAGGCCTGGGCGGCTAGCCACCTGGGCTTGGGCGGCTAGCCGCCCAACCCCGGGTGGTCACCCGAGGCCGTTTTCCTATTTTGCCCAATTTTGCCTATTTTTGACCTAATTTGACCCCTATATGGTTATGTGACCTCGGGAAGCTTATTTTGAGCTTATTTTTGCACAAAAACATGAGTAAATCACCACCATGGAACTCCAAAAGTCTCATACAAAGTACCAAAGCAAATGTTCAAAGAAAGGTTACAAAGCATAAAGAAAGATGTTTCATTCGATTACAAAGCAAGAGGGTAAGCTAATCTAATGGTCTCCCGTGGTTCTTTTCTTTCTACTTGATTCGCCTCTACCACGACCAGCATGAGGATTCGCTTGGGGTGGCATCGGCTGTGGTGGACGCAGTGTGGAGACCTGTTGCAAAGAAATCAATTAATAAAGAAGGGTTATATCATTAGCTCCTATGATTGGAATGAACAAAGGGAATGGCTTACAGTGGGATTCAGTCGTCCCTCTAGCACAGAGTTCGCCAAACTCATCCTAACAAGGTCTCGCCTTAAACCCTCGCTGAGCTCAAGGCACTCCTGTGCGTACTCTCGGGGAACCTAAAAGATGAACATGGTTAATAAATGATGAAAAGGGTTCTAAGAAAGGCAAAGGTTTAGAGCTTACATGCTCGTAGCTCGAGTCAATCTTAGGGACCTCATCAAAAGCAGGGCGGGTAATGTCAGTCCTCATGAACTCCAACCCATTACATATATTCACTTGCCAGTCGAGCACTGGGAGAGGCGGCTGTGCCATTCCCCCCATCTCATAATCCTCATCCCCGTGAGTCATGCCTGTGGAGGACGCTATTATGGAACTATATCCACGAGCTCGCCGGCCCTGCAATAGATAATTTGTATAAGAGGAGTGCTTGCATAAGTCAATAATTGAAAATGGAATAGAGACTCACCCCTTGAGGTGGGAAACCAATGACTCTAGGGCGCATCAGAAATTGGTTGCAGAAAGTCATGTAGTCGGTGTTAGGCGAGGTGAACTCCTCGGCATCCCATCCAATCAGAGCTTCCATCAGCTCATCCCCATCCAGAGAGTCAGTGTGCCTCATGTTCATGGGAGGCAAGACAGGGGTAAGAGCGGCATCCACTCGTCCTTTCACTTGCCTAAGGACGCGCTCCCCTAAATACCAGTATCGCCCTGAGGGACCCTCAAAGAGTACCCTCTTCCCAGTCAATCCCAAACAGGACACACACCTCCTAGGCAACCTAGCCTCCCACAGTCCCCATGGACTCCACTCCACCTGTTGAATTTGAAAAACAAAAGAAAAAATGGTGAGCAAGATAATAAAAAATGAATGAAAGAAAAGAATGAGGAAGGTGAATTACCATGTCAGCATTTAGGCTCGCCAAGTACGCCCTTGCATGGGCGTAGTCATGCCTGTTGGGGGCACGCATAGCTATCTTGGTGGGAGCATAGTTCCCAAGTATTGGCTATTCTTGTATCTCATTATCCAGGGCAAGGCGGCACAGTCCCAGGTATTCATAATACCATATCTGTCAAGATTCAAGAAAAGCATTAAAATTAAGTCAAGTTTGAGAGGAATTTAAAAATTAAACATTTTTACTTACCTCCCAAACAAATGGGAGCCCACCAAAATGCTTGGAAACACCACGAGACATGTCAGACATGGATCTATACATAGTAGCTAGTGCTGCCCCTCCCCATTTTGTTCACATCCACCATGGAAGCGAGGTACCCCAGTTGAGCCATGTCATTGGCACCAACAAAGAGAGTGCAGGAGAGCATATAGATCATGAAAGCCCTAGTAATGCACTCAGGAGCCACCCCCACACCTTCTACTTGATTGGCAAAATTCTCAAAAAGCCATGTCCTCCTAACACCACGAGAACTCGCCTCAATGTCCATCCCCAACATAGTGAAGAGATAAGCACTATTTGTGTTGGCATCCCCATAGAATTCCAACCTCTTTCCTTTGAGGCTTAAACCGGTGATAATCGAGAAATCCTTGGGAGTCATGGTCATCTCCCCAAAACTGAAGTGGAAGGTGTTGGTGGTATCCCACCATAATTCAGCTAAGGCAAGGAGGGCTTGCCTATCCCACTGTTCATTCCATAATGAGTCAAGAAACCAACCAAAACCCGCTTTCTTAATGGATTCCCTTGCGGAAGGTTGGGTGTGCTCCATACGCCTCCACCACCCAATAAGATTCTTTATCGAAGACCTTGTGCGTAGGTCTTGGAAGTTGGGCTAATCAAGAAGAATGATTCACCTAGTTAGTGTAAAAAATCATATGCAAGCATTGATAATTGGCTTTCCAAAAAACTAAGTCTTTTAGTTCATGAACAAGTAAACCTTGCTTTGAAAGTTTATGAAAACAATGGTTTTATTCTTCAAACTCATGATCATTGGTAAACCATGCATTCCAAGACCATGGAAACATGGATTTTTCAAAGAAAATAGCAAGCAAACTTTGTTTTCCAAAGTGGTTTTTTAAGGAAAAAATAAGCAAACCTTGTTCATGAAAACATTGGTTTTTCAAAAATATAGCAAACTTTGTTTTTCAAAGTTCATGAAAATGCTTGGTTTTGTTTCTAAAATCAATTAGAAATGAATGCCTATGATTTTGCCTTGCAATGCACATCAATTTTACAAAGATTGGATGAATTTTCATCATTCAAGCATTTTATCAAACACTTGGTGAGCACTATTCACCAAGTTTTCAAATTGAATTCTTTTCACATCCAATCCTTACCAAAATCAATGGGCATTGCAAACATTGCTAGGAATACTCATAGAGAGTTCATGGGAATGCATTTCAATCAACAAAGATGAAAATTTCAAAGAAAAATTTAAAATGGGTAAGCTTACCTCTTGCTTGGAATGGAGAAAAGAGAGATGATTCCTTGGTTCTAGGAGCAATTTCTCTTGAGGAACATCATATATTGGTGCCTTGTATCTACTCTTTGAGTCAAGGAATGGATACTTTGAAGTGGAGTCTTCATTTGGATCCATGGTGGATGAACTAGCTTGTTTTGAGCAAAAATGGGTTTAATGGGTTTTTGATTTGCAAAGTGCTGCAAATTTCTGGTTTTTGATGTGAAATTGGGTGTTAATGATGCTATTTCATGTGTATGAATCCTTCTTGAAGTGTGGATTTGATTGCTCTTGGGTATTGGAGTGATTTTGCAAAATGGGGTATGCTTCCTAGAGAGAGAAACTCCAGTTTTCGAGTTGGGTTGAATGGGGGGTATGAATAGTGCCCCTTGCATTTTAAAAACCCAGATTTTTCAGCAATAGGCTCGGGTGACCACCCAAGCCCTAGGCGGCTAGCCACCAGGGCCTGGGCGGCTAGCCTCCTGAGGCCTGGTGGTCACCCAAGCCATCTTGTTTTGGCTTTCTCCCTCGCTTTGTCTCGCCTTGGCGCGTGATCAAACCTTCTTCCAAATGAGATATTCAACACTTTTTGAGCTTAAAATCAATCAAATTTCACCTTGAAATCAATTCTTTGAATTGATTTTATGTTCGAAAGGGTTGAATATATTTCCCCTGTGCCATGCCAACTCAAGTGACAATATGCCAAGTCACTTTCCTCTTGCACCATGCTTGTCCTATCTTGATAAATTGATCATATATCCTCATTTCAAATCTTGATTTTTCATCCTACTTGGTTGAATATATTCATCACTTGAATATGTTCTTCCATTTCAAAAGTGTATTCACCCTTTGAATATGCTTCTCAGTTTCAAATTCTCATTCTCTATCATACTTGGTTGAATATATTCATCACTTGAATATGTTCTTCCATTTCAAAAGTGTGTTCACCCTTTGAATATGCTTCTCAGTTTCAAATTCTCATTCTCTATCATACTTGGTTGAATATATTATCACTTGAATATGTTCTTCCATTTCAAAAGTGTGTTCACCCTTTGAATATGTTTCTCAGTTTCAAATTCTCATTCTCTATCATACTTGGTTGAATATATTCATCGCTTGGATATATTCTTCCATTTCAAAAGTGTATTCACCCTTTGAATATGCTTCTCAGTTCCCAATCCTCATTACCTATCTTACTTGGTTAAATTTATCCATCACTTGGATATATTTCTCCATTTCAATGGTGTGTTCATCACTTGAACACACTTGTCACTTACTTGGTTAAATTTATCCATCACTTGGATATATTTCTCCATTTCAATGGTGTGTTCATCACTTGAACACACTTGTCACTTACTTGGTTAAGCATATCCATCGCTTGGATATATTTCTCCATTTCAATGGTATATTTATCACTTAAACATACTTGTCACTTACTTGGTTAAGTATATCCATCGCTTGGATATATTTCTCCATTTCAATGGTATGTTTATCACTTAAACATACTTGTCACTTACTTGGTTAAATATATTCATGACTAGAATATATTTCTCCATTTCAATGGTGTACTCATCACTTGAGTACACTTCTCAGATCATTCCTATCTTACTTGGTTAAGTATATCCATCGCTTGGATATATTTCTCCATTTCAATGGTATGTTTATCACTTAAACATACTTGTCACTTACTTGGTTAAGTATATCCATCGCTTGGATATATTTCTCCATTTCAATGGTATGTTTATCACTTAAACATACTTGTCACTTACTTGGTTAAATATATTCGTGACTAGAATATATTTCTCCATTTCAATGGTGTACTCATCACTTGAGTACACTTCTCAGATCATTCCTATCTTACTTGGTTAAATATATCCATCACTTGGATATATTTCTCCATTTCAATGGTGTGTTCATCACTTGAACACACTTGTCACTTACTTGGTTAAGTATATCCATCGCTTGGATATATTTCTCCATTTCAATGGTATGTTTATCACTTAAACATACCTGTCACTTACTTGGTTAAATATATTCGTGACTAGAATATATTTCTCCATTTCAATGGTGTACTCATCACTTGAGTACACTTCTCAAATTATTCTTATCCTACTTGGTTAAATATATCCATCGCTTGGATATATTTCTCCATTTCAATGGTATACTCATCACTTGAGTATACTTCTCAGATTTCATTCTCAGATTACTTGGTTAAATATATTCGTGACCTGAATATATTTCTCCATTTCAATGGTATACTCATCACTTGAGTATACTTCTCAGATTATTTCGTCACTTACTTTGTTAAATATATTCGTGACCAGAATATATTTCTCCATTTCAAAGGTATGTTCATCACTTGAACGTACTTCTCAGTCTTTTTCAATCACTAAGTATACTCATCACTTGAGTATACTTCTCGGATTTCATTCTCAATCACTTGGTTAAATATATTCGTGACCTGAATATATTTCTCCATTTCAAAGGTATGTTCATCACTTGAACGTACTTCTTAGTCTTTTTCAATCACTAAGTATACTCAGCACTTGAGTATATTTCTCAGCATCCTTTTCATCACTTGGTTAAATATATTCGTGACCTGAATATATTTCTCCATTTCAAAAGTATACTCATCACTTGAGTATACTTCTCAGATTTCATTCTCAATCACTTGGTTAAATATATTCGTGACTAGAATATATTTCTCCATTTCAAAAGTATGTTCATTCGTAGTGGCTTGAATATGCTTCTCTTATCAATTCTCAACTCTCAGTGGTTTAAGTATACTCAGGACTTGAGTACACTTCCTTATTTCAGTCTCAGGTTTTCAACCTCCAATCCTTGTTGGTACAGTGTGTGATTTCTCCAGGCTTTTTGTCAAAAATGGGTTGTTCTTTATCATTGGTTCACAAGTGTAACTTGTTCGCCAATGAGGGGCTTCTGTCACACCCCATTTTTGCACCACCTTACTAGGGCTCATCATTTCATGCATGTTTTTGTTTTGTTTTTGAGTCTAGTCACTTGCATTAGGTTACTAGAGTCACAAGGACAATGGGTGTGAATTTTGGTTCAAATTGGAGTTGATCTTGAGGGATAATAAGAGCTTTTGTGACTTGAGGGGCATAATTGTCTTTTAAGTCCCAAACTTTTCATTTGACCTTGAAATGATCTCCAAGTTGTCAATTGGAGTTCATATGGATGCATAAGAGGTATTTCTAGTGTCAATTTGATGAATCAATGGCTCGGGATTAAAATGGCTCGATGTAGTTCAAGATTGGTTAATTGACCCTTCTTTGGGTTAGCTCTAATTGACTCTCAATTACCAACCAAATCTTTTCAAATTGACTTTCATTAGTCATCATTTTACCCCCAAAAGTGTTTTATGAAGTTCAATTTTGATGAGGAAAGCATTTGGTTTGATCCTATGTGCATACCTATGCTTAGCAAAGGTAGAGTATAGTGGTTAACCGCCTTGTTCAAACCTAACCATGCCCCCATGGTTAGTGGTTTTCACCCTAAAATGTTCAAAAACATATTCCTCATCGAAACACGATCGTTTTGGCTTTTGTTTCATCAAAATCGGAGTTAATTTGCCCCTTGAAACACTTCTAGAAGGGAAGGGAGACAAAATAGGAGAAAAATCAGAAGTGGGCTCGGGTGACCACCCAAGCCTGGGCGGCTAGCCGCCTGGGCCCAGGTGGCTAGCCGCCCAGGCCCTGGTGGTCACCCGAGGCCATTTTCCTATTTGCTTTGTGTTTCCTTGCTGAAGCGGATTCCTCCCTATTTTGACGTACTTAGGCTCTTTTGGACGAGTTTCCTTCTAATTTTTGGTAACTTCTGAGTTACTTAAGCCCCAAGGGGGTCTCTAATAACCCTTGGATTAATTTTTAGGGTTTTAATCCCAGCCATTGGTTAATCCTAGTTGAACTCTATAAATACCCCCCTATGCCTCAGCACAAGGGGAGCCACTTTATGCCTAAAAACCTTAGTGTTAGAGAGAGAATAAGGGAGAGGGACTTGAAGGAGAGCTGGAGTTCTTGCTGTAGCCTTGGAGAACATTGATTCAAGTCATCCATAAGAGCAAGAAGGAGTTCATACAGCAGCAAGGAAGGCCCTTCCTAAGGTATTCTCCTTCTCTATTCAAGCTTAAACTAGGTTTTCATATAGGATAGGCCTATTGCATGTTAAAGGTAGATTTTTTATCATGTATTAACACTCTAGCTAGTTAATATACATGGAATATCTATTGTTTATCTACTGTTTAGCATGCTTTAGGGCTGTTCTATATGTTTCTAGGCATAGTCATGATTCTTGTGTTTCCGTTGTCCTTGTTCTAGGATAGTGATATTGCATGCTAGAGTTAGGTTTCTTGTTATGTTATATTGCTTTAGTTAGTTAATATGCATGATTTAGTTTCTGTTTAGTTTTATTTTAGCATGTTTAGAGTTTATTTGGTATGTTTTTAAGCATATTTGTGAGTTTAGGGTTTTAGAGTCATTGTTTTATGTTAGTTTTCATATAGCATGATAAAGTAGACTTTTTTTATTGGTCTTTCTTCGTGTTTGCTGTATATGTCTTGCATATAGAGTAAACATGATGTTTTTGCATGCATGTTAGTATATTCTAGGGTTTTTATGCATAATATGGTTCTAGGAATATGTTAGGACTTATTATTGTTTGCTGTTTTTGCTGTTAGCATGCTTAGTAGATGATTTTAGGCCATAATACTATTCTGTCCAGATTTGCATATCATTGTTTTTGCATGGTTTTGAGCACTTGTAAGGGTGCAAATAGGTGTAGGTATTTGTCCTATGGCAAATAGGGCTGCTCATGTCTGAAATGGCTAATGCTTGGAGTAATTGCGCTCAGGTAAGTGGGTGTGAAGGTGCCCCAATTCACCTCTCTTCTTTATCCTTTCTCTTCTCCCTATCTAGGGTTAATTTTTAATATGATCCTATGGTTTAATTAGAGGTTTCCTTTACCAACAAAATTCTGGTTTTTATTAAAGTTTCCATTTTGTGGAGTTCTTTCTAAAATCAAACTTTCTATCAATTCTCTTTTGATCAAATAAGGAAACCTAGGGTTTTAACCATAGGTTTGTATTAGGTCTTAACCTTAGTTCTTATTCGAACTACGTGGACTTTGATCCATGTATTTCGTTGCATGGTACGTAGGCGCTCTTCGTGAGGCTCAAGTCCGTTCTAGGATCCAAGCATCCTAGGTTTATTTTTGTTTTGTTTTCTTTTTCTTTATTTTCTGTTTTGTTTGCTTATTATGCATGGATGGATGAATGAAATATATGATATGCATGCTATCTTGTGATGATATACTTGCTGATTTTTGTATGGAAAAGATCTTGATTTAGCCCAAATGAACTGAGAGACCGAAAGGGTGACATGGGTGCCTATAGGCTTTGCCTAGAACCTTCCCATGTCATAACTTAGCCTCCGAATCCCTGATTTCTTTGGTTTCCAAAAGACTTGTTTTTTTGCCTTTCCTTTTTTATGGAGTCATTCAAAATTGTTTTCTTAAAACAAAATGGTTTTTAGGGTTTTCCTTGTTTCCTTTAAAAAATAAGGTGGCGACTCCTTTCCTTTTTCTCTTTCAAACCCCCCAACTAATCTCTCCTTTCGCCAATCCCTCGTGGGCCCAATTTCCGGGGTTCACATAGTGCAAATCACAAAATGAGATTTTTTGTTAAAATGAAAGAAAAATTATTTTATTAAATTAGTCATTTTTATCATGCCACTAACAAGTGTACATATGTGATAAGTGTGTGTACGCACATACGATACATGTGCATACGTGTGAGCGGTCAGTCTCCCAATTTTTACAAAAGACAATTTCCCTTTCCTATTCAAATTAGAAAAATTTTTAATTATTAGTAACACCTTTTGATTATTCTCCAAGAAACCTAGTCTAAGAAGGAAAGGGAAACTCTAGTTTTCAGCTACAAATACTCTTCTAATGCCTTAGAAAGGGGAGGAGGGAGAATAGGGTTTTTAGAGAGTGAAATTCATCATAATTCAACAGCAGTTTTTTTTTTTAACAAGAAATTGTATTTTAATCATAGAAAGATAATTCAATTCTCTACAACTTTGTATTTCACGAGTTTTGTCCAATTCTAGTGTTTTCATACCCAAAAATGCGATTGAAATTGCTACTATTGAAAAGTGACAAAAATCACTTTTCTTTTCTCTCATTAGGGCGTGGCGCTCATACTCACATCAATAGCTTTCTAGCGGGTAGAAGTCTGAGCTTGAGACAATCCAAGGATGCTTCTACATTCTCTATTTTCGCCATCTCAATCAACCTGTCTTCTACTCTTCTTTTTGCCTCTTTCAAGACCACCAAGTACGTTTATTCAACCCAACAAATATAGACTAACCCATCACAATGTCCAAGGTTGAACTTTCAAAACCCATCATGTTTTGTTCACTTTTCTCTGAGTCCATGTTAACATATTCACTATTTTCTAGGCCCATGTTAGAGTTGAGGTGATTAAAGTGCTCACTGAATCTTACTCCTAGGGCTTACCTAAGAACATCTCCAACCACGAGGCAAAATGTGAGACAAAACTATTTTTTTGCCTCATGTGTGAAAAGTAGGTGCTCCAATAGGTAATACATTTGGTGAGGCAAATATAGCTTAAGAACAAAACTATTTATTTATTTATTGGTAGGTTTGAACTATATTTGCCTCAAGAAATAGCTCATATGCAAATCTTCTATATCATCATTCAAGAAGTGGTTAGATGTGAGGGAAAGGTAGGTAAGGCAAAAAAGTGGCTCACATGTATTGGAGTAGTCACTTTTTTTATGCGATGCATTTTCATTGAATGGATGAATTTTAACATTGCGGCGATGCAAAAAATACATATAAGCGGAAACAAATTGTGGATGCGTCTCTTGTAGCCAATGAATGTGTGGATTATAGACTTAAATGTGGGGATCCTGGAGTATTGGTTAAAATTGATTTAGAGAAGGCCCACGATCATTTTAATTGGAATTTCCTTATTTATGTTCTTAGGAGAATGGATTTTGGGAAGAAGTGGTGCAAATTGATCTCTTGGTGCATTTTAACTCCTTCTTTTTTAGTTTTGGTGAATAGTTCTCCATGTGGATTCTTTCCTAGTTCTAGAGGGATTCGCCGATGGGACTCTATCTCCTTTATTATTTATTTTGGTCATGGAAGTTTTGAGAAAATTTATTGATAAGGTCATAGAGGCAAATTTAGTGGAGGGCTTTTTGGTTGGTGATGGTCGATATGGGATTGGCAAGGTTTCACATTTATTATTTGCCAATGATGCTTGACTTTTTTGTGGTATTGATGAAGACTAAATGTACAACTTGGGAGGGATTCTACTTTGTTTTAAAGTGATGTCAGGTCTTAAAGTCAATATTGGCAATAGTGAGATTATTCTGGTACGAAGGGTTAATAATATTAATTTTCTTACTACTATCCTTGGTTGCAAGGTTAGTTCTTTTTCGGTTAGTTATCTTGGTCTTCTTTTGGGAGCTCGTTTCAAGGATACTAAAGTTTAGGACACCATTGTTGATAAGATTAATAAAAGACTTAGTAGGTGGATGAAAGGTTACCTTTCAAAAGGAGGAAAATTGACTCTTATTAAAAGTGTGATGTCTAGAATCTCTATTTATTTTATGTTCATATATTCACAAAATCTCTATATCGATGGCTAAAAGAATTGAAAAGCTTCAAAGAGACTTCTTGTGGAATGGTTTAGGAGGGTAAAGAAAATATCAACTTGTTAATTGGAATACCGTGTACCTCCCCAAATATTTGGGTGGGTTGGATGTTAGATCTCTTTCTTGTACTAACCAAGCTCTTATGGGCAAATGGCTTTGGAGGTTTAGGAAAGGTGATCAAGGCTTGTGGCAAGACATAGTGGGCTTGAAGGAAGTATGGTGTAACTAGTGAAGGATGGTGGACTGGAGAGGTTAGAAGTTCGCATGGTGTGAGCTTATAGAAGGCAAGCATGCAAGGTATTAATGATTTCAAGAAGGAAATCGGCTTTATTGTAGGTGATGGGAGCCATGTGAGATTTTGGAGGATTTGCGGTACTCCTCTAATTTGCTTTTGATGGATATATATATCCTGTCTTTGTATAATATTGTTCTTGACAAGGAAGTTTTGGTTAAGGATTATATGGAAGGGGTTAATGGTGTTCTTTTTTGGAATGTCATTTTTTCTAGAAGTTTCAATGATTGGGAATTGGAAGATGTTTTAGTCTTTTATCAAACTCTCTATGATAATAAGATTTTGGTGGATGGGAATGATTTCTTGGTGTAGTGTAAGGATTCCAAAGAGTTATTCTCCGTAAAATCTTTCTACAACATTTTAAGGCCTCAACGAGATCCTTTTCTTCTAGCAAAGACTATATGGATTGCTTCAGTTCCTACTAAAGTGGCCTTCTTTTGTTGGCTTGTGGGTAATGGTAAATGTTTAACTTTGGATCATTTTATTGGGAGAGGTTTTGCTATGTCTAATAGATGTATTTTGTGCAAAGTTAAAGAAAAAATGGTGGATCATCTTTTCATACATTGTCATGTGGCTAGAAGTCTATGGATGCTCACTTTTAACTTGTTTGGGGCTCATTAGGTTCTCCCTTTGTCTACACATGATCTTTTCGGATGGTGGATTAGAGGGGGTAATAAAGAGACCAAAGTGGTTTAGAGAATGACTCCCATGCTATTTTTTGGAGCATTTAGAGAGAGAGAAATCTTAGAACTTTTGATGGGATTGAGAAATCGATCATTAACCTCAAATCCTTTTTTTACAAACAATCTCTTTTTTTGTGGTATTCTAGTTATGCTAATACGCATCATCCATCTTTTGTACATTTTGTTGATTCCCTAATATTATAAAAGGGTTTCTTTTTTCTTTTTTTCTTGAGTGCTTGTATATGTCTCATGTACTTGGGCTTAATCTTTTTTCATATATAAAATTTACTTCATTAACAAAAAAAAAAAAAAAAAAGAAAGAAAGAAAGAAAAAAAAAGACATATAACTCACCTTAATGCCTCACATTCTTGGATGCTCTAATTGACCTACTCTAATGGCCCACATGGTCAAGATTTATATTTAAAGCAACAACTCACCTTAATGCTTTACATTATTGGAGATACTCTAATTGACCTATTCTAATGGCCCACATGGTCAAGATTTATATTTGAAGCAATTGTAGACACCCCATTTTTACCTTCATAAGTTCATGATAGTATTTGTTTAACTTTAGAAGCATTTAGGGGGGTCCCTAAGCCTTAAAGGACACTTTTGCCCTTTTAAACCTTAGGAGAATAGGTCATCATGTTGGGAATCGAACAAGAGGGAAAAATACAAAGGCGGAATATAAAAATTTTTCCTACGATTCCCAATCCCATGAATCTAACTATGCATAACACAAAATCAAACCCTAACTACAAAGAGGGTTAGAACACTTATAGAATTTTTGTCTTCTCCTTTTTGCTCCAAGCTTTGATTCCGGACAGCGGTAAATGAGCAGCCCAAGTGTGCTGCCTCCAACGGTATCCACACCTAGCTAGAGCTTCAAGTCCTTTCCTCCTTTTCCTTGTTGTTGCTAGTGTAGGAGAAGAGAGGAGAAAGAGAGAGGGAGGCTGGAAATTTTTGGCCAGCCCTTAGAGAGTTCAACTTATGATGATGTCACACATCATAGTGTGACTTATATAGTCCACACTAAGGGGGCCGGCCCTAGGGGGAAACCCTATTAGGGTTTTATGCAATTTCTCTAAATTGCACAATAACCCCTATAAATTATATCAAATATAAATAAGCCTTAAAGAACTATTCTTTATGCACTCATACCCTTTCTCTCATAGACTTTAAAGCTCATCTTGCATGATCAGTGTGTGACCCATTGGGTTCACATCATCAAGTAGTAGGAATAGCACGAGGTGTGCACAATGGAACTCTTTCCATTTAGGGTCTAATTGGAACTCCTTCCAATTCCCTAATTGATTATAACTCACTTATATCAATTAGGGCTTCTACTAACCATGAGTAACACCTAGCATATGGCTCATGGTGTGGTCCTTAATGAGGTGAATAGTCATTTACAAAGAATCCTTCTGTTATAGTTTATAGGTTACAATTGCATCCTTCCTTCAACACAATGTCTCCAATTGAACTAATAGGACATGGAAGTCTGTCAAGTCCCTAGTTCAATTACTTTATACTCATTCATAGATATCAACTCATTGATGAACTCATGAAACTCTTTTCATATTCATCCTACCATGGCCATGGATTTAATGAGTTATATTATAAATGCTATATGAGACATTCTCTCTCTTTTTCCTGAGAGTGATGGATCCCTTGTTGATCACTCACATGCCTTCATACACATAGCAGTAGGGCCAATGAACACCTTTGCAAACCCCTGAATAGGATTTGCACTTAGTGTTATCAAACTTCTAAAGCTACATGCATAAGACAACTATGGTGTCTCAGGTCTAAGGATTACTTGTACCACTATAACAATGAGAAACTGATTGACAGGCAGGATAAAACTCCATTCAGTTTATCTCATATCTTTGGTCACATTCAGTGTACCTATTCTCGTAATAGGCACCCACTTGTTGGTTGTAGTGTCTCTACACAAATAGCTTGAGACCAGCTATCCTCCTATAGAGTCAACCTAACAAGTGCTAGTCCTATGGTTCATTACTGTCCATCATAGTGAACCTTCAACTAGGAATGCTTTAGGAGTTTAGTACAGAGATATATCTATAGTCTCAAAATTACAACTCTTTGTAATTCCATATTCTCAACTCTAACTCCATGGACATATTATGTAAATATAAATGATGCATATAAACATAATAGAATAAGCCCTTTTATTAAATCAATAATAAATGTGACATACATAAATGAAATCAAATGATTGTTCCTAATCCCTAAACAATCATCTCTATGATTGGCTCTAGGGCATAATCCTAACACATCATTGCATGCGTATTTTTGTTTTTGTTTTTTTTGTTGAGTCCCATCAGTTGAATTTAGTTTCTAGGATCATTTTGAGTATGTATGTCAAATTTGATTCAATTCCAGATAGGTTTGAATAGTTAATTAGAACTTTTGCGACTTGAAAAGCAATTTCGTCTTTTACTTCGTATATTTTCCAATTGACCTCGAAATTTAATCCAAGTTGTTCCATTGATCTTAAAATGATGTAATAAGCCTAATTGAAGTGCCAATTTAATTAATTGATAGGTTTTGAATTGGTTCACCATATTACCCTATAGCTAATTGACCTTTTTTCGGTTAATCGCTTCATGAAAACCCAGCCACTTGACCGTGGTCAGGGATTCTTGGTTCAAAAATATTCTAGACTTATTATACATTGAATCCTTAAAATTTTGGCTTTTGAATCACTCAAATCAAAGTTAAATTGAAGAATTTAAGTCCGTTTGAAGTTAAGAGTCCGAAATGGGTCAAGAATCCTCAAAATTGGGGAAACCTAATCTTCCTCTTGGGTGACCGGTTCACCCTAACCGGTCACCCGAGGACTACATGTTGTGTTGTCCTATTTCGTGTTTTGACACGTTTAGGACTCTTTTACTCTGAATTTCAGCCTTCCAAAGGTGTTCTAAACCTATTGGGATGTGATTTTGAGTTGTCCAACATCTAGAGGATTTAATAATAGCCTTAGATTGGTTTTATGGTGAATTAATCTCAACCATTGATTCACATAGTTGGTTGGTTATAAATAGAGGATCATTCATCAACGCCATTAGGGATTTTTTATTGGACTTTTAGACTATTTGACACTTCATATTCACTAAAGAGAAGGGGTAGACGAGTTTGCACACACTTATATCACTTAAAGAGGGCTTTCTACTAAAATTTTGAAGAGGAACTAGAAGGCAATCAAGTCCAACAAAAAGGAAGAACGTAGCAAAGACCTTTGCTTTATTGTAAGTCTCCTTTGCATCCTTTTACAAGTCCTTCTTCTTCTGCTCCATTCTCTACATAGTTATGGCTTAGAATTGATTTAGGAATCATGTATACTCTATCTTTTAGAGTGTATATGATTCAAATCATGTAAAAAGTATGCTAGTGGAATAGGATTGTGAATTGCTTGCTGTTAGGATAGTTTCTCTCTTAAGGATAGAGGTACGTTTTGCACAGAAAATTAGTTAATATGTTTAGGCCATTTTCTTTTCATGGTTCAATTATATGCATGATTTTAAGCATCTTTTGTATAGGACACTTGCTGTGTAAGCCTCATCTTCATATATGTATAGATGATTATTCTTTTCAAGGATAATTATCATCATTAGAAGGTGAGGAAGCATAGGTGCTTTCTGGAGTGTGTTTAAGTGCACCATGAGTTTCTTTGCATTCTTAGGTATATGTTTTACATAGGATATGTGAAGAAATCATTCATGCGGAGTGATTTCTACATAAAATTATCTCCAGATAGTTTTACTTAAGAAAGCTCGCCGTAAGGACGATTATTTCACATTCTTATATAAAATACTTACCTAAGGCATCATATTAGATTTTATTTTTATGTTTTGGATTGTCATATGATATTTTCATTATGATAATTCATATTTGGCATGTTTTTGATAGTTTTATGCATATTAGGGTGTTTAGAGCATATGGGAGTATATTAGGGTTTTGTTTTTCTTTTGATTTTTGTTATTTGCATGAGTATTAGGCCATTATATGCATGTTTAGTATTATGTCCATATTTGAATTAAGTCTCCTAATGATGATTTGAGCATGAATATGAATGGTTTGAGCATGATAATTGCCTTATAACATACATGGGGTGATTAATTGGTGTTTTCTCGATGTTTCGGGATATTTGGCATATGGTAAGTGGTTCATGGTAAGTTTTGTATGAATTGTTCTCTTCTCTCCCCTCGGGTTATTGTCTTTGCTTTGGATTAGAAGTCCTAAGTTTTCAACTTTTATAAAATTCTATTTTCTTTAGAATTCTATTCTCTTTTGAATTCAAATCATTTTAGAAGTCTATTTGAGTTAGAATTCTATTCTTTCTCAAATACCTACTTTTTCTCAAACTATTTTTGAAAACTCCTAAGTTTTTAAAACCTTTCTTAAGTTGGAAACTTAGCGTTTATAGTTCATTGTAAAAGAAGTAACCCCTTCTCAATCGAACTACGTGGACTTTGATCTTTGCATCTTTGTATGTAAGGTACGTAGGCGCTCATTTGATGTTCAAGTCCGTCCTAGGATACTAAGTATCCTAGGTTTTTCTTTTCCTTTTATTCTTATGTCCATCACATATTTGTTAGAGGAGTAGGATGGACTCATGCTTATCCATTTATCTATCACATATTTGCTAGAAGAGTAGGATGGAATCATGCTTATTCATTTATCCATCACATGTGATTGCTATAGGAGTAGGATGGATCTGTTTATTATTCTCTATCTCTCTTACATGCTTTCCATATCTCTACGATTTGTTTATGGATGTTTACATGCTTTATGGATGTTTATATGCTTTATGGATGTTCATGAATGAATATGAATGGTTTATAGATGATTCTTTACGTATGCATGGTGACTAATTAGGAAGTGATTGAAATAGCCCATATAAATTCAGAGACCCATTTTGGGGCGATGTGGGTGCCTATAGGATGTTTCCTAGAACCTTCCCACATCGTAATTTAGTCTCCGAATCCTCTCTTGTTTTAATTAGACCTGTTTTTTCTTAATTGGAGTCATGTGTTTGGTTTTCAAAGCTTTCCTTTTAAAACTATTTTTATGGTATTCCTTTTTTCCTTAAAAAAATAAGGTGGTGACTCCTTGTTTGTTATGTTTTTTGTGAACCTTTTAAAAACCAGATTTTTATTCATTTAACTATCTACAAGTCTTTTTAAAAGAAGGGTTTCCCCCCTCGATCGAAACCCGTGGTTCACAGCAACAACCCACTCTTTTGTGAAAAGACTATATATGGGTACACGTGCATTGCACGTGAATAATATTTAAATAATAAAATATATATGAAAATTCATAAATTCTCATATATATGTGTCACACCCCATTTTTGCACCACCTTACTAGGGCTCATCATTTCATGCATGTTTTTGTTTTGTTTTTGAGTCTAGTCACTTGCATTAGTTTTCTAGAGTCACAAGGACAATGGATATGAATTTTGGTTCAAATTGGAGTTGATCTTGAGGGATAATAAGAGCTTTTGTGACTTGAGGGGCATAATCATCTTTTAAGTCCCAAACTTTTCATTTGACCTTGGAATGATCTCCAAATTGTCAATTGGAGTTCATATGGATGCATAAGAGGTATTTTTAGTGTCAATTTGGTAAGTCAATGGCTCGGGATTAAAATGGCTCGATGTAGTTCAAGTTGGTTAATTGACCCTTCCTTGGGTTAGCTCTAATTGACTCACAATTACCAACCAAATCTTTTCAAATTGACTTTCATTAGTCATCATTTTACCCTCAAAAGTGTTTCATGAAGTTCAATTTTGATATGGCCTGATGATGAGTTTAGTGTGGTTATTTACAGATTATCCTTGAAGAATTAGTGCGAATCACAGCATGAGATTTTTGGTTAAAATGAAAAGAAAATTATTTTATTAAATTAGCCATTTTTATCATGACACTAACACGTGTACGTATGTGATGAGTATGTGTACGCACATACGATACATGTGCATGCGTGTTAGCGGTCAGTCTCCCAATTTTTATAAAAGACAATTTCCTTTTCCTATTCAGATTAGAAGTCTTTTATCATTATAAAATACCTTTTGATTATTCTCCAAAGAAACCTAGTCCAGGAAGGAAAGGGAAACTCCAGATTTCAGCTATAAATACTCTCTTAATGTCTTTAAACAGGGGAAGGGAAGAGGGTTTGGAGGGAGTGAAATTCGTCATAATTCAGCAGCAGATTTTCTGAAAACCAGCAGTCGTATTTTAATCATAACTTTTTCATCCGAAGTCAGAATTTGATGAAATTGGTCTTGTTAGAAAGATAATTCAATTCTATACAACTTTGTATTTCACAAGCTTTGTCCAAATCTAACGTTTCCATACCCAAAAACGCGATTGAAGTTGCTGCTGCTGCAAAGTGACGAGAATCACTTTTTCTTTTCTCTTGTTCTCTTTTTGTTTTCTATTTCTTTTCAAAGTTGAGTGAGTTTTGATCTCTTTGCTGTGATACCACTTTGACAAAGAGGAGGATTCGTGTTGGTTTGATTCACTCTAAAGACCTGAGGAGCCACGAACAATTACAAACACAAGGGGAGCCACTTCCTAAGGTATTCTCCTTCTCTATTCAAGCTTAAACTAGGTTCTCATATGGGTTAGGCTTATTGCATGTTAAAGGTGACTTTTTTATCATGTATTAACACTCTAGCTAGTTAATATACATGGAATATCTATTTTTTATCTACTGTTTAGCATGCTTTAGGGCTGTCCTTTAGGTTTTTAATGCATAGTTATGATTCTTGTGCTCCTGTTTGTCCTTGTGCTAGGATTAGTGTCATTGCATGTTAGAGTTAGGATTTTCATCATGTTATATTGCTTTAGTTAGTTAATATGCATGATTTAATTTCTGTTTAGTTTGGTTTTAGCATGATTAAAGTATGTTTTGTATGTTTTTAAGCATATTTGTGAGTTTAGGGTTTTAGAGTCATTGTTTCGTGTTTGTTTTCATATAGCATGATAAAGTAGACTTTTTTATTTGGTTTTTCTTCGTGTTTGCTGTATATGTTTTTCATATGGAGTAAACATGATAGTTTTGCATGCATGTTAGTATGTTTTAGGGTTTTTATGCATGATATGGTTCTAGGAATATGTTAGGACTTATTATTGTTAGCTGTTTTTGCTATTGGCATGCTTAGTGGAAGATTTTAGGTCATAATACTATTCTGTCCAGATTTGCATGTTAGTGTTTTTGCATGGTTTTGAGCACTTGTAAGGGTGCAAATAGGTGTGGTATTTGTCCCATGGCAAATAGGGCTGCTTATGTCTGAAATGGCTAAATGCTTGGAGCTAATTGCGCTCAGGTAAGTGGGTGTGAAGGTGCCCCAATTCACCTTTCTTCTTAACTCATTCTCTTCTCCCTATTTAGGGTTAATTTTTAATATGATCCTATGGTTTAATTAGAGGTTTCCTTAACCAACAAAATTCTGGTTTTTATTAAAGTTTCCATTTTGTGGATTTCTTTCCTAAAATCAAACTTTCTATCATATTCAACTCTTTTGATCAAATAAGGAAACCTAGGGTTTTTACCATAGGTTTGTATTAGGATTTAACCTTAGTTCTAATCGAACTACGTGGACTTTGATCCATGTATTTCGTTGCATGGTACGTAGGCGCTCTTCGTGAGGCTCAAGTCCGTTCTAGGATCCAAGCATCCTAGGTTTATTTATGTTTTCTTTTCTTCTTTTTATTTTCTGTTTTTATTTGCTTATTATGCATGGATGGATGAATGAAATATATGATATGCATGCAATTCTTGTGATGATATACTTGCTGATTTTTGTATGGAAAGACTTTAATTTAGCCCAAATGAACTGAGAGACCGAAAGGGTGACATGGGTGCCTATAGGCTTTGCCTAGAACCTTCCCATGTCATAACTTAGCCTCCGAATCCCCGATTTCTTTGGTTTTCAAAAGATTGGTTTTTGCCTTTCCTTTTTTATGGAGTCATTCAAATTGTTTTCCTAAAACAAACTATTTTTAGGGTTTTCCTTGTTTCCTTTAAAAAATAAGGTGGCGACTCCTTTCCTTTTTCTTTTTCAAACCCACTTTCTTTTCAATCCCTCGTGGGCCCAATTTCCGGGGTTCACAGTTTGGCGACTCCACTGGGGATTTGTGGGCTAGACTCTATAAAGTTTAAATGGGCTAGGTTAATTTCTTATGTTTAATTAAAATCAATCACATTGCATCCGCTTGATTGTGTGCTTTCATTTATTGCATTGTGTGCGCAAACTCTTGCATGTTAGGATCGATGTCCCTCGATGTATCCTTGCCAACGATCGGCCTAGTCTCAACCTTGGTTTTCCTGATTCCATGTGTTGGGGCGAAAGCTATCAACCTCTCTTGCCTAGTACCCTTGGGCTTGCCCTTGGGTATATTAAATGAGCTAATCACGTACTGCTGGACCCACGCGGCGTTCCTGATGCCACATGTGGTTAGGTATAAGGATTGCTCAAGCAAGTGAAGGACCCTAGCCTACCCTTATCATTAGTCCATATAGACAGACTTGTAGGACACTACGGTCTCACCTTTATGCACCCACAATTGTTTGTAATGATGCTATGCCGTGTTTGTGGTGTGAGGCTTTATATCTTATGCCTTTAATATAGACCTTTAAACCCTAGCCTTCGTTAAGGCCATGGGTTAGGAGGAATAAATTAAGGAAATAGGATGTAAAGCTATGTTTGTGATGTGCTAGTCCTAGGGGATTAATTAAACCTAATTGAAGGACTCTATACCCTATTCTTTAAAACATACCCTTAATCCATGACCCCTGTAAAGGTAATTGGATAAAAGGAATGAATTAATTGAACATGGTGTAGAGACCGAATTCATTAAGGAAAATATGGAGGTTTAGGACAGATCCTTAGGCTAAAGGTTAAAACTTTTCTATCCATAGACGTGCTGGCTTGGATCCGCAATCCACAAGGGCGCCTAGTGAGTGTTGAGTCCACCCATCAGACAGACATGGCCGACGAAAGAACTAGTAAGGGGCACTTCGACCTTGAGGCTTGCCTGAAAGCCATTATGGCCAAGCTTGATCATACCGCCGAGACATCCGATACCGCATTGAAAATGGCTCAAGAGAACCAACAGAAGATGGCGGATCTTGAACAAAATGGCTCTAAGGCCCATTCCTCGGGTATACCTCATGGGGCTGGCACCGAAGAGGGACCTCAATCCAATGAGAACACCAAGACAAGGGGGGAAAGTAGCTCGAAACCTGAGGTCACCGACCTAGAAGGGGAAGCCAAGGGGAAAGGTACTAGCAGTGATTCCGTGTTAGCTAGCAAGGTAGAAGCTTTGGAGAGAACCATAAAAGGGATTCGCAGGGCTGATGACATGGTCGATGTGCGGACTCTATCCCTGTTTCCAACGGCTCGTATTCCACTACAATTCAAGATGCCGGAGTTAGAAAAGTTCGATGGGACGGGTTGCCCTAAGACTCATTTGAAGATGTACGTGCGAGCTATGCACCCTCGAGGGGCTACTGACGAGCTTTTAGCTCAAATGTTCCATGAAACCTTGGCCATTTCTGCTTTGAAATGGTTCTTATCCTTGGATGAGAATAGAACCCGGACTTGGGAAGACATATGCAATGAGTTTTCAGAGCACTACAAGTATAACACAGAGGTGAACGTTACTCGAAGGGACCTAGAAACTACCAAGCAAGGGGCTCATGAAACTTTCTCCGCTTACATTACAAGGTGGAGACAAAAGGCGTCGAGAATGACGGATAGGCCGAATGAGGAGGACCAAATTCAGTTAGTGGTTAAGAACCTGCTGCCCGTGTATCACAAGCACCTATTTGCCCACTATTTCCCAAATTTCAAAGCTCTCATTGGGGCTGGCACGCAGGTTGAAGATGCTATCAATGATGGGACAATCAAGACTGAGGAAGTGAGGAGTCGCAAGACAAACTTTACTGGGAAGAACAATGCCGAGGTCAACACCATAACTCAACCAATCCAACCCTTTTCTCTCAATGATGTCAACCCACCTCGCCAATTCACTGACCTATTCATGCCACTCGAAAGAGTCCTTGAAAAGCTCATAAGTCGTGACCTATTAAAGCCACTCGACCCAAGACCTCCACCAAATCCCTTACCCAAGAGCTATAATGAGAATGAGTACTGCAAGTACCACCAATCCAAAGGCCATGCCACCAATCGCTGTATTCGCCTTCGCCACCAAGTCCAAGACCTCATTGACAAGCAAGTCATTTCACCACCAACCCGTCTAAATGTCACCCGTAATCCTCTCCCATCACACAACAACACACCCCCACCTAACACCATAAATGCCATTGGGGTTGAATCCTCTCGCCCTCGCCATCCCATAAGACAATACACTCCGCTCCCCATGACCTTAACCCGTCTCTTCACCATTTGCCGCAATAACAGCCTTATCATGCCACTTCCACCAAAGCCAAGACCATCAACCCCTCACCAATATTGCCAATACCATCGTGCACCCGGCCATGACACCGAGGCTTGTTCTATACTAAAGAAGATCATCCAAGACCTCATTGACCAAAAGGTTTTGTTGTTGCCAAAGAAATCTATCCAATAAGAGCTGAAAGAAAGATATGAAGCAGGGGATCCTCAGGTTGGCCTATTAGGTGAAGCGTCGGGGAAATATGATTACTATGTGCTGTACTCAAGCCCAAGTCCGATATCAGATGAGCCGATAGTCCCTTCAGGTTGGGATGACTTGCCGACAGAGATGGAGAGCATCGACATGATAGAATGGGATGACTTGATGAATGACTCCGAGGAAGTCCATGACATATGGGCTAGCGATGATGAGTTGGACCATATAACCAGAGGGGGTCGTCATTTCAAGCCCCCCTACCTAGAATCTGAAAATCCGTTGGAAGATTTGGAAGGGCATAGGCGTCCTAGCTTGCAAGAAGAAGAGGATGAAGTGCTTAGGCAGCTGAAGAAGACCAATGCCAACATTACTATTTGGGGCTTGCTCATGGCCTCGCATAAGCACAGACAGACCGTGTTGAAACTGTTGAATCAGATACAAGTGCCTGTTGACACATCCCCCGAGGGATTGGTACATTTGGTGAATCCAACTCCCAAGAACTCAACCATCGTGTTCACCGATGTAGACCTACCTAAAAGCGGGCCGAGCCATTCTCAAGCTCTCTATGTGACCGTTGACACTATGGGGAAGAGGGTTCCCACCGTTCTTATCGACAATGGGTCCGCACTGAATGTATGTCCTCTCCGAACTGCCACTGTTTTGGGTTTGGGACCCACTGATTTCACGCCATCTGGGCAGACCGTAAGAGCTTATGACAACACCCGCCGAGAAGTAATAGGGGTAGTTACTTTGCCTCTTATCATGGGACCCACTGAATTTAGGGTAGAATTCCAAGTGTTGGATGTGCCGTCATGTTTCAACTTGCTGTTGGGCCGACCTTGGATCCATCCTACTGGGGCTATACCATCTTCACTCCATCAAAATGTGAAGTTTCCTTACGAAGGGGCCATAGTAACACTTCAAGGGGACTATGAATTGAAACTCGCAGGTGTGCCTATATGTGAGATACAACCCGAATCAGCAGCGATACCGCTATCTGGGTTTGACTATGTCCAATGCATTGAAAAAGAGCTCGAAAAGGGTGAATTAATACCCTTGGACGTTTGTCCCCATGGCAACTTGCATGTTGGTGAAATCATGAGAAGAATGAGTTTCTTTCCAGGCATGGGGCTAGGGCGTCGCCAACAAGGGATCCCTACGTCTATTCAAAGCCGTGTCACCTCATACACCTTCGGGCTAGGATATGAGCCCTCCAGAAATAATTATGTGGAAATGCTGAAGAGGAATAAAGAGAAAGTAAGAGCCAAAGCCGAGGGAAGGGTGCCAGACCTGAGGATCTCGCCATATCGACCTACTTTGAATGGTTACTTCATCAAAGAAGGGGATGATTTTCTATATTGCGGGTTTCCAGAACCCACCTTTGACCAAGCTACCAAGATCCGAGTTCCGGGTTTTGAAATCTTCTTCACCGAATGGTATCCAATCACAGCTGAAATGGTGGATGATGAAGCCATCAATAATGAGTTCTGGGAAAAGAAAGAGGAAGACTGGGCAGAGAACCTCGACGCAGGGGCTATGACTGAAATGTTCCAAGATATGATCCTCACCGTGGAAGACTCGACCATTGAAGAACTCCAGGGTTCATCCATTAGCCATGCTACCCTGCCATTCCTGAATTGGTACCTTGAATGTGGTGTCATTGCAGAGATCCATGAAGAAGAAGACCTTGGCCTACCTGATAGCAACTTGTAGGTGTCTTAGTTTAGTAATATTTCCCTAATTCAATAAGATGTATCTACTTTACTCACTTTGTGGAGTCATAGTATTGATACAGATTTGTTTATTTTCCTTCTTTCTTTTGTGTGTCATTCCCATTATTCCTAGTCAATAAAGTGTGCTTTCTTTCTCTATATATGCAGTGTCTCTTTTCTCTCCTCTATGGATATTTATGGCATGGATATAGATCCTAGGAACGATGTCCCCCCGGAGCTCGTTGAGCAAAGGAAAAGGGGCGTCACCGAACCTAATATGGATGAATTGGAATCAATCAACTTAGGGACGAATGAATTGCCAAGAATAGTTAAAATTGGGAAAACCCTCTCCCCCGTTGAAAAAGAAAAGATGATCTCCCTCTTGAAAGCCAACATTATGGCTTTTGCATGGTCTTATGAAGACATGCCTGGCATTGACCCCGATATTGTGCAACACTATATCCCCACCAATTCCCTAAAGAAGCCGGTAAAGCAGAAACTCAGAAGATTAAAACCAGAATGGGCCCTAAAAGTAAAAGAAGAGGTAACTAAACAACTAGACGCGGGTTTCCTTCAAGTTGTGGAGTACCCCGAGTGGTTGTCGAATATAGTGCCTGTGCCTAAAAAAGATGGGAAAGTGAGGATGTGTGTCGATTTCCGAGATCTCAACGCCGCGAGCCCTAAGGATGACTTTCCTTTACCCCATATCGACGTGTTGGTGGATAGTACAGTGGGACATGCACTCCTCTCCTTCATGGACGGATTCTCCGGGTATAACCAGATAAAGATGGCGCCTCAAGACATGGAGAAAACAGCCTTTATCACGCAATGGGGAACGTACTGTTACAAGGTAATGCCTTTTGGCTTAAGAAACGCTGGGGCTACTTACCAAAGAGCAGCTACGACCCTATTGCATGATATGATCCATAAGGAAGTCGAGGTTTACGTCGATGATATGATCGTGAAGTCCGTGGATAGGGAAGGGCATTTCAAGGCACTAGAGAAATTCTTAGAGCGAGCAAAAAAGTACAATCTCCGTCTCAACCCACAGAAGTGTGCTTTCGGCGTCACTGCAGGCAAGCTATTGGGGTTTATGATCACTCAAAGAGGTATCGAAGTGGACCCAGGGAAGATAAAAGCTATTATAGAGATGGAGCCGCCTAGCACTGAGAAGCAGATCCGGGGTTTTCTGGGAAGAGTTCAATACATAAGCCGATTCATTGCCAACTTAACCATGGTTTGCAAACCAATCTTCAAATTGCTTAAGAAAGGTGTGCCAAAAGTATGGAACGAAGAATGCCAAGAGGCCTTTGAGACCATTAAGAGATACTTGAGCAATCCTCCAATCTTAGTTCCCCCACAGCAAGGTGCGCCGCTTTTGTTATACTTAACGGTCACCGAAACCGCGACGGGAGCTTTGTTAGCTCAATATCTCGAAGGGTCTACAAAGGAGAATGCCATTTATTACTTAAGCAAGAAAATGACGGACTATGAAGTGAAGTACAATGCAATTGAAAAGGCTTGTGTGGCACTAGTATGGGCGACGCAGAAACTCCGGCACTACATGATGTCCTTCGAAGTGTTCTTGATAAGTCGCATGGACCCGTTGAAGTACCTGGTAGAAAGGCCAGTATTGTCATTCAGAACTGCTCGATGGTCAATTCTCCTCAATGAATTCGACATCAAGTACGTGAATCAGAAGTCTATCAAGGGGAGCGTCATCGCAGACTACCTAGCCAGCTGTCCTATGTCATCATCTGCTCCATTCAACGATCAATTCCCAGACGAGGACGTGCTAGAGATTGGCAGAAAAATTTGGAGAGTATACTTTGATGGGGCAGCCAATAAGAAAGGTTATGGGATAGGAGTCCTGCTGGTCTCACCCGAAGAGGCAGTTACACCGTTGGCGGTCAAGTTGGGGTTCGAAGCCACCAACAACATTGCTGAATATGAGGCCTGTATCCTAGCATTGGAAGCGGCACTTGAATTGGGGATCAAAGAATTGGAAGTGTTCGGGGACTCGGCGCTAATCATTTGTCAGATAAAAGGGGAATGGAAAACTCGAGATGAGAAATTGTTGCCTTACCATGCCTATCTGGAAGCTCTAACCAAGGAGTTCTCAAAGATAGAGTTCAACTACCTTTCAAGAAACAAGAACCAGTTCGCCGATGCCTTGGCGACCCTAGCATCCATGGTGGAGATACCTGAAAGGGGAAATGTGAAGCCGTTGGTGATAGAATGCCGAGACAAGCCTGTGTACTGTGTACCTCAGATATTTTGTCACTTACTTGGTTAAGTATATCCATCGCTTGGATATATTTCTCCATTTCAAAGGTATGTTCATCACTTGAACGTACTTTTCAGATCTCATTCTCATCACTTGGTTAAATATATTCGTGACTAGAATATATTTCTCCGTTTCAAAAGTATGTTCATTCGTAGTGGCTTGAATATGCTTCTCTTGACAATCATCAACCCCCAGTGGTTTAAGTATACTCATGACTTGAGTACACTTCCTTATTTCAGTCTCAGGTTTTCAACCTCCCATCATTGTTGGTATCAGTGTGTGATTTCTCCGGGCTTTTTGGCCAAAAATGGGTTGTTCTTTATCATTGGTTCACAAGTGTAACTTGTTCGCCAATGAGGGGCTTCTGTCACACCCCATTTTTGCACCACCTTACTAGGGCTCATCATTTCATGCATGTTTTTGTTTTGTTTTTGAGTCTAGTCACTTGCATTAGTTTTCTAGAGTCACAAGGACAATGGATATGAATTTTGGTTCAAATTGGAGTTGATCTTGAGGGATAATAAGAGCTTTTGTGACTTGAGGGGCATAATCGTCTTTTAAGTCCCAAACTTTTCATTTGACCTTGGAATGATCTCCAAATTGTCAATTGGAGTTCATATGGATGCATAAGAGGTATTTTTAGTGTCAATTTGGTAAGTCAATGGCTCGGGATTTAAATGGCTCGATGTAGTTCAAGTTGGTTAATTGACCCTTCCTTGGGTTAGCTCTAATTGACTCACAATTACCAACCAAATCTTTTCAAATTGACTTTCATTAGTCATCATTTTACCCTCAAAAGTGTTTCATGAAGTTCAATTTTGATATGGCCTGATGATGAGTTTAGTGTGGTTATTTACGGATTATCCTTGAAGAATTAGTGCGAATCACAGCATGAGATTTTTGGTTAAAATGAAAAGAAAATTATTTTATTAAATTAGCCATTTTTATCATGACACTAACACGTGTACGTATGTGATGAGTGTGTGTACGCACATACGATACATGTGCATGCGTGTTAGCAGTCAGTCTCCCAATTTTTATAAAAGACAATTTCCTTTTCCTATTCAAATTAGAAGTCTTTTATCATTATAAAATACCTTTTGATTATTCTCCAAAGAAACCTAGTCCAGGAAGGAAAGGGAAACTCCAGATTTCAGCTATAAATACTCTCTTAATGTCTTTCAACAGGGGAAGGGAAGAGGGTTTGGAGGGAGTGAAATTCGTCATAATTCAGCAGCAGATTTTCTGAAAACCAGCAGTCGTATTTTAATCATAACTTTTTCATCCGAAGTCAGAATTTGATGAAATTGGTCTTGTTAGAAAGATAATTCAATTCTCTACAACTTTGTATTTCACAAGCTTTGTCCAAATCCAACGTTTTCATACCCAAAAACGCGATTGAAGTTGCTGCTGCTGCAAAGTGACGAGAATCACTTTTTCTTTTCTCTTGTTCTCTTTTTGTTTTCTATTTCTTTTCAAAGTTGAGTGAGTTTTGATCTCTTTGCTGTGATACCACTTTGACAAAGAGGAGGATTCGTGTTGGTTTGATTCACTCTAAAGGCCTGAGGAGCCACGAACAATTACAAACACAAGGGGAGCCACTTCCTAAGGTATTCTCCTTCTCTATTCAAGCTTAAACTAGGTTCTCATATGGGTTAGGCTTATTGCATGTTAAAGGTGACTTTTTTATCATGTATTAACACTCTAGCTAGTTAATATACATGGAATATCTATTTTTTATCTACTGTTTAGCATGCTTTAGGGCTATCCTTTAGGTTTTTAATGCATAGTTATGATTCTTGTGCTCCTGTTTGTCCTTGTGCTAGGATTAGTGTCATTGCATGTTAGAGTTAGGATTTTCATCATGTTATATTGCTTTAGTTAGTTAATATGCATGATTTAATTTCTGTTTAGTTTGGTTTTAGCATGATTAAAGTATGTTTTGTATGTTTTTAAGCATATTTGTGAGTTTAGGGTTTTAGAGTCATTGTTTCGTATTTGTTTTCATATAGCATGATAAAGTAGACTTTTTTATTTGGTTTTTCTTCGTGTTTGCTGTATATGTTTTTCATATGGAGTAAACATGATAGTTTTGCATGCATGTTAGTATGTTTTAGGGTTTTTATGCATGATATGGTTCTAGGAATATGTTAGGACTTATTATTGTTAGCTGTTTTTGCTATTGGCATGCTTAGTGGATGATTTTAGGTCATAATACTATTCTGTCCAGATTTGCATGTTAGTGTTTTTGCATGGTTTTGAGCACTTGTAAGGGTGCAAATAGGTGTGGTATTTGTCCCATGGCAAATAGGGCTGCTTATGTCTGAAATGGCTAAATGCTTGGAGCTAATTGCGCTCAGGTAAGTGGGTGTGAAGGTGCCCCAATTCACCTTTCTTCTTAACTCATTCTCTTCTCCCTATTTAGGGTTAATTTTTAATATGATCCTATGGTTTAATTAGAGGTTTCCTTAACCAACAAAATTCTGGTTTTTATTAAAGTTTCCATTTTGTGGATTTCTTTCCTAAAATCAAACTTTCTATCATATTCAACTCTTTTGATCAAATAAGGAAACCTAGGGTTTTTACCATAGGTTTGTATTAGGATTTAACCTTAGTTCTAATCGAACTACGTGGACTTTGATCCATGTATTTCGTTGCATGGTACGTAGGCGCTCTTCGTGAGGCTCAAGTCCGTTCTAGGATCCAAGCATCCTAGGTTTATTTATGTTTTCTTTTCTTCTTTTTATTTTCTGTTTTTATTTGCTTATTATGCATGGATGGATGAATGAAATATATGATATGCATGCAATTCTTGTGATGATATACTTGCTGATTTTTGTATGGAAAGACTTTAATTTAGCCCAAATGAACTGAGAGACCGAAAGGGTGACATGGGTGCCTATAGGCTTTGCCTAGAACCTTCCCATGTCATAACTTAGCCTCCGAATCCCCGATTTCTTTGGTTTTCAAAAGATTGGTTTTTGCCTTTCCTTTTTTATGGAGTCATTCAAATTGTTTTCCTAAAACAAACTATTTTTAGGGTTTTCCTTGTTTCCTTTAAAAAATAAGGTGGCGACTCCTTTCCTTTTTCTTTTTCAAACCCACTTTCTTTTCAATCCCTCGTGGGCCCAATTTCCGGGGTTTACAATAGGTATATCCAATACATATATATATATATCTATATCTATATATATATATATATATAGTTAAATAATAAAAGATATATGACAATTCATAAATTCTCATATATATATGTATATCCACTATATATATATATATATAATGAAAATCTAATTATTTGTTACTTTTTGTTAATTTAAGTTATTAGAATGAACGCTCAACATAATAGATCAAAATTCTTACTATGGCTAGGAGCCATAGTAGGAGTAAGAAGTTAGTTAGGAAATATGCATAGTAGTGGAGGCCGTGTAAAATTCATGAAGTGGAGGTTATTATTTTTTTTCTCTTTTTGTTTTCCTTCCCCTTTGTTAGAAAATAAACATTCTTAATTAGTTAAACATAGGGGGCAAATAAGTATTTAAAATTTAAAATTAGGGTGTAAAATAGGATGATGATCAGGTAAACATTCTTAATAAACATTCTTAATTGGTTAATCATTTTTTTTGTTTTAAGATACATACTTTTATAGGTTTATATATAATTGTTATGTTCCCAGCACGTGTTGATATAAGTTATATATATCAACACCATGCATTGGAGATTGTACCTCTTGCATTGGTCTAATGTACCTCATTTCCTATTAATGCACGATGTACAACTCCCAATGTGGGTATTGATATAAGTTATATCAGCACGTGCTTACCTGATCATCATCCTATCTATATATATATATAGATAGGATGATGATCAGGTAAGCACGTGCTGATATAACTTAAATCAACACTTGTATTGGGAGTTGTACATCGTATATTAGTGAGTTATGAAATATATTGGATCAATGAAAGGGGTACAACTCCTAATGAAAATTTTTGCGAAATGTTAACCTGCGAAAATAACTTCCCAGTTGCCACGGCATGGAGTTTACAGTCGTCAGGGCTGCAAATGAGCCGAGCTTTAGCTCGAATACAAGCTCAACAATGATGTGAAAGTGATGTGAAAGAATGGAAAAGACCATTCTAACCTATTTAAATTAGTTTATACGAATTTAATATCAAACCGTTATCTGGTTTTGAAAACTTATAGTAGTTTTTGTTGAATATTTAGGTTATTAAATATAGTATAACATGTTTTAAATTTTTTATGTGTTTTAATGTTATATACATGTTTATAGTATGGAACTGTTTAACATGTTTTTATTAAATGTTAGAATCATTCTTCGGTAGCTAGAGTTTTATGTTTTGATACATAAATAAATAAATAAATGTGCTTAAGTTCCTCTCCTGCTATGCGTGTTATTGTTAATGGTATCAAAACTTTAGGAATCAATAACTTTTAATAGTTTGCTTGAGCCTGTAATCTAGCTGATATATCTTGTTTATTTGATAAGTCTTTTAATTATTAGTTAAGTTATATTAATTTATCTGCAAACCTTGAAACAACGTTGAATAGGGAGTATCAAAGCCTTGACTTTATTGAAAGATAGTCAATAGAACATTAACCCTTTCGTTTGAGTCAGCAACTTTGTGGGGAAACTTAGAGATGGAAGAATTAAGGTGCGCAGGTGAATTGAATAATCAACCTAATGATTATAAACATTTAGCACATGTACAAGATAAAGATGCTAATATAGGCAATATTAGCAAGACTTTAAATTATATAGTTGATAATTTATCTGGTATGTTTGGTAAATTAGTAAATATTAGAAAAATCAAGAAAAAATATATGATAAAGTTAATATGTTAGGAGAAATCCAAAATATAGATATAAAGGATCAAACAAAAAATTTAATCCAAAATTTAGAAAGTAGTCTAAAAAATATTTCAGAAAATACACTTGTACTAAGAGAAAGTACATGTGAAGAAATTCCTAAATTATATTTTGGAACTGAGATAATGATGTTTAAAACAGATAAACATCGAAAAGACTTTGAAGCAATCAAAGAAATTTAGAATATTGGAAACCCGTTATATAAAAGAAGAAGATTATGACGAACGTAATAAACTTCTTGAACAAATGCAAGAATTATATTCAGTTAATGAAGAATTAATGACTAAATATAATTATGACTTAACTCTTCAACTAGAAGAGTCAAGTGACTCAGATAATGAATCTGAGATATTTTTTATGCCAAACAGCGTAAAAGAAGAAAACTCAGATGATGAACCAAAAGGTAGAAAATTCAGTCTATCATCAAGTGAAAATAATTCTGAAGGTACAAGTAGTATGTAACACCCGTAATTTGAAAGTAAGGTATTAAGGGTTTAAGCTGCTGAAATTTGGCTAAGTGTGGGGAAAAAAGTGAATTTTCGTAAATCTTTGTTTTTAAAGATAATTTTTGGCGGTAATGGAAGTTTATAATATTATAAGACTTCTGTGATTTTATGGGATTTTATTAGCATGTTTGGATTGGGTTCCTCACATGTTTGTTTTAGGAAAATCTGTCAGGCGACAGATTTTGTACTAAAACTTGGAAATGAGATTTTGATATACTTGGAATTTGATTTTTCTGATATTTTATTTGGATTCAAATGGGGGGTTATTTGCTTATTTTCATTAAATAACTTAAAGTAATTACTTAAATGTTTTGGATGAAAATAAGGCTGAGGTCTGTGCTGATGGAGAATGGCCTGACTAACTGTCTATTTTCTGCTATCTGTATATTTCAAACGGCTGAAACATGTTTCAGCCGTCTGAAAGATAATTTTCAGCCGGCTGAAAGTTCATGTCAACCGTCTGAAAGACAATTTTCAGCCGGCTGAAAACACTTGTCAGCCGTCTGAAAGTATCGGCAGTCAGTTTTAAAAAAAAGCTTGTTTGACGATTTTACCCCCACTTTCCCTTATTAAACCCATTCCTAATGGGTTTCTTACCCATTTTTCGACAGAAAAGGAAAGAGAGGAGAGAGAGAGAGAGAGAGAGAGAGAAAGAGGAGCTCGACGGTGAGGAGCGTGACCACGGGAGCTCGGGTTCGACCCCACAATGCATGGATCTTGTGATTTCCACCCTGATCTACTCGTGTACACCCTTAGATTCACGTTTCTAGCTACCATTTGAGAGGTAGGTGCATTTTTCATGGTTGTAAATCATTGTATGCATGATTTGGTATATTATTATGAGTTTTTTTGCATGTTTACATAATATGATACATGTTTACATGGGATTGGGGTTTGAATTTCTTAAAAATTCATATATTTGAGAAATTAGGGTTTTGTTTTATGTCCTATTTAGTTATATTGGTGTTGTTTTGCTTACCCTCACATGATTTGGAATATAATGGGTTGATTTTGAAAACCTATTTGTTAAATCCTTGTAATGGACTATTTAAGGGTCACTTTTATATAAGTGTTGGAAATCCATTTTTTCTAAAATTATAAATAAAAATGGATGTGATGATAAGGGGTACTTTCTGGTCTTAATGACCGTAGTGTTCCCGAAATGAGGTTACTTTCTGGATCCATGTAGGATTCATAGTGTTTCCTCAAGATGAGGTTACTTTCTGGACCCATATAGGGATCCATAGTGTTTCTCTCATTTCTGCGCGCGAGGGCCCCGCATGACTTGAGGAGGATTATTCAGTTTGAAAGACTGATGATGTTGTGAATTGCCAGATATGGCAGATTTATGTTATGAATGATTTTCATGTTCTCCTGTACTTATTTTAAAATTGTGATATGCAACCCCTTATTATCTCATTTTATTTAATTGTTCATAATGGTTTTAAAACCTTGATATACAATTTTGAAAAATGTATCCTACTGAGTTTATACTCACGCCTATTTTCAAAACCTTTTGCAGACCTTGAGCAAAGTAAGGATGACTCTTATGAGGAAGCATCACATCGGACTTAGCATAAGCATTGCATTATGGGTGTTGAGCAGATGTATTTTACAATTTTATGGCTTGTATATTATTTAGACAGACTTATTGTATTATACACTGCTTGTATTGACAATAGAACTATGTGAGAACTAGTATGCCAGCTTAATTTAATTACCTGTTGTGGATGGTTGAATGATTTTGATTTTAAATTGAACAGGTTTAAACTGTCAAGAACTTGGTATGTCAAATTTTCAGACAGGACCATGCCGGATTTTCTAAAAAAAAAGAAAAAAAATTTATAAAGCTCTAGTTTTTATTATAAACCATATTTGAACTTCACTTTATTTATTCTTCTTTCTATTGACACGTCATAGCCTATTTTTGGGTCGTGACAGTCTTTTTGGTATCAGAGCTGGCTATTAGATCCATATGGGTGCTATTACGTCATATTATGTGTGTACATACATGGTTATGCATTGGGTCAGTCATAGGAAGGGAACATACATACGCATCATTAGCATCGCGTTAGAAATTCCCTATTAGTGAAACCTTTTATGATTGAGTTGTGAAAGATATTTTAGTTGAATATAACCTATATATATATATATTATTTTAGAATGCGACATGGACGTCGAGGAAGAGGTCGGGGTAGGGCTGTAGCCGCTCCTCACCCTGAACCGGAAGATGAAATTCCAATTGGGGCACCACCTGTACATGAGAATGAACCACAATCGGAACAACCTGATATATTGAATCAGTTGGTAGCTGCATTACATAGACTTCAAGCTACAATGGCTCAGAACCAAGTACCACAACCCCAGGCACCACTCTCGCCTGTGGGAGATTATATGACAAAGGCTAATGCATATAAAGCCTTCATGCATATGAAACCCCCAACTTATGAAGGAGAGAGGAATCCAGCAGTTGCTGAAATGTGGTTGAAGCAAGTCAAGAAGGCTTTGACTATTGTGGCTACTCCTGAACAATACAAGGTGGAGTTTGCTGCGTACTTGCTGAAGGGCATGGCAGATAACTGGTGGGAAAGAGTGAAGCCCCCTGGGGAAAATGAATATATGTTGTGGGAAAATTTCGAGAATTTGTTTAATAACGAATTTGACCCACAATCATATATAAATAAACAGATGAAAGAGTTTATAAAGTTGGAGCAAGGGAACTTGACCATCGATGAATATGTCAACAAGTTCTAAGAATTGTGCGTTTTCGTACCTTTCCTTATGGCGGATCAACCAGCACTTTGTAGGAAGTTTGAGATGGGATTAAATCCCTACAATAGTAGAATGGTGGTTCCTCACCACATCAACAATTTCTCTTTGATTTTGGATAAAGCCCTCTTGATAGGGAGGCAAGCTGAGGAACACTGGAAGGCCAAGGATGAGGCCAGGGAACAGAAGAAGAATAACCAGAAATCTCATAAGGGGAGTTCTAGTGGAACTGGTGGTATTGGCAAGAAGCCACAAGGAGGCGGTAGTTCAAACACAAGGAGGCGGTAGTTCAAACTATCTCCGTCCTAGAGGCCAGCAATTTAAGCAATCTAGCAGTCAAAGCAGTGGGAGTAGTAGTGGGAGCAGTGGAAACCCCAAAGTCTGTTTTCTATGTAGACAAAAAGGCCATATTCGCCCTAATTGTCCTCTTTTGACTGGAGCTCAATTCCAACTATCTGAATCTCCACAATTCACTAGTGGTTCTTCTCAGTCTTCTTACCACTACCCACAGTACCAGACTGGACAAGGAATTCAATCATCCTACCCCTATTCCCAGCCCCAACAATATCAAGCGCCACAATTCTTTGGTCAACAACAATATGATCAACCCACTCAACAACCACAGGGGTATGGGCAACAGTTTGGACAGGGATATGGGCAACGAGGTCAGTCTCGCCGAAGTGGAAGCAGAAATCAAGGGGATCGTGGTCGTGGGAGAGTCTATGCTATGACTCGACCCGTAGAAGGAGCATCAAATGCTGTAGTGGAAGGTATATTTCTGGTGCATAATTCTTGTGCCAAGATATTATTTGACCCCGGTTCCACTCATTCATTTATTTCTGAATCTTTTGCAAGAACCTTGGGATTAAAGGCAGAACCTATGGGGTATATACTAGAAGTAGATACACCTTTCGAGAACTCGTATAGTACGGCGAGTATTTATAAATCTTGTTGCTTGGTAATCTCGGGACAAGAATTGTCTATGGATTTGATTATCCTAGAAATGACAGGATATGATGTAATCCTGGGTATAGATTGGTTGTCATCCAATCAAGCAGTGATGGATTGTTACTCCAAAAAGGTGTCATTCTGTTCTCCTGAAGGAATTTCATTTTCTTTCTATGGGGATAAATATATTCCCTTACCAGATGCTGTGCTAGACTTACCTATTCCCCGTATCAAGTCAGCAGGATATATAAGTTTTCTAGCAAGCATCCGTGGTGATGGACAGAATAAGGTGCATCTGACCCTCATTCCAGTAGTGCAGGAGTTTCCAGATGTCTTTCTAGATGACTTACCGGGTTTACCTCCAAGGAGGGAGATTGAGTTTGCTATTGAGGTGTATCCTGGCACATCTCCTATTTCTATTACTCCCTATCGGATGGCACCAGCGGAATTGAGAGAGTTGAAGACCCAATTGAATGAGCTTAAGAGTAAGGGATTCATTCGACCTAGTGTCTCCCCGTGGGGAGCACTTGTTTTATTCGTGAAGAAGAAAGATGGTACTCTGAGGCTATGTATAGATTATCGACAGCTGAATCGGGTAACTATCGAGAACAAGTACCCTTTACCTCGTATAGATGATTTATTTGACCAACTTAGAGGGTCTTGTGTTTTCTCCAAGATCGACCTTCAATCTGGTTATCATCAACTATTGATCAAGGATGATGATGTCAAGAAGACAGTGTTTAATACTCGCTATGGACATTACGAGTTTACTGTGATGCCTTTTGGGTTAACTAATGCACCCGCGGCATTCATGGATCTAATGAATAGGATTTTTCATCCCTATCTTGATCAGTTTATAGTGGTGTTCATAGATGACATTCTGATTTACTCGCGAACCCCAGAGGAACACGAGACACATTTGCGTATAGCCTTGCAATTGCTGAGAGAACATAGGTTGTATGCTAAGAAAGAGAAATGCGAGTTCTGGATGCGCGAGGTGAGATTCCTCGGTCATGTAGTATCTGAAGCAGGGATTTCTGTGGATCCTGAGAAGGTGGAGGCAATCCTAAATTGGGAACGACCTAGAAGTGTCACCGAGATTCGTAGTTTCCTCAGTCTAGCAGGATACTATAGGAGATTTGTATAAGGATTCTCCAGTATTGCTGCACCTTTAACAAGGTTAACACAAAAAGGAGTTCACTTTGTATGGGATGAGGAGTGTGATCAGGCATTTAATGCCCTTAAGGCGTGTTTAACCACTACGCCAGTATTGATTATACCTCAGAATGGAGAACCATATACAGTGTATTCTGATTCTTCCTTGAAAGGGTTGGGATGTGTTTTGATGCAGCATGGCAGAGTTGTAGCTTATGGTTCTCGACAATTAAAACCCCATGAGAAAAACTACCCTACCCATGATTTGGAATTGGCAGCTGTGGTGTTTGCTTTAAAGATTTGGAGATGTTACCTATATGGGGAGAGATTTGAAGTGTATACTGATCATAAAAGCTTGAAGTATATCTTTACTCAGAAGGATCTCAATTTGCGCCAAACTCAGTAGTTGGAATACCTCGAGGATTATGACTTTGAGATACAATACCATCCGGGTAGGGCCAATGTAGTGGCGGATGCCTTGAGTAGGAAATCTCAATGTGTGACTTATAATCTTGTTATAGCCAAATCAAAGATATTGGCAGACCTGCGTGAGTACAATCTTTGTATTGCAGGTAAAAAGCAAAAAGCTTGTGTCTATAATGCAGTAGCTAGACCAGTTATCTTACAGAAGGTCCTAGATGGTCAGTAGAAGGACCCTGCATTAGTAAATGTTCGAATTCACCTAAATAATGGTGAGGATATGGACAAATGGTCAATTGGAAATGATCTTGGCTTAAGGTTCAAGGGAAAACTAGCTGTTCCTAATGACAGATCTTTAAAAGAAGAAATTCTTGATGTGGCACATCGATCCAAGTTTTCTATTCATCCTGGTAATAACAAGATGTACAAAGACTTGAGGAGACAATATTGGTGGAGAGGAATGAAGAAAGATGTTGCTCGATACATTGCACAATGTTTGAATTGTCAGGTAGTGAAAGCTGAACATAAGAAGCCGCTAGGATTACTCCAACCTTTACCCATTCCGCAATAGAAATGGGAGGACATTACTATGGATTTTGTGGTGGGACTACCTCGTACTCCCCAGAAGCATGATGCCATCTGGATCACAGTAGACAGATTAACTAAATCTGCCCATTTTATACCCGTCCGCACCAATTACTCCATGGAGAAACTGGCTAAGTTGTATATCAATGAGATTGTTCGATTACATGGGGCACCAGCGCGCATTGTATCAGATAGGGATCCAAGATTTGCTTCACGATTTTGGAATACTTACAAAAGGCCTTGGGAACTCGAGTACAAATGAGTTTAGCTTTTCATCTAGAGACTGATGGTCAGTCTGAAAGGACCATTCAAATCTTAGAGGATATGCTGAGGGCTTGTGCCCTAGAATTTGGGGGTAGTTGGATTGATCATCTGGCTTTAGCAGAGTTTTCTTACAACAACAATTATCAATCTAGCATTGGGATGGCCCCTTTTGAGGCTCTTTATGGGCATCCATGTAGATCGCCATTATGTTGGGCAGAAGTAGGTGATACTAAGTTGTTGGGCCCAGATCTGGTGAGAGAAACCACAGAGAAGATTAAGGTTATTCGTGAGCGTCTTCATACAGCCCAGGATCGTCAAAAGTTGTATGCTGACAGACGCAGACGCGAGTTAACTTTTAATGCTGGTGATTGGGTGTTGTTGAAGGTTTCTCCAAGAAAAGGAACAATTCGTTTTGGCAAGAAAGGAAAGTTGGCCCCCCGGTATATAGGCCCATTTCAGATAATTGAGCCTGTAGGAGAGATTGCTTATCGGGTAGCATTACCTCCACAATTTGCGGCTATGCACCCAGTTTTCCATGTTTCAATGTTGCGAAAATGCATTACAAATCACACACCCATCATTGACTTGCAGGATGTTTAGATTCACAAAGACATGTCTTATGAGGAGAAGCCAGTACAAATCTTAGACCGCCAAGACCGAGTATTGCGCAACAAGGTCATTCCACAAGTTAAGGTATTGTGGAACCACCACGGAGTGGAGGAGGCTACTTGGGAACTAGAGTCAACTATACAAGAGAAGTACCCATATTTGTTTCAATAATCAGGTGAGTATTCGAAATTCGGGGACGAATTTCCTATTAAGTTGGGGGGATTGTAACACCCGTAATTGAAAGTAAGGTATTAAGGGTTTAAGCCGTTGAAATTTGGCTAAGTGTGGGGAAAAAAGTGAATTTTCGTAAATCTTTGTTTTTAAAGATAATTTTTGGCGGTAATGGAAGTTTATAATTGTCACGACCCGAAATTAGGCTATGACGTGTCAATAGAAAGAAGAATAAATAAAATAAAGTTCAAGGATGGTTTATAATAAAAATTATGGCTTTATAAAATATTTTTAGAAAAATCCGGCATGGTCCTGTTTGAAAATAGGACATACCAAGTTCTCGACAGTTTAAACCTGTTCAATTTAAAATCAAAATCATTCAACCATCCACAACAGGTAATTAAAATAAGCTGGCATACTAGTTCCCATAGAGTTCTACTGTCAATACAGGCAGTATATAATACAATAAGTCTGTCTAAAATAATATACATGCCATAAAAGTTATAAAATGCATTTGCACAACATCCAAAATGAGATGCTTATGCTAAGTCCGATGTGATGCCTCCTCATAAGAGTCATCCTTACTTTGCTCAAAGTTTGCACAAGGTTTTGAAAATAGGCGTGAGTATAAACTCAGTAGAATACATTTTTCAAAGTTGTATATCAAGGTTTTAAAAACCATTATAAACAAATAAATAAAATGAGATAACAAAAGGTTGCATATCACAAATTTTAAATAGTTACAAGAGAATATGAAAATCAATCATAACATAAATTCGCCATATCTGGCCATCCACAAAACCATCCGCCATATCTGGCAATCCATATCATCAGTCTTTTAAACTGAATAATCCTCCCCAAGTTATGCGGGGCCCTCGCGTGCGGAAATAAGAGGAAACACTATGGATCCCTACTTGGGTCCAGAAAGTAACCTCATCTTGAGGAAATACTATGAATCCTACATAGATCCAGAAAGTAACCTCATTTCGGGAACACTACGGTCGTTAAGACCGGAAAGTACCCCTTATCATCACATCCATTTACATGTTAATCTTTCACAACCATTTTATTTATAATGGTAGAAAAATGGGTTTCTAACACTTATATAAAAGTAATCCCTAAATGATCAATTGCAAGAATTTAACAAATGGGTTTTCAAGATCAACTCATTGTACCTCAAATCATGTGAGGATATGCAAATCAACATAAATATAGCTAAATAGGGCATAAAGCAAAACCCTAATTTCCCAAATATACGAATTTTTAAGAAATTTGAACCCCAATCCCATGTAAACATGTATCACACCATGTAAATATGCAAAAACCCATGATAATATACCAAATCATGCATACAATGGTTTACAATCATGAAAAATGCACCTACCTCTCAAATGGTCGCTAGAAAAGTGAATCTAAGGGTGTACACGCATAGATCGGGTGGAAAATCGCAGAAGTGAAGCTTTAAGAGGTCGGACCCGAGCTCTTGAGGTCAAGTGCTCCATCGTCGGCCTCCTCTCTTTCTCCCCGCCACTCTCCTTCTCTTTCTCTCCCTTTCCCTCTTTCTCAGTCGAGAAAAATGGGTAGAAACCCCTTAAGAGTTGGTTTAAAAAGAAATATAAGTGAGGGGTATAATAGTCTTTTTACTCTATAACTTCAGCAAAATTCGTGCGTTATAGTCGACCAACACAGGAAGTGGTCGACCAAAACTTCCCAGTGAACAGTACCGTGACATTCTGTCTGTAATATAGTCGACCAAAACAACCTGCAGTCGACCAAATCACTCAATATGCACAAAAAGAGGCGTGTGGTTTCCCCAAAGCATAACTTATCACAATTCAACCCAAAATCCTCATCACTCATGGCTCCAGTCCTCACAATAATATTATAAGACTTCTGTGATTTTATGGGATTTTATTAGCGTGTTTGGATTGGGTTCCTCACATGTTTGTTTTAGGAAAATCTGTCGGGCGACAGATTTTGTACTAAAACTTGGAAATGAGATTTTGATATACTTGGAATTTGATTTTTCTGATATTTTATTTGGATTCAAAAGGGGGGTTATTTGTTTATTTTCATTAAATAACTTAAAGTAATTACTTAAATGTTTTGGATGAAAATAAGGCTGAGGTCTGTGCTGATAGAAAGTGGCCTGACTAACTGTCTATTTTCTGCTGTCTGTATATTTCAGACGGCTGAAACATGTTTCAGCCGTCTGAAAGATAATTTTCAGCCGGCTGAAAGTTTATGTCAGCCGTCTGAAAGACAATTTTCAGCCGACTGAAAACACTTGTTAGCCGTCTGAAAGTGTCGGCAGACGGTTTTAAAAAAAGGCTCGTTTGACGATTTTACCACCACTTTCCCTTATTAAACCCATTCCTAATGGGTTTCTTACCCATTTTTCGGCAGAAAAGGAAAGAGAGGAGAGAGAGAGAGAGAGAGAAAGAGGAGCTCGACGGTGAGGAGCGTGACCACGGGAGCTCGGATTCGACCCCACAATGCATGGATCTTGTGATTTCCACCCTGATCTACTCGTGTACACCCTTAGATTCACATTTCTAGCTACCATTTGAGAGGTAGGTGCATTTTTCATGGTTGTAAATCATTGTATGCATGATTTGGTATATTATTATGGGTTTTTTTGCATGTTTACATAATATGATACATGTTTACATGGGATTGGGGTTTGAATTTCTTAAAAATTCATATATTTGAGAAATTAGGGTTTTGTTTTATGCCCTATTTAGTTATATTGGTGTTGTTTTGCGTACCCTCACATGATTTGGAATACAATGGGTTGATTTTGAAAACCTATTTGTTAAATCCTTGTAATGGACTATTTAAGGATCACTTTTGTATAAGTGTTGGAAATCCATTTTTTCTAAAATTATAAATAAAAATGGATGTGATGATAAGGGGTACTTTCCGGTCTTAATGACCGTAGTGTTCCCGAAATGAGGTTACTTTCTGGATCCATGTAAGATTAATAGTGTTTCCTCAAGATGAGGTTACTTTCTGGACCCATATAGGGATCCATAGTGTTTCCTCTCATTTCCACACGCGAGGGCCCCGCATGACCTGGGGAGGATTATTCAGTTTGAAAGACTGGTGATGTTGTGAATTGCCAGATATGGCAGATTTATGTTATGAATGATTTTCGTGTTCTCCTGTACTTGTTTTAAAATTGTGATATGCAACCCCTTATTATCTCATTTTATTTAATTGTTCATAATGGTTTTAAAACCTTGATATATAATTTTGAAAAATGTATCCTACTGAGTTTATACTCACGCCTATTTTCAAAACTTTTTGCAGACCTTGAGCAAAGTAAGGATGACTCTTATGAGGAGGCATCACATCGGACTTAGCATATGCATTGCATTATGGGTGTTGAGCAGATGCATTTTACAATTTTATGGCTTGTATATTATTTAGACAGACTTATTGTATTATACACTGCTTGTATTAACAATAGAACTATGTGAGAACTAGTATGCCAGCTTAATTTAATTACCTGTTGTGGATGGTTGAATGATTTTGATTTTAAATTGAACAGGTTTAAACTGTCGAGAACTTGGTATGTCAAATTTTCAGACAGGACCATGCCGGGTTTTCAAAAAAAAAAAAAAAAAAAAAATTATAAAGCTATAGTTTTTATTATAAACCATCTTTGAACTTCACTTTATTTATTCTTCTTTCTATTGACACGTCATAGCCTATTTTTGGGTCGTGACATAGTACTTCAGCGGATGAAGAAATATTCATTGATTCTGAAAAAGAGAACAATGACTACTCTAATGAAAATAATGATATTAAAGAATCTAAAAAAGGAAAAGATATAGATACGAATGAGGAAGAAAAACCACTTCCTAGAGGTCATATGAATGATTGGGAATCACCTAAATATAATGATCTTTATGACGACCCGGTGCAAGTTGAAGATGAAGGTTTTACATCAGAACTTGTACCTTCAACTATCATAAGGACTGATTTAAACAAAATCAATGTTACTTAAGGCGGAATATATCTTGACTTAAAAAATGTCGAATTTAAAAATTATGATCAAGCATAAAGAGAATGGGCACAATCAATGTCCATTGTCATAAATACATATAAAAGTAGTTGGTCTAAAGAAATATTTTTAGATTATATATGTGCAACCCTCCAAGGAGATTGCTTAAACTTCTTAAGAAGATGCAAAGCTTCTGATAAAGGTAAGCAAGAAAAAGCTAGCTTACTTAATGAATTTAATACATTTGATAAAATATTAAATGAATTCGCACAAATTCTTGAAGAGAATTCTATAAAATTAGAATTGAAAAACAGGAAGAAATTCACAATGAATATATGCTAACAAAATGTAGAATATGTAACATATGTGAATTTAAATCCTTTACAAAATTTTATCAAGAATATTACCACAAACTTAACCCTCCAAAAACTAAGTTTTGGTTAAGTCAATTTTTTCATAAGTTACCCTCACCATGGGATGAACTTTGTAATAGTGGATATAAAGAATTATTGACCAGTTCTAACGGTGGAAAAGACACATTAGGAGCAAGAATTCAATATGCTAAAAAAATAATAATTTAACACTGCATAACAAAAAAAGCTTTTAAGCAAGTGAAAAGTCAGTTAAATAATAAATGTTGTAGCAAAGTCAAGCGACAACAATGGAAATTTGGTTGTAAAAAATTAACTCCTTAAAAGAAAAGAAGAAAATTTAGAAGATATAAATTTGTCATATGGAAAAGTAAAAAACCCAATCCTAAGAGAAAATATGTCATAAAAGGAAATAATAATAAAAACACTACGTTTAAAAGAAAATCTAAATGTAAATGTTATATCTGTAATAAAGAAGGTCATATAGCACCACAATGTCTTAAGAAAGGAAAGAGTGGTAGACAAATGATAAAAATTCTAGAGGAAAAACAATTAGAAATTTTAGTTGGAGAAAAAGTCTCTAACAATGATTCTATTATATATGAGGTTCAATCAGTATCTAAAAGTGAAAGTGAAGATGAATCAGACATGATTTTCATGATGTTTGAAAGGAATAAAAATAAAGAAATCTTTAAAACTATTCCAAACAAGAAAATTCAACTTATAAAATTAGGAGATGTCTTAAGTGAAGAAGCATTTATAGACGAATCTAGTTTTATCAAATTAAAGAAGTAAAAAAGGAAGAACTTTATCAAATTTCAAAATTTAATATTTGGCAAACAAGATTATTTGAGCAATTTAGTGGTAATACAACTGCTGAAGCTACTGAAGATGAAATGATAGAAATCCCTCTATTTGATAAAAATAAAATTAAAAGACTTAAACAAAAGCATCCAAATATTCAATATATACATATCAGAATTATTTAAATAGAAATTATAGCACTATTTAGAGTAGGATTAGACACTCCTATTCTAGTAGTCGTTTTAGATAAAAGATTTGAAGATCCTATTAAAACACTAATAGGATGAATACAATCAAATTTAGTATCTGGACAAGTTTGGTTTAAAATTAAACCAAATTATTTTATATCAATTGAAGATCCAAACATTTGTGATATGATAAAAATTCATATCCAAACTAAAAAAAATCGATATAAAGAAAAATAGTTATAATTTATAGTTGAGTGAAAAGCAATCCATGTACTAACAAATTTCACAAAAACATCAATAAAAGAAATTGATGGAAATATGATCGATTTATTTAAACCACGAGCATTCGATATTGAAATCCAACCAAGATTAATAAATTGGAAAGATTTAAAAATACCAAGAAATTGGTTAGTAAAAGAATTCACTAAAAACCTAAGCCAAAATTCTATAAACCAATAGAATTTCAAGCGTCAAGAAATAATTTTTATTTCACTGATAATCATCAAAATAATATAAAATTATTAGACGATGGATCAACATCAACATCAAAGAGATGAACATGATGGAAAGGGAAAAGCAATTGCAATAAAAAAAATGTGCAAAACCCATACTTCCAAGTACAACCTACCTCAAAAAACAAAAATATGTAATATTTCAACAGATTAAAATTGAAGGTAAATACCCTAAACAATTAATCTTTAGTTACCAACAAGGTAAGAAAAGATATATGTATATTCCTAAGAAATTCAATTTCAAAAACTATAAACCATATGTTTTATCTATCTTATTAGATACCGGCGCCACAACTAGTGCGGCTAGGTATAATGCCTTACCTGAGCATCTATGGATAAAAATAAAAAATCCAATAACTGCAAGAGGTATTGATGAAAATGAAACTTTAATTATTCTCAAAACTAAAAAAGTTACACTTTGTATACCCACGGACCCGTGGATATACAAAATACGTATAAATATTTAAAAAGTGTATTTACAAATAAACCTCAATATTTATTGATAATTATAATAATTACACAAGATAAAAGAGAACTTACATAAAAACCAAACCTTAGACTCCTCACACACTGGAAACTCTCCCAAAACACTCTACTTAAACAAATGAAGGACTTATCTATATATAGACAATCCTACGGACTTCAAGCATGGACTTCAAATCAATACCAAAACTTAAAAGATAAAGAAAAGAGTCAAAAGTACAATAATTAACTTTCAACTACCAACCCTCAACTAACACATTTACAACACTTTAAACATAACATTATTTACATTTTACATTTGAGGCTAGGTTCTTCCTTCATTCACGTGATACTCTATCCTGATTTAAGACTGAACCTTCATAAAGCCTTTGTCTTCTTTTAAAAGAGTCAAATTTCATGAATGCCACATATCACGTCATATCCTTTAGTTGTTGAATATTGGACGTATTCGTTATACGTATCCAATTTTGCAGAAATCCTGGATGTTGCCTGGCTGGGCCTATCCTTCCATCATGTTCTCGATGTTGAGAAGTGCTTTATCATCGAGAAAATTCCAGAAATCGTCTCCACAGTCTTCTTGACATGGTCTGACAATATTATCAAAATAATCTTCTGTGCACACCAGCTCGTCTGCATCCATTGTGAGTTCAAGAGAACCGATCACTTAGCCATGGACTAAATTATTGATAAATTGTTCTGCTGCCATTCTTTGGTCAACAAATTCAATATAAGAAGTTATTAAATTTGTACGAAATAATCTCCTACCATCAGTAACCATAAATTTGTAAGAATAAAAATTACTATTTTTTTGTGCCTTTCTTTTGAGTGCAATGTAATTATTTATATAATAAGAGGACAAATCTATATTTTCAGCTTTGTCCAAAATTTTAAAATCTTCATTTTTTATGAAGTCTTTATCAGTTACAAGTTCTAAACACCAGATTTGATAAGGTTGATAAAACAATTCTCTCTAGCACCATCCTGCATGACTAGATATTTTAAACTTTAAATATCTATTCCATTTGTAGTGTTTCACAACACTAAAGATCATTGTTTTGATCATAATGGAAAAGTCAACAAATGCAGTAGAGTCTAAGGAGTCATGAAGGATTATTCTTACGGCTCCCCATTCAATTGCTTCCATACTCCAAAACTCATGATTTATGGCAAATTTCAATTTTGGAATTTCTTTTTCCAAATAAATATTTTCTACAAATTCAATGAGAAGTGGTTTAATCTCATTGTACTCTACACGATTTTTAACATTTGAAAATATTTCTTTTGGTAAAACCTGTTTAGCTTTATTGAAAAAATATATCCTTAAAGCTTTATTAAGATATGAATTTTCCTGTTGTTCAATAAAATTCATCAAATTAACAATAGTGGTAATTTTCTCTCTAGAAAAATCTTCAAGCCAATCCACTTGTTTAATGAATTTGGCAAATTCAGAATGAATAAAAATTTGCTTGTCTTCTTGTGATTTCAAGAATTCAGCAAGTTGTGACATATTTCTTCTAAACTCAGCTTTATGGTTTAAGCAACGAGTTTTCCAGATATTGTTAAGAAGATGATAAGTTTTTGGGTTTAAATTGGAATTATAAAAATCTTTTATCTCCTGATTTGTTTTAGGATGATTTTGAAAATTCATTTTATTAAAATTTTGAGACATTTCAGCCATTTGTTTATAGCTGACTAGCATAACATAAACTAGAACATTGGGTTGGTTACCATGATCTAAGGAAGTCTAGGAAAGTTGCTCTGGTTTGAGCTTCATTCACCTTTGTAGAATTGGGATGGTTTCTCATAATTCTTTCCTTGAGAATTTGAGAGTTTTTTCGCTCTGTCTGGATTTTGATTATTCATTGTAACTTCTGGACAGATAATTAGTAAGAAAATTTTTAGTACCTTTAATATGTATTATATCAAAAGTATACTAATATATAAAATTATACCATCTAACTTGTCTCACATTTTCTTCTTTTTTTTTTATTTGATAAAATCACAAACTGATCTATTATCAATACAAATTAAAAATTTAACAGGTGCCAAATAAATATGAAATCTTTTTATTCCATTTTTTATGGCTAATAACTCTTTTTCATAAGTTATATATTTTATTTCATTTGGTTTAAATTTTCCTGAAGTATATCCACAAATTTCTTCTTGTTTAGAATTTTCTATGATTGCTTTCAATACTACTCTCCAAAATTCATCACTAGCATCGGTTTCTAAAATTAATTGTTCATTTTCTTTTGGAAAATAAACTTTCGGGGTGTCTTTGAACATATTTTTAATTTCTTAAACTAAATTTGAATCTTCTTTAGTCCATTCAATTTTTTCATCTTAATTTCCCTTTTTAGGAATATTCTTGAGTTTTTCAATTAATGGTTTTCCTTTTTGGATAATTTTTTCACAAAATTTCTTCCATAATTTAATAAACCTAAAAAACTCTGCAGTTCTTTGAGAGTTGTTATCTCATTTGGAAAATATTTTATTTTCACAATATTCAATCTCTTCTTTTTCTATTTCCATTTTCTTAGGACTCAAAATTATTCCATGTTTTAGGAATATTTTTGATACAATTTCAAGATACTTTTTATGTTCTTCTTTAGTTTTAGAGAATACTAAAACATCATCAATATATACTAAGCAAAATTTATAAAGATGTTTGAATATGTTGTCCATCCATCTTTGAAATATCTGAGGTGTATTACAAATTCCAAATGGCATAACCGTCCATTGATAATGTCCACAGGGTGCACTAAAAGTAGTCAATGGTTTTGACTCATTTGTAAGCTTTACTTACCAAAAACATGATTTGCAATCGAATTTGCTAAACCATTTAAAGTTCATAATCTGTTTAACTAGAACATCTTTTCTAGGAATAAAGTATCCATCAAATTCAATATTTTGATTTAATATTTTATAATTAATTACCATTATAGCTTTTCCTCATTTTATCTCATTATGGTTCATTACCATAAAAGCGAGACTAGAATGTAGACTTTTTGTTTCTTTAATTAATCCTTTCTTTAATAATTCTTTAAGTTGAATTTCAAATTCATCTATATTTTTTTTACTACAGACCATTGGTTTAACTCTAATTATTTTATTAGAATCAATGAGTTTTAATTCACAAAACCTGAGAGCTTTATCCCAAAGTTTTAATGGATCTTCTGAAAAATTGGGATGTAATTTTTTATAAATCTAATGTTTTTCTTCTAAAGATTTAATTATTGGTGTCATTTCACCATGCTTGACTGGCGCAAATCATTTTTTACAAACATATTTATGATGTTGTAAAAAATGAATTTTTACAGGTTCTTGTTTAGAGGTTAGAATAACATGGTCACGATTGATAATAAAAGGCATATAATTTTTAATAAAATTATTTCCTAATATTACATCGCCATGCATATCTGGAAAACAAAGTATTTTAGGGATAGAGAATTTTTTATCTCCTAACCAAAGTGTAACATTTTTAGTTTTGAGAATAATTAAAGTTTCATTTCCATCAATACCTCTTGCAGTTGTTGGATTTTTCATTTTTATCCATAGATGCTTAGGTAAGGCATTATACCTAGCCGCACTAGTTGTGGCACTGGTATCTAATAAGATAGACAAAACATATGATTTATAATTTTTGAAATTGAATTTTTCAAGTACATATATCTTTTCTTACCTTGTTAGTAACTAAAGATTAGTTATTTAGGGTATTTACCTTCAATTTTAATATGTTGAAATACTATAGATTTTTTTTCTTTGAGGTAGGTTGTACTTGGAAGTATAGGTATTTGCACATTTTTTATTGCAATTGCTTTTCCATTTTCATCATGTTTATCTTTTTTAGATGTTGATGTTGATCTATCGTCTAATAATTTTATATTATTTCGATTATTATTAGTGAAATAAAGATTATTTCCTAACGCTTGAAATTCTATTGGTTTATAGAATTTTGGCTCAGGGTTTTTAGTGAATTATTTTACTAACCGATTTCTTGGTATTTCTAAATCTTCCCAATTTATTAATTTTGGTTGGATTTCAGTATCGAATGCTCGCGGTTCGAATAATTCGATCATATTTCTATCAATTTTTTTTATTGATGTTTTTGTAAAATTTGTTAGTTCATAGATTGCTTTCCACTCAACTGATAAATTATAACTATTTTTCTTCATATCGATTCTTTTAGTTTGGATATGAATTTTTATCGTATAAAAAATATTTGGATTTTCAATTGATATGAAATAATTTGGTTTGATTTTAAATCAAACTTGTCCAGATACTAGATTTGATTGTATTCTTCCTATTAGTGCTTTAATAGGATTTTCAAATTTTTTATCTAAAACGACTACTAAAATAGGAGTGTCTAATCCTACTCTAAATAGTGTTGTAATTTCTATTTGAATAATTCCGATATGTATATATTGAATTTTTGGATGCTTTTGCTTAAACCTTTTAATTTTATTTTTATCAAATAAAGGGATTTCTATTATTTCATCTTCAATAGCTTTGGCCGTTGTATTATGTCACGATCCGCAAATAGGTTATAACATATTAATAGAAATAAGCATATATAAAATGAAGTTCAAGGATGGTTTATAATAAAAATTATTACTTCATAAAAATATTTTTAGAAAATCCGACATGGTCTTGTCTGAAAATAGAACATACTAAGTTCTCAACAGTTTAAACCTGTTCAATTTAAAAATCAAAATCATTAAACCATCCACAAGAAGTAAATAAAATATGCTGGTATACTAGTTCCCATAAAGTTCTATTGTCAATACAAGCAATATATAATACAATAAGCCTGTCTAAATAATATACAGGTCATAAAAATTGTAAAATGCATCCGCACAACATCCATAATGCAATGCTTATGCTAAGCCCGATGTGATGCCTCCTCGTAAGAGTTATCCTTATTTTGCTCAAAGTCTGTAAAAGGTTTTTAAAAATAGGCATGAGTATAAACTCAGTAGGATACATTTTTCAAAGTTGTATATCAAGGTTTTAAAACCATTATGAACAATTAAATAAAATGAGATAACAAAAGATTGCATATTACAAATTTTAAAATAAGTACAGGAGAACATGAAAATCAACCACAACATAAATCTGCCATATCTGGCAATCCATATCACTAGTTTTTAAAAATGAATAATCCTCCCTAGGTCATGCAAGGCCTTCACGCACGGAAATAAAAAGAAACACTATGGATCCCTACATGGGTCCAGAAGGTAACCTCATCTTGAGGAAACGCTATGAATCCTACATAAATCCAGAAAGTAACCTCATTTCGGGAACATTACGGTCATTAAGACCGGAAAGTATCCCTTATCATCACATTCATTTACATATTAATCTCTCAAAACCATTTTATTTATAATAATAGAAAAACGGGTTTCCAACACTTATATAAAAGTGACCCCTAAATAATCAATTGCAAGGATTTAACAAAAAAGTTTTCAAAATCGACCCATGGTACCCCAAATCATGTGAGGGTATGTAAAACAACACAAATATAACTAAATAAGGTATAAAACAAAATCCTAATTTTTCAAATATATGAATTTTTAAAAAATTCAAATCTCAATCCCATGTAAACATGTATTATATCATGTAAACATGCAAAAACCGATGATAATGTACCAAATCATGCATACAATGATTTACAACCATGGAAAATGTACCTACTTCTCAAATGGTGGCTGTAAACATGAATCTAAGGGTGTACATGCGTAGATCGAGGTGGAAATTGCAATATCCAAGCGTTGTGGGGTTAGACCCGAGCTCCGGCGATCACGCTCCTCACCGTTAAGCTCTTCTCTCTATCCCCCGTCCTTCTTTTTCTCTCTCCTCTCCTATTTCTCTATAGGAAAATGGGAGAAAAACCCATTAGAAATGGGTTTATTAGAGGGAGAGGGGCAAAAATGTCATTTAAACTCGTTATTAAAAACTGTCCACCGACATATTCAGACAGCTGAAAACATCCCATACAAAATCACTTCTTCTCTGGAATTTTCGATTGGCTGAAACTCCACCTTGCTAAAATTCTTGTTCAGCAGTTTGAAAACCTTATTTTTCACAAAATCTTTTGGTCATCACTATACCATTAAATTGCTTAAATAATTTTTCTTACCAAATATTAAATTTTGAAATTTGATAAAAGTTCTTCTTTTTTTACTTCTTTAATTTTATCAAATTTTTCAAAACTAGATTCGTCTATAGATGCTTCTTCACCAGACATTTCCTAATTTTATAAGTTGAAGTTTCTCGTTTGGAATAGCTTCAAAGATTTCTTTATTTTCATTCCTTTCAGACATCATGAAAATCATGTCTGATTCATCTTCACTTTCACCTGCAAATTCTGATTGAACCTCATATATAATAGAATCATTGTCAAAGACTTCTTCTCCAACTAAAATTTCTAATTGGTTTTCCTCTAGAAATTTTATCATTTGTCTACCACTCTTTCCTTTCTTAGGACCTTCTTCATTACAAATATAACATTTACATTTAGATTTTCTTCTAAATGTAGTGTTTCTATTATTATTTCTTTTTCTGACATATTTTCTCTTAGAATTGAGTTTTTTATTTTTCCATTTGACAAATTTATATATTCTAAATTTTCTCCTTTTCTTATAAAGGGTTGATTTTTTACAACCAAATTCTTATTGTTGTCGCATGACATTGTTTCAACATTTATCATTTCACTTTCTTAACAGCCTTTTCACTTTCTTAACAGCTTTTTATGTTATGCAGTGTTTAGTTATTATTCTTTCAACATATTTAATTCTTACTTCTAACGTGTCTTTTCCACCATTAGAGCTGGTTAAGAATTCTTTATATCCATAATTACAAAGTTCATCCCATGGTGAGGGTAACTTATGAAAAAATTGACTTAACTAAAACTCAGTTTTTGGATCGAGGGTTAAGTTTATGGTAATATTCCTGATAAAATTTTGTAAAGAATTTAAATTTACATATATTACATATTCTGCATTTTGTCAGCATATATTCATTGTGAATTTCTTCCTGTTTTTCAAATCTAATACAATAAAATTCTCTTCTAAGAATTTGTGCGAATTCATTTAATATTTTATCAAATGTATTAAATTCATTAAGTAAGCTAGTTTTTTCTTGTTTACCTTCCTCAGAGGTTTCCCATCTTCTTAAAAAGTTTAAGCAATCTCCTTAGAGGGTTACACATATATAGTTTAAAAATCTTTATTTAGACCAACTACTTTTATAGTATTTATGACAATGGACATTAATTGTGCCCATTCTCTTAATGCTTGATCATAATTTTTAAATTTGACATTTTTTAAGTCAAGATATATTCCGCCTTAAATAACATTGATTTTGTTTAAATCAATCTTTATGGTAGTTGAAGGTGCAGGTTTTGATATAAAACCTTCATCTTTTAAAAGTTTTAAATCTTCAACTTGCATCGGGTTATCATAAGGATCATTATATTTGGATGATTCCTAATAATTCATACGACCTCTAGGAAGTGGTTTTTCTTCCTCATTTGTATTTATTTCTTTTCCTTTTTTAGATTCTTTAATATCATTATTTTCATTAGAGTCATCATTGTTCTCGTTTTTAGAATTAATGATTATTTCTTCATCCACTGAAATACTACTTATACCTTCAGAGTTGTTTTTACTGATGATAAACCAAATTTTCTACCTTCTGGTTCATCATCTGAGCTTTCCTCTTTTACGCTGTTTGGCATAAAAAATATCTCATATTCATTATTTGAGTCACTTGACTCTTCTAGTTGAAGAGCTAAGTCATAGTTATATTAAGTTATTAATTCTTCATTAGTTGAATATAATTCTTGCATTTATTTAAGAAGTTTATTACATTCTTCATAATCTTCTTATTTTATATATCGGGTTTTCCAATATTTTAAAATTTCTTTGATTGCTTCAAAGTCTTTTCAATGTTTATCTATTTTAAACATCATTATCTCAGTTCCAAAATATAATTTAGGAATTTCTTCACATATACTTTTTCTTAGTACAAGTGTATTTTTTGAATTATTTTTTAGACTACTTTCTAAATTTTGGATTAAACTTTTTGTTTCATCCTTTAAATCTATATTTTGGATTTCTCCTAACATATTAACTTTATCATATATTATTTCTTGATTTTTTCAATATTTACTAATTTACCAAACATACTAGATAAATTATCAACTACATAATTTAAAGTCCTGCTAATATTACCTATATTAGCGTCTTTATCTTGTACATGTGCTAAATATTTATAATCATTTGGTTAATTATTTAATTCACTTACGCACCTTAATTCTTCCATGTCTAAGTTTCCTTACAAAGTTGTCGACTTAAACAAAAGGATTTATGTTTTACTGACTATCCTTCAACAAAATCAAGGCCTTGGAACTCCCTATTCAAGGTTGTTTCAAGGTTTGCAGTTAAATTAAAATAACTTAATTAATAATTAAAACACTTGACATATAAACAAGATATATCATCTAAATTACAGGCTTGAGCTAACTTTAAAAGCTATTAATTTCTAAAGCTCTGATACCATTAACAATAACACACACAGCGGAACAGGAACTTAAGTTTTTATTTATTTATTTATCAAAACATAAAATTCTAGCTACCGAAGAATGATTCTAACATTTAATAAAAACATGCTAAACATTTTCATTCTATCAACATGCATATAACATTAAAACACATAAAACATTTAAAACATGTTATACTATATTTAACAACCTAAATATTTAAGAAAAACTATTATAAGTTTTCAAAACCAGATATCAGTTTGATATTAAATTGGTATAAACTAATTTAAATAGGTTAGAATGGTTTTTCTCATTTTTTTACATCGCTTTCACGTTGTTGTCCAGCTAGGATTCGAGTTAAAGCTCGGCTCGTTTGCAGGGTAGCAGCCCATAGAGCAAGACTGAAAATACCAATTCACCCCTAGCTTTACACATAATCACTACACTGTCCCTTCTGCTATAATGCGGCGCTGGCCCTAACCTATATGAATGAAAATCGTAGGGACGGCCGCACCGTCTTTGCAGAGAGACAGAGAAAGGGAGAGATGGAAAACGACGTCGATATGGCTGGGGAAGAGAATGAAGAAGCTGTAATGGTTCTCGCTTTACATTTTCGTTCACGTGTTTTTTCTGGGTTTTTAGGTGATCTGAAAACCCTAATTGGTGCTGTGTGATTGCAGGAGCTGGACGATATGAAGAAGAGGTTAAAGGAGATGGAAGACGAAGCCGCAGCTCTGCGCGAGATGCAGGCCAAAGTCGAGAAGGAAATGGGTTCCGTACAAGGTCTTTTCTTCCCCTTCTTTCTGAATCTAGGGTTTTATGTTTATATGTATGTTTGCTTTACCTTCTTCTGTTTTTGTGTCTAGGGTTTCATATTGATACATCGGTTGCTTTTATTCGATTTTATTTATTTATTTATCTCATTCTCAGACTTCAGCCTCATTTACCACTTTGTTCTGGCTTATTTGATATGTGATGATAATCCTGAAGCCCTATTAGTCACTGTTTCGTAGTGGAAGCAAGTGCTACGATCCATTCTTTATATAGATTCTCTAGCAATAATGTATATATATAATCAACTATGACAAGTCATGGTTTTAATACCCTATTGACCAAAAAAAAAAAAAAAATCCATAAATAAATAACCAAAACTTGTCATCAGATGAATTTTTTTTGCACATGACAAATGAATTATTATTATTTGCCGAACCGGGGTGCCTGACTAATCCCTCAAAGACAATGAGTAAGGACACGACCTACTCTGCATTAGTTAACACTCAGGATAAGTTGACTGCTGGCTAGCCATGAGAGGGAGTGGGAAGTTTAACCCGAGACCTTCCACTTCTTGAAGTGTAGTTCCTAGGAACCATTGGTCTACCCCTTGGGGTTGTCGCGATCACCACCTTATTCACTTAACTAAATGGTAGTACTAGTGTTACTCGTGTTGAAGTTAATCCCCCAATTTGGGGATGTTTGGAAAGACCAAAATTGATTTAACGCAAATGAATTTAATATAGTGTATGGTCTGTGGTAATAACGTGTATTGTTTTGGAAAATATAATATTTCTAGAGCTTGTTTGGAATTGTTTTGAAAATGATTTTTATTTTTAGAAAATAAAGGGGAAGTGGCCAAAGAAGCATGCTTGACAAGGAATTTTTTAGACCTGTTTTCGAAAGAATTTCTGAACTTTTAATGGGGTAATCCATTTTTTCCAAGTTACCCAAATAGCTAGGACTGCAACTCGGTCCGGTCTAGGGGGAAATTTGGACCGGACCAAACTAATTTGGTCCTTCAAAATCTGAACCAGACAGAACTAATTCGATCCTTCAAAATCTGAACCGGATTGGAAATAGCATTGGACCAAACCGAAGTGGATCGGAAAAAACGGCCCAGTTCTCAATCTAGTTCTCGGTTTTTTTTTTTTGGTAAAAGGTAAGAAATTTATTGAATAAGTATTATTATTCATTGAATAATACTTATATATGGAGTATAATATATATATATTGGAATTCGAGAATTTAGTTCGGTCTGGTTCTAAAACCCCCTAAACCTTGGACCGAATCGAATTGATCGGTTCTTATAAGTTTTAAACCAGAACCGAACTAGTTACTGTTTGGACCGGACTGCAACCAGACCGAATTGATTGGACAGGTCTGGTCCTCAGGTCTACCCGAACCATGTTGCACCCCTAGAAATAGCCCATGCTTGATGGGGATCTAAAACTTTTATTTGTGTCTCCAAAATGCCCTTATCTTCTCCATGACATCTAAAATATCTGTTGCATTAGAGTGAATATTACCTTGTTGATACACCTTGATTTAATCTGTAATTTATTTTGAGGGGAAAAATTTTACTGGGCATTGGTTGTTAGGAGTGGCAATGAGATGGGGGTAGTGTCAATGTGGTTATGAAGCTCTATCGGCAACTCATAGATCAAACTTGCATGCGTATGCCCCATCTTAGTGACACTTTGATTTGAAGCTAGCTGAAATTTGAAGGAATTCTTGCCAAGATGAAGGCATCAAATATTTTAGGACATCAGAGATTGAAGAACACCAGAATTTTGGGGCATTTACTTTCATTCCTTGGTCTTTTTAATAGAAAGGACTATATGCCTTTATCCTATTGGGACTCTCTCCTTGACCCTATGATGTGTTTCCCTACTGATTTACAAACACCTCTCTTTATTCAAGCTGGGTCCAAATACTGAGCTGAAAGTAAATTGTACCAGTTTATGCCTTCTAAGTAAAATTATATGATTATTCTGAGGTTGAGCTAATGTTGATGATACTTTCTTTTTTTTTGATGAAGTTGTTGATGATACTTTCTTATATGTTTATCTTGTATGAGTGATGGTTTTTTATTATTGGTTAAAATAATAATAAGAATATTAATAATAATTTACATTTTCTCCATAATTTTTCTCCCCTTCCCTCCATCTCATTGGTTCTCATGTGAAACTTAGATCCTGCTACTGTTGCTGCAACTCAGGCAAATAGAGAAGAAGTAGATTCTCGATCCGTGTTTGTTGGCAATGTGAGGTTTCTTTTTCCTATTCAGTTTATTGCTTGCCTTCATAGTATTTTTTTTTTCCTGTGGTGAAGCATATAGATGAAATATAAATTATGGGGATGCCTTTTAGCTTTTTGGAATTTTTTTTTACTGCATTCTTATACAATATGTGGTACTATCTTGGATTTCTTTCCATGGCCATTTATGCAATATGATATATATATATATATATCATTTGATAATCGTGGAACCATTCCACAACAGGGCCTTTGGACCCACCCATGGAACTTAAACCCTCGGGGAGACTAGTCTAGCAACCCATCACCACGGCCCTCCACTTAAATCTTGGGTTGTCCTAGCGGGGAATCAAACGCGTGACCGTGCACCTAACCACACAATCACAAGTCAAGTTCGCCCTTACCAACTGGGCTACCCAAGGGTGGGTAATATGAAATGTCATTTGTCCAATTGAATATTCTAACTACTAACTAGAGCAGATATAGGTTTATTTCCACTTGGTGGCAACCTAATAGTGGGATAGTTCTCTTCATGGGAGGTGGATTTATTTATATGTCATTGATTCATTGAGGATGGCTAGTTTAATTTCTTTAATTGCTGTGAGTAGATTAAAAGCCTAATCGACATGGCTATGGATTTTCATTTTATTAAGGGTTTTAGTTATTTAACAAAGTCATAGGAACCCAGTATGGTAATGGTCCTCCATTGCAACATAGACAAAGGGCCTTGTAGACATCACAGCCATTTGTGTCTGCTTCTCTTTAGATCAGTGATGTCATTTGTGAGGTGCAACCCACGTATGACATCATGTATTGTCAATATTCATGGTGTGGGTTAGAATGTCCATTGCATGGTTTAAATAGTGTCCATTACATGGTTACATACTTAAGTAGTGTTATGTATTGCGTTGAATTTATTGTATCTACACGGTATATTGTAGGATGCTCCATTTTGATTCTGGACAAGGTTCAAAATGTGAGTCCACTTCGCAGCGACATATTGCATGTTGAGCCCCATTGATGGTCTGCGATATTTTTATATTATGACGATTTCCATGTCAAGATGTTGATGACATATTGATTAACAATCTAAATGTGCCAGAGATACGTATTGTAGGATGGACACGACATATTTGTCTAGCCCATATGATGTTCTTCCTTATCCAGTGTTCTTATTTGCACCATTAAGAATACAATTAGTTTGTTATAGCCCTATAGGTGTCTTCTTATTATGAAGGCAAAGTTCTTCCACTTGAGATGTTAGATGACACTCTGCCACAATCCTTTTTTACAATTATATTATCAGTGGCTTAGAGATTTGGCAAGTTTCAGAGAGATTTTCTTTGGGGAGGAACCCAAATATCGTTTAGTGTATTGGAATTCCACCTTTTATTACTATTATTATTATTATTTTATTTATAGAAAATTACCAAAGGGGCAAAGAGCTAGGACTTGGGTCAAGACCGTTGGTTACTATGAATCCAGCTCTTTTAGGACAGTGGCTATAAAGATCTTCCTTGGGAAGGTATGCTTTGTACTGAAGGGTAGTGGATTTAAAGTGTGGTAGAGCTGGTGGAAAAGGGTGGACGAAAGAAATCAAGTAGAAGCTATAGGATGGGAATTTGGAAAGCAATTATGAAGGGCTTTGAAGATTTCATAAAGGGAGTGAGACTTAAAGTGGGGGTCAAAATAGGGTCAAATTTCAGAGTGAAAAATTGTGTGGGGATGAACCTTTAATGGTAACTTCTGTGGATTTATTCTCAATAGAGTTGAACAAAGAAGTATAGATGACGGATTGTGTGGTGTGTCTAGTGAAGGGATGCATTGAGACCTAGTTCTAGTTAGATGTCAACATGCTTTTTTTTTTTTTTTTTTTTTTTTTTTGGGTGGGGGCTAGTTGGAAAGGTCCAAAAACTGGTTAACTACCTACAGTGGAGTTGTCTTTAAACAGCAGAGTGTTTGGTTACCTCCGTCAATCTAATCAATTTTTATTTTGACTGATTTGGGGCCCAAAATCCAGTTACAAAGAGTTGGTTTCCAGAAATCAGTTTTTTAATCTTCCAAAAAATTGAAAATGTCCCACATCTCCCCTTCTTTCACTCTCTCTCTCTCTCTATCTCTCTCTCTCTCTCCTTCACCGTCTTTGGTCCTTTCTCATTCACAACAAGACATGCTCACAGCCTAATGAAACTAACCCCTGAAACCCTGCTGTCGTCATCATGGTGGTTTCATGGCCATCCTCCATATTTTACTGACTTTTCTATTTCTGCTGTTTTTTTTTTTTTTTTTTTTTTTTTTTTTTTTGTAGGGATGCCTCTCAATCTCTCTCATCCTTCTCTCTCACTCCCACTGCCATCAATCAAGGTGGTCCAGTTCTCTGTCTGTCTGTCTGTCTCTAAATATATATAATTATTGTCTTCCAAGAGCAGGTGGTGGATGAGGAAGAGGAGAGAAATCCAAGAGAGAAAAGGTTCTGATTTGCTATGTGTGTATGTGCATATACAATTTCTTCTCCATCTCCTGTTTCTGCTGAGTTGCCCTTTCAATCTTTTTTTTCTCTACTCTTTGTTTTATTGTATCCAACTCATCTTTGGTTCAGATATGAATCACCCATCCTCTCTTTTTAATCATTTTGGTTATTTTAATAACATTTATATCTCCATCTTGATTTTTACAGATATCTTGCTTCTCACAATATCTTTCCTCTACATATGTATGTATAATATATATAAACACACACACACACACACACACACACACACACACATGCATTGGTGTATATATATTATAAGGGTTTTCTTAACGTGTTCCCTAAGGGCCCATGTTAAGCTGCAATAAATGACCCGATCATTTCATGGGAAATGGTGAAAATGCATAAAAATAGTGAAAGTTGCTTGGAAAAATGTGAAAGTGCTTAAAAAATTGTGGAAACACATCTCTCCATGCAATGATTGAGTTATTAATTGCAGCTTAAAGGGCGCATGTTAAGAAAAGCGATATTATAATTTGATTGCAATGTTACTTGATGATGCTTGAAAAAGATGTTTCTTTCTTTTTTAACCTAATAACATTAAATTTATAACCAGGATACAATGCGGTTTTGGGCAAACTGCTTATAATTTCAAACCAGTTGAATATAATTTTGTCTTGACCTAAACTACACGTGTTAAACCAGTCAGATCCAGTTTCCAAGTTTCCCAAACAGGCGCTGGGAGTGGGAGTGGGTTTTACACCTTGATAAACTTTACACTTCTAACTTAGCAAGGGATGAGGGATATGTAATGCTTTGGAAGGGGTGTTGTGGTGGAGTCTTTTATAATCAGTTGAGAAGTGATGAGGTTGGCTTTCAGGTGGAGGTTTTTTCTTCTAAAAGAGTTTAGGGTACTTTTGTGCCCTTTCAAGGTTGCTCTATATGTGGAAGGACTGTCCTTTTTAGATGTGGACTTATTTTGTCTCTTTAAGGAGAAAGGGGGAAATGGAGGGATATCAGCCCATTATTGAGTTTCTTGGACTTTCATTAAGCTTCCTTCTTTGGAAACTATCCTCAGTAAGGAGGTATATAAATAAAGCTTCGAAAAATGAGTTGATGCACTTATGCCTTCTTCTTTCCTTCCCTTTTTTTTTTCTCCCTTCCACATCTTACCACCACTGTGGCTGTGTGTATATATATTGTTCTAAGGTCATTGGTTTACCCTTGTTTGGTTGTGGTTGGCTACCCAGGCTGTGTTTTAGTTACACTGTGAGCTGGGTGTACCTACCCATAGCATGGCCTTGACGCTCGTTTATTGTTTAGCTTTATGTCTGATCCAAAGAGTCTGTGGGCCTACTCAAGCCATGGTTCCCAATCCCTTTTATTTTCATTATTGAGTTTCTTGGACTTTCATTAAGCTTCCTTCTTTGGAAACTATCCTCAGTAAGGGGGTATATAAATAAAGCTTCGAAAAATGAGTTGATGCACTTATGCCTTCTTCTTTCCTTCCCTTTTTTTTTTTCTCCCTTCCACATCTTACCACCACTGTGGCTGTGTGTATATATATTGTTCTAAGGTCATTGGTTTACCCTTGTTTGGTTGTGGTTGGCTACCCAGGCTGTGTTTTAGTGACACTATGAGCTGGGTGTACCTACCCATAGCATGGCCTTGACCCTCGTTTATTGTTTAGCTTTATGTCTGATCCGAAGAGTCTGTGGGCCTACTCAAGCCATGGTTCCCAATCCCTTTTATTTTCATTGCTAGTAGTTCTTTCTCTTTTGGCATTGTTGGGGGAGGTTTTTCCTTGTCTACAGTCGGTGGATTGTGGCTGCAGAAAGCACTAATGACTGGGAGTCTGGGAGGATCAAACCTGTATTTATCTACCTCCTTTCTGTCTCAAAAGGTTCAATATCATAACTAAATGTATCTGATAAATAACTAATCTAATTAGACTCTGCTAATCTGGGGATATTTCCTTTCTTACTTATCTTGGGTTTTGAAATATAGAAGAAGACTTCTTCTCTTGTTTTAGTAATTGACTTTGTTTTCTGCATTGTGTACAGAATATGGGCCAGATGCCATAATCGTGTCTATGGATTATTTTAATTTAAGGTTTTTTTATTTGTGCGGGTGTTTGACAATTTTAGAATCTTGCTTTGACTTCATTTTTGACTACAATCGCAGGATCATGCTTCATTCTTCGAGTTCTCTGATTAACTAGTGCGGGGTTCTGTGGAAGTAATCCTGATATTAATTATTCTTGGTTTAGTAAAAGAACTGAAATTGTAAGTATAACAAATATATATATATATATATATATATATATATATATATATATATATATATATATATTAAAAAAAAAAGGAAAAAAAAATCAAAGGAGAAAACAAAAAATATATATATAGGAAAAAAAAAAATCAAAGGAGAAAGAACTTAAGAGAGATGAGGGAGAGAAAATAAGAATACTACTTTCTCCCTGAAGAGAACAAAAAGAAAGAAAAGAATTAGAGGAAGAAAACTAGAAGTTTTTTCTCAAAAAGAAAAATAGAAAAAAGAATTGGAGAGAGGAGAAAGAAAGGAAGAACCTTTGGGGCCCAAATAATCCTAGTTATTATAGGAAAAAACCAAGGAAAATAAAGGAGAAAAAAAGCTGTGGGAAAGGATTAAAGAGCTTTTATCGGTGTAAACATTCTTTCTTGGGCTGGAATGAACAGAAGAGTGGATGTGAATCAAGAGTCCTGAACCCAAACTCAATCAGGTGTGAGGAGAAATGTGCTTTGAAGAGTAAAGACTTCCTGTGGGTGGTGTATGCTGTCTTAATTGCAAAGCCAGATTGCTGCTATTGGTGGTGGTTAATGCTCCAGAAATCTCTAGATATTTTGCTGATTATGGTGAGGGATCTTTGATCTCCTTTTTTTCCAAACTCGGAATAAATAGGGATCTCTGATTTCTTTCCTGTGATTACCTCTTGTAATTCTTGTTTTCTACTCTGATAAGAATGACTAATTATTTACTATACCTCCATAATCACTGATTCCCAGCTCTTGATTTATATATTATGAAAGTTGCCCAGCTTATCTGTATTGTAGGATTCATATTTCTTTCATCAAGCATATTCCTCATAGCATCTAGGGCCTACGAAATATACAAAAGTCTTAGGTCAAGATTTGTGTTTGCACGCATACACAAGGGAAAAATAAGGAGAAACAGCATGTATAGTTAATAATATAGATGGTTCCCACTTTCTAGGTATACTTGCATATAGAGTGGATGGTGGCTGATTGTTTCTAATTCCCTCTTGATATCCATGTAAATTTTGTGCATACACAGCATGGGAATATTATCTTTGTAAGCATCCTTGTTATGGGTGAAATGTGATGCTGGAAGGCATTGTTTGAGAAGGGTTTGGTGGTTCTACAATTGTTGATTTTTTAAGTTTCAGCTATATTGGGTTATCAAAGTTGTTCCTCAGCATATGATGTAGTATTTTGAGTACCTCTTCAGCTATGAAGCATGGATACTTCAAACCCCACCTGTATCCTGTATCGTATATGATACTCCTCAAAAAGTTGGCAATACATATCGAATACATCTTATAAACTCAATTCAACTCAACTCAACTCAACCAAGCTTTATTCTTAACTATATGGAGTCGGCTACATGAATGCCTTTATGCCATTCAGTTCTATCAAGGGACGCATCAGTTGTTAAATCGTTAGTGCACATATCCTTTCTCACCACCTCTAACCATGTTATTTTAGCTTCCCTCATGTTCTTTTAAAGCCTTAACTTGAATCAACTCGTTATTACGGATAGATGCATTCTTAGGTCTTCACTGAACATGACCAAACCACCTTAGACAATTCTTCCTCATCTTCTCCTCAGTTGGTACTATTCCTATCACTCTCTGTGACAGTTAAATCGTATGATTTATGAGCTTAATGCCATAGCTGTTGGTGAAACTTTGAATATCACCTTTGTTAATATACAGCAGCGCCAAAGTGCTTTTCTTCCATTTATATGGCATTCTTTTAGTCCTTCTGTCTTCTTATTAAACAACTTAGTCAACTAAACCATAACATCATCACCCATAGGCTTTAATGGGAATTCCATTCTGCACTACAACTTTCTTTACTGCATCTTTTTCATAACCTCTTTTACTTCATTACCCTATTGTTTCTAAGGAACATATAATTTCTACTTATTGTACTTGCCTTTAATGCACTTAAAAGGGTTTAAATCTCTACTTTTCTTTTCCCTTGTCATAGCAAGTTTATATACATCTCTTTCCATCCTTTGTGCCTAATTTATTGTACAAATCATCATACACCTTCAATTTAGCTTTACTTATTGCCTTCTTAGCTTTATCAACAAAAAAAAAAAAAACAAAAAAAACAAAAAAAAAATCGTATTGCCTTCATAGTTTCCCTTTTAGTTAATTTATAGTTTTCAAATTTTCTTAACTTTCCTCAGTCTGTCCTTCATATGGCTTATGGCATGCTCGTTTTGACCAAACTGCTGTTTGAACCTTCTCATTCCACCAAGTTTTCTTGAATTTTAATTTATTCCCCTTAGATTCTCCAGATCTTCTTTTGCGACTCTTAAATGCAACCAGTCATTTCATTCCACATAGTTTTAGTTTCTTCATATAAATTCCATTTGCCTTATAATATTTTATCTTTAAACATTATTTGTTTTTCTCTTTTCAAGTTCAACCATCTAGTTCCCGGGTTTTTAATTTTCCTATTCTTCCTCTTCTATCTTTTAAGGCATACATCTATTACCTTTTAAGGCATACATCTAATACCACCAATCTATGTTGTGTGATTAAACATTCTCTAGGTATTGTCGATAGGAAAACTTTCTCTAGGTATTACTTTACAATCCTTAAGGACTCGTCGATCTGTCTTTGTAGTAATAAAAAAAAATCTATTTTATTAATATTATATTCACTTTTAAATGTTATTAGGTGTGGATCTCTTTTTATAAAACAAGTGTTAGCAATTACAAGATCAAAAGCCATAGCAAATTCTAAGATAGTATCCACTTCCTCAGGCCTTTTTGGAGGTAGAGTGTGTGATGTATGACAACCCTTAAAGTAGAGATAAAGGATTCCTACAATCAAGCTTAGGTGAGCTAAAACTTTGGGTTCTATAGATATTATGAAAGGGGTGGTGGTATTAGGGTTTATGGATGGAATAAGGGTTGATTTGATGAAGGTTTAAGGGTTCGTATGGGGTAAAATCAAAAGAAAAACGTTGCTGGAAATTCTGGACATAATGGGTATTTTAAGGTTTTCAATAGTAAAGTGTATGGAAGGTAGGGTTAGGGTTTATGGTGAATGGTAGGGTTTAAATAAAGGTGAAAGGAAGGGCGAAGAAGAAGAAGATAAACCCTTGGAGTTCACCAAGGGTTTTTAGGAGTCTCACCATTAATTAAAATAAAAGATGTAAAAAATTTCATTAATGAATTGTTGTACTGGTGTTTACAATCCTTTTTTTTTTTTTTTTTTTTTTTTTTTTTTTTTTTTAAATTTCTTTTTGAAAAAAGGTAATGATATATTAAACTAGTCAAAAATGGGTTAGACCCATGTACAAGTATACCAAAAGTATACCAGCAAAATCCAAGCTAAAAATGAAGGTATTCTATGAAGTTTTGGAAAGTTGCCGTATGCTCCAAAAATTCAAGGCGACACCAAACCGGTGTTTACAAGCCTTGCTTGTATAGAGGACTCTTGCTAACTCAACTACCAAACAAACTAAATCTGTAAATTACTAAAATACCCCTAAAAATATAAAATTACTAAAATACCCCTAAAATTCTTTTTTTTTTTTTTTCAAGAGTAAACTTTAAGGGGCCTACCCTCGTCAGTGTGGATTAACTTTATGGGCTCTTGGGCTCTCCTTTGGCTGTGGCCTTTCTCTTTGACTAGTGTATGTGTTTCAGTGTGTGTTTAGCATAAAAAATAAAAAATAAAAAATCCACTTCCACATTCCTCTTTCCAAACTTGTACCCCCCATGAACTCTCATATCCTCTACTGTTCTTTCTTACATGACCATTTAAGTCTACTACATTATTTTTTATGATAAGACCATTTAAATCTCCTCCTATAAAGATCTTCTCATTGTCATGCATCCCTTGAATTAGTCCATCCATATCCTTTCAAAAGTGCCTCTTAAAGGATTCATAGAAACCTACTTGATTATATCGATCATCTTTTCCCCTCAGTTTTATTACTATGATTCTATGATTCTATCTCCCTTCCTCTTACTACCTACAACTTTCTATTTTAAATTTCTATCTACAATAATTCCTGCTCCATTCATAGGCAGTTAGGCTTGTCCTTTCTTGTATGCCAATGTTTATATCTTGTATTTATGATATTCCTAGATGTTTCATCTATTTAGTTTCTTGTAAACAAACTATATTTATTCTTTTTTCTTTTTTTTTAAATTTTATTAAAATCATCTATCTACTAATTCTATACCTTTACCTCTTTATCTTCCTATTTTCCAAGTTGTCGAATGAAACGTACTTTCTTGGACAAACTTCTTTATCCAGACCCGTCCATTGAAGCATTAGAACCCTTGCTTACTTTTTACCGGATCCAGGCGTTGATGGAGCACATTGCTTCAACTCTTGGAGGGAACGCCTTATAAACCCTGCCCATTTTTCATAGCACCAGGGATCTAAGACAGTGTGTCGCAGGTGGGGAATGCCCCAACAGGTATTCCTAATTGAATTCATGTTCATACAGATTCATGGGGATACCTTGGGGATATTTAGCAGATACTTGGATGATGTTTGGAAATTTGGGGGAATACTTGGAGGATAAATGATAAATAAAATATAGGTTTGATTGTAAATTTTTTTTAAAAATAAAATAAAAAATTGAAGGGGTTGAGGTATACTAATACTGATTTAATTGCGTCTGTGCTTTATATCCATTCAGTTACCTACTTACCTTTGATATCTTTAGGGTTTGAATCTTTGGGCAACCCTAGGACTTATTGTTTCGATGCTGTTTTCTTATATTGCCTTTGTTGTGATGTAGCTTGTTTGCTCTTGGAAATATTTTTGATTGTTGGACCCAAGGATTTTGATGTTGGATTTGATTAACATGTACTTTCATTATGTTGTTCTGTTGCGGTGTTGGGAAAAAGTTCCAAGATGATTCATTTGGATAAACTTTTAAATTAATTTTTAAGTTCACATTATGATATTATAAAAAGAAATGTAAAGTTGTAATACGAGAGAGATACAATGACTTTAATCTTATTGATTTATCTGTCTTTCACGTTCACATTAGGAAACCACCAATCATAAATAGCGAAAATTTGGAGCACAATACAGTTCCTATGACTTGAATCATTCTATTTTCCCTCTGGCTTTTGGTGTTCCTAAATCCTTTAATTAAACAGATGGTTGTAGACTTGTAGGTATATCTGGTTTTAACTGTCAGAACCATTGCTTTTGTGTAATTCCTATCTCTGCCAGATTTTTCAAAGGGGAATTACAGGATGGCTTGGTTATGGGCAACTAATTAAAATCAATACAATCGACTAGGAACTTCCAAGTCATTCTTGGTTAAATTAGTAGTCATCTATTTGTAGTTATTTGCCCATAGCCGGGTCATCCTGTAATTTCCCTTTTCCCAAATTCCAGGGTTCATAGTTAGTGGTTACTTTGTTAGACATGTATGCTATCTGTTATCTGAATTATTTTAGGGTCCAGGGATGCTATCAATCTTTACATATGCTTTGTTTCAGTTTCCCAGCCTTATTTTTCCCTCTTTTTTGGTACCTTTTCTTTTACTTGTTTTCCCAGCCTTATTTTTCCCTCTTTTTTGGTACCTTTTCTTTTACTTGTTTTCTTAGAAATTGAAGCGAGGAGGTTGAATAATAAATTTGTTGTTTGAAGTAGGTGGATGACATACATATTTTAAAAAGATTATATTTATTTATTTTTCTTAATTTACCTAGTGTTTTGAACACCAAACCAGATTGGGTGGTCAGACCATGAACCCTTGAAGTGGCTGGTTTGGCCACTGATTTTGGTAATTAACTGGTTTATATCCAATATGTTATGAGAATTCTATATTATATATATATATATATATATATATATAGGGCTGTTGAAGTGCAGGATATCCCGTTCGATCACAGACATCCGTGGATGAATGCGCACGCACGTATCGCTATGGACAGCTGTGATTGTACAGGATTTCCCGCCCATAATCAAGGCTATATATATATATATATATATATAAATAGACACACACACACATACTTTTATGTCAAAATTTTTCCAAATCTCATTGACAATGTTGGTTGAAGTTTAAAAAATAAAATAAAATAAAAAAAATAAAAAAAAAAAGTTGTTGCCCGAAGTTTTCTTTTATGAAATTTTCTTTTTGTATTTCTTTTCCATAATTTTTTTTTCCTTTTCTAATTTTGATGTTTCCTGCTGGTAGTTTAACTGGCTGGTTGAACTAGTGCTCCAGATCCCTTTACCCTTCATTTTCTGTTTTGGTTTTAAATGCAATGAATTGATGTGTCTAGATTTTTATTAGTTAGTTTAACTGGCTGGTTGAACTAGTGCACCAGATCCCTTTAACCTTCATTTTCTTTTTGGCGACAACTCTTAAGAAGGAAGAACCTTCTATTAAGGGTGCCACTCCTGCTTTGGAACCATGATTTTGCTCTCCCTAGTCAGAACCTTGTATGAACCGTGATTCTCTCTGATGGAGGGGGGGAAGGAAGGGCCATGACACCCCCCCCCCCCCTCTCTCTCTGACTAACCTCTTCTAAGGCATGTAAAACATTTTAAAATATAATAGGATTCACATCAAATCATATAAGATTAATGTTTAGTTAAATACTCAAGGAGCTAAAAGCATTCTCTTTCTCTACATACAATTTCATCCCACAGTATCATATTGAGGTAACACACACACACACACAATATATCTATCTATATATACACACACACACACACACACACACACACACACACACACTTGATAATATAGCTAAAAATATTGGCCAGATGCTATTATTTCAATTTCCCGAGTGGTTCGAAGATTTAAAGGATTGGAAGAGGGAAATGCATATTAAATGCACCTATAATGGTGTTCAATTATCAGAAACAGAATTTCCGAAAAACTGGTTAACAGACGGTATTCAGATAAAGATCCTATTTCCTCTGTTATATACATAAATTTTTACACAAACGCTTCCTACATGCACCAAAGCTTGACTCTTCACTATTACCCCGCCCCTAATTTCGCCCCCGACCCTGCTCCCACTTCATGTTTTTTATGCAACAACTGATGGGCTAAAACTTGGATTGCAGGTCGATTATTCATGTACTCCTGAGGAAGTTCAGCAGCATTTTCAGTCATGTGGAACGGTTAATAGAGTCACTATTCGGACTAACAAGTATGGCCAGCCAAAGGGTTATGCTTATGTGGAATTCCTTGAACAAGAGGCTGTTCAAGAGGCTCTTCTTCTCAATGAATCAGAACTCCATGGTCGACAATTGAAGGTCAAACCAATCCTTTATCCTCTTAAAAGAACAAAAAATGTTTTATCCCCTTAACGTTATTTGATTCATTAACACCCCATCCCCCAGGTTTCAAATTTTAAGCCGTTAAAAATTCTTTTTTGTTGTTGCAGATATCGGCTAAGCGAACCAATGTTCCTGGGATGAAGCAGTTTCGTCCACGGCGACCAAACCCCAATATGGGATACCGATCAAGGAGCCCCTATGTACCTCCTTATTTCTACTCTCCTTATGGATATGGGTATGGTTCTTTATCATTGCCTTCTGATTGATTTTATTAAACTTTTATAGTCCCACCAGTTTCCTTTCCTCTGATTTTCAAGCCCAATGTGATATTGCAGGAAGGTTCCCCGGTTCAGAATGCCAATGCGTTACAGCCCCTACTTCTAAAGGTTCAATTTTTGTTAAGACCGAAACAGTGCTACTAGCTGGACGGCATATCTGAAACCTTACCCCACCTCATTTCTTCTTTATGTATGATGATCTCTTTGAAAGGTCTAGAGGATCTGGGTGCTTGGGCTGATATAGTGAACTCTCTGAGAATTCAGCATTTAGTGGTTTGATGGTTTGCACTTTTCAATGTAATTATGATGCTTGCACTTGCGTAGCTATTGCCACCCACCTTAATATTTAAAGTTTGCTTCTTTGAGAGCTTCCTTTGCCGAGGATATGAGCCCTCGTTGCAAGGTTTTACAAATCCCTGCATATAATTGGAATCTCGTCTCATCTGTTTGTGGAATTCACCAGTATGTGAACTGAAGAGAAACAGAGACGGGAGGGTTGAGTGCCTGACTTTACATTTCTGAAAATTGGAAGAAGTGGGCAGTGGGGATTTTACTAAAGTCGCCTTGCTGCTTGTGTGGTTGCTGATAATTGAGAGATTTAAAATTAGCTTAGGGTGTTGATTTTGCTGGTCTGATGTCAATCCTATCCATGCAGGTTATATTTCAGTATCTCGAAAAGAAAATCCTTATATGCAAACCCTGCGTGCGACAATTAATTATATCCATTAGGGTTGGGCTATTGTCACCCCTCAATTTTATTTGTACTCTCACTTATTTTAGTTTTTTAAGGTTTTATGAAAATATAAAAAGCTTTTATAAAAATAGGCCATATTGTCCATTAAAAAAATAATTTTGAATGATTTTTCAAAAGAAAGTTTTTCCAAAATTTATCATTTAAGTGGATTTTTCCGCCAAAAATGAAACATAGACTAAACAATAACAAAAATCTACTTAAACTATAGATTTTGAAAAAACCTTTTTTTCCTGTGAAATTATTCAAAATGATGTTTTCTAATGAGCTGTTAAGTCAGTTTTCTTTTCATTCAAAAAAAAAAAAAAACCCTTTTACATTTTTCATAAAACCTTAAAAAACCCAAAACAAGTAGGGGCGGATGGCAATAGCCGGACCCTATCATCAAATAAGGCCATCGACCCATGAGGCCCAGCATTGTCTCCATTGTTACCAAAAACCTCTCCAAACAAACCTCTGTTCCAATCTATAGGGCCCACGTAAAGATGTGGACTCTTACCTGTTTTTGTTCAGCTAGTACACATGGGCTCTTGATGAGCCCAACTCACTAGACTAGACCTCGACTAGACTAGACCTCGACTTGATTTTCTTGGGCTTCGAAGATGTCTCCCTTTGGCTTCCCAATCCAACAAATATTTTATTTAGGTCATGTTTCCTCCTCCTCCTCCTTTCTTCTTCTTCTTCTTCTTCTTCTTCTTCTTTTTTCTTTCTTTCTTTCTTTCTTCTTCTTCTTCTTCTTCCATTTTTTTTATTTTATTTTAATTTTTTTTTTCACTGATTAAATCAATAAAATTGATTAACCAGAATTAATATATAAAAAAACTAAGCATTTAGTTAAGTATAAGATAAGATTTTACTAAAATCATTTAAGAGGGAAAAAATAATCAAATCACAATCAGGTGGGAACCTATTTTTATTTTAAATTGGGCTAACTTCCCCTTAAATTTCCCATTTTAATTGGTTTGCAAAGAGTGGACTCTAATCACTCCTCTTTTCTTTATATATATATATATATCCTCTAAAAGAAAAGAAGCAATCGACCAAAAGATTTTATTAACTACAAGTTGGGAAAAATTCAATGTAAAAGCTGGAGGAATGCAGGTCCCATGGTCATATTACTTTGCTAGCCTTCAATGCCACAATTTGTTACTACTTACTATTCATAGATTTATTTCTCTAGGAAGACCCCATGATAATTTTTTTTTACTAATAAAGTAGTAATAAGTAAATAAATAAGTCTAGAATATTATATGTAAGGAGGCTAGAAGCTTCTAAAAAATTGTTCTAGAACTCTCCCAACCATTGGATTGTCACCATATGTAAATATCAATCCTTGCCCTTGATTGTGTTATATAATCCTACCTACTCCCTAGGAGCCTATATAAGGAGGATGGCCTTTTTGGGCCGAAGCATCCAAATTCTTAAGCATTGTAAGGAATCTGGATCCTCAATAGATTTTTTTTTTTTTTTCCTTTTTTTTCTGTTGGGATCTTGTAAGACTTTTTATGGCCATCCAATAATTTGATTTATAAATGAATAAAATAAATAAATAAAAAGCCATTGGATTATCAAAGCTTAAAGGGCCTGGAAAGTTCTACAAGATCCTTACAAGAAAAAACCAACAGAGGGAAGAATCAAATCTAACCCAATAAATACTCAAATGAAGATTAGCAAAAAAAAAAAAAAAAAAAAAAATTGTGATGACAAGGGTAGGTTTGTACGTTTATGTGTAGATTAGAAATTTGTTGAACAATATTGATTTAGGAAGATAGCATGAATTAAGAAAAAAAATGTACAACTACACCGACACCAGCAGTACATAACGATTACTTGGTTGATTGTTTGTCAGATCCCATGTGGCTTGTGAGCCAAGAGTTCTTCGTAAGTGGTGAACATTTCTTACCAAGATTTTCCCTTTGCTGTGGTGGTGGATTGATCCGTCTGCATAAATATACCATTAGCTTGATTGTTTCTTTACAGCATTCCAGGGGTAAAGAACAATACAATTTTCACCATTGATGATGATGATGGATCTAAGATTGTTGTCTGCTGAAGGTGGAGGTTTTGGGAGGCAAGGATGTATGGGCTAGGGTTCCGTTTGGGACTATGCTTATAAGGCAGAAGATCAAATCCTAACAATTGCACTATGGGAGGATCATAGGAATTAAAAAGAAAAAAAATGGAGGGGGGGGAGTAGAATTGGGGATTAATCCATAATTAAGTAAAATATTAGCAATTAGTCAAGAAAGAGTTTATCTAACTCAATTAGTCAAGTGGTGAAACTTATTTGATAATTAGTTACCTTTTAAAAAATAAAGTTGTTGATTTACCTTTATTGTTACTATGGGCACTACCTTTTTTTTTTTTTTTTTTTTAAATTTTTATAAAGGCATCCTAAAGAACTAATCGCCAAGCATTTTAGTGTCCTAATTTTTTAATAGTTATAACTTGCAATATACACATCTTTTTTTTAAAAAAAAAAATTATATTATTGGAACCTCCTTGTCGACATTTTTAAAACAAGATCCATATTAATTAGGTAATTATTAGAAAAAAAAATTGAAATTGTAAGATTTTACTATTTGTCATAGTCTAATGCAAGATTTCATTTAACTGTGAAATTTTACAGTTTGGCATGGTCCACTTTTGAAGACTATAAAATTTTGCTACTTCGTAAAACTGTAAAATCTTTAAAGTTTGGCACTGGTAGGCTATGACATACAACATACATGACTAATAGTTTTGGGCTGATACTACTTCAATTTACTGGATAAAACAATGTGCTTTATAATGAGTATATTATGAATGTGAGGGGCATTGTTTTTCAAAAAATATTATCTTTAATACCGAGTAGGTTTTTTGGTAAAGAAATTATTTAACTGTTGATAAGATAGGATTTAGTGCATACTTATAGATCCCCACTTTTTATATAATAAAGCAATTGCATAAGGTTACCTTCACAAGAGAAATTAGGCTTGAGTCGGTGGTCAAAATGCCTTCACTTGCTAACAACTTCATTTGATTTCTTTGATTTCTTAACTTCTCCAATTCCCCACTTTTTCTATTTATATATAAAAACAAAAATAAAAAACTATTTGCAGAAGCTCTCTTTTTTCTTTGATTTCTTAATTCTAGCTCAGGGGATCGATCCCCTATCCCCACCACAAAGGTTTTAGGGTTAATCTTGCCATAGTGTGACTTGGGCACTTTGGTCATCTCATGAGTGATGCATGGGCGTGTGTCAGTGATTAAAACTTTAGCTTGAATTGCCTTCATACTTGTATTGCTTAAGTGGAAATTGTGTCTCTGCACACTTTCTTAGATCTCAAATCAAATTTCAAAAACCCTCTTTCATTTCTACAAAAATCCCAGCTTGATGATAGTCTTTGGGTGAGGGCTTGCCAGGAAAAAAACTTGTTGGTCGACGAAGAGAGAGGTATGGAGAATAGAGAGTGGTAAGAGAGGGAATGCTTAACCGACGGTGGCTTTATGTTTTGAAAGGGGTATTTTTGTTCAAAAATGGGCAAATGGACTAGATGACTTAAATAATAAGTTGCTTGAATAATTAAAAAATAAATTTTATATAATGGACTAATGGCCAAATCCTCCCCCACCCCCCCAAAAAAAAAAAGTATTGTAGTAAGCTGTTTATTTTTGGCTGACTACCTGAATTGAGTTAGAAAATGGGAGCCTTTATTGGCACCCAAAGACTTGCTTTTCATCCCCCACTTATTTTACACTTTAAGGCTATATAAAAAATGTAAAAGGTTTTTATAAATAACGGACATGCTATTTTCTAAAAAAACATCATTTTGAACGACTTTGTAGAAGAAAGTTTTTTTCAAAATCTATCGTTTAAGTAGAATTTTTGGTCATTTATAGTATTTGTTATATAAATGTGTTTACACCCTAAAAATCGGCCCAAGAGCTTTGTATTGATATTCGGCCAAAATTGTGGAGCCCTTTTTTTGGGATCGCCTTAGAAAGGCCGAATTCTTTGCGAAGGCAGTTGTCCATAAATCAGTTACTAATTGCATTATCAAAACGGTTGCTAAAGTAAGATCATGGTTACTAAGCCGTGGAAACGTGGTTACAATAGAAGCTGATGGATCACAAAATGGGCAGTTATCAGGCGAATTCCAGGGAGACAGTTGAAGCTTGGACATATAAAAGCTAAAAGATTGCCATTATAAGGGGACCTTCAATCAAATTATCAAACCAGTTCCTAGTGCACTTATGTTTTTCCTTTCTTTTTCGAATTCTAGGATTTTAAATTCAGAAATGTATGCTCCTATATGATTAAAGGCGTGTGCACCCCTTTGTTCATCTTTGTAATTCTAGAAGTTATCAATGAAAATGGCTTCCTCTATGATAAGCATTTGTTTTAATTTCTGTGGTTATCCTGTTTACTTTGTTACTTGTTACAGAGAAAGTCCTTGAGGCCATTTAAGGTGAGGTAGAACCTGTAATTCGTTACGAATTTGTGATTGGCATGCTTGTGCGACCAAATCCCTATAATCAAAATTTTGGAGGAAACACTTTTTGGCACGTTTGGTGGGGCACCATTCGTGTTGTTTTCCAATTTCTATGAAATTTTTCTTGTAAAATCATGCTACCAAAACGTGGAGGACGTGGAAAAGAGAATATAGGCGAAGAAAAAAATCTAGAATTCCCAAGAGATAATTCTCCAGAGAATGAAAACATGAAGGGCCAACCATTAGTTGATCATGCAAATGTTGCTAACGAGTTCATGGCTTCTTTTAGGATGAATTTTGACACCATGACGCACGATATCTCTCAGATGATGATGCACCAGATGTCTCTTACCATGAAAACGTTTGTTGAGTCCAATCAGCAAATTAGTGATAGTCTGAATAAAAATTCGGACAAACTACTTAGTTATATAGTGGAAAAACTCGGTCTAGCATTTAAAAATAACGCCCAGGAAAAATCTAATCAATATGGTCGAAAGACAGAAAATCCAAACAACCTGAAGTATAGGGATATACACATCTTGTCAAAGTAAGACCCTTTAGGGCCGAATCCATTAATACTTCGACCTGAGGGGCAAATCCCCACTTCAATCCATTTGGGAAGTCAATTCAGTTATACTAAACTGAATCTTGGAACAAGTGGAACAAAGGATAATGTGTTTTATGCTATGCCGAGGGGCAAATTTACAGCCAGATGTTGAATGATTCATTTTACCTAAATGGGAATAGCCAATTTATGTTTGGAAACCCAAATGAGATACCAACTAGAACTGGCCGATCAACGGTTGGAAATTATGGGGGTTCAAATGAAATTCCATATAATTATGCTGGTAAAGAGGATCTTACACAAACCTTCCAAACCAATTTGAGAGACAATCCATATAATTTCAGAGAGGAAATTGCTAATATCATTAGGTAGCAAATAGGGGCAGGTTGACCTCCAATTAGAATGGCTTATAGCCGTCCTTACCTTGATTATATCAACCAGCTTCATGAGTTCCCTAGGGGTTTCAGGTTTCCTGATTTTACTTTGTTTTCAAGAGAAGACAGGCAGTCCACCTTTGAACATGTTGGCCGATTCACGTGAAAATGTGGTGAAGCAGGTAGTAATGGCTTTTTAAAGCTAAGGTTGTTTCCAAGCTCTTTAACTGGTTGGGCCTTTAATTGGTATATCAATTTACCATCAAGCTCGATTACAACATGGCAGGAAATGGAATCTCTTTTCCATACTTACTTCTGTAGGGCTAAGATCGAAATAACGGTCGTTGATCTTACTCGAATGTGTCAAGAGCCTGGTGAAAAGGTTGATACCAAAGATTTTGTAATGCCCAATGTAGGTGCAAGTCGAATTTAGCACAATCTGATTGTATCAAAATGGTGATTAGTGGTCTAAACTTAGAAAATAGGAAGAGGTTTATTGGTTAAGACTTTTTCGACTTAGGTCATCTTATAACTGCTGTGTCTAAATATGAGAGAATTCTTGAAGAAGAGAATAAAAAAAGGGTTTCTTCAAGGGGTACTTACTACAGAAACCCCAATAAGGAAGTGGCTCAAATTGAAGCCATTGAAGAAAATGAAGAAACTGAAGAAGAAAATTGCATTGGCCGAATTAAATATTAATCGACCTTATAAATGTAGGGCTTTGGTAAAATCTAAGGTCCAAGAGTTGAAACACAATTTCTAGAGGAGGCCAGATAATGGTAGCCAAAACTGAAATAATTTTAGGGACAAGAAATATGACTTCGACCTCTCTAAAACTAAGCAAATATTCGACCTACTATTAAAAGGTAGGACAAACTAAGTTGCCAGATGGACATAAAATCTCATCTACAGAAGAAATGAAAGATAAAAATATTGCAAATGGCATGATTGTTGGACAAATCCAACAAATAGTTGTATTGTGTTAAGAGATGCCATTCGAAGGTCAATAAATAGTGAAAAATTGAAATTTCCTAAAGAAAAGGCTGTCCATCAAGTTGATGAAAACCCTTTCTGTAATACCCCAAATATTTATTAGTTTAAATTTTACGTGTATATTCGGTGGAATTGTACACAGGGTGATAAATTTAAATATTTTATATAGAGAATGAAGATGAGGTCAATTAGATGTTGGGAGACATTGCATTAAATTGCCTTGGGTGGAAAAGATGATTAAATTGTGTGTGTGTGTGTGTGTGTGTGTGTGTGTAGGAAAGAAAAGTCAAAAGAAGAAAATAAAAAAAGAAGAAAAAAGTGGCGGGTAGGTGTAGAAGAAAGAAAAGAAAAAAAGAGAAGAGGGAGAAAGGGAGATAGAGACATAAGTGGGAAAGGAGGGAGAATGAGAGAATGAGAGAAAGAAATAAATAGAGAAGAAGAAAAGAGAGAAAAAGAAAGACAGGGAGAAAGCCAAGAGAGGTAGAGGGCAGACGGATGTTTGCAGGAGGTGGGAGCTCCAATCCCACATTTGCGAGTATGGATTTTGTATTTTTGAGCAAATCTACGTGTTTACAGTTGTGGTTTTTCATTTTATTCACACATTTTGAGGTAAGGAGTTTAATTTTTGTATAGAGAAGAATGAGTATTTTGATCCGTATATTTAATGGTGATATTATTTAATGTCATGGATTATGATGGTTGATTTCATTAATAATTGGATTATATTTGAGGTTGATGATTTGGAGATCGTATTATTTGATTTATATATTATTTTGAAAATATAAATGCTTGCATGCGATATTTGAAACATTATTTATTATATAAGAATTGGATTTCCTACTAGGCTGTTGTTCGCTCACCCTAATATATTTTCAGGTGATCATTGTTGGAGGCACGTAGTAGAATTGGGGTCGAGATTTTGAGAAGTTATCGCGTACATTGATTTTTATTTAAAGCTGATGTAATTTTATTTAATTAGTTGGCTAATGTATATTGATAATGATTTTTGGGTTAACCATCGCTAGTCGTAGCTGCGTAATACTCTGAATTTTCAAAGAGAATTTATTTTTGAAAAGGTTTATTTGTACGGAGCTCATAAAATTGTATGTGTTTATCGTTTATAAATTTTGGGGCGTTACACTTTCCCTTTTGAATTTCTTGTTAATATGGTCATTTTGCAGGTGCAAGATTCGGACGTGTCTAGTAAAGTGGCTGAAAATGTTGAGAAACCAGGGAATAAGTGAAAGACAATTATGCAGGTTCCACAACAGCAGAATGAAGCCTTGAAATCGGTCTCTTTTATCCCTAAAGCTGAGGGTGAGACCTATGCCTACTCTAGAAGGCCAGACTTTGGTGTTGTTAAAAGATGGACAAAAGTCGTAATAGTGCATCTCAGTGACATTTATGGTCACCTATTCTTTTACTGAGGATGTCATAAGGAATTGGCTATGCCCCAGTATGATCCTAGGGAATTTGAAGAAGGCTGTGATTGGAGATGTGAAAGTCTCTGTTTATAGAGGCAAGTTGCAAGCCAGATGCCTTAATGAGGTCGAAGTTGCGAATGCTGTGGCCAAAAGGCCGAATAAATATGAACAAAAGTTTCGATCAAGTAGCTTGTATAAGGCTAGGGTTAGAAGGAAGAATTGATAAAAGAAAAAATGAAGAGCATGTTAGGAGTTTGAGGAAGGACTACTGAAAAGTCGATGAAATGAACAAGAGAATTCGACCTAATAAGTATTCAAAAGGTCAAAGTTTAAAAATTATTGTGAGAAATGACTATCAGACCACAAGTTATTAGGCCGATAGAATGACTAAAAATCAAGCTTCCAGTTCTGAGACTGGTGAGAGTGATTTGCTTAATTTAGTCAAGCCTAGGATGGTAAAGCCAAGGTCGACTCAGCTAGAGAGATAGGCTCAAGCTCGACACTCAAAGTTTGGTCAACCTGAGATGACTCGAACCCAGAAAAGGAGGCTTTAGAGAATGCAAGCTGAAGAAAAAAGAGAACTGATCCAAAAGACAGGGGGATACTGAATTCGGCCTCATATTTGGAAGCAATTCGGCCTCATATTTGGAAGCACTTAAGGAGGAGAAGAAATCTCTTTAAATAGCTATCGAAAAGTGCAAAGAAGATGAGATATTGGAGATTGATGATTTTAATGTTAATGATGATAACACCATTCAATTTGGTTCTCTTCTACCTGCTAAGATCCAGGTAAATATGGTTTTTAATTTACCTATTGATTTTAGGGCTAAGGAAAGCTAAGCTCAATCTACTGATGACATTGATGTTGACTTTGAGGGAAAGCTATCCATTAATGAAGTTTCAGAAGTATTACATCAATCTATGCAGGCCGAAGTACCTAGCGAAAATATCACTTTTATTAAGCCAAGTGAAAACATGGCTAAACATTTAAAACCCCTATATATTAATGCTCATTTTAATGGAAAACCAATTTCAAGGGTTTTAGTTAATAATGAGGCTTCTGTAAACATCATGCCAATTTCGGTTATGAAGAAGTTAGGAAAGACCAAAAAAGATTTATTACCTGCAGATGTCTCAATAGTCAATTTTATGGGTGGAGTTGTAAAGTCTGAAGGAGTTGTTCCTATGGAAGTAACTGTAGGAAGCAAAACAAAAATGACAGCATTTTTTGTCATGAATTCAGCATCAAACTATAATGCCTTGTCAGGTCGAGATTGGATTCATGCAAACCTATGTGTCCCATCTTCACTTCATCAATGCTTGATGATTTGGAATAGAGCTAAGACTGAAGTAATTCAGGTCGATAATCACCCATTTTCTTTAACAATAAACTTTGTTGAGGCAGTTCTTTATGATGGAAAGGTAAAACCTTTAGAATTTTCAGGGTATGATAAACATAGCCGACCCCTTAAGGTCGCTTCATCAATGTTGGATAGAGGATGCCATGTGAACTTGGTCTCACAAGATACCGTATCTAAAATCAAAAGTTTTAGTAAATCTTGAAATCCAAGCATATCAGGAAGCCATGCAAAGAATAGAATTTTACAAAGCTGAAATCAACGAAAACGAGTCGGCTAGTTTGGCTGATTGTGTAAGGGAGGATGCAAATGAAATCACTTTGGAGGAGTTGCAACCAAAACCTAAGTTGAGTGTTGAAAAGGCTCAAGTCATAGACCCATTACAAGAGGTTAAATTACTATGGGATTCTAAGCCGATTTTTATTAATCAAAATTTACCAGAAGAGTGAAAAGAAAAATTAATTGGCTTGTTAAAAGAATTCAGAGATTATTTTGCTTGGGATTATGATGAATTACCAGGTCTAGACCAAAAATTGGTTAAACATAAACTACCAATCAAGAAAGGGTTTAAGCTATATAAGCAGCCCCCTAGGAGAATGGCTCCAGAGATTCATCTCAAAGTTAAAGAAGAGATCGAGAGACTCTTAAAGGCCAAGTATGTGGAGTGGCTTTCAAATATTGTTCCAGTCTTAAAGAAGAATGGAAAATTAAGAGTGTGCATAAATTTTAGAGATCTAAACAAAGCCACCCCAAAAGATGAATATCCAATGCCTGTGGTTGACATGTTGGTCGACGCAATAGTTGGATTTGAAGTCTTGTCTTTCATGGATAGTCATTCGGGCTATAACTAAATTTTTATAGCCGAAGATGATGTGTAAAAACGGCTTTCAGATACTCAGGTAGCATTGGAACCTTTGAATGGATTGTAATGCCATTCGATCTTAAAAATGCTAGGGCAACTTATTAGAGGGTTATGAATTGTATTTTTTATAACATGATTGGAAAATTTATGGAAGTTTATATTGATGATGTGGTGGTTAAATCTTCAGATCTGGACATTTATATAACCGATCTAAGGAAATCCTTTGAGGGAATGTGAGCTCATAACTTAAAAATGAATCCCTTAAAATGTGCCTTTGGTGTGTTTGCTGGGAACTTCTTAGGTTACCTTGTTCACCAAAGAAGGATCGAAGTGGAGAAAAAATAAAAAAAAACAAAAGCAATTATTGATGCAAAACTACCTTCTAATAAAAAAGAACTTCAGAGATTTCCCGGTCAAGTTAATTTCTTGCGCCGTTTTATTTCTAATTGTGAAGGGCGAATCAACGCCTTCTCTCCTCTACTAAAGATATGGGTAGAGGATGACTTTAAGTGGGACAGGCTGCATCAGGAAGCATTCGACCAGCTTAAAGAATATATTACAAAGCCACCAGTACTGATGCCACCCAAGTAGGGAAAACCCTTGAAGTTGTACATATCGGTCACTGAAGAGTCTATTGGGGTACTGTTAGCCTAAGATAGAGATGATGCACATGAGTATGCCGTTTATTTTCTTAGTAAATTGTTGAATGAAATCCTACACTGATTGAAAAACTATATTTGGCTTTGTATTTTTTTTTTTTTATTAAATTAAGATACTACATGTTGCCCGTTTTGGTTTATATTATATGTCAAACCGATGTGGTTAAGTATATGCTGAGTAGATCAATTGTAGAGAGAAAAATTACAAAATGGTCACTAGTGTTGATCGAATTCTATTTGCAATATACACCTCAAAGGGCAATGAAGGGCCAAGCATTGGCTGATTTTTTGGCAAGCCATCCTAATTTGAAAGAAATATCCAAAATTTTGCCAACTATGGAGATTGGGTGTATCTCTGTAGCACCATAGATCTTAATTTTTGATGGCTCAAAAACTGAAGAATCAGTTGAGGCACGAATTGTCTTGATATCTCCTACTAACAAAAGAACTCAATTATCATTCAAACTAGATTTTGACTGCCCAAACAATTAGGTCGAATATGAAGCACTCATTATCGACCTTAGTTTATTAGTAGATTTGAATGTTTCAAGTGTTCTTGTCATTGGGGATTCCCAATTAATTTTGAGGCAATTATTTGGTGATTTTAAATGCGTAAGTGATTCTTTAATTGAATACAACAGGATTGCTAAGCGTTTGTTAGGGTTATTTGCTGATGTTCTATTTAAATGTGTCCCTAGAAAAGATAATAATGAAGCAAATGAATTTGCTCAGATAGCCTCTGGATTAAAAAACCTTCTAAGTGTTCTTACCAAGACGATAACCATAGAGAGAAGACTAGAATCATCCCTTGTAAATAAATTCGATCCTAATGAATTAGTTCTGTCATTAGATGTTGCTCAAGATGATTGGAGATTTTTAATCATAAAGTATTTGCAAAACCTATCAATTCAGACTGAATTTAAAGTTAGAAAAAGAGCTTTGAAATTTGTCATATTAGATGATGAATTATATAAAAAGAATGTGGATGGTTTATTATGTTTGTGTCTCTCTCAGTTTCAATTAATGCAAGTCATGGCCAAAGTCCATAAAGGCATTTGTGGGGCACATCAGGCTAGTGTTAAAATGAGATGGCTCATAAGAAAATATGGCTATTATTGGATGAATATTATGAAAGATGATTTAAATTATGCTAAAGGATGCCAAGCCTGCCAAATCCATGGGCCAGTGCAACATGCACTAGCTATTGGGTTGCAATCCATAGTTAAGCCTTGGCCATTTAGAGGTTGGGCAATGGATATGATTGGTAAAATCTACCCAAAGTCATCTAAAAGAGATGCCTTCATTTTAATGGCAACTAATTATTTTACTAAGTGGGTAGAGGCTATCCCAATGCCTTCGGTTTCCCAGACTGAAGTGATAAAATGTATTAAAAAAATATATATCATTCATAGATTCGGTCTACCTTAATCAATTACTGCTGACCGAGAATCAATATTTACTGGTAATGAGGTAAAAGTATTTGCTGAGGAATATGGTTTTGAAATAGTGCATTCAACTCCTTATTATGCTCAAGCTAATGGACAGGCCGAATCGACAAATAAAATTTTAAAGATAAGTATTGAGAAAATTATTGAGGAAAATCCTTGAGCATGGCATGAGTTATTATCAGAAACATTGTGGGCTTACTAAAAATCCAAAAGAACAAGTACAGGTACAACTTCATTTGCCCTAACATATAAGCATAATGCAATTTTATCAATGAAGGTAACTATTCAATCTTTGAGAGTTGCTAAGCAAAATAGTTTAAGCAAGCAAGATTATTATGATGCTATGATGGCCGAATTAGACGATCTGGACGATATTAGATTATTAGCCTTGGATCATTTATAAGTACAAAAGAGAAAAATAGAGAAGGCTTATGATAAAAAAGTTCGGCCTAAAGGTTTTATTGAAAATGAGTTGGTCTAGAAAGCTATTTTACCCATTGATGCAAAAAATCCCCAATATGGGAAGTGGTCTCCTAATTGGGAAGGACCTTTAAAGACTTTTAAAGTACTAAGGGGTGGTGCTTATCACCTACAAAATTTGGATGGTGACATCCATGATCAGCCTATTAATGGCCGATTCTTAAAAAAGTATTACCCTTGCAATATGGGAAAGTGTTAGATTTGCTTGAAAATGCAAGTGTAGATACAAAACAAACCATTTTGATTAATATTTAAAGCAAAGCCAAAAGATATATTTCAGACCACATGGCCGAAGTCAAAAAATTGTACCCAATTGTTCATGCATCCACATTTAAAGAAATTATAAGTCCACCCCCTTGGCTGAACCAAAAGAAATTGTTAAGGGAGAAGAGGGATTGTGCAGGGCTTTATAGCTAGATTACATTACAAGGATAGTTAATGGCCATATTTCGGCCAGGAAAGGAAAAAATTGTTCAAGGATTCTTAGAAGAAGAAACTACAAAAGTATTAAGAACTATAAATTCTTTGGCCTTAATCCACTCATTCTCAATTCTCTGCAATTCGCCCTCAATCTCCACTTGTTTCCTCTCAAATTCTTCCTTATCCCCACATGATTGACACTGATCAGCTAGTTTCTAAGTCGCTGTAATGTGCTGTTCAAGAAAATCAGCAATCTTGAGTTGCTTAAGCTTGGCCTGCTCCATGTTGTTCTTTTTGTCAGCCAATTGTTTTTCTAGCTCCTCAATCTCCTCACCAAACTTAGTAATAATACTCTCTCCGGTTTTATATAAACTCTCTACTTTATTGGCTGCCTTGATTTCTTCATCCAATTTCACTTGCAAAGATCTGAGTTTGGTAAGTAGGGATCTATTTTCAAGAGAATCTCCATAGGCTGAACCAAAAGAAGAAGAATTGTTTCCAGATGCTCCAGGAGAGAATTGAGGTTGGCTAAGATACCTGGGGTACATTCTGGATCGGCCAAAAGAGTTTCCATGGCAACTTTAACCATATTTACCTGCACAATTTAAAAAAGGAAATGCCTGGTTAAATATTTCTAAGTCCTAGTTATGTTAGACAGAAAAAGTTAATTATTATTACCTATGAATGAACTAAGGAAAAAGAGGTGCTCATCAGTGAACTTAGGAATTATTTAGCCTTTTCAATTTTGAAAGGGCTTGATAGGGCAGAAACAAAAGGTGTTAGAGATGTTGACTTTGACTTTATCATTGACTGAAGCTTCTCCAGGGAAGCTAAGGCCGAAAAAATTTTGTTCCCTATAGTTTTTGGTGCAACAACCACAACTAGAGTGGTGGACTTAGAAGGTGCCTCTACCGGTGGATCGACCATAGGAGGAAGTTCATTGTCTCCATCTTTGTCTTCTACGGTTTCTTCATGTAGGGGAGTTAACTCAGCTGATTCCTGGGGCTTGGTAATGGATGAGGTTGAAATTTGAGTAGATTTTGCTTCAGAATCCTTTTTCGATTTGGAGAGGGAGGCAAACAAGTTTTCAATATCATCTTCCTTTTTGGATCTCTTTCGGCCAACCTTGGAGGGGATTGTCGCTTTAGGCTGACCACATTTTTTGGGAACTTTTGCAGGATCCTTCTTTTCTGAAGAAAAAATTTATAGTAATGGTTTGAGATGTTGTTCTTCAAAGATTGGAGCATCTGAAAGTAAAGTAATTCATTTTTACCAAGTCAATATAGAAGAATAGGATAGAAAAAGAAAAAGGAAAATATATACCTATGGAAAAGGTTAACATAAGCCACACCATGCACCTAAATTGATTGGCCAATTTTTTACTAGCCTTTCTGCCCACTAAAGTAACTTTATTGGGAGAAAGAGGAGACTAGGCAGGTTCCAAGGATCAGCAATGCTAAATTCAGCCACAGGAGTCATAAGCCAATGCTTAGACAACCATCTCTCAAAATCCATGTAGAATTTGATTTGATTGACTTTCTGCCCTTTGAGAATTTTGCTCTATTTTTCTCCAAAACTTTGTCAAACTTTTTGGCTTTTAACTGAATGATTGCTCTTTCTATTTCGTCTATCATGTTCTACTTATTACTTAGAACCCATTTAATTTTATAAAACTTCTAGAAATTTAGAATTGATTGGTAGTCATTATACTTGGATAAGGGTATACATTTTTTCTTCTTTCTTATGGTCTAGGCCTTGCAGACTGTAGAGAGATTCGGTTAGTATCCCCATTTGAACTCTCTTCAAGAGTGTCCTCAGAAAAATAAAATGTTGGTAGAAGAATGGAAGGGTCATAAGGACGAATCCTTTTGATATAGTTTGACCAAAAAACCTCAAATTCTGGTAAAGCTTTGGGGGATTTCTTTGAAAAAGGAAGGAACAGTAAAATCTGATTGAAGAACTCTGAAAATATTATCTACACCGATAACATCATCAATGTTTCTCAAAACAATTCAGTTAAGGAAGTTCTCATTGGCGGAAAAAGTAAGTGGGAAAGGAATACTTTGAGAAAGGCCGAATTGTCTAGCCACAAAATGGGGGCAGTAAATCTCAATTCCATATCAGTTGTTTCCGGAGTTCTCCAAAACAGTCCGATGATGGAGATCCTAGGGTATTAAAACACTTCTCCAAAAATATTGAAGGCTATTTGTGAAAGTCTTGAATGAAATTGCAGCTTTCATCCATTCAGGGCCGAAATTCAGAGGGAAAAAAGGGCAAAATTGTTCAACTGAACGCCCTGGGCAATTGAATAAAAAGATGAAACAATCCTCAAAAGAATAGAGATTATGTGTGAAATGTAGATATTGGAATCTATGGCAAATCAAATCAGACTGAACTGGAAATTTTGGGCTTATCTCTGGGAAATAGGCAAGGAGCCATATCTGAAGGATCCAAAAAGGACCTCCCCATACTTGGAAGCCAGATGAGAGAAGATTAAACAACCCCTATACAAACTAGACAGAACAAGGGGTGCCAATACCACTCTGCATCCTCTGGCCAAGTAAAGAGCAAGCTTTAATTTGTCATTGACAATTTTGAAAAAGGGACAGCAAAAGAGATATTTACAAAGCCAGAGAAGCAAAAAAGCAACATACTCTGTTTCTTCTAAATCACCCTCACTCTTTTTGTACAGAGACATAAATTTTGAGTAAGAGGTAGATTTCTTGTAAAAAAGAATTGATAGTTTATGATTTGGAATTTGAGTGGAGGAGTTAATCCAATTCTGATTGGGCCATAGGCCAAAAAGAATACTAAGTTAAGGAGTGTGGGAGTCATCATGCTGAATTTAAAGTGAAATGTCTTGGTCGAAACTGACCACAAGCATATGGCCGAAGATAAGAGTTCTTTGTTAATAGGAATTGGAAACTTGGAAAAATGAATTATTTCATAAATTCCTATATCTTTCCATTCTTCGGACTTAAAAGAGTAGATTCGGTCAAACCACTCGTTCCATTCCAAGTTTCTACTTGTCCAGCAACGGATGGTTTTAGAAAATGACTCTTTGAGGTTATTGGCAGGATTTTCATAAACAAATATCTCAAATTTATGTTTAGTAAATAAAGAATGAATAGATTGAGCACTTTCGAGAGAAAGAAATCAAGGCCCTAAAGTACAAGAATGGCCTTCGAGAAGAGTAAATACCTAGGTGCTGACAATGGAAGGATTAGTGGATAAAAACTTCTCCAGGCGATCTTTGCCGGAGAAATCTTCATCACCAGAAATGTGATTAGACATGGCGAGGATGGAGTGAGGAGTTAAATCCGAGCCTAGCACTGTTGAAGAATGTGTGAGAATGGGGAGACGAGAACACAAGACTGTCTGAGCAAGGAAATGGCCACAAAGAGTTATCTGATGCCAGAAATGGAAGATGACAGCAACGAGAAAACGCAAAAGAGACAAAACCCTAGAGGAACAAGAAGACTGGTTCTAAGTTCGCAAGAAGATGAACAAAAAGGGGTTTTTGAGGTTTTAGCGTTTTAAAAGTTAAAAAGACATTTAGAATGACATGAAACATGGGAAATTGTGCAATTACGGCGTGATTTGATTTATGATTATCTAATGCCATCAAAATAGTAACCAATAAGGATATAACACATGGCAAAATGTCAGAAAAGCTAGGGAATCAACACATTGCAAAAAAGAATTGTGTGAAAAGGAAAAAATCCAAGTGTTAAGATAGTCCGATTCATTCAATAGAACATTTTATTAAATACAATTTAATAAAATGTGAGGGGCAATGTTTACACCCTAAAAATCATCCTAAGAGCTTTTATATTGATATTCGGCTAGAATTGTGAAGCCCTTTTTTTGGGATCGCCTTAGAAGGGCCGAATTCTTTGCAAAACCAATTGTCCATAAAGCAGTTACTGATTGTATTATCAAAACAGCTGCTAAAGTAAGATCATTGTTGACACCCAATTTTGTACCGCCTAAACATTTCAAGTCCACCCCTTTTAAACCCAGTGATAAAGGGTGATCTAGTTTGAAATAATTGATGAATGATCCTTAAAGATCCAACGTAATTGCAATCGTAGCCCAACCCGCAGAAGCCCATAATCAGATATTTGTACTTACGTGCAATTCAGTTGTGTGTACGCACCTTTCAATTGTGCGTACGCACATTAACTCCTAAATATGGATTTTTCCCTCCATTTTGGTATTCCCCTTTGTTACCTTATGAAGGTTTGACCTAGTTTGTAACCACCTTGTGATGGCTAAAGAAGCTAGAAACCTTAACCTATCTTTCCCCAAAACGTTAATACTGCTTCTATAAATATAGCACTTTCAACCGGGAAAGGGACCTCAACTATTCTCTGTTAGGATTATGCCCTAGAGCCAATCATAGAGATGATTGTTTAGGGATTAGGAACAATCATTTGATTTCATTTATGTATGTCACATTTATTATTAATTTAATAAAAGGGCTTATTATATTATGTTTATATGCATCATTTATATTTACATAATATGTCCATGGAGTTAGAGTTGAGAATATGGAATTACAAAGAGTTGTAATTTTGAGACTATAGATATATCTCTGTACTAAACTCCTAAAGCATTCCTAGTTGAAGGTTCACTATGATGGGCAGTAATGAACCATAGGACTAACATTTGTTAGGTTGACTCTATAGGAGGATAGCTAGTCTCAAGCTATTTGTGTGGAGACACTACAACCAACAAGTGGGTGCCTATTACAAGAATAGGTACATTGAATGTGACCAAAGATATGAGATAAACTGAATGGAGTTTTATCCTGCCTGTCAATCAGTTTCTCATTGTTATAGTGGTACAAGTAATCCTTAGACTTGAGACACCATAGTTGTCTTATGCATGTAGCTTTAGAAGTTTGATAACACTAAGTGCAAATCCTATTCAGGGGTTTGCAAAGGTGTTCATTGGCCCTATTGCTATGTGTATGAAGGCATGTGAGTGATCAACAAGGGATCCATCACTCTCAGGAAAAAGAGAGAGAATGTCTCATATAGCATTCATAATATAACTCATTAAATCTATGGCCATGGTAGGATGAATATGAAAAGAGTTTCATGAGTTCATCAATGAGTTGATATCTATGAATGAATATAAAATAATTGAACTAGGGACTTGACAGACTTCCATGTCCTATTAGTTCAATTGGAGACATTGTGTTGAAGGAAGGATGCAATTGTAATCTATAAACTATAACAGAAGGATTCTTTGTAAATGACTATTCATCTCATTAAGGACCACACCATGAGCCATATGCTAGGTGTTACTCATGGTTAGTAGAAGCCCTAATTGATATAAGTGAGTTATAATCAATTAGGGAATTGGAAGGAGTTCCAATTAGACCCTAAATGGAAAGAGTTCCATTGTGCACACCTTGTGCTATTCCTACTACTTGATGATGTGAACCCAATGGGTCACACACTGATCATGCAAGATGAGCTTTAAAGTCTATGAGAGAAAGGGTATGAGTGCATAAAGAATAGTTCTTTGAGGCCTATTTATATTTGATATAATTTATAGGAGTTATTGTGCAATTTAGAGAAATTGCATAAAACCCTAATAGGGTTTCCCCTTAGGGCCGGCCCCCTTAGTGTGGACTATATAAGTCACACTATGATGTGTGACATCATAATTTTTTGGAGGCTCCCCAAGGGCTGGCCAGAATTTCCAGCCTCCCTCTCTCTCTCTCCTCTCTTCTCCTACACTAGCAACAACAAGGAAAAGGAGGAAAGGACTTGAAGCTCTAGCTAGGTGTGGATACCGTTGGAGGCAGCACACTTGGGCTGCTCATTCACCGTTGTCCGGATTCAAAGCTTGGAGCAAAAAGGAGAAGACAAAAATTCTGTAAGTGTTCTAACCCTCTTTGTAGCTAGGGTTTGATTTTGTGTTATGCATAGTTAGATTCATGGGATTGGGAATCGTAGGAAAAATTTTTATATTCCGCACTTCTATTTTTCCCTCTTGTTCGATTCCCAACATTCTCTAGCCATCACCATTCTCTAAACCATTCTCTAGCCACCACTTCTAAAAACCCTAGCCATCATTTCTATAAACTTAGAAGCTAAGAGAGAGAAGGACGGCTGTGATCACGGAGACTTGAAAGAGAGAGTTCATCAAAGTTTCATCCTACATATCGCCCAACCTGAGGGTAACGCTTACTTTTCCATCTCTTTCTCCATTATTTGAGATAGCTTGTTATTATTTTTGAATGTCCGAACATGCTTCTCTTTCTCCCATGATTGTGTATTTATTTTGTTTAGTTGTTTCTCATTTCTTAGTAAATTTATTTATTTAGTTTTCTCTTTTGATTTTTATTTATTTCGTCTTCCACATGATTAGTAATTTTTTACATCGATTAATTTATGTAACTGCATAGTAGAATAGGCGTATCCATCTCTACATATGTATTTTCATTTATTAGATTAAGATTTCTTTTTCTTAGTTCATTTTAATTTATTCCCATCCCTTGTTAATTTTATTTGTATCATTTTAATCTTTCTAGTTGTGTGCATATAGATTTAGGACTTGATTATCGTAGATCTTTTATATGTTTACATATTTTATTAGTTGTGGAAGTATATCATTAATTCTGGGGTTCTGTGAGTGGAATGTATGTAAGTATAAATCGAAAGTGCGTACGTAGTTTACGGTTGTGCATACGCACTTCCTTTGTATGATCGGTTGACTCTTTTATTATATTTATTTTATTCTATATTATTCGTTCCATACATATTTGATTCCATATTTTATCTATTCCCTAGTTTAGGTTATTACCATATTTGTTTATCCCTCACATATCTTTCTTTCTTTGTGACAATCTTCTTTTATTATCATTTCTTTATTTAGATTAGTTCCATATTTTATTTATTTCTTTCTCTAGATTAGTTCTTTATTTAAACCATTCCTTTATTTATTTTTTATTTTCTTCCTTACTTATTTGCTTGTTTCTTTACTTATTTGTTTCTTTTTCATTATTAGTAGATTATTTCCTCTCATACTTTTATTTTTCTTACTTGTCTATTCATTTAGTTCTTTCTTTATTTGACTCTTTTTTTATTTTTGTATCCTTCTTTAGATTAGCCCCTTTTATTATATTGATTCTTTGTATAATTCATTTATTTATTTATTTATTTGCCATCATTGCGTGATATCATTTGAATTAAATTGCATATCGTATGAATAAGGTTAAATCCAATTGATAATTCTTGTTAATTAAAGCCAACAAAACACGTGTGGGGGCCGGCTTCGCCCTAGCGTTATTGGGTGCTAACACCTTCCCAACAATGTACCCTAACTCCGAACCCTAAATTCTCTGGTTATGACGAGTTAGACCCTTGCGAGGGGTCAAATCGGTTCCCGAAACCAAATCGGGTGGCGACTCTTCTCCGCACTAGCCCTTCTGGCTAGTGGCATACTCCCGAGTCGGCGTGGTTTAGGACACAGCGCTCACAATCATGGTTAATAAGTCGTGGAAACGTGGTTACATTAGAAGCTGATGAGATCACAAAATGGGCAGTTATCAGGCAAATTCCAGGGAGACTGTTGAAGCTTGGACATGGGGACCTTCAATCAAATCATCAAACCAGTTCCAGTGAACTTATCTTTTTCCTTTCTTTTTAGAATTCTAGAATTTTAAACCCAGAAACGTGTGTTCTTTTTTGGTCAAAGGTGTGTACACCCCTTTGTTCATCATTGTAATTCCAGAAGTTATCAATGAAAATGGCTTCCTCCATGGTAAGCATTTGTTTTTAATTTCTGTGGTTACCTTGTTTACTTGTTACTTGTTACAGAGAAAGTCCTTGAGGCCATTTAAGGCGAGATAGAACCTGCAATTCGTCACGAATTTGTAATTGGCATGCTTGCACGACCAAATCCCCAAAATCAAAATTTTGGAGGAAACAAAATGGCTACAAAGTCCATTTAAACGATAAATTTTTGAAAAACCTTCTTTTATAAAATTATTTAAAATTATGTTTTCTAACGGATTACATGATTGGTTTTTATAAAAGTATTTTATTTTTCTTTATAAAACTTTAAAATGTAAAATAAATAGGGAATGAAAAGTAAGTCTTGCTATGGTAATAGAGCTCTCCATTAGAAAATGGGTAAATTACATTAAGACCCCCTCTAAAATCTGACAATTACAAATAGACCCCCTCACGTTTCTGAAATTACATTAACACCCCCTCCCTCTAACTTCCGTCCATAATCCGTTAAATCACTTTCAATTTTTTTCAAAATACCCTAATTAACCTTATTGGATGACAACTTTCATGTTAAATGCATATAACTCATCAGTCCAACACATTCATCCAGTATATTTGTTTGATTTATTTATTTATTGATAAACAACTAAAAGATTATATATATATATATATATATAAAAGAAAAATGCCAAAGAGCTTAAATTTTTGTCCAACTGATGTGGTAGCCATCAAATTTGCTCATTAGAAACAATTATCTATTTAATTGATGTGTAAAAATAAAAAAATAAAAAATTGATTTGCCAAGTTGCCACTTCATTTGCCACCTCTATACGTGCATCTCCATTGTAATAATTCCTTTTATTTATTTCTACATATGAGTAATGCTACATAGTCCCTTTTTTTTTTAAACTCAAATCTACTTACTCAAATGAGGTGGCAACTTAGCAAATCAATTTTTTTATTTTTTATTTTGCAAATCAATTAAAAATTTAATTAAATAAATAATTGTTTCTAAACAGCAAATTTGACTGCTGCCACATCAGTTGGACAAAAAATTTAAATTGTTTTTAGCATTTTTCTTATATATATTCTTATATATATATATATATATATATATATATATATATATATCTATATTATCTTTTAGTTGTTTATCAATAATAATTAAAAAATTCAAAAGTATTGGATGAACTATTGGACTGGTGAGTTATACGCATTTAACATGGAAGTTATCATCCACTAAGGGTAGTTAGGGTATTTTGAAAAAATTTGAATATAATTTAACGGATTAATGGACGGAAGTTAGGAGGAGGGGTCTCTTTGTAGTTTATTTTGTAAAGTAAAGGGTGTTAGTATAATTTTAAAAACGTGAAGGGGTGTATTTGTAATAATCAGATTTTAGAGGGAGTCTTCTTGTAATTTACCCTTAGAAAATTCGTGTATTGGATTGGCTGTGCTGAGTGATCAGGTCATATGCTTTTTGGCTAATAAAATCTGGAACAGAGGCCACCTAAGTCGCCTCAACGCTTGAGTCAACCATTCAACCCTTTGAATCATTCCTTCTTAAGAGTGTCAGGTCCAACAAACATCCTTTCTGACTACCCCTACCCCTCTGGTCAGATATAAATAGATAAAATCCCCACTGAGTTCTCTCTCTCTCTCTCTCTCTCTTTACACTCTCTCTCTCTCTCCCTAGAGAATGGCTCTCATAAGCAGCTCACCTCTGTCCTCCAAATCCCTCCTCCCCTCTCTCCCTTGCATCTCCACGAAACCCAATAGCAGACAAATCTCCACCATCTCAGCCGTCCACTCAGCTGAACCCGTCAAGTCATCTAAATCAACGGCCGCCGCCAACTCAGTTCCCACAAAATGGACTCTGGATACATGGAAGACCAAGAAGGCTCTTCAACTTCCAGAATACCCGGATCAGAACGAGCTGGAATCGGTCCTCCGAACCCTCGAGTCGTTCCCGCCGATCGTCTTTGCTGGCGAGGCTCGGAATTTGGAAGAACGGCTGGCTCAAGCTGCTCTTGGGAATGCTTTTCTCCTTCAGGGTGGTGATTGTGCTGAGAGCTTCAAGGAATTCAATGCCAACAACATTAGGGACACTTTTAGGGTCCTTCTTCAGATGGGTGTTGTTCTTATGTTTGGAGGGCAAATGCCTGTTATAAAGGTATGTATTTATGTGTGTGTGTGTGTGTGTGTGTGAGAGAGAGAGAGAGAGAGAGAGAGAGAGAGAGAGATTGTAATATGTGATGTGTGATGAAATTGGGATTGAAATTGATTGATTAGAAATAATGGGTATGTTAATGAAATTGCAGATGAGATGGATTGTTTGGAATTCATGGGTATGATTATTTAGGTGGATGGGATGATGGGTGTAGATTGAAACCATTCTTATTTGTTTTAACTGGTTGCTATTTATTTATTTATTTTTCCAACTTAATGATTTTAGAAATAGTATGAGATGACATTGGGATTGATTGATTAAAAATCACGGGCATAATTATTTAGGTTGGTTGGATTAAGATTCAGTTGGTCAAGCGGAGACGCAGTCGTTCATTAGATTTGCTCTTTATTTTGTGATATCAGAAACTATTAGTAATGGGATTGAGTTTGAAGGATTTAAAATTATGTCTATGATAATTTAGGTAGGTATCATGGTGGTTTAATTTTCAAAATTTAGATTGGAACTGTTCTTATTTGTTTAAATTTAGAATAATTGTTTGTTTTGTCCTAGTCGATGATTTTAGAAATTCTGTGAGATGACATTGAGATTGAGTTAATAGGGATAATTTGAAGGACTGTTTAGGTGGAAAAAATGGTGGGTCAAGCTGGAAAGCTTAGAGTGGAACAGTTCTTATATGTTTTGTTTTATATGGTTATTATTTTTCTTACTACTTGATGATTTAAGACTGAGAGTTACTATAGGATAGAATTCAAATTGACTGATTAAAGGTTGTGAATATGATTATTTTTTAAGGTTGTGAAGGAAGAAGGGGGGGGGGGGGGGGGGGGGGAGGATCAATTTGCGAACCCAAGATTGTAGTTGTTCATATTTTACTTCATGTTATTTGCTTAACTTGTTGGGGGCTGGTGGTCAATTTGCGAACCCACAAACCTGAGATTGTAGTTGTTTATACTTTACTTGATGTTATTTGCTTAACTTGTAACACTTTTTCTTATGACTAAATCGTTTCAAAATTTATATGTGATGAGTGATGACATACAGATAGTGATGTAGGACAACCTCAAAACATGTAAAAAAGAGAAAGAAGCAAGAAGAAAGAAGCTAGAAAGGAAGCTGAAAGAAGCAAGAAAGAAGCAAAACCCTAGAACGTGGGAAAACCCAATTTTGTTTAATTCATAATAAGATCATCGGTAAAGAAAATATTGGAGCCTATATATAGGTCCCAATTACATCAAATAAGGAAAAAACTTAACCTAGGAATTTAAAAGGCAAAAACTTAATTATTCTTAAAAATAAATTTGCCTAAAATATGCTAGAGCCTAGGTCTTCAAGTTAATAGGCCGTATTGGACCACCCTGTTGACCCATGTGTCTGCCGTCCCCATCAGATAGACTAATTATGAAATTTTGGGTGTGATTATTTAGGTGGGAAATTGGCATTGTCAATTGACAAAGCCGAGATCATAGTGGCTTTGATTTTATATTTTCTAGTCTCTTTTTTTTTTTTTTTTTTTTTTTTTTTTTGGGGGGGGGGGGGGGGGGGGGGGGGGGGGGTGGGGGGGATTGTGGGGGTACTATTCCATTATTTCAAACATTTTTGTGTCATGGCATTGAGAGATTGAAAGATTTGAAATCATGGGTATGATTATTTAGGTGGGGAGAATGGCGGGTCAGTTTGCGAAGCCGAGATCAGAGCCTTTTGAGGAGCAAAATGGGGTGACACTACCGAGTTACAGAGGAGACAATGTGAATGGCGATGCATTCGATGAAAAATCAAGAGTTCCAGACCCCGATAGGATGATCAGGGCTTATTGCCAATCTGTTGGGACTCTAAATCTCCTCAGGGCTTTTGCGACAGGAGGGTATGCTGCCATGCAGAGGGTCACCCAGTGGAATCTTGATTTCACAGAGCACAGCGAGCAGGGAGATAGGTATTTTTCATACTTCCTCTTTTCTTCATTTAACAAAAAATAAATAAATAAATGAATAAAAGATCATACTTTTAATTTAAACTCTCTTAATTGCTAAGAAATAGTCTGTTCAAATTAAGACTATTGAGTAAACTGTCCAAAGCATTTCATATATTTATTCTGTTATTTACTGCTTTGTAATGGAATAATCCCTTCAAACCCTTACCATCATCGTTCATCATTGCTCTTCAATTGGTCTTTTTCATGCCATACGTATGGCAAAATTGTGACATTGGAATAAAAAGGCTATTAGCTAGTGTTGGTCCCACTTGGCGGGGCCTCAAGAGGGTGAACTAGATTCTGTTCTAACTTTTTTTTTTTTTTTATTACAACGTGGTCACGCTCAAGACTTGAACCCATGCCTTTGCACTTGGTAAAAACTTTTACTATTTTGGGATGGTTGGGAAAATTTTACATGTTCATGCAACTTTTGATGGGAGGAAAAGTTGATTCAAGAAATGGGTCCTGAATTCTCTCACTAATGTATTTAGACCAATGGAGCAGTTGTTTAACATAGATTCTTCTTCTGTCCAAAATAGAGAAATTAATTTCTATTTTTTGGTACAATATCTCCAATATACTTTTTCAAAACCGTGTTTTCACCTATCTGATTTTGGAAATTGGTAAGGTCCTTGAGGTAGATATAGAAATGAATTGGGTGGTGGCTATGAAGCATGGATATGAATAGGATACAATATGAATACGTTGACACAACAATTCATGAAAAAGTAGGATATGATATAGTAGGCATACATTAAGAAATTAATAAATATATCTATTGTATTAAATTTGGTTTAAAATATAAATAACAAACATGATGAGGTTTAAAACATTCTTGAAACTGACTAAGATGTAAGAATAAACTCACAAATACATTCCAAAACTCACAAAAGAATGAGACTTTTTCCAATATATTCACAAATTTAAAGTTCACAATTACAAAATTGAGGAAAAAAAAAACCTTTGTTAACATTGAGACACTAGGATTGTGTCCAAAAAGAGAAAGAAAGAGTGAGAAAGATGAATAGATAGATGAAAAGAAAGAGAATGAGCACCTTAGGTTTAACTTTAGAGGAGAGGGGAAGTGTGAGGAAGAGGAAAAGATTGTAATAGAGAGAAGAGAAAATGACCTAGGGAGAGAGGGGGAGGGAGATGGGCTTGGGCTCCCTTTTAAAATTATTATTTTTATTTATAGGTTGACTTAATAATAATTAAAATAACATTTAGACCCCTTTATTTTGAAAAAATTACAATTCATCTCCCTTTATATTCACCATGTATCCTCCAAGTATTCACCATGCATCTCCACTCATGCTCCAAGTATCCACTAAGTATCCCACTATCCCCTAAGTATCCCCCAAGTATCTGTAAATGAAATTTATTTATTTATTTTCCCAAACGTATATGATATATTTGTTACGCATCTCCAAGTATCTAAGAAGTATTGTTTTTGATATGGGATACATTTTTTTTCTTTTTTTTTTTTTTTGTGGTTTTGGAAGGGGGGGGGGGGGGGGGGTTGTTGGGGAGTTGTCGAAGTATTGTGATTTATAGGGTGGTGGTCTTGTTTTTAAAACTTATAAATCATTTTTTTCATTTTAGTATGTTTGTTATTGGTGTGACTTAACAGGTACCGCGAATTGGCAAACCGAGTTGATGAGGCTCTGGGGTTCATGGCTGCTTCTGGACTCACAGTTGACCACCCGATAATGACCACAACAGAGTTCTGGACTTCCCATGAGTGTTTGCTCTTGCCATACGAGCAGGCACTTACCAGGGAAGATTCAACTTCTGGGCTTTACTATGACTGTTCTGCTCACATGCTTTGGGTTGGGGAACGTACACGGCAACTCAATGGTGCCCATGTTGAGTTTCTAAGAGGAGTTTCCAATCCTCTTGGCATCAAGGTATTGAGAATGCATAACTTACATTATTTATGTTTGAATAATTTGGTGGGTTTGGATGTGCAGTGAGAATTGAATTGATTCGTTGTGTTTTAAATACAATAATCTGTCAAGTTTACTGTCTTAAATAAGGCCATTATGGAAATAGCAGTAATCAGCAGAAATAGTTGCAGAAATTTGAAACAGTGATCTTTTATGAAATAAATCCTAAAAAGGTACCTTACCAACAATTTTAGTGATAGCTTCTTATTCTGTTGATGGCTTCATTCAAGATGATGGATTCATATTTCAAATGCTATGTAAAACACAATGAAAGCTTGTCCAATTTCCATAAGACAACAGAACATGCTTACATGCGCTAATTTATACTTCTTATTTTTTATTGTATCTTGAGCTTAGCCAACTTGTTTTGAGGTAGTATGGGAAAAACTACCTTAGAAAAATTTCATATATTCATTTACTGAATTTTTGATACATGATTTGGATATGGCATTTGTATGTATTTACATCTTCGTTCCTTTTTGAGGCAATGAAATTTTTAGTCATTTGATTATGGATTTACCGAAAAAGATTGGAGAATTAAAGCAAAACATTGTGATGCAGGTGAGTGATAAGATGGATCCAAATGAGCTAGTTAGGCTCATTGAGATCTTAAATCCTCGGAACAAGCCAGGAAGAATTACCGTGATAGTAAGAATGGGAGCTGAGAACATGAGAGTGAGGCTTCCCCACCTGATCAGGGCTGTCCGCGGAGCGGGTCAAATTGTCACGTGGGTCAGTGACCCTATGCATGGGAACACCATCAAAGCTCCTTGTGGGCTTAAAACCCGGTCCTTTGATGCAATCAGGGTATGAATGAAATAATAATTTTACTCTTCTACATTTGTCGTGTAACATTGGTTGCTAGGTGGTATGGTTTGTGAAATTGTGACACTACACAACTGTTGCAGGATTTTTAAATATGTTGCTTAACCCAATGGCCTGTCAAATCTGTCTAAGATTCCAATCTAAACCAGGAGCAATAATTCTGAAAACACTAATTGATTAGCTCAGTTTGAAATCTTGGGTCCTTTGATCAGAGTGATTTTTTAATTTATGTCTCCATAGGGAACCAAATCAATGGCATGTTTGACAAGCATGAAATGATATTTGTTTTTTGTTTTTAATGAATAGTTCAACTGGAGAAATAATAAACTAGGTGTAGTAGGTAGGATAGACATCGATTGAAAGGATTTTTGGACGAAATGACCAAACATAGTCGATGAAATTTCTTTGCCCTGCATTCAAGTTGAAATGCCTCTTTATCCTTTATTATGCTGGTAGCTTCCCTACCATTAAGTGCCGAAATCAATTTTCTTTATTTATGATAATGTGTTTAATTTGCTTATAAAAGGAAAATAAAATCTCTTCATTTTCTTTGGTATAGTGCCTGTTTTATTTATGTATTTGTTGGAGGGGTGTTTAAGTGAAGCATCCTTAGCTTAATGATAATAATTATAATGTGTTTCTTGGCAGGCTGAGGTGAGAGCATTTTTCGATGTGCATGATCAAGAAGGAAGCTACCCTGGAGGAGTTCATCTAGAGATGACAGGGCAGAATGTGACAGAGTGCGTTGGAGGCTCTCGAACTATTACTTATAATGATCTGGGCTCACGCTATCACACCCATTGTGACCCAAGGCTCAATGCTTCTCAATCTTTAGAGCTGGCCTTCATTATTGCAGAGCGGCTTAGAAAGAGAAGGCTTGGATCCCGACACTCTCTGGCCTCTATCAGGTTCTAGGGGGCATCGGTTTGTTTCTCAAGTAAATTACCACTTATATATAATAGTGTTTCATGTTGAGGTATATCTATATATGACTATATGTATACTAGAACAAGTAATGCTATGACCATGGAACAGAGAAAGGCTATAGTTGCATCAAAAGTGTGTTAGAAAAGTCAAAAAAATCTGTGGATCTTAAAATCCTTAGTTCATGTTTGTTTATAACTAGAATGAGATGAATGGGAATGAAATTTGATTCCATACTTGAAGTAGTATGTAATAGAAAGGGATTTGAAATGGTTGTCTAAACGATGTTGTTTGATTCCGTTTTGAATGAATTGGAATGTGATTCTATTCCATTAATTCCACTCCAACTAAACAAGCATGGCCTTAATGTCTAGAGTTAAGATAAATTTAAAATTGTTGAATAGCCCACAAGTGCTTGAACTTCATCATAATTTAGAATTAAAATTACAAATCTTGCAATGCTGAATGACCCATCAGTTGTTGAACTTTTCTATAATGATTCACTTTTTTGACTCAGGTTGCTTATGCATTTCTACTAGTTGGTACTAGGACTGGCTTTTGTTAATTGACAAATTTTGAAGCATCGTTGATTGAAATTTCTTCAATTCGTGAAGGTAAAGAGTTTTCAGATTTTGCTAGCAGTGGAAAAGTTTGATGCGCAGGGGGTTTAAATTTTATGGAAGTAATCCAAGATTGGGCGTTTCTTAGTAACTCAATTAACAGGTCTTATGTATTTTGTCTAATCAAATACAACAAAATTCAGTTGCAAATGGAAATTGATTCGGCTACAAGTGGACATGAATTGATTTTTATTTTTATTTTTATTTTTTTGTAATTAACAATTAATGGCCCGTTTGATTGTCCAATTCAAAATTAAACAATTCAAAAATTTTACATAGATTTTGAAGGCATAAAAATATCACCTTTGAATTATAATATTTTAAAATGTTGTTATCACTATAGTTGATGTTGTAAAATCATTTATTAAGAATTTATGAAATACAATTATTTTGAATTACTACCCGTATTTGTGATGGAATGTGCTTTTAATATTATATAAAATTTCTTGAATTATTTAATTTTGAATTGGACAACCAAATAAGTCCTAAGGGTATCTTAAGTTTTACTTCTTTCGAAGTTTGAGTCAAAAATAATCCCCTAACCTAACAACTCACGTGAAACACAAAAACGAATATTCGTAATTTATTCGTAATTATGGAATGGTTATTTTGAAATAACTATAGAATATGGAATTTAGTAATAAAAGATTACCCGAAACTCCGAAAGACATTTTTGTATGAAAACCCTTACTCCTTCCGCAACACAAAAGAACAGCATGCTTTTGACAAAACACATAATTTAAAAGAAAACATCATTTCATTGACTTGTGGGATGGGGAGTGAAATTTTCTCGATATAATTTGAGGTTTGAAAGAGAGGATGAAAAACATTTTCGGGTTAATTGGGTAAGTAGATTAAAATACAAAATACAAAATAAAAAATAAAAGGTTTTTAAAGCATTTTTCTTATCTTTTTTTTGCACGCTGATAGTTTAATACCATCTAATTTGGATTATTGGGGGCATTAAACAATAAAAAGCAAATTATGCTGTGGACCACATGGCCCCATAAAGCCATAATGTTTGCAAAAAAAAAACCAAAAGGGGAAGCAGGTGATTGGCTTTTGGGGCGGCCCCGCGTCATAGCCTTTTGTCATAGGGGTGCAGGATAGTAAAGTATAAAAGTGGATCTTATCTTGATCAAAATGATGGTTCAAATGGGTCCCACCAAACATCCCATACAATTCAATGATGAGCCCCGCCGTTACATCGATGGGATACACGTGATCATCCCTCTTTTGTCTATTTGCCAAATTGTTCTCCCGTGCCCCAACACCGTTCAATGCCCACTTTTGCCCCAAATCTTGAAGCAAAAAGAAAATCCTACAGTGTTATTTTCCTTCACCCCTCTTATTTTTATTTTTTTTTGGGTGGGCGCGATCAAATAAGTAATTTGGACCTCTAGAATGCTGTATGTATGAAAACAGAGATTGACTAGTGTTCTGAGATCCGTTAGTTCATTTTTATTTGGGTAAAATATAAAAAATTTTCTCTTATTATTATTCATTTTGCAAGTTACTCCCTATAATAAAAGAATTTACCAAAAAACCTCTCATGTGGGATTGACATAACTCCTTTCATCCACATGCCGTTGAGGAATTTAAATGTTGCTAATTAATTTTTAAGACAAAAATGTCATTTTCCCTTTCATCCTCCTTCTTCTTCTTCTTCTTCTTCTTCTTCTTCTTCTTCTTCTCTCTCTCTCTCTCTCTCTCTCTCTCTCTGGTACAAGGTGTTCGTGTGTGCATGCAAAACACAAATCATTTTTTCTTAATGCATAGTGAAATATGGGTTTTCGAGTATAATATCAAACTCTTCCTTCGTTCCTAATCGACTATCACTTTTAAAAAAAATACGTTTTTTTAAGAAAACTTATTAAATTAAATGTTTTCATATCATTATGAATGTAATAATATTTCAATCTTTACCCTCAAATGTATTAACATTTAAAAAAGTTGGAAATACCCATGACAAATATAATTTTAAAAAATCAAATTAAAAAAATCACTTGATATTTTTAATGAAATTATAATTTTAGAACATTCTAAAAAAACGAAAACCAAAAAAATAAGGCCGGAGAAAGTAGTGAGTAATGTATTAGTTAGTTACAAACCATTTGTACACTTAGTCCCCCTAAAAAAAAAACCTAATTATATCCTCTTAGTTCACTGGTTTCTTTTATTTGCTAAAAAATATTTTTATAATTTTAAATAATAGCAAATAGAGATACGAAATTAATTTCTAAAATAATAAGAAAAGATAATAGGTAACAACACATGGGAACAGGATTGAGAGTGTCCTCTCCGAAGCCTTACTTGAAGCCTCACAAAAAATGTTATGGAGCTAAGAAAGTAAATGAAACAAAATTATCTTTAATTGATTAATTTGATCGGACAGTGGAGAATTGCCATCTTTCTTCTGCGGGTACGGGTAATAGATAAGTATGTATTTATTCTCTGTTTCGCATATTTAAAGCATTTTCCCAAAAAACAATTTTACACGTCACGCAAAGCGACAAACACTATCCCCAGCCGTATTTACATACGTACAGATGTTTCCCGCGTGTACTTACATACGTACAGATGCTTCCCACGTGGATACCTTTCCCTTCACACAAGCGTAGAGCACGCAGACGTTTGAGGGTCCCACATAGCAGGAAGCAAAAACTTGCGCCCATTCACCCCATGCGCATTATAGCTCGCCCCACTCGTCTTATCCACCAAAACCTGACCCGGGTAACCCGGATACGCCCCGCTCCCAAAAATGCCCGTACAAGCCGACACAGCCTCTAGCGGCGCGGTTGCTGGCCCCTGAAAGTAGCCGTTATTAAATGGATTCGTGACGGTGCCGGCCAAAACGGTGGCCAAGTTTATGATCATTCCGTCAACTCCGACGTCTCCGTTGGGGGCAACCAGAGGAGGCGTTTGTGGGCCGTAAATGGGCTGGTGAAAGGGCCACGCGCACTGACCCGGACACTGAGTCTCCGAGTTACCAACCCAGACATAAGCAAGCCGGGTCTTTCCATAACTCGCCCGAGGCGACCCGTGGGTTCCACACCGACTCATGCAAAACCCATCAACGGCGACGTCCTTCGCCGTCAAAACGACGTTGATAGAGTTGATACGGTCAGCTTTTGAAGCCAAGGCTACAAGGTGTGAGGTCTTGAGGGATTTTCCGAGAGTGTAGGCATTGTGGAGGATTTGCTTCCCTACGACGAGGTTGGAGGAACCTCCCTTGTACTTGCCGGTGGTTTTCCACCACGATGAAGCGGACGGAGGTGGGGCCGGGTGGGAGCTGAGAGATTGAATGAAGTCGACGATTATGGACCGTTGGATGGGCGAGAACTGGCCGTACCAGATGAGATTAACGGTGATGTTGCCTTTGAGAAGAGCCCCGTTGTGGTATTTCAGTATGAGCGGTTGTTGCTGAACCAAAGCCGAGAGCTTCCTCGGGGTGGCTATTGAAGGTCCGACGAGAGAGAGGACGAGGAGAAGAGAAGAGAGAGTGGCAAAATGGTAAATGGGAGCCATAGGTGAGGGCAAAGTGGAAGGTTAAGTATGTAGCTTGTTGGGAAAGAGATTGGTTGGGAAAGAGATTGGTGAATAAAACGTGAGGGTGGGATGGTATTTATATGGGATGAAGAGGAGGAGGGGAGACAGCTGTAGAAGCGAAGGTGTAAACGTCAGAGAGTGCCACGTGGAATAAAGTAATTGGACATCGATTGAGAAGGGGTCTTGCCAGGCTGTAGGGTTCTAGGTGACGTGGTGGTCCACAGGGAAGGTATTCTAGCGCGACGACTGATGTGACTTTGAAGTTTGGACTCATTGCAGGCTTGCAGCTAAGCTAGATATTGATGGATGTTATATTTTTTAATAATATTGCTTCTTGAGTTTTGATGTGTAATCTTAAAAACGTTTCTTATGAGTTCCCAGAGCTTTACCAAATCACTTTTCGAAAATTCATTAGTGTTTTTTTTTGTTCCAAACCTTCGTTTTAAAAATTAAATATTTTTCAAATTAAGTTTTGTTTTTCGTTTTTTTTTTTTTTTTTTTGGCAAATAACATATCCCTTTAAGTATATCTCGAGTGATCTTTTGGTGGACTAAATAGTCTTAAGATGAATTCTTAGATTTAATTCTCACAATTTTTTAGGATTACCGTATAAATTTTGTCTTATAATTATGCTGTGCATGTAATATGAAGAGACTATATGTGCATTAGTCAAATACCTAAGCATCTTAGAACATCTTTAATGAGCTAATTATCCAACCCCCTTAGTTATTTTAGTTAGTCAAAGCACTTTTTTCATTCTCCGAAATACTAGTTATATTATTAACTATTTTAGTTATCTTCATTTCTTTTAACTACATTTAATTTTCTGTTGAAAAAATCTCTTGACTTCCTTACCTAAATAAGAAAGAACTCTTATTAAGTTCTCCACCCAAAAAAAAAAAAAAAAAAAAAACCGGAAAAGAGAAGGGCCACTTATAATGAAGATGCTCTAACATCAATACATAAATAAATAAATAATAATCAAGGGATTGTGTAATAACTCTTTAAAGGTTCATGCCTTGTCAAACAGAAAGTCTTATATTTTTTTTATTTTCTTTTAGAATCAATTACTATTAAATTTCACTTTGAGGAGTGGACTGAGTGGTCTAAAAACCTTTTTTTTTAAACAAGATGGTCTTAAATTCAATTTTCGCCATTCATTTTCAAAGTCACCATAATAGACTTATGTCCTCTAATTGACCGTGCAGAATAAAATGATTTCCAGTAACAGGGGACTAATTGGATAAATAAGCATCCTAGTTAAGTAACCTCCTAGTATCAAGAGCAAAAAAAAAAAAAAAAAAAATACTGAAATTATTTTAATTGTGGTTAAGGTCTTAGGATAACCTCATGGGTGGAGACAAGGGGGGCCTTTGGGGGCATGTGCCCCTCCTGCCTCAACCAAGTCTTTTTTTTTTTTTTTTTTTTTGGAGGAGAGATATTATTATTTGATGACTTTCTTAACATGATGCCAAAAAGAGAAAAATAGTAGTCATTTTAAAGTATATATACAGTCAATTTGTAAGAAGTTGACAGTAAAATCATTTTTTGGTATTAAATTAAACAATGATTACTAAAAAATAATTTTTCAAAAAATACTTTTTAAGGCTTTTAGTTCTCAATTCTCATTTCACAGAATCATAACACATTGCCCCTTTTAGAAATAAATCCTGACTCTGCCCCGGTTAACCTTATCCATCCACGAAATTATTCAAAGTCAAAAGAATATAATAGTTGTACGAGAGAATATAAAAAAATGGTTTCCTCTTAAGTGGCTTCCACCACTCTCAAATGGAATTTAATCATCATTTATCAAAACCACCCATTCTAATACGAGGGACGGCCAAATACAAAGGAAAGCTAATGAATGCCTTATCTCTGGAGCTTTGGGGACCACTCATATATGAAGCTATTGCCTAAAAGGCTAGGGTACTAGCCCCATCACCTACCAAACCTTTTGCATAATTGGAGGGCATGGCCCACAGTGATGACATCAGCTCAAAGGATTTAGTACTGACTTCCATGAAAATGCTTCAGTACTTTAACATTATTATAATAATATAGTCCCGCATGGAAGAAGCCAGCGGATTAAACAAGTGATTCCCTAGGGGCCCTGATCTTGGTTTTTGAGTTTGGTGGTCGAACCGTGAGCTGGTTGCCACAGCTTGTGTGAAACTTACGTCACTTTAGCATTTTTTTTTTTTTTTTGGTTAATTGTGAAAATTGGGTGGTGTTTTAGGAACACCGTAGCAGCGCGGGACTAACCGAGGTAGGTGGGGCTATTTTTTTGGGCTTGTGTGGAGGGAGTAGGGTCCCGTGGGTCTTGAAACCGGAGACGGAAAGTTGGCCTATTTGTTCGGATTATATGAGATTTTCTCGGTGCCCAAACACGTGACTTGGAAAATGGCGGTGGGTCCTGAAGTGTCTAGAAAATCAGATATGGAAAGTTGGCCTCGCTCTTTAGATGGTTTTAGGATTTTCTGGGTTGCCAAACACCCAAGTCAAAAATTGGGGCAGTGCCCACTTGTAAGTTTCCCGCAAGTATCTTATTTTTTTAATATTTAAGAAGTATGGATACCTTTATAAAAGTGCTGTGTTCTTGTCACACATATTAGACATGACATTAATTCAAAGTACTTCCCACATGACATACAAGTTTTTCTTTTCATCTTTTTTTATATTTTTAATGTTACAGAAATGTTTTTCAATTTATCATTTATAATAAAAAATGGATAAATTTATTTATTCATTACTGTCAATGATTTTTTATATTTTGATATAAACTTGAACAATGAATGAAATTATAGGTAACCTAAATACATTATATATATATATATATATATATTTTTTTTTTTTTCTGGATGCTTGAGTCATTTTAATCTAAACCAAACTAATGAAAAATAAAAATTAAAAACTATTATAATTCATCTTTCCTTTTCTTTTTCCTCCAAGTAAGCCATGAGGAATCCAAAAAATTTTAAAAAAAAGAAAAAAAAATTCTTGGCTAAAAAACATTTAAAAAAAACCAACCAACCAATGAATCTTCATTTATAATTGAGTTGTATTTTCTATTAATTTAATATATTTGATATTCTAATTATATATTATTCTTCTTTTCTCACTATATATATATATATATATATATATATATACACCTAATTTTCTATCATTTTCGTGTTAAAAAAAATTAGAAACAATTATAACATTTTTCTTTTTCAATAAGCCTTACATTTTTTTTCATGAGCGTTACCTTTTTTTTTTTTTTTTGTCTTCTTCAAATTAATATTTTACTGTTTTCCCGTGCATTTAACAACTATTATAAAATATACCCGCATGTCTACATCGTATCATTGACCATATCCCGTATTCTTGTCTGTGTTTTTTAACCCTTTGTATTCACATTAATACTATGGATAGTGCACCACAATCAAACAGCAACGAAAAAGACCAAAAAAAAAAAAAAAAGCAAAAAAAGGGGAAATGATTGGACGGAGAGTTAGTCCAGCAAGACCCACGTATCACGACACGTAGAGGAGCAGCGTCGGTGGCACGGCCGTCAGCGACCGACTCCGGTCAAAATTGAGTGGAGCGGACCCAATACCTTTGCATAAAAGGACAAGGCATGGCAAAAAGTTGATGCGGAGTAAAGAAAGTGTCGCACACGGAGCGAGTCTTCCTTGTAACTATAATATGATTATTTGATGTCACGGACCAATAAAAAATGAGTAAAATGAGATCGTAAGATCAAAAAATAAAGGCCACGCTATTATCACCACATAAAATACTCTAAGTCCCCCAATTAATTTATATTTTTTAAGTTTTATAAAAAATATAAAAAAAATTTATGAAAACTAATCACATAGTCTGCTAGAAAACATCATTCCAGACAACTTTGTAGAAGAATTTGTTTCCAAAATTTGTCATTTAAGTACACTTTTTGGCCATTTTTCATGAAAAATGAAATAAAGATTGTAAATGGCCAAAAAGTCTGCTTAAATGATAGATTTTGAAAAAATTCCCTTCTACAAAGTTGTTCAGAATGATGTTTTTTAGTGAACTATGTAATTAGTTTTCGTAAAAACTTTTTATATTTTTAATAAAATCTTAAAAGGTGTAAATTAATGAGGGGATTAAAGTATTTCACGTGGTGGCAATAGCCTCTCAAAAAATAATTTGATAATAGTATTTTTCTTATTCCTCATTAGTTTGTGACACACATCACATATAATAATTTATGAAAGTTTTTCTCTCACATACGTGTTGAATACTGCTAAACCCGTCCCCACGTGGACTGGTGCAGTACGCGACGGATTGCTCTGCAGAGGATAAGCTTGTCCCAGAAGGGAGTACCCGAATACTGTCGCCACAGTGCCACGTCCATACTTAAGTTTGTCCCGAATCGTTGGCTTCACAATTTCAAAGTTGTTTGGTAGGGGTCGGCTTGTGTCGTCAATTGAACTTTGAAAATTAATCGAACGGGAAGATATTGGGTGAATCACAAGAAATTTTAAATATTTAATCTTTTTTTAGGCAACTTCCCACCCCTCCCCCCCAAAAAATAAATAAAAAATAAAAAATAAAAAAAGGGGAGAGGTTGTGATATATATTTTCCTAAACGGTTTATTAATTTAGTAATTAGTGTCATTATTAAGCATTGTTAGTGAAATTATCGATAGTTTCATAATGTATTTTTGTTTAATTTTATGAACACCTATTAATAGTAATACTAATTGTTAAATTTGTGTTTCTTCTACTAGTGCTATGGAAGGCCTAAATGTGTGAATCTTTATCGTCTTGGCTCTCGTTGGTCGGCTCTAGACCAATCTACTCTTCACAACAAGAGCCAACTAATTAATCAACAGTGACTCCACTAAATCGAAGAAACATAAAATGTTCCTAAGCTTACTAAATGCCTTACGAAATGTCCCTCCTCCAACCAACTAATATCTTTAACTTTTAAGATGGTTATAAAGAATGATTGTAAGACCAATGTTGCCTACTTCTTAACATTCTTAAGATGCACTTAGTTAAACATAAAAAATACAACTTAGTAAACTCTTTTTTTTTTTTTTTTTTAGTAAACAGGGAGAAAAATAAATTAAACATAAGAGTTTAATACATCACGAGGGTAAGAAAACCTATTGGCATCAGCTTCAAGCTGTTCAACCCACCAAACAGGTGGAGCATCAAAAATAGTAAAAATAAGGCAAAAAAAAAAAAAAAAAAAAAAAAACCTCCTTTCCTAGCAATGATATCAGCACTCTTATTTGATTCACGATAATTATGCTTAAGACGAACTTCCTCAAACTTGTCTATTAAATACTTGCAGTCACAAACCATAGCACTCAAAGGATGAGCCCCCAAGATCTGGTTATTGACAAGTGCAACAACTGCACTATCATCCATATCCACCTGTAATTTCCTTATATTACAGCTTAATGCAAGTTCTAGCTCATCTCATAGATCCCACAGCTCGGCTTCATTACTAGAAGCAATACCAAGCTTGCGGGTGTACCCTTTGAACCATTGTCTCAACTCTCAAGTGATCCTGTATCAACCCTTCAGCATTAGCTTCTCCAGGATTTTCTAAAGAGGAGCCATCAGTGTTTAACTTGTAGAAAGTAGTGGTGGGATGTTCCCATGTGACCATAATTTTCTTAGTTAAACTTGGGGATTTGAATTTACCAAATATGTGGAAGTATTCAGTGGCTTTCATGAGCATGGCATCACAATTATCCCTAGGCATAATCAAATTTTGCTCAAAAACAAATTTGTTTCTATTGTTTCATGAGGCCCAACAAGCAGATGAAAAAATAACAGCAAAAGGAATCTGTCCCACCTTAAGGCTATTCTTACAAAATGCATGATGGAGGATCCATGTATCAAGAGGCATCCCTGTATTGGACAAGACAGCAGCGTAAACCAGGAACCAAAATTCCATGGCATATTCACATTCCTTAAGGATGTGTTCAACAGTTTTAAGAGCATTAACGCAAAGTGGGCACGAATTTAAAAACGTCATGTGCCTTTTGAATAGCACATCATTGCAAGCAATTTTCCTGTGGCAACAAAACCAAAGGAAATTTTGAAGTTTTAGAAGTGTGTTGATTTTCCATATTTTTTTCCCATTGATATGTAGCAATTTCCCATTAATGTTATTATCCGCAATAATATACGTAGATTTAGAGCAAAAATCTCCAGATTTGGACCCAATCCAAGAAATACAATCCTTACTCTCATGGAATCTTTGAGTAGGAGCAGGGCCAATGAAATCAAGGATCGAATGGGGAAGAACAAAAGATAATCTATCAAAGCACCAATTCCCATTTTCATTGACAAGTTCACATATCTTGGTAATATTTTCCCCTTGGTTAATAGGGCCATGGATAATGGCTCTCATAATACCACTATTGTGCCACAAATCTTCCCAGAAGCAAATATCCTGACCATTTTTGACGTTCCACTTAATCCCCATTTGGAAAGTCTCAAAACCTTTATTGAGGCCTTCTAAAACACAAGGCCCTTGGCGAGGTTTCCACTGATACTTTCTTTTGTCCTAATGATACTTGGCTTTCAAGGTTTGAGCCCACGGCTTAGAATCATGGGCAAGATTCTAATTAAGTTTAGCAAGGCAAACTTTATTAGCAGATTCAGTACGCCTAATACCTAGACCACCCAACTTTCTAGGTTTAGTAACTTTATCCCATCCAACAAGGTGGACCTTGCAATGGTCAGCAATGAAGCCCCAAATGAAATCATGACTCATCTTATCCAAAGAGAGGCAAGTGGACATAAGTAAAGCAATGGTTTGCATAAAATAATTGGGGATAGCTGCCAAAACAGATTGAAGAAGGGTAGTACAACCTGCTATAGACAGTAAACTTACTTTCTAGCCAAAGAGTTTAAGTTTGGCTTTATCCTCAATAAACCTATACTCAGTATTGGTTTTTTGCCCATGAAGAATGGGAAACCCTAAATACTTACCTAAGTTGTGAGTACTGAGTATACCCATACCATCAGAAATTGCCTGAACAAGATCCAGATTAGTGTTAGGGGAGTAAAACTCTTTGGATTTCGCAAGACTAATTTTCAAACCAGTCAACTTACAAAACTCATCCATGACAGATTTGATGACCATACCTTCTTCCAGAGAGGCTTTAGCAAAAAGGAGCAAATCATTAGCAAAGAAAGTATGGGTAAAAACAGGGCCACCACGAGATGCCCAGATAGCACTCCAAGTCTTATTCCTGTGATTGACCTCAATAGAAAGAGAAAGAAATTCCATGCATAAAATAAATATGTATGGAGACAGAGGGTCACCTTGTCTAATGCTATGCGAAGGGAAAAAATACTCAGAAGCTTCCCCATTAATCAGAACAATCGAATCAACTAAGGTAATGCATGACATAATGAGCTATATAATCTTATCAGGGAACTTATACCATTCAAGAGTTTTTTAACAAAACTCCATTCAAGTTTATCGTAGGCTTTTTCAAGGTCAATTTTCATAGCCATCACACCTTGGATGCCTTTCTTTTTCATCATGGTGTGGATTAGCTCTGGACAATAATGACATTGTCTACTCCTTTTCTTCCCGAAATGAAGCTGGTTTGGGTAGGGCTGATGATTTTGTCCAACAGTAGTCTAATTCTATCCACTAACAGTTTAGAAATGATCTTGTACACTGTGCTACACAAGCTAATGGGCCTAAATTGGGACACACTCTCAGGACTCTGGGTTTTAGGGACAAGGTAGATTATAGTTTTATTCAAAACAGGGGGAATAAAGCAGGTTTGAAAAACCTCTTTGACAATATGACAGATAGAGTCAGTGATAGTGTCCCAACGGTGTCGGAAAAACCCAGCATGAAGCCCATCAAGACCTGCGGCTTTAAAAGCTTTAATACTAAACAACCCATCTTTAATTTCCTCACGAGAAGGGATAGACACTAAATAAGGGTGATCTTCAATGTTAATCTGATTGACCAAGGTAGGCCAATTAGTGGTAAGCAAAGCAGAGTAATCATGATTGGTATGAAAAAGGTCTTTAAAATAATAGGTGATTAACCCATTGATACCCTCTTTGTTGAACACCCAATTTCCCATATTATCTCCAAGCCCATGAATTTTGTTATGCTTCCTTCTAGCAACAGTGCTAATAAACTCTTTAGTAGGATGACTAGCTACTTTCATGTGATTATCATTTGACTAACTCAAGAAGATATAATATTTTACTCTCTTTTTTTTTTTTTTTAAAGAAGAGGTGCATAAATTCCTTCTTTGATAGTTAGTCTTCTCCAAGACTTCAAACTTTAACTCTCCAAGATACACAAGTTTTCATGCAAAGACCTCACTATTTGCAAACCAAAATAGTTAATGCAACAATTTTGAATTCAAAACTACCTTAAGAATAAAGACCTATTTCATTTATTAATTATGATATTGATATAAAATTAGAGATTGTTTTCTTATGCACCGCTCATGATTCCCAATGTATTTAGTTTACTATATATATGCAACTCTTCATGATTCCCAATACATTAAATTTACTATATATGGAAAAGGGGATGGGCTATCTTTGTTGTGTAGCCCAAGAGTTCACTGTGCTCTCATTTGAATGGGAAAAAAAATGTTTTAATAACTTGGTGTTTTTGATGTAAGCATCATAAGGTCCTCATATTTATAAAGACTAAATAATTTCTTTATTTCAATGGTATAGTAGACTAGTGACATTTTCCTTATTATTAAGTGCATGATCTCGGGTTCAAACTCATGGAGGAGCATTGATATCCATTTATTGATATGAGGGGGAGGTCAGGGTTAAGGGTAGCTTCAATCGATTATTTGAAAAAAAAAAAAAAAAAAAAAAGGAATTATTATTAGCACTCCCAATATATATAATATAGAAAGGCATCTCACACTCACCAAAATAAGGAAGAGTGTGAAGCTTTTTTCTGGAGTGATAATAGTGATGTAGGACAACCTCAAGGAAGAAGAAAGAAGCTAGTAAAGAAGCTGGAAGAAGCAAAAAAGAAGCAAAACCCTAGAACGTGGGAAAACCCAATTTTAATTCAGAATAAGATGACTATTAAAGAGAATATTAAAGCCTATATATAGGTCCCAATTACATCAAATAAGGAAAAACTTAACCTAAGAATTTAAAAGGCAAAAACTCAATTATTCTTAAAATAAATTTGCCTAAAATATGCTAGAGCCTAGGTCTTCAAGTTAATAGGTTGTATTAGACCACCTTGTTGAACCACGTGCATGCTGTCCCCATTAACTCTCCCGGGGTGGGAGAAACTCGACCTCAAGTTTGAGTTTGGATGGAGATATTGAATTCGCCCATTCCAAATAAACAAATACTTTGAATAAGCCAACTGCTTGAGTCATTTAGTTAATTCCACTTCAAAGTGTGCAACTCAAAGTAAAATCTTCAATTTAGCAAAGAACTCGAGCAAATAGCGGTCACATGTCAACTCAAAATTTTCAACATCAAGAAAATCTATGATTTGGACCTCAAGTAGGCCGGACGGACGAGTAATAAATTCTAACAAGTTGGCCTTCTCAGGATGAGATTCTTGCACAACAATTTCTTTAATACCTAAATTATCAGCAATGGGTGCAAGATCCATGACCAAATCCTTTGTACCATGAGCAAATTCTGAAACAACTCTTGGCGCCAAAGACTCACGCTTTGCAACTATTCCTTCTTGAATCTCGAAAGAACCAGCATCCGCAATACACCAATGTTTCATTGGAGAAACAAACTCAACACATAAATGGTCAACTTTAGTGACGACTTCAATATCCCCTTCCAAATTGTCTTTAGCTGGCATAAGGTTAGGGAATGAAACAACTTCTTGTGGCATAGGCTCTGGTTCATTGGCGAGATCCGACTGTGGTTGGGCATCGAGCTTGGCACTCATGTCTTGAATTAGTTTCATTATGGACTCCCATGGTGAATAGTCCATTGGAGTCGCTTCCACGAGGTTTACACAAGCTCTATCTTTGCAAATAGAAGTAACGATTGGAGCATAATCATCTAAAACAGAACCCAAGGATTGTACTGCTTCCATAAGATAGGGCTTCAATTTTTCAGCACAATTCATGAGGACCTGTTATCCCAATTGCCAAGACAAAGATTTCACATTCCCATCCTCCTTTCTTACACTATCTAAAAGAGGATATAGAAGCTCCCTAGAAATGTCATTACTTTCCTATAGAACCATAGTCATGATTTCTTCCATGTTGGCAAACATATTATCGGGACAATAGAATTGAGCCACTGTTAGAAAATACTAAAACGTTTCAATAAACAACCGGTCACACCCAAGATTCAGCATCATTAGACATAACTTGGTCCTTGCAACGTTATAAAGAATGTCAAAAGATGTGTAATAATATTTATACTCAGGAAGTAATGTACCAAATGTTGCAACTATGACTTGAAAAACTTCTCGCATTTGCTCATCACTATAAGAAGGATTTGGTGCAGTTATCCTCAAAATCTCGCAGTGGCACGATGCAACTAAAACTCTCACATCAATTTTCGGATGCCTCAAAAGCCTAGGAGATATTAGTGCAATCATTGAAGGCTCAAGTGCATCTTGTATGAACCAAGATGGGAATGGTCCTACTTTTGATAAGTTGCATACAAGCTTATCAAGTAGATAACGAAGTTCACCAACATAATATGGAGGAATTATCAGTTTTCTCTCAACATCTATGAGCAGTCTTTCAAGCAAGCGTTCTGAGGGATTCATTTTCTTTCTTCTTTTTTTTTCTTTCTTTTTTTCTTTCTTCTTCTTCTCTTTTTTTTCCTAAGGAATAACAGCACACAAGGGAGATAAAAGGCATAAAAGTTGATGAGGGGCCTACTGCAAGTATTAGATACTAGCCAAAAGAAAGAAATTGAATCCAATTGGCAAAGGCAGAATTACCTTATCCAAGGATAGGATACGTCTGTCCAAACTTTGATTCCTATTTAAAATAACCTCAACTGAGATAAGGATAACTCTGTCCGCGATTCAATCCTCAGCTGGAATAGGTTACTCCTGTAACCAAATGGTCTAAATCTCCTTAGCTTTAATACCCAACTAAAGCTTCTGATGCTTTTTGAAGAATCAACGAAGGATAGAGAAGGCAGGGGGCTGGGTGCTCGACGGCAGACGGTCGGCGGCTAAGGGTCTCGCCGGAAAAGGGTTACTGGCAGGGGGAAAACTTCGATGGCAGGAGTCGTTGGTAGGACGAAGCTTCGCCGGAAAAAATCAAAATTGCTTCTTTAAGTTGAGATAACACACGAGGGAAGGAGAATGAAGGATGACGGCGCTGGCAGGGGAGAAGAGTCGCCGGAAAACTCCAACCCAGCCGGGAAATCGCCAGAAAATTGCCGGAAAACTCCAACTTCTCTTTCCTTTTTAGGATGGGGTCGCAAGTGGTTGCGGGCTCCACAAATGGGTATGCCGATAGTGCTTCATCGGCTGGATTTGGCGGCAGCAAGTGGGAAAACCAGATCTGGTTTTTTTTTTTTTTTTTTTTTTTTTATGAATGGGCTAATCCGGGTTATGTGTTTGGGGGTCTGTGTACTAGGAGTTTGGGTGAGATTGGGATTTTTTTGGTTTGGTTTCTGAGTTGGACAGGGGTTGTGTATATGGTTTTGGGTTTTATGTGGCAGTGGATGATGGTGGTGGTTAGGGTTGGTATATGGGTTTCAAAATAGGTGAGGGGTTGACTGTGATGGTGGTGGGTGCGTGAAGGATTTTGGTTTGTGCGTGAAGGATTTTAGTTTGTGCGTGGGGAAAGGCTATTTTTGAGTTGGTTGTGGATGATGTTTGGCTACTGTTTTGGGGCTGGTTTTGGATGATTATTTTAGTGCTTCCGGATTGGTTGTGGATGAATTTTTGGTCTAACCTGTGGGGGTTAGGGACTGGGTTAGTGCAGGATGTGGAATTTGGCAGAGAGTGACAGCGGTGGAGGTTGTTTCTGCCATGGTGAAAGGTGGCTGTGTATTGTGGGTTTGACAGTGAGGGTGTTGTGGCTCTGGCTTGACTGCACTGAAGGGAATCAGTGATGAAGCGTGAGACCAAAGTTTTCTCTGATACCAAGCTGATGCAGGACAACTTCAAGCAAGAAGAAAGAAGCTAGTAAAGAAGCTGAAAGAAGCAAGAAAGAAGCAAAACCCTAGAACGTGGGAAAACCCAATTTTAATTTAGAATAAGATGACTATTAAAGAGAATATTAGAGCCTATATATAGGTCCCAATTATATCAAATAAGGAAAAACTTAACCTAGGAATTTAAAAGGTAAAAGCTCAATTATTCTTAAAAATAAATTTGCCTAAAATATGCTAGAGCTTAGGTTTTCAAGTTAATAGGCTGTATTGGAGCACCCTGTTGAACCACGTTCATGCTGTCCCCATCGAATAGTATCTCTGATTTTGTTAATCTTTTGACTTTTTGAATGTCACATTAGGGTGTCTCCTTACTCAAATCCCAGATCAAATTCAAATGAGTAAAAATTGTCTAGAACACACTCCAATCTTTGACTCAAACTTATACCAAATCATGAGGGAGTAAATTCTTGACTCAAATCAAGTGAGACTCAATTGCTAACTCAGATGGGAGGAGCAAAATGGTCTTCATCTCAAATGAACATATTTGGCCAAGTAAATCAGTGGAATTTTCGTTGGAGAATCTCTCTCTCTCTCTGTCTCTCTCTCTCATGAAGGACTCAATTGATAATTCTCTATACTCTTTTCATTTCAAAATGTAATTGACATGGTGATCTAAAAGTCGAATGTCAATGAAGGAAAGAGCTTGAAGGTCGCCAGAGGAAGGGCTTAAAGGTTCCTATAGCGTCAACAGCTTGAATGTGTCGGAGCTAGACGCTTTGTAGTGCTCATGTGTGGGTGGTCTGTGTGTGTATATATTTTGGGTTGAGCTATCTTCTATAGCGAGAGTAAGAAAAATGGTTATAATATGCTTTTAAGATACGTTAGAAATTTTGAATTTGAGTAAAAAGTTAAGCATTGGAGTGCTTCATATCATATTTACTCAGCTGAGTAAAAATTTAAAAATAAAAGAAAAAAAAAAAGAAAAGAAAAGAAAGGGTAAGGGCTGAAAATTCCCTAAGGTGGAACCTTTCCTCCTCTTTTTAAGAGTAGGTTAGAATGTGGTTTGTATGTTTCTCATTATTGTAAAAGAAGGAAAAAAAAAGTAAATAAATAAATAAGAAATCTTTTTGAATGTGAACTGCTTTGGATACCCTTGATTACAAAAGAAAAAAAAAAAAAGAAAAGAAAAAAAGAACACAACACGTGAACTACCTCAAGGCTCAAGGTAACAAATATCTAAATGACTAATTTTAACAACTTTAGGCTTTTTAATTAATTGTGTAAGCGAACCCCAAATAATTCTTACTTCTTTTAGGGTATAAATTTAAGGCGAATCCGCACTCTTTCATAACTTCTCAGCAATAGATTTGTATGTACTATGCAGAGAACATTTAAAGAAAACCAAAACTATAGGCTTAGCTTATCAAACCCCACAAAAGGTGGATTCTAAGTATTGTCCACCGCCACTAAAAAAGGGTTACCAGCCCATAGGCTACAGCTGTCCATCATTAACAATGCATCACTTTTCTTGATTTCATTTTCTTTCTGGAAGCTCACACTAATCACACTTTGTGAAAGGTCGCATAGAGGCATTCCAACTCCGAACTTTGTCTACAATGGCCTTGTAGTCAAAACTTATACCGTAAGCCACAAAAAATCACTTTCAATTTTAATCAAAGTCATTTTTACAAAAATCTCTCTTATATTTAAAATGAATAAAGCCATTAGAGTTAGCCTAGTGATAAGAGAGGGTATGAAAAAAGATAAGAGTAGAATAGATTAGGAATTCGAACCTTTCCCAATGTACCCAAAAGAAAAAAAAAAAATAATAATAAAATAAAGAATAGATAATCTTTGAATTACGGAGTAATAAATTGTGACACTTTATCCCATCTTTCTTATTAGTTAAGCTTTGAAGTTCGGGAATTTTTCCGAAACTGACTTACAATTCATAATTTTGTATAAATTTATTCAAAAATTTTGTCTTTATTGTAGTCAAATTGGTATATCTCTTTGTTTAGAAAATTGGAGTTAATGGGTTCTAATATATATGCTAACTTTCGAAATAATAATAATAAGATAGGAAAAATGAAAGTTTGTTTGAAATTTTTGCTTCTAACATATATATTTATATAGGGGAGGGATCCGTTTATACACCTGATGCAAAACTTTTTACTATTACACCCCTTTTATATTTTTGTACTAATAATATTTTACTAATCCAACCGTTGGATTAGATTCTCTATTCATGCATATCATGCATACCAAATTTCAAATAAATCAGATATTGGGAAGTATATCAATCATAAAGTGGCCCAAATTATAATTTTATTTTTTTAAAAAATATAAGTTTACAGATTAGACATTTCCCAATATCCAATTTATTTGAAATTTGGCATGCATGACGTGCATACATGAAATACATAATCCAACGGTTGGATTGGTGAAATATAATTCTCATAAAAAGATATCGAGGGGTGTAAGAGTAAAAAGTTTTACATCGAGTGTAAACGGATCCCTTCCCATTTATATATAGGGTTAAGATCGAGGGACACAACTTTTGACATAAGTTTTTATAACTTCATTTACAATTCAAATTTTGGGAAATTCATTGTTGAATTAGATAACATTCTTATGTTAGGCTATGCTATGCATGCCAAAAATCAAGTTAATTAGGAACTACTAGCCATCCATCCAAAAACTTATATTTCTATTCAATAAAAATAGGAGGAATTTTAGATTTATCTGGCTATGGGAAAATAATTATAGTTTAGTGCTATTTTTTACTAGCTTCCTAATAAATGACTACTAACCTAACTAACAATGACTACTACTTGTAATTATTCTCCCGAAGGCCGACCAATCTAAAATTTTTCATAAAAATATCACATTTATTAACTAGGATGACGTAACTTCTAATCTCCCATTAACTTGATATTTCGCAAGTTCTCCATTTTGTATATATGTATATATGTATATATGTATATATATTTGGGTATGTAAAACAGTCTCAAATTGTGTAAATCCTATTTCATGTGTTTTCCTCCTATTCATTAATTTCGCCATTTCACGTGCACTTCTTGAGGCCCCATAGTATGATTTCCAATTATGATGATAGATACACATACATGCATGCATTTATGTCTACCAATCATTTGTTGGCGGTAGTGGGGTTTGATGAAACCTACCAAAGATATTATCTATCCAAGGGTGGTGAGTTGTGACAAACGAAGTTGTCCATACAATGACACAAACCAAATAATGCAGGGAGAGGGGTCTACCAATCGTACCATTTGGTTGGTTTTGAGAACTGCACTTCGATGCCCATACTTTCCCTCCCTCAGATGTCTCATTCCTATGAAATGAGCACATTTGACTCATTTTAAATGCATTTTGGGACCATCTCACAGCCACCGTGGCCACCCCCTTCCCAGTTCCCATTCACATTAAGCCAACTTTTTCAAAACTCGGCCAGCTCACTCCGACTTGGGAGATTTCTATGAAAAGTGTCCCACGGGCTATGTATGTCGGTCAATTATTTCCATTTAGGTTTGACATAGTCATTAGCTAGTGGGCATCTCTCTCTCTCTCTCTCTCTCTCTCTCTCTCTATATATATATATATATATATATTTTTTTTTTGTTTGCCCAACATAGAAGAACACACATCAACATGTACACGCAAGATTCGAAATCAAAATCTTCGCAATTTACACACTTTTATTGGGCCGGGTTGGACATGCCATTAGACCAAGGGTCATTGATATATTAATTTCTCTAAATTTAAATTTCCAATTTCCAATTTTCTTCAATTTTGTAGTTGAACCAAATTTATCTCATTTCCATTATTAACCTGTGAGTTAAGCCATCAATTTGGCAATATATGTACATAGATTGCCATCTATATATGTGATCAAATAAGTAAAGGTTGTATTTGAATGCAATACTTAATTTTCAAAGGAATTCGGGATCTGGAAGGGGTTTTGAATTCCGCATACGTAATTTATATTTTCTATATAAATAGATCAAGGTCTCTCATTTTTTTTAATACACTAAGCTCGACATGCAATTCAAAAAACTTATTATGCCATTTAATTCCATTCTATTCCAATTTTTATGGATTTCTACCAAACAAACGTACCATTAGTCCATCCTTTATAACATAAATTCAATTAAAAGTTTGTAATTGTTAAAATTGATGGAAAATCCTGATTAAGTATTATTGTTGGATGAAAGAGAACTAATATCAAATTGTGATGGGCATTTGTCACTAAATTACGTGACATTTTGTAGTAAAATCTTATACATGGGACTACTGCAAGATCTTTAATTCCATTCAATAATTGGATGCAAATCTTGGAATTCATGCAATTTTACTAAAGAATAAAAGGAGCTTCTCAATCCATTCATGGGGAGGGCTCATCCGCTTCTGCCTGCACAGTCGTCTGCCGACACAGCTTGCAGTACCTAGATATTTGTGCATTAACATTGGCATGTAGACAAGTACATAGTAGCACCAAAATCTTGAAATCAATCATGGGCCAAAACCAGGGGTTAGAACTAGCATAAGTTAAATTGAAAAAGGTAGTAGGTGGCATGGAGTTGGGTGGAGCCTAAGTGAGCTAATCCTACAAGTCCAAATCGATGGCTATCTCTAACTTTGACGAGCATGAGTTAATTTGAAAAGCTGGAGCCAGGTGCATGCCCTTGGGAAGCTAATATGGGCCACCCTGGGACCATTGTATGATGCTGTCCCACTCTTCTATCATTTTTTTTTAAAAAAAAATTTTTTTTTTGGGGTGTTATGATGGACATGCCAATGTTCGAACCTAATTAGACTCCAAGCGGAAGTCTTAGAATCTCAACAAACTAGGCTAAGGGTAGAGTGGCCATCGTATGCTCTTTTTTATTTTTGGGTACTGGGTTACAATATAATACAATCTAATTCTTTTGATTTTTGATTGTAAGTGGGGTTAAACTCTTGATGGCCTATTTATGAAACGAGAGAACTATCACCTAAATTACAAGTCGTGATGGGTATTCTAATATGAGAATCGTAATTTTTGTCCTATAATATACGTGTATATATATAGGATCATGATTAGGGAAACACATGTTGATATAACTTATACCAACACTGGTATTTGGGTTTGTATGTACCTTATACATTAGTGGATTACGGGTTACATTGGGTCAATGCACGTGATACACTACTAATGCATGGTATTGATATAAGTTATACCAACAAATGTTAATACAAGTTATATTAGTACCATGCATTAGGAGTTGTACCCCTTACATTGGTCCAATGTACCTCATATCCTACTAATGCATACAGTAAAACTCCCCATATAGATGTTGATATAAGTTATATCAGCAAGTGTTTACCTGATCATCATCCCTCTATATATATATATATAGTATGATGGTTAGGTAAACATGCATGTATTGATATAACTTATATCAACACCTGTATTAGGGGTTGTACCTTATACAATAATGGAATAGGGGGTACATTGAGCCTATGCACATGATACACTAATATAACTTATATCAATACGTATTGACATGAGTGGGACTTTATATATACATGTATTTACACACACATAAACCGTCCATTTATCATAGCAATGGGGTAAAAATTTTTAGAGGTAAGTAGGTCTTTTACCAAGAAATTCCTATCCAAAAGTATATGTTAATTTGGGTTTGTTCAAAGAACAAATGTCAAACTAACCCCCTTAATTAGAGCATTTCCATCCATGAGACAAAGTGTGAGGTAAAACTATTTTTTACCTAGTGTGAAAGCTTTGATGGGTGATGCATATATTGAGGTAAATGTACGTTGAGGCAATGAGCTATATTTGCCTTAAGAAATAGCTCACATGCAAATCTGCGACATCATCCTCTAAGTAATGATTGGAGGTGGATGAGACAAAAAAAATGGCTGACATGCATTGGAGTAGTCACTTTTTTCATGTGATACATTTTCACTGTAAAGACACATTTTTATAGTATAGCAATGTAAAAAATGCATGTGACTTATTTAAATGCCTTACATGATTGAAGATGTTGTTGATCAAATGCAGAGGTATTTAGACTCAAAATTTTGTACATGGAACCATTGTATGACTTAGTCCAAACAACGCAAGTGTTAATACTAAAAGAAAGAAACATAACGAAAGACGTTATAGGAAACATGAGATGATGCCCTAAGTCCTTATTGTACTCGAGTGAATTATCACTGTACTATGCCATAAGAAGGGAAGAAACCTATCACCTATGTATTTTCCTCGAGTGCACGCACAATGATTATCCACCACAAGTTGTAGTGAGATGACGCCAAACTGAGCCAGTCATTTTGGGGAAGTAGTTGGGTCAATTTGGCACTATCTTGCCAGTGGGACAAGGGGTATATTTTTTCTTGGAGAGTTTAGGACAAGGCAAGCCACCTACGCCAATCAATACACAAGTCATTAATGAAACAAACTGGCTGGCAGAGAACAACATCAAGGAGATGATGCGTTCAAAGAATCGTCTTCTTTTGGAGATCCAAGTCAAAGATATGCTTGCCAAGATAATATCTTTTTAATGACTTCATATACTGTTTACCATAAAAATAACAGACCAATAAAAAATGCCAAATGGACAATTGGTTATGAAAGATCCAATTTTCGAACTTTTTAATTTATTGTAATCTTCTTGTAGGTCGGATGACTAGAAGTACTTGTTTCCCTAAAGACCATATTTCTATGACAAAAACTAAGAACATTTTAGGAAAAGAAATTAGAAGTATATATTGAGCAAGACTTATATATTTATTAATTATTGAACCATATTCATAGTCAAATTCTTCTCTCATCTGGTCTGAAGAAAATGTACAAATAAAAATGATTTTATTTGATTAATATTTTTAATATGATTAATTTGTAATTAATATTGTACAAAAATTTGAGTAACAGAAGATAATATTTTATAAAAATTTAAATAAAATAAGATAAAAACAATGATAAATAGTAATTTATTAAATGAAACAACATAACATATAATCTCATATTTTTGGTCCTAAATTTTTTATTAAAATTTGCATTACACCTGTATATGCTCACATATGTATTTTCTCCATTTCAATTTTTTTATACTAAATATTTATCGTATTTTTTAAAAATAGAATCAAATAATATTCTATATGTATTCCATCCCATATCCTCTGTCCTGTATTTCACTATGGATATATATATATATATATATATATATATAGATTGTTAGCTCATTGCCCCAGAAAAATAAAAATAAGATAAAGAACCTGCCCATCCAATGCTAAGGTTAGGGTAATGCAACTGGTCAAACAACTGGCCTCTCCCACTTCCTTCATTATACTTTTGTTTCAAGTTAGTTTCACCTGAAAACTTTTATATAACCACTCCGATTATCAACTTTCAAGTGACTTCTCCAACCAACTCAATACAATTTATGATTTACTTCAATTGATGACTAATAAATATAGTTACACATTAAAGTTTTAGTTTAAGATGTAAGACATGGCCTCTAGCTCCCTATGGGGTTGGTTGAGCAATTAAGTCCTAGCTGAGCTAGTGTGCTTCCTGAAGGTTATCGTTTTGACTTCTTGCACCTATTGTTGCTTGTATTGGTAGAACATCTCACATGGATTGTTAGGAGATTAGTTTGAGTAGAAACTTTGGTGAAAGTAAGGCTTAGGATACACTTAATTATAAATTTAAAAACAAAAATGAAAAAAAAGGGCCGACCTCTCCCTTTGGGCCTATATATCAAGATGATCATGACTCATCGTCCTACTTTCGATATCAAGAGGTTCTGAGATGCTTATACATTTTACAAATTTCTTTGATTACATACAGTCTCCTCATCTCACATGCATCGGAAAATCATAAGACAAAGTTCATGAAAGTAGCCATGAAGGAGAGTGATGAGAGTTGAATCCAAGATCTCTTGCAGGAATCATCCAACCTGTATATGGAAGGTTCCACCTCTCCTTCAAGAACTAGGCCCTTTTGGAGGATGAGTGTGGGTTAACTTTATGGGTTCTTGGACTTTTCTTTGGTTTATGTTACATATGTGGGCTTTTTCATTTGGGTGTTGTGTGTGTGTTTAGCCAAAAAAAAAAAAAAAATTCAACCCGTATATGAGGTGAAAGTTCTAAACACTATTTTTGGGCTACATAACTGTTGTAAAATTGGCCCATCGGCCTATGGCTTGCCAAAGCCCAGCTGAAAGATAGAGCTTACTCCGGACTCAAAGCCTGTTTAGGCTCAACCCAGCCTTAGCCCAATCACTAAGATGAGTGGACTTGGAGTACTTGGGATGTGTGGCCCACCATAGCCCAACCCGAAGTCTAACCCGAAGTTGGCCCATTTTGCATAAAATAATATTATATTATTACATGAGTTATAGTTATAATTAGATTCACAGGAGATAAGTGATAATAATAAAACAGAATTGACAAATGTCACAAACAAACAACAGACAAGTAATATTATAACCTTTAAATCTTTAACAGGTATGAGCTATTTACATCATCACATCACGCGATTACATATTGACATACAATGAATAAAAAATTAAAATATGTTCAACAAAACTTCAAGATGTGAACTTGTGGGTTGTGGCCATTTCACAAATGCTTCAACGGTTATATATATATGGTTTTCACACATTTTTTTAAATTTTTTTTTTTTTTTTTTACTAACAAAATGACTAAATATATGTTTAATTCTAAAACTATAAATGGGGCTTTAGTTTTTCATTTTTTTTTTCTTCAACTAATAGAATGCATATATTTTAGCAAACGGTCCATTTGCAAATGTTGTATTATAATTTACAAAGTGTATTAAATCATATAAACATTTATGTAATATTTGCAAATGTCTATATGGTTTATAAGCATTTTAGGTTTTATAAACTTTAAAATTTATTCAATAAAAAAATAAAAAATAAAAGAACAAATTGGCCCGAATTAAACCCAGCCCTAGACTAAGCCTCGACATGAGCCCAAAACGAGTCCTAAACTCGAGACTGGGCTTGGGCTTTAATTTTTTCTTCAGCCCATCCTAAATAAATAGTGAAGTAGGAACGGCTATTGCCCCTCCCCTATTTTTATCACATCCCATGCTTTAGGTTTTTAAGATTGTATGCCAAATATAAAAGACTTTTACAAAAATCAGCCACCCTATCCACTTGAAAACATCATTTTGAACAACTCTGTAGAAAAAAGTTTTTCTAAAATCTATCATTTAAGTAAATTTTTTAACTATTTATAGCCTTTATTTCTTTTTTTGCCTATGAGGAATTGAAGATCCTCATATGAGAGAGGAGTAGTTCCAAAAGTAAGCATCCTTCGTTGTTAAAAGACCTCAAATGACTTAAATGGGGTGTTTTGACTGCAATATATATAACAACCCTTAACTTCACCGCTCACATGTCACTATGAGTTTGAAAGCACAGGACATCCATTACTTTTCTACTAATAGAGAGGACCGTGCCGACCGTGCCTTTCTTTTGTTTTGTTTTTGCTAAGGTGAAACCCTAGCTCTACCCTGTTAACAGTTCGTGGGATTGGGCAATTAAATCTCGGATAACTGTAACCATTTGCAACCATGCCCTATTTCGGACGCACATGATATCTAGGAGTGTGCATTGTACTTAAATACTTCAAATTCGAACACACACCCATATAGGCCTACTCTTGTTCCAATTATTTCAAAATTATTTTTAATATTAAACGTCTGTACGTTTTTAACCTATTATTTGAATAGGGTTTTTGCTTTAACATGGTCATGTACTCATGTTTACTCACGGCTGGTGCCAAATTTTTTGTACTAAAATTTGGATTTCAAAGCCAGCATCCCATTGAGTGTATTTATTTTAAAACATGAAAATGAAATTAGTTCCGCGAGCTTAATTATTTTCATATTATTACTCTTTGATATCTCGGGGTTTCGGGTCGTGATCGTCAATTAAGCCAATGTCTTAAAAATCAATTTGACAACTTGGATGCGCCATTACTAAATGTTTTTGAAGTATATAACATGTGAGAGTTGTTGTTTTTATTTTTTATACTTTTGGTTTGTACACAATCCTCCGCCCACAGAAGTAAACAAGGCACTCGCACACCCAACCAAAGAAGACAACAAAAACACTCAACAAATTGTACACTACAATATATATATATATATATATCTATCAACAATTTCAATGTCTACATCACTACGTTTCTAAAGCTTCTTGACAAGGGCCAAATACCCCTTCGGCCCTCCGAATGGCCAAGGGTCAATTGAAAGTTTTATTTAATAGGAGAAATTTCTTCTAGGATATACATTTTAAGACTTATGTCAATGATTCATCAAACTGAAGTTTTAGAAAGTGGAACACTTTTGATTTGAGTCAACTATTAATCAAGTTTATCTTAAACGTTTTACTTAAATTTTATCTTAACGTTTCTGCTTAGAGTGAATTATTAATCAAGTTTATTTTATAAGTTGACACATAGGGTGATGAGGAATTGAGGATCTTACCTTTGTTGAGTGTATTGAAAAAAAAAGGGGGAGGATAAATAATTGTAGTTAGTAGTCATTTATTAAGAAGTTAGTGGTAATATATATTAAAATGTAATTATTTTTCCGTAGCTCCATTAATCTAAAATTTCCAAAAAAAAAATGAAAAAAAGAAAGAAAGAAAGAAAGAAAGCCGAACGCAATTCGAATAGACAAGTACCTTACAAAACGAAGAGGAAAAAGAGAAAGGACCAACAAAGATTTTGTGAGGACGAACATCATGCATAGAGTGATGCGGCGGGCGGTAAGCGGCGGCACTCCAGACTCCTGAGTTCCAACAAAATAGTATTCACAGTGAGTCCAAAAAATATTAGTAGAAAATTAAAGAAAACAAGAGAGAAGGAATCTAATCAAGACGTCGTCGCTTACGTTACCAGGCACTTGCGATCAAACAATTCAAGTACATAAACAACACCCTCCATTACAGAATCACACACATAGAGAGAGGGGAGACCGAGCGAGACGATTCCACGCTCACACTACAGCAACCCTGAGAGAGAGAGAGAGAGAGAGAGAGAGAGAGAGAGAGAGAGAGAGAGAGATGGGTTGGAGAGGAATAATGGGTTTTGAGTATGGGATCATTCAGGGACCATTGGGACCAGATATATCAGGTCCAGAGCTTGTAGCTGCTGTTGCTAATGCGGGTGGACTTGGCTTACTCAGAGCTCCTGATTGGGTCCGTATCTTTTCTTCCCTTCTTCCTATTTCCTTTTTCTTGTACTCGATTGCTATTCATTTTGGTGTAAGCTCAATTTGGAATTTTTGATATTTGAATATTTCTGGAACCCAAATGCACACAATATGTTTAAATTCATTGATCAGTCTCATTTAAACCCAACTGTGCATTTTCTTTAGGAAATTGTTTGACAGACCACCCGAGTTAGTATTTTTTTGTCGGGTTTTAGTACTGTGTGCCTTAAGGCATATGCTAAAGTACATTTAGTACATATAAAAATGTTAAAATGTAAAAAAAAATTGATGCAATAACATAAAAACATGTGAAAATGCACTCAAAATTGTGCAGATACATTTTTCCAGTAAACATTTTACTTCATTTAATGTACTCTAACATCTCCCGTAAGGACTTAGGACCCTTGAAATTTCTCCCTATGCATAAACCCCCGGCCCCGGGGGGGGGGGGGGGGGGGGGGGGGGACCAACACCTCTGATGTAATGATTATTTCTTGACTTTTTGCAAAATTCCTTCTAACTCTCCAAAATGAGTTTATAATTGGATTATAAGCCCACCCAGGTTGATCATCTCAGAATTCAAATTGACCAGTTAGCCTAGCTACCCAGCTTTGGCAGCTATAGTCTGTAGTTAGCTAGGCTCCATTAGGCTTGTGTTTTAGATGCCCTTTATATGAACTTATTATTTTCATATAATTTTACATGATAGAGCAATCATTTTTCGTGTTCCAAAATGGATTTTGTAATTCTTTCAAATAAATGGACAATCTAAAGTCCTAAATTAACATTAGAGCTCGTTTGCATATGCTTTTGTTTTCATCATTTGAAAATAGAAATAGTGGCTGAGGGTTGTACAAATGCCAAGTAAGTCTTGAACTTAAATGACTGCAGGGAGTTCTCAGCTGTAATCGCTTTATTTTTTAGAATGAGAATAAAAAAGCTGCCCAAATTAAGGGGATTTGTATACTCGATGATAATGTAGGCCTTTATTTGTTTTGAAAGGAGTAGACCCATCTCCTTCCAACTTAGCTGCAACATTTTTTTCAATGTTGTGAGACTGTAAAGGTATATATATATATATATATAACTTTATCAAAAAACAATGTATGCTTTGTTTTACATTTTTGTTTTTGTTTTTGTTTTTGATTAATTATGCTATATTTTACTTCTCGTGAACATTGGTACCTACCACTAATAACCCTTTTTTTTTTTGTGTGTGTGTGTGTGTGTGTGGTTGGGGAGGATAATTTGATTGTCCTAGATATATGTATTCGTATTTGCTAACTATTCTAATTTTATCAATGTTTTGGGCCTACATCATTTGATTTTCCCAAAATTTACTGTTATTAGGAGTCACCGGATTACTTGAAGGAGCTGATAAGGAAGACTCGGACCTTAACCGACAAACCATTTGGTGTTGGTGTGGTTCTGGCATTTCCCCACAAAGAGAATATAAAGGCTGTACTGGAAGAAAAGGTAGCAGTGTTGCAAGTATCCTGGGGTGAGGTGCCGGAGGATCTTGTTCTTGAAGCTCATCGTGCTGGGGTTAAGGTGGTTCCCCAAGTGAGTGTTATATGCCCATACCTCACCCGCCAATTTTTATTTTTATTTTTATTTTAAATTTTTATTTAAAAATACTTTTACTTGAAGTCTTTATAACAATCACATGCCTATTTTGGTCCTATTGCTCTACTGGGCGTGTGCTGTCATGTATGCCTGTCTAACACTAACTTGAACAATTATCCATAGTCGTATTGTTGTAATTTTGAGGTAATTTTTTCTGGACATCATGTATTAATGTCAAATCCATCAGAATTGTCTATGTGCTTGTTACATAGGTAATAAGATGTTACAGTTCAAATTAAAACTAGTCCCAGCTTTTTCTTACAAAAATTGGCTATTGTATAGCAATTAAGTTCATACAGTCCAAGTCACAGTGTTCTCAATAGGATTGTAGGGAACAGAAAATTGGACACTGAACATGCATTATGAACCATCACTTCTTATTTCTAAAGAAATGACTAGCGTACCTGTTCACAGGGTGTGTTGGGTGGCCATTGGTCCATTCTCGATAACCATCAAATAGTATGTTGTAGGCCTTTTGATTCTTTCCTTGAGTATCTCATGAGTTGTATATTTTACCATTTGAGGTTGGGAGTTTTGAAGAAGCAAAAAGAGTGGTTGATGCGGGCGTGGATGGAATTATTGTTCAAGGATATGAAGCAGGAGGGCATGTAATTGGTCAGGTATGAAGGTTGTTGTTCCCAGAGTTATTATTGTATTTTCATGTTTATAGAGATATTATAGCTTGTGTCCAATATTAACAACATATGCAATTGTTCATTAAAGTCATGAATGTAATGCAACATCGAATCCAAAGGAAACTTCAAGTTAAACACAGCATTGCACACAGTTCTAGATTAATATTTACTAGTAATCACTTATTAGCAACTGAAAAGGATTGCATTGGTTCACATGAGTACTTCCACAAGTGGGATTAACCAATGAAGCATATCACAATATATATGAGAGTTGTATCTGTCTAATTTGTTTTTGAGTTTTTGACCTAAAGATACTCACTCGCGAGAAATGATTAATTAATTTGTTGAATATGTGTGTATATTTGTTGCATAAAACTTTCAAAGTTATAAGAAGCATTCCGAGTTGACTGGGAAGATATCTTAGAAAGGGATGAGAAAATAATAATAAAATTAAATGAAGATTTGATGGAAATTTTGCACCCATTGCATAGAGATCTTAGTTTGAAAAATTTTAGAAAATAGGGAAGTGTCCTTTGTTGTTTGTACTGCTTTTGAGATTACCATCCCAATTTTTTAAGGCCTTAAATTTTCTTTGTTCTTAATGCTTTTGGCATAATCAACCCAACCTTTTAAGGTTAACTTTATATAATCTTTTGGATTACCAATAGTCTCTATATCAAAGAGACTCCTGCAGCCCTTCGTTCATATGGCAGTTTGTTTTGTCAGAACATGATAGCTGTCTTTGACTCCAAAATACCCATTTTCCCAGTTCAAACATATTTTAGATTTTTGGGAGTTCACTAATGTCATAAGAGTGTGCTATAAGGTGCCTTGATAATGTGAAATTGTTGGAGTGTTACCTTTGCAATGTCTATATTCTCAATTTGTCCTTTGTTGGTGATGTAATTAAGTTGCATTGAACAACATTATGCATTGACAAATCTGGTGATATTCAGATTTTTTGTTATTTCTCTGATTATTGGCTTTGTGCTTGTGATTTTCCTAATACTCGTTATGCAAAGTAATTGAGAATTTGTCCTTGTCTTGTTCAATTATTTCAGGATGCATTGATTTCATTGTTGCCAAGAGTAGTTGATCTTGTTGGGGATCAAGATATCCCAGTAATTGCTTCTGGGGGTATTGTGGATGGGCGTGGTTATGTTGCTGCTTTGGCCCTTGGTGCTCAAGGCATCTGCCTAGGCACAAGGTTTGATACTCTCCATTTCATATAGAGTATATCTAAGTAACTTATATGGGATGTCTGCCAATGACATATTGGCATACATTGCAAAGGTGCTTGGCTGCTTGCCATTCAAACAGTAAGGGTCTGTTTGGTTGTCCCATAGAAATTGAATTTTTTTAGTTGTGTTGGGTAGTATGTAATTTTATGAAAAATCCATCAATGTGAATGAGGCAACTCAAGAGAATGACAAACGTACACCATCAGAAATGGCGATAAACTTTTAAAGTAATAGCATTTCATGGATTCTTAAAATTGATCCTCGACCATAATATATGGTTACGGTTCCATTTTTTATTTTTTATTATTATAAATGGCCCCATTCATGATGACGGAAATTTAGCTTCAGGCCTTAAATTAACGCATGCCACACGAACATGAATTCGTTAAAGAGTTGAAATAAAGCTTTGAGATGTACAATTTTCCAATTAAGATTAGTTTTCAGCTGATGAGATCTATTCTGCATAGAATAATTTCCCAACACTACAGTTGTTCCTTGGTTTAATCTCTAATCTGCAAAGCTGGATTATGGACTATCTTTGTAATGTTTATGAAGTCTAACAATTAAATTCATTGTACAGGTTTGTTGCAACAGAGGAAAGCCATGCTCACCCAACATACAAGAGGAAGTTGGTTGAACTAGCCAAAACAGAGTATACAAATGTATTCGGCCGGGCAAGGTGGCCTAATGCACCGCAACGTGTCCTGCAAACACCCTTCTTCAACGATTGGAAATTTCTCCCCAGCCATGAAAATGAGGTCAACCAGCCTGTCATTGGCCGCTCAACAATACATGGGACGGTGCGATATTTTTCGGTGATATTCACTAATTTGAAAAAAAAAAAAAAAAAAAAGAAAAAAGAAAAAAAAAAGACAATACTTTTTCAAGTAGTGACCACATGACTAGAGTTTCTGGGTGCCAACCTAGTTAGAATGCCAAGATTCTCTATGATGCTTCTACTCTTTTATTAAAAGCAAAAAAAAGAAAGAAAGAATATATCCTTTGGTTTTCTTTTTCAATTTTTGAAACAATTTTCTCTACATGAATAGAATTGTCCATAGGATTTTAAGAAATGTTTTCTTTTCAATTTTTTTTTAATTTTTTTTTTGGTCATATCTTTCAGTAATGACAGCATTTTCATTTTAAGTCGACCATTTTTCATGTGACGCATTAATTATTTTAAAGGATGGATTTCTGCTACAATTTTTGCCCCCTCTGTGTTTTGACTACATTATCTCATCTGGCCACAGGAGAAGGAAGTTAGACGATTTGCGGGTACTGTTCCAAATGCGTCAACCACTGGAGATATTGAAAGCATGGCGATGTATGCTGGCCAAGGTGTTGGCCTCATCAAGGAAATTCTACCTGCAGCTGAAGTGGTAAAGAGGCTTGTTGAAGGCGCTCAACTTCTAATCCAACAACAATTTAATGGCATATAATTCAATGGTGACCCAATGTTGCTGTGTTAATAGCAAATTAGTTGGCCAATTGGCTGTTGGATTTTGGCAGGTTTTGACAAAGTGGGGAATAATAAGAATCATAATAATAATAATAATAGTAGTAGTAGTAATAGTTGTAGTAGTAGTAGAAGTAGTGTTTCCCATTGCTAAACAAACACGTCTTTCTTTTCCAAATAGTATAATTTCTGCTACTATGGCTTTTCAATTGATACATTGTGATATTTGGGGTGCTTATCAAACTCCATATCTTAGTGGTGCACATTACTTTCTTACAATTGTTGATGACTACACCCATTGCACTTGGATTTACCTCGTGCGTCACAAATCTGAAATGCGACATATACTTAAATCGTTTTTTTGCTTTAGTTTAGACTCAGTTTGATCAGAAAATAAAGAAAATTCGAAGTGATAATGGCATTGAGTTTGAAATGACGCATTTCTTTCAAGAAAATAGCATAATTCATCAACATAGTTGTGTTGGAACCCCACAACAAAACGGTATTGCAGAGTGCAAACACCGTCATTTGTTGAATGTGGCTCGTGCTTTACGTTTCCAGGCATTCTTATCCATACGTTTTTGGGGAGAGTGCATCCTTACTGCTGCTTATCTCGATCTCATTAACTGTACACCAACAGCTTACTTTCTGGACGCACATCCTATGAGGTACTTTTTAAATCCAAACCTATTTACACACACCTTGAAGTCTTCGGATTCCTTTGTTATGCTTCCACTTTCGCTGAAAATGCACCAAATTTGACCTATGGGCAAGGAAATGTGTGTTTCTAGGTTACCTCATGGCTAAAAGGGGTACAAAGTTTATGACCTTGAAATACATGCAAACTATTCTTATCTCTATAGATGTGGTCTTTCATGAAAATATCTTTCATTTTCAATCTGAAAATTTCAATCCATCTTCTTTGGTGATGCATTGTCCCATTTCAGATCAAGATGATTGTTCTTCCCCTTTTGAACAATCCACTGCCAATCCTATGCCAACTACAACACTAGACTCAACCACATCTCCTTCAACTCTTGTCGCACCTACAGTGACACCACCACCAGATCCACAACCAACTCCATGGCATTCTTCTTGCATTATATAGCAGCCTAGCTCGCTTCAAGATTATCATTTTATGATGGTCACTCGTCCTCATTCCACTCCAACATCATCTTCCTTGATGTTTACCAATATAAGCACTTTTCATCCTTTAACAAATTGTCTTATGGATAAACTCTCTCCTTCTCACCATGCATTCTCTATAGAAATTTCTTCTACTATAGAGCCTACAAATTTTTCTGACTGTTAAAGATCCTAGATGGTGTGAAGCCATGGGGCTGTGAAATTCAAGCTTTCGAAGAACAAAACGCTTGGACTCTTATTCCTTTGCCACTTTACGTGGAGCCTATTGATTGTAAATGGGTATATAAGATAAAGTGCAATGCTGATGGTTCTATTGAGTGTTAAAAGGCACGTCTTGTTGCTAAAGGGTATAATCAACAGGAAGGATTGGATTACACCAAGACATCTAGACCTGTGGCGAAAATGATAACCCTTGGTTGTCTCCTTGCAATTGCTTCCATTAAGAGATGGCATCTTCATCAACTGGATGTACACAATGCCTTTTTCCATGGGGATCTTGATGAAGAGGTGTACATGAAAATTCCAACAGGATTTTCACATTTGGGGGAGAAGGGTGTGTTGCCTAAACAAGTCTCTATATGAGCTCAAACAAGCATCTAGGCAACGATTTGCTAAGATTTCTGCAGCATTGACTGATGTCGACTGTACACAATCAAAGACAGATTACTCATTGTTCACTCGTTCAGTAGATTCCTCCTTCACTACTGTGCTTACCAATGTTGATAGTATAATTGTTGCTGGGAATGATTTCACCTCTATTGCTGATCTTAAGACCTTTCTACGTAGCAATAAGTTCAAAATCAAAGATCTAGGTCCCCTCAGTTTCTTTCTTGGCATTGAAGTAGTACGTTCACGTTCTGAAATTTATCTTTCTCAATGAAAATATGCTTTAGAAATTCTTGAAGATAATGGTTTACTTGGTGCTCGTCCTGCCACTTTCCCTATGGAACAGAAGTTAACGCTTACTCGAGATGATGGGATCTCTTGAAAGATTCATTCACCTTTAGGCGTTTGGTACGTCGCCTCATTTATATCACAATCGCACAGCCAAATATAGTCTATCCAGTTCATATATTGCGCCAATTCGTGGACAAACCACGTCAACTGCACCTTGATGCAGCCTATAGAGTTCTTCACTATACCCAGAAAACACCCAGTCATGGTATTTTGCTGTCATCTTCTAGCACCTTACAGCTACAAGCCTTTTGTGATTTCAACTGGGCAAGTTGCCCATAAAGCCGTTGGTTTGTTACGGGTTATTGCACGATATGTTAGGTGGTTCTCCTGTCTCATGGAAATCAAAGAAACATTCTACTGTTTCAAGGAATGCTTTCTGGTCTATTCATGTTTGGTATCCCATCCCTTTTAGAATCTTCATTTTGGTTTGGCGTCTACTGTTAAATAAGCTCCCCACTGATGATTAATTAGAGAGCCGAGGTATATCATTGGCTTCTTGTTGCAGCTTATTTCATAGTCATGTGGAGGATGCTTCTCATTTTTTTCTGCATTGTGATTTTTCTCGTGCTGTTTGGACTTGGTTGGCCTCCTTCTATTTGTGTTTTGACCCAGGTACAAACTCTATAATTGAATTTTGGAACTCTGCTATTTCTCATTCTATGAGTCCCTAGGTATTTAATTTATAGGCTGCAACTATTATGCTAGGCTTTTATTCTATATGGAAAACTCGTAATTTTATTCGTTTTGAAGACAAAAAAACCCTAATCTTAAAGAGGACTTGTTCTTATATTCAATTTTTCCTCAGTGACATTGGAAAGATTTGTCCTGGTCACATGAATAATGAGCAAAATTATTTATTGGTGCTTCACAAATTGGGGATTTCTGGTGTACCTAGGACAGCTCCTATCATTACCCCCGTTTCTTGGTATCCTCCTCTATCTAGTTAGATTAAACTCAACACAGATGGTTTTTCTAAAGGGAATCCTGGGCCAACTACTGCTGGTGATGCTTTTCGTAATAGTAGGGGCTTTGTCAAAGGGGCTTTTTGTGTTAATATTGGGAATAACACAGATCCTTCTTTGCCGAGTTTATTGCCATTATCATTAGAATTGAGGAAGCTTTGTCTCATAGCTGGAGGAAGATTTGGCTAGAAAGTGATTTTTCTGCCATATTCTCTTGTTTTCAGAATTCTTATTTTCATCCTCCTTGGGAGCTTCGGGTCAGGTGGTAGAACTGTCTGCATTATTTGGAATCCACGGATTTTCATTGTAGTCATATTTATCGTGAAGGTAATATGCATGGTAGCTGACAATTGTGCTAATTCAGGCTTTCAATATTCAAGTTTTCATTGGTGGTGGGTCTTACCGCGGGAGTTTGACTCTTTGTTATGCCATCACATATTCTCTTTACATTCTTATAGGTTTAGGTATTAACTTTTATTTCTTCAATGGTTGTGAGCCGGATTGTGACCTTATAATCAAGACCAGACTGCTTATCTGATTCTTTACTCCATCTAATTTGTACTTCCATATTTTATTTCTTTAATAATACTTAGAGCTATGATGCACATAATTGAGGTGTTTGGCCGGCGTGCCAACCTAGTCGAGATGCTATTTCACCTTTTAATACTCTAGCTCTTTATTTATTTATTTTTTTAAAAAGGTCTTCAGTTGAAGTAGAGTATCGTGCGATGGGCACCACCTGTTGTGAGCTTACATGGCTTTTGTCTCTCTTGCGTGATCTTACAGTCCAACATGAGAAACCAGCACTACTGTTCTGTGAAATCAAGGTTGCTATACATATTGCTGCAAACCCTGTCTTCCATGAACAGACTAGACACATCGAAATTTATTGCCATATTGTTCGTAAAAAAATTCAATCAGGACTTGTGCATATTTTTCATATTTCAACCTCATAGCAGCCAGCGGATGTCTTTACCAAACCATTCGGCGCTTCTAGATTTCATGCACTTATTCACAAATTCGGTGTTCTTGACATACACGCCAACTTGAGGGGAGTACTATTAGAAATGTTTGGTCAACCACATCCATATATGTAATGTATTGGGATTCTCACAATCATGGGTTTTAGGTATAGATTTTCCTTACATGGTTTCTTTCAATCCCATAATCAAGGGATTCAATTTGTATTTAAACTCAAATGTTAGACTCAATGAAATATAGAGAATTTTCCATTCCAAAATTTGTCATGATGGCCTATTTATGAAGGGAGATAGTTTCCACTTAAGTTACAAGTCGTGGTAGGTATTCTATTTTGAGATCCAAGACGAAGATATGCTTTTGCGAAGATAATGTTGTGTAAATGACTATATCAATAGGGAGCGGCACCAAGTAAGTCTTCAAATAGGAAATAATTTTTTTTTTTAGTTCAAACTTCTTATTTTCTCTTGGGACCAATTAATATACGATTACCTTGAGTGTTAATCCATGTGGAATTGTGGAGTGCATGTCATTCTTATGCGTGTATAAAAAATTAGTCTGCTTGACAACTCCAATTCCTCCCCTCTCCCCCCAAAACAAAAGAGAAGGTTACATTGAAAAATGGAATATTGTAATGGGACGTTTGGGCGTTCAAATGGAAATTAAACAAATTTAAGGTATTTTGCCCAGTATTGAAAGTGCAAATCTTTCACATTAAATAGAAAAATATATTTCTGAGAATGGTCATCATTATAAACGAGATTTAAAATTCAAAATAATAACATTTCTTGAATTTTTAAATTTGATTCTCTAACATCAAGTTTACTGACGATACTACTTTTTAAAAATAGTCTCATCAAGATAATGAATTTGTGTCTTTAATATTATGTAATATATACTATAGTTATTTACTTAGCATTGAAACGACCAAGCGGGCTCTAATACGAGTATTTCTTTCTCTTCAAATATTGTAGATGGTGGAAGCCCAATAAGCTTATACTTGATCCGACAGTCCGCAATGCCTTAATAATGAGATCCACATATAAAACTTCAAACAATCTCACTTAGGCTACATAGAGGGCCTGTTTCATCGGATAACAATGTACCTAGGCTTAGAAGGGTACAAAGTATGGGCCCAATCATGGTAAGCACATGTAGCGGGCCGTTTAGATTTGGGTCTTGCTTGGTTGCAGATATGCCATTGGTGGGTTGGGGGTGGGGGGGGGTTGTTTATCTCTTGGATTGCATAGAGTTAGAAAATCCAGTGTTGGCCTCTTGCAGTAAAAGAGGTGGATGGGATGGGATTTGGATTTGGTGCAGTTACCGCATGGTGCAGTAAACATAGGATCAATGACATATGGTAAGGAAGAGAAATAGAGGGTTGAAATTCGAGAGATGCATTTGACGCCCAATGCCTAATAGTCTTTTATTCCTTCTCCTTGTCATGTGTCATCGATTCTACATTTATTGCACCATGCAGTAAAAGTAACCAACTGAACCAAATCCCCTTCCGAATGGGACATACATTTATGTCACAAATTTTGCTTGGATAGCAATGATAAACTCATTATGATTTGATACCTAAGAATATAATTGTTTGTTTTGGAGACAACAATATGATTTAATTTGATTCCTCATGGAATTTGTGAAATTGTTGACCAAATAACTTGATGAGTAAAACATCAAATTGGATGGGTCTAAAGCCAAATAATTAATCACCGATGATCGAACCTCGACTCAACGCTTGAAGAAACATCAATGCGAAAAATATGTAGAGCATTCATAAAACAGGATATAGACACAAGCCCAATCCACATGTCGGCTTCTTGAATTTACCTAATAGGGAGAAAACTTGTGTGTGAAACGTGTCCGGTTAACAGAATAGGATTCCTAGTTTAGAGATTGCCTGCTATGCAAGCCATCTAGGTTAACTTTTATGTGTTCTCACCAAGTGAAGGCTCAAGTCAACAAGACACCTTCATTTCCTAGTCCATCTAGGTTCGATTTTTCTGTTATTTTGAAAATGGTGGAGGATTGTTGGAAAATTTTTAAAAGACAAGGTTATTTTTTTTTCCCTATAAATTTTTTTTTAGATTTGAATGAGGAGTTGCTTTAAGATTTGTGACTTTTGGCTCAGGTTGTGTCTATTCTTGAAAGAGTGGATAGGAATAATAATCGTTGGTCTATAAATAGACCACAAATCTACCTATTTGATATATGGATTCACAAAGTGTTTTATTTCTATTCTTCGTCCACTTTCATTATATAATAGTTTTACTATTTATTGCGAAGATGGTGAAACCATTATTTTGGATGGACTAGCAAACTTAGAACGTTAGAAGGTATTCGGGTCTGCTTTCATTTGTGTTGAATGCAGACTGCAGGCAACAAACAACTTCTAGGCATCATTGTGTCCTGGAGGCAAATTCATTAGAACCTGGTACACACTAATTTGATGATTGGTGGAGGCAAATTTCATCTTAAGGAATGCGACTCCTGTAACCTGCATGGGCGGAGTCAGGAATTTTAAGTTGGGTGGCCAATTTAAAATATTATGATAAAACTATTTTTTCCTTTTACCTTAAACTCTTACTATATAATTACTTTAAGGGGAAAAAAAAAGGAGGTATGATTAAATTACACATGGTGTGAGAAATTTTACTCTTGCATCCATCAAGATTTCATATCTATATATGTATTCACATCGAGTCAAAACCAAGACATCTACAAACCCCACACGGCTACACGCTTATTGAAATGAGATATGCCATTTGGCCTAAGGGTCATTGGCAAAATTTGTCCATTCTATATGATGGATTTGTGCATCAAAGACTATGTAAAATACACTTTAATTATTTAATTTCCATTTAAACAACCAAGCAAGTCCCTAGAGAATAAAAATTGCCCTTATATAAAGAGATATTATATTTAAGTTTTGGTGATTTTTTTTTTTTTGGTAAAATTATAGCATGTGGTTTGATTTAGTGTGATAAGCTAAGAAGCACCAACACTCCAAAAAATTTAGAAATGAAGTGTCCGACATATATCAGACACGACAATTATGAAGTATATCTTTTATTTCTTCATATATTTTAATTCTTTTTTTATTTTTCATCTTTTTTATGTATATAATGGGACCACCAATTATATATGTATATCAATTATAAATATTTATTTATTTATTTATTACCGTATCCCTAACGTGTCGTATTTTAATTTTTTTAAGATTTGTCTATCGGTGTGTCAATATTGCATGTGTCGTACCCACGTTCATGCGTCTTAGGTGATTAGTATCACCACTTAAAGTCAAGTTGAGAATTTTGGAGTGGCCACCTATACCAATTTTTTTAAAAAACATTTGAGCCTATATAAACAAATGTCAATTTTTAAAAAAGATATAATTGAAGGGGCCATGACCCCCCAAGTCCTAACCACCCTCCGCCCCTATTTGTAACACGCCTTTGAAGAATTATTTTTCCTTCTTTTTCTCCTTTTAGGTACGCTTCAAAGGCTTGTTGCACAAGTCGCTTTATTTGTACCTGAAAGTAGAAAAAGAAGGAGAAATAATGCTTCAAAGGTGTGCTGTAGGAGTCGCTTTCAGTTCACACAAAGACTGAAATTAGTTTAAAAGTCTGAAAGTAGAAAAAGAAGGAAAATAATGCTTCTTATAAAGGGTTTGGGGAGTTTGCAAAAGTGGATTGTGATTCTTATAAAAGGTTTGAGAATTGAGACGAATGTTGAAGGTGGTGAGAGCTGGATCAACTCATTGAATCGAGTGATTGTGGATAGAATTAAAAAAGATGGGTTTATTAGTCAGTGGAGATGAAATCTTCGTTAGTATTAAGACAAAAATAAGACAAGATATTTTGTGAGAGAAGGGCAATGAGAAGGGCAATTTCGTCAATTTAGTATCAAAAGGGGTTTTGAGTTTAATGAATTTGTTTATTAAGCTGTTGTTTAAAAACTCTTATAACATGGGGCTATGGCCAAAAATCCCGATGATATATTAGATTAGATTTGTTTAATTAAGATAAAACTCTTCCAACAATTAAAAAGGGCCTCCCTTGGGATGCTCGATGGGATTTTATCTTTTTTTGAGATGATCTTCTTTTTATTTACTTAATTTTATTTTTTTACAATTTATAGAATTTATCCATATCCTTAACTTTTAATATCAACAAATGGGTATTAATGTTTTTTTCTTAAATTTGAATCTGAGATCGCTCACTCAACAAACTCAACAAACGAGAACAATGCCATTAGACTTTCATGGCAACGCCACTTCTGGATGATCTTAACCAGCCAAACTTATTGAAATGATGCATTTTTAGACATTTGATCTTGAACAAGCAATATCTAAATGGGTAAATTACATATACACCATCTCTAGTATTTGACAATTAGAGAAACACCCCCTCTCGTTTATAAAATTCCTACTTTAGAAAATAAACTAAAAGAACACCCCATCCCTCTAACAGCAATAAAAAATTCCGTCTTCTTTAAGTGATGTCATGCCTAATTTTTGTGAAAATACCCCGATTACCCTTGCTTGATGACTGTTACCTATCACATATTAAACCCCAGTTTCTCATGCATTAATTATGTATCCTTTGTCATCTACCCCAAACACATGGCAAGATGAAGGGTATATACATTCAGAATATTACCAATTGTTATTTTTGTTCGTTAACCAACAAAAAATCAGACGACCCGTAAAATCTCTGTACACACAAATTTTGAGTCTAAAAATAAATAGACATAAAAAGTAGACAAATGAAAATTTTATTAATTTGTAAAAGCGCGGAATATATATAATCTCTGTATAGATTGTCTTTACAAAGCATAGTAACCTTCTGTTTTTTTTCTCCTTGAAACTTTGACTCGAGGGCTTGAGCATCTTGATCTTGATTCAATGGGCGAAATCTCCTCCGATGTAATCAGAATAAATCTCTCATACGAATCTATAGGCTTTAAACATATTAGAAATTGCGATTTTTGGTGTGAGCTTTTCGTCTTGAGTTTTTGGGACACACTATATAATCTCTTTACCCATGCAAAAGGACACACTTCTCCGCCCGTTTAGGTCCTCTATTTTGTTATCATTTGGCAGCCATGCTTGACTCTATGCTACCTCTACCATATACTTCCGCGGACCATAGCTTTCACACCGAATTTTCTTTCTCCCCACACTTAAATTTCCAATTGTGTCAATTTAGTGGATGGTCGGAATTATTAAACGGGTGTCAATTGTTTAAATTTTGTGATCAAATTAATTTTCATATATGAACTGGCAGGAGAAAACAACCAATCTAGGAATAATTTGGACAAATTGTCACGCCGGCCGCATGTTCGAGGAAGATTACGTTTTTGTTTTGTTTTGATGAGAGAATGTTCAAAGAAAAATGCATGAGTGATCCGAATACGATTGAAAAATAGACAAAGTACATAGAGACGTAAAGTAGTTTACCAAGGAATTAAAAATCTAGAAGGAATTGAATAAAATCAATTTGAGTGGTGGAACTTTAGCCAACATGTTATTTGTATGCTAAACTTATGTATTAAACTAGAGCTGTTCACTTTGGTGAAAAATTTATAAAAGAATTGTCAATGGCTTGAATTGGTTGATTTGTGGTATATTTGTAATTTGGCTTTTGTTGCTTTTATTTTAGGAAATATTTGGAAACAAAAATATGTGCGAGTATTACTTTGGTGAAGACAAGTTTCGAATCCAGGTCTATGATACAACGTGAAAAATGCCCCGCACAAAGTATATACCCTAAACTATTTAGCAGGTTATAGTTGTTAGCAACAACGGGAAAACACACACACACACACAAAATGACCTTAATACCTTTATTATTGTTAGAATAAAAATATTACATATATTGCATTAGAAAGTATTTTTAATAGAAAATTTCCACAATACCAAGTATTTCCTTTATCATTTTAAAGTAATAGGAGTATAAGTATCTTATTGTTTTAATAAAATAATTTTTTAATTATATGTAAAACTCAATTATTTAAAATAATATTAGGCATGAGGGGATTAAAACAGTAGCTCTCTCAATCGAAGAAGGAAAATGGGATTATGAACTTTGAATACTGTTACCTAATGGTTGTATGAAGATGGTATACCATGATGGTGGATGGGGTGAAGTATGGGTTATTATTGTTGTTGGTGGCTTTTTATTTATTTTTTATTTTTTATATTTTTGGCTTAAAACAAAGAAAAAAAAAAAGAGAGCATGAATTGATATGTTTTTTTTTTAAAAAAAAATTATTACAAATCCAAATTTTATGGAACCAATTTTTGAAAAAATTCCAACAAGTATAAATCAATGAATATAGGAAGGAAGAAAAAAAAACAGATTTGAAGTTTAAATTAGGATCCTACAAGTCCAAGTTGGATGAAGTTACCAACACATTGATTCCAGCAGAAGATCGAGGAGCACAGCCGCACAGGAGAGGAGAAGACTTGGGTCTAAGGTGAGGCTATTATTGTTTTGTTAAAGGATATGGGTGAAAAAAATTGTTTCCATATTCAAGCATTAAAGGTAATTTTGGAAATATGAAAAGTTATTTAAATCCTCTGCAAAAGCTAACGCCTAGAATCTAATTAGAAGCTTGGGGGCAATCTGCTTATTATAAAATCACTTTTTGAGCTTAGACGTGATTATAATTTAGACCGCCAAACAGAATCAAAAGTGATTTTGGACTATCAAAAAGTTAGCCAAACAGGGCCATAGACACAAGGCCAGTCCACATGTTGGCTTCTTGAATTTACCTATATAATAAGGAGAAAACTTGTGTGTGAAACGTGTCCGGTTAACAGAATAGGATTCCTAGTTTAGAGATTGCCTACTATGCAAGCCATCTAGGTTGACTTTTATGTGCTCTCACCAGGTGAAGGTTCAAGTCAACAAGGCACCTTCATTCATGCACTAGATTTCCTAGTCCATCTAGGTTCGATTTTTGTGTTATTTTGAAAATGGTGGGGGATTGTTGGAAAAGTTTTAAAAGACAAGGTTATTTTTCTTTTCCCTATAAATTTGTTTTAAATTTGAATGAGGAGTTGCTTTAAGATTTGTGACTTTTGGCTCAGGTTGTGTCTATTCTTGAAAGAGTGGATAGGAATAATAATCGTTGGTCCATAAATAGACCACAAATCTACCTATTTGATATGTGGATTCACAAAGTGTTTTATTTCTATTCTCCATCCACTTTCATTATATAATAGTTTTACTATTTATTGCGAAGATGGTGAAACCATTATTTTGGATGGACTAGCAAACTTAGAAAGTTAGAAGGTATTCGGGTCTGCTTTCATTTGTGTTGAATGCAGACAGGTAACAAACAACTTCTAGGCATCATTGTGTCCTGGTTAAGCAAATTCATTGGAACCTGGTACACACTAATTTGATGATTGGTGGAGGCAAATTTCATCTTAAGGAAAGCGACTCCTGTAAGTTTGTAATACGTACGTACGCCATTGAAGCATTATTTTTCCTTCTTTTTCTACTATCAGATTTTTGCACCAAATCTGATTGTAGAAAAAGAAGGAGAAGTAATGCTTCAAAGGCGTGTTACATCATCGCTTTCTTTGTACCTGAAAGTAGAAGAAGAAGGAGAAATAATGTTTCAAAAGCGTGTTACGGGAGTCGGTTTCAGTTTTTACAGAGGCTGAAATTAGTGTAAAAGTCTGAAGATAGAAAAAGAAGGAAAAATAATGCTTCAAAGGCGTATTACAAGATTCGCTTTCAGTTTACACAAAGACTAAAATTAGTATACTGATATGCCTTTTTTTTTTTTTTTTTTTTTTTTTTTGTTAAACACTTTCAGGTGTCAAAATTATTTGCAATGAGCATCGCTGGAGAAACAAATCTATTTGGTTGACGTCATGCGTTGATCATGATCCATGCATTGATGCATATGAAATTGTTGCATACATTTGTGTTTTTGTAAATTTGTTAGCCTTGACAGGTCCTGGTCTCACACCAGTTATTGATGTAGTAGACTGGGTCGTAAATAGGTTGGATAGCTTGTAATCATGTACTCACTCTCTTCCACAAAGATAGCACAAGTTTGACAAAACATGTAGTTTAAGAAAAATATCATTTCATTAACTAGTTATTTATTAAACTCCATCTTTCCAAAAAGACCGGGCTATTGCCATCACATAAAGTATCCCAAGACCCCCACTTAGTTTACACTTTTTAATGTTTTATGAAAAATATAAAAGGTTTTTACAAAAACTAAACGCGTGGTTCACTAGAAAACTTTATTCCGAACAACTTTGTAGAATAAAGTTTTTTCAAAATTTGTTATTTAGGTAGAGTTTTTGGTCATTTTCATAAAAATGAAACATAATATATAAATGACCAAAAAGTTCATTTAAACGATAGATTTTAGAAAACTTTTATTTTACAAAGTTATTTATAATGGTGTCTTTTAGTGGACTACGTAACTAGTTTTCATAGAAACCTTTTATATTTTTAAAAAATTTTTAAAAAATATAAATTAAGTGGGGGTTTTAAAGTACTTTATGTGGTGGCAATACCCCCTATTTTCAAAAATGTCATCTCCTACTTGGTATTGTGTTAAAAGTAATTATTGAAATAATAGAAGTATAGGAAAACTAAAAAAATTTATGATTTGACTTTTCAACAAGAATAAACATTTTGAGATCAAAAAAGTAATAAAAATTGTCTAACTTTGTGAGATGGAGGGAGTATATGTTAATATGGTACTTCTATGTGCTTAAGATCGTCTCCCTATATTTTTTGGGATGAATTTTATCGGACGTGGTTGCATTTTAAAGAAGACATAGGGACAATGTGGTAATTACAATATACTACAATAAGTCGCCAAAATTCCCTCAAGTCCTCAAGCACTATCTATATATTCAGGCACAGAATCAACCACGTTCCATCCCCACTCTCCTTCTCTCAGTTCCCTCTCCTCAGAGAAATTTATACGGAATCTGTTTTATCCTCTCTCCATTCCCACCTTCCTGTTGCAGTAGCATCGTCAAATCTCGAAGGTATTGTGGCTCTATTTTCCATTCCGTCTCTCTATTCTTCAAACCAATTGAACCACTCAATTTTGCCTTTTTTTGTTGCGGACAGTTCCATTATCTGTTTGTTAATTTTCTTAAGAGGGAAATAAATTAAGGTGGTATGAGGTTTCGAGCCATACAGTGATGGAGCTAGAAATTTTCTCTAGCAGGGTCAGGTTTTTGTTTGGATGTCTATAAATTAAAGAATCTTTTGAAATAACCTTCTACTGCTTTTTTTTCTTCCTAAATAGACAATAGGGGAAGGTTATTACCAGCACAAAAATTCCTTTGTATCTCACATTGAATTTATATTTTTTAAGGTTTTATGTAAGATATAAAAGGTTTTCATGAAAATTAACTATGTTGTCTACTAGAAAACATGATTTTGAACAATTTGGTAGAAAGAAAATTTTTTAAAATCCGTCGTCTAGGAGGAATTTTTTTTTTTGTGGGTCATTTTTTATAAAACATCTTGTAAAAATGAAACCAAGATTTTAAATGGCCAAAAAGTCCATTTAAATGACAAATTTTGAAAAACAATTTTTTCAACAAAGTTGTTCATGCATAATGATATTTTCTAGTAGACCCTGCGGCTAGTTTTTGAGAAAACCTTTTATATTTTTCATAAAATCTTAAAAAATGTAAACTAAGTATGGGTACAAATAAATTTTTATAGTCGCACTAGCCTATCTAGAGATCTCTAGATAATAACACATACAAAGAAATTTGTTTTGAACCTAATAATTAATACAAATACATAAATATTTATTAATAATAAAAGGGCTACAATTAGAAGGATTAAACTTTTGTGAAATAAAAGGGGTAAGAGTTATGTATATGAAGGAAAAACGAAAAAGGGAAGGTTACAATTAGAAAATGTGAAGAACCAAAATAAAATTTAGCAGGATCAGATTTTAAAATACTAAAATTTATGTGTAATAAAAAACTCATTTTAAATCGGTGAGAGGGTCAGGTGTCCCCTAACACTCCCTTTGTCCGCCCCTGGTGCCATAGGACCAACTTCATGCCTTAGGTTTGCCATTCAAGCACATGGCATTAAAGCGTGCAAATTCCCCGTTTTTTGGTTCGTTCTTACTTTCGGCATCTTCTTCACAAAGGTACATATTGCAGGGATTTGGATTTGGTGAAGTTCTGCATGGTGTAGTAAACATAGGATCGATGACACATGACATGGAGAAGAAAAGGATGGCTGAAATTTGAGAGATGCATTTGACATCTAATGCCTAATAGTCCTTTATTTCTCTCGTTCACATGTCATTGATTTTACGTTTACTGTATCATGTAGTAAAAGTAGCCAACTTTACCAAATCCAAATCCAAATCCCATGTTGTAGATGCGATGCGTGTATCGGATACTACTCTTTTCGTCCCACAAAAATCAGCCATATTTGACAAAATACACAGTTTAAGGGAAACCATTATCACATTGATTTATCATTTATTAAAAATGCATCTTTCCAAAAATACCATCTCTTACTTAGTATCAGGTTTTGTGCTGAAATAACAAAGGGTAGTATAAGAATGTTAAAAAAAATTATGATTTGACTTTTTAAAATAAACAAATATTTTGGGACCAACCAAAAAAAAAAAAATAAAAAATGACCTATCTTTGTGGGGGTAAAGAGAGTCGTAGAGATAAAAATTTCTACTCCCTGACCCTATTAAAAAAAAAAAGAAAAAAAAAATTGAAACCTTCTACATGTTGCTTTGCAGGATTAGCAAGAGTGTAGATGAAGACCTTCCCTGTCGTCGTGGTTGTCTGCGTGTTGATCTTAGCAACTCTACAAGCTGATGCCTTCTGGCTCACTTTGGAGCAGGTGCATAAACCTGAAATTGAAGCAGAAGATTATGTGAACGAGAGTCATGGTATCTATAGAAGAAAAATGCAGACTGATCCTGGCCCAAATGGCGGGAGCCCCCGCCGCGCCCCGCCCCCGCTGCGGCCCGCCGCCTAAAGCTTATTCCATCCACGCGTGCAACCGACATTAAGTAGCCAGAAAATATGGACGGAACATGTTCCGTTTCACAAACTCGAAGTACTAAGTTTCTATGTTGTGTGTTGTCACTGTTGTTTGCAGTGTGATACTGTGATGGATGTCTAGCTTGTACGCCAACTCTGCTTTGTACTACAACTATGTGGAAATGAAAATAAAACTGAAAAACATGGCTAGCTAGCACGGGTTTCTTAGACAAACTATATTGAGTTTTCACTTGCAAGATATTTAGATCCAAAAATTAAAGCTGATCACCCCTAGAGAGAAGAGGGAGAGGGGCAAACAAATTCTACGCGCAAGTAGCAAGGAAAGTTTAACCTGATAAAATACGATGATGCCGAGGGCTTGAGGTTGACTCTCCTTGATGTTTAAGGAATTTTTCTTAAAAAAAAAAAAAAAAAAAAAAAAAGGAAATGGAGCAACCTGACAAAATATTCATATATTTTATATCAGGAAGCTGATCCTTTGCCCAGGGTTAACTGGTTAATTTGGGACACAATAATCATATGCAGCCAATCCAAGTTAACCTTTTCCTAGATTCACACTTGTGCGAGCTAATGACACTAATCTTTCGAGTTGGCTCTGTTATATATGTGGAAGCCGTATGCAGTGGCGAAGCTAGGAAATTTCTCTAGCAAGGTCGACTTTTGCTTGGATGGTTTAATTTTTTTTTTTCTCACTCTATGAATTAAAGAAAGGGAGGCTATTGCCACAACAAAAATTCTTTTAAGAAACAACAATAATAGAAAAAGATCACGGTTGGAAAAATAGAAAGACCACGTTTTAAAAGATAAGTGTGATCGTATACATGGGCAAAATAATTGATCACAGTTTTAAGAAACAACTGTGATCTTTTAAGAGTTTTAATCTCACTTTCTTAAAAACCGTGGTCGTAGGGCAATATGATAGATCACGGTTTTAAATAAAACTGTGATCTTTCTAGATTTTTTTTTTTAAAATTCCTCTTCCCACGAAAGTAAGGTGCTTAGTTTTTTTCCTCCCTCTTCGCGCAAACCCGACCCACTCTCTCCCTTCTCCCATCTCTCAAGCCCTAACCCTCCTCTTAGCAAACACACAAACCACATAGCGGCGATGATGTTGCTGATTCCTCCCTCTTCCCGCAAACCTCGAACCACTCTCTCTATTCTCCCATCTCTCAAATCCTAACTCTCCTCTCACGTTACCTTAACCTCCTCATCAACAGTTTTGCAAGACTCCTATTCATCTCCATTAGCGAAGAAGCGATGGTCATGCGGCGCATCCAGGGATGGTGCCGATGCACAAGGTGAACTTCGATGCTAAGAATGAGTACGAGATGATCCAGAACTACAAAGTTCTTCAGGATGTCTTCAACAAACTCAAGATCACCAAGGTACATTTCTCGGTTTTTCTTCTTCCTCCTCCGTTTGGTTAGTCGGAAAACGTTTTCCCCAATTATGTATGTATAAATCTCCACCAATTGAAGAGACGTGATAAAATTTCCCCAATTTTTATGGTAAGACGTTTTTTGCTATGATGTATTTTCGGTCGAAACAGGCTGAATTTATCTCGCAATTCTCTCTTGATTTGTCTATAGATCTGGGAATTTGTGCTTCAATTTTGGTTTTGGGCGTATCAATCTCTAGATTAGGGTTATATGTATATATGCGTCTGTGTTGTTTCATTATTGGTTTGTTTGGCTGGACATGTTTGTGGGGCTTAGCACATTGAGGTGAACAAGCTCGTGAAAGGAAGACCACTTGATAATTTGGAATTTATGCAATGGATGAAGAGATACCGTGATTCAGTTAACGGAGGCAATTTACATCAAAGAAGCTGCAACAATTCTGAAGGTAAATCTTCCTTCTCTCTCTCTCGCTCTCTCTTCTTTTTTCCCCACTCTGTTTCTTAACTTCCCCACTCTGTTTGCTTAATGGTGTATGATTTTATAACGACTGCTCACTAGGTGTTTGAAAATAATACCCAGTGATATCTACGAGGGATTTTTGGTTTTTATACCATGATTTGTTACCCAAATCATGGAATCCTAAATAAGATATAGTGTCATAGATCATGGACGAAGTAGTGAAATTTAGATCCTAGCTCCCTAAGTAATCTCAGCCAACCTCAATGGCTGGGATTTTGGGATGATGCAAATTATTATTTATTTGGTTTGGATTGACTGCACATCACTGCAAGCATATCTTGCACCAGTGAGTAGCACATAATCTGATGGTGATGCTGCAGATGAAGTTGAAAGTCTTGCAGCTGCTAGAAAGGCTGCTTTGTCTGGCTCCAAACCTTCAGATTCTATTCAGGTATTCTGCCTTTGTCATTCCAAACATTATTCAAGATTTATCTAGTACATGTTAAATAAACATCAGGGTAATATTTTCTTGGATAAGGGTACACTGGCTCATTGTTTAATGCATTTTTCACTTTTTATGTGGCTCCCAGGTTGTTAATGCTCTACTAACTCAGATGGACAAGTTGAAATCCTCACCAAATGTGATAATTCTGACAACATCCAATATGGCTGCTGCTATTGGTAGGCCTATCATGAATTGCAGAATTATTTTTTAAATTGGTATCTTTATTGCTTTAAGTTAACCCTAACCTTCCAAGCTTACGATGTGGGCTTTACTTAGAAATCTACATATATATATATATACATATATAGATATAGATATAGAAAAATTGCGTCCAATAGGATGTGAACCTATACTGAAGGTTTAGAAGACTTATCTTATCCATAATCCATTAGACAATGGATGACAATATTATGAGTCAAATTTCCTTTGTTTTTATTTTTTTTTAATTTTGTCCACACTTGAAATCCTGGATTTTTGAATTGAGAGAGAACGAGAATTCTCTGAAAATTTTGTATTTCAATGCAAATTAAATAATCCCGAGTTACAAGAGCATCTCTGTTTTATATATTCTCAAAGATGCTTATCTCTGGTCATTGTTTCCTGATTCTAGAATATGTGCACTATGTTCTCTTGTAAATCTTCTTTCAATTCCTTTGCGCCTCTTGCCCGTCTAAATCTTCTTTATTTGCTAAGATTATCTTCCAAAGTGCCACCTAAAATTATAGCATCGGTCTGGACTCTGGACACTTGTTCTTTAATAGGTGAACACTCACAGAGAAGACAAAGCTAATTAAGTTTGTCTTTTCTTGTCTATTTTCATTTCATTTTCCATATTTTCATCCTCCCCATTCCGCACACGTTATCGTTTCCAATCAATTGCATTTCTCATCAGGAATGAAATAATGTAATTCTCCTCATTCATAAAATTAACACTTTCACCATTTGTTGGGTTGCAGATATTGCTTTTGTTGATCGAGCTGATATCAAGGCATATGTGGGTCCACCAACTCTTGAAGCATGTTATGAAATACTAAGGTCCTGCTTGCAAGAACTTATACGAATAGGAATCATCTCAAATTCCCAAGTCTGATATTCTGTCACGTGTTATTGCACAGGAGACAAGAACTATAAAGCTTATATTTTTTTTTTCCTGTCCACTGAGTGCCAATTTGAGCACATCAGATTATGCAGCACTACTTTAATCCTCAGGTATGAAAAATCCACAAAATACACACACACACACTCACACACACATATATGTATTGTATACAATTTACTAAACTTTATTCTAAAATGTTACCATCTTACTAGGTTTGGCATTAATACCATCTTAGCTACTAATATGGGGATTTTATTGAATTTCTTGTGCGCTATTTTTGTAGATAAAGATAGAGAATCAGGAGATGCACATGTAGAAATCAAGGCATTGAAGTATTCAGAACGCCTTAAAGAGAAGGCAACTTGTGTTATGGAGACCAGTTGAAGACTCAAAAGGCAAAAGTCCTTGGATTCCTTTTTTTTTTTTTTTTTTTTTTTTTTTTTTGGGTATGGGGAGACCTTTATAGTTTTTGCAAGTGGCATCCCTTCATAGTTTTTTGGATGATCTTTATTTCTAATTAGTTGATAGTTAATTTGAGATTTGTGCATAAGATTGTTTGCTAATTTGAATAGTGATATCTTCCAATATATTACAGCATTTATGAGATGACGTGCCTTGCACTAGTCAATGAAAATTTTAATTTATAATGTTTGAATTGTGCTAGCATGATGAATTTAATAGTTGAAATGTGATTGTAAGAAAAGCAACAGGTTTCTCACCCATCAAAAGCAACATTGGTTGTCAAAGGAAAATTTTAAATTTTTTTTAAAAAAATAAAATAGAATAGATCACAGTTTTTCATTGTGATCTTTCCATACTAAAGATCACATTTTTGTAAAAAACCATGATCTTTTCCAATAAAAGATCACATTTTTTGTAAAAAAACCATGATCTTTTCTATGAAAAAGATCACACTTTTGTAAAAAACTGTGATCTTTAGTTCGAAAAGATCACGGTTAAAAACCGTGATCTAATGTTGGTACTTTAGATCACACCTGAATAGATCACGGTTTTTTCTTTAATAGATCACGGTTAGAAACTGTGATAAAAAGTAATAGATCACGGTTTTTCACTGTGATCTATTTATATTATTGTAGTAGTGGCACCCTTACCTAGTTTACACTTTATAAGGTTTCATGAAAAATATAAGAGATTTTTGTGAAAACTAACTGCGACAACCATTAAAAAACATCATTTTGAACAACTTTATAAAATAAGTTTTTTCAAAATCTATTATTTAAGTGGATTTTTTCTCCGTTTTTTATAAAAGTTTTGTATGCAAAAAGTCTACTTAAATTACAAATTTTGAAAAACTTTTCTTCTACAAAGTTGTTCAAAATGATGTTTTCTAATGGACAATGCGCGTGGCTAGTTTTTGTGAAAACTTTTTATATTTTTTTATAAAACCTTAAAAAGGTGTAAACTAAGGGTGTTGCAAAGGAATTTTTGCGGTGGCAGCATAGCCCCCTCATTTAAGAATCTTTTGAAGTAACCCATCAATTTTTTTGTTCCCTAATAGACAATAACAAGAACAAAGAAATTTTTTTGAAGTTAATAATTAATACAAAATATAAATATTTATTGATCGATAGTGAGAGGGATACAATTAGAAAGATTAAACTTTTATGAGATAAAAGAGGTAAGAGTTATTTATATGAGGGGAAAAAAGAAATAGGAAGGGTTACAATTAGAAAATGTGACAGACCAAAATTTTTTTTGCAAGCGTTTGATAAGTAAAACATCATATTAATTGGATGGGTCTAAAGCCAAATAATTAATCACCAATGATCGAACCTCGACTCAACGCTTCAAGAAACGTCAATGAGACAAATATGTAGAGCATTCATAAAACAGGGCCAATCCACACATCGGCTTCTTGAATTTACCTAATAAGGAGAAAACTTGTGTGTGAAACGTGTCCGGTTAACAGAATAGGATTCCTAGTTTCAAGATTGCCTACTATGCATGCCATCTAGGTTAACTTTTATGTGTTCTCACTAAGTGAAGGTTCAAGTCAACAAGACACCTTCATTTATATATGCACTAGATTTCCTAGTTCATCTAGGTTTGATTTTTCTGTTATTTTGAAAATGGTGGGGGGTTGTTGGAAAATTTTTAAAAGACAAGGTTATTTTTATTTCCCTATAAATTTGTTTTATGTTTGAATGAGGAGTTGCTTTAAGATTTGTGACTTTTGGCTCAGGTTGTGTCCATTCTTGAAAGAGTGGATAGGAATAATAATCGTTGGTCTATAAATGGACCACAAATCTAGCTATTTGATATATGGATTCACAAAGTGTTTTATTTCTATTCTTCATCCACTTTCATTATATAATAGTTTTACTTTTTATTGCGAAGATGGTGAAACCATTATTTTGGATGGAATAGCAAACTTAGAAAGTTAGAAGGTATTTGGGTCTGTTTTCATTTGTGTTGAATGCAGACGGGTAACAAACAACTTCTAGGCATCATTGTGTCCTGGAAGCAAATTCATTAGAACCTGGTACACACTAATTTGATGATTGGTGGAGGCAAATTTCATCTTAAGGAAAGCGACTCCTGTAACCTGTAGGGGCAGAGCTAGGAATTTTAAGTTGGGTGGCCAATTTAATATATTATGATAAAACTATTTTTCCTTTGACCTTAAAGTCTTACTATATAATTACTTTAAGGGGAAAAAAAAGAGGAGGTCTGATTAAATTACACATGGTGTGAGAAATTGTACTCTTGCATCCATCAAGATCTTCGCACCTATACATGTATTCACATCGAGTCAAAACCAAGATATCTACAAACTTCACATGGCTACACCCTTATTAAAATGAGATATGTCATTTGGCCCAAGGGTCATTGGCAAAATTTGTCCATTCTATATGATGGATTTGTGCATCATAGACTATGTAAAATACACCTTAATTATTTAATTTCCATTTAAACAACCAAACAAGTCCCTAGGGAATAAAAATTTCCCTTATATAAAGATATATTATATTTAATTTTTGGAGATTTATTTATTTATTTATTTTTTTGTAAATTTTTTGATTTAGTGTGATAAGCTAGGAAGCACTGACAGTCCAAAAAAAATCTAGAAATGAAGTGTCCGACATGTATCAGATATGACAATTATGAAGTATATGTTTTATTTCCTCATATATTTTAATTCTTTTTTTTATGTGTATAATGGGACTATCAATTATATATGTATATAAATTATAAATATTTATTTATTTATTACCGTGTCCTTGACCTGTTAGTGTTATAATTTTTTGAAGATTTGTCTATCGGTGTGTCAATATTGTGTCGTACTAGTGTTTGTGCTTCTTAGGTGATAAGTACCACAACTTAAAGTAAAGTTGAGAATTTTGGAGTGGCCACGTGTACAATTTTTATAAAAAAATTTGAGCCTATATAAGCAAATGTCAAATTTGTTGAAAAATATAATTGAAGGGGCCATAGCCCCCTCAGTCCTAACTACCCTCCGCCCTTGTCTGTAACACGCCTTTGAAGCATTATTTTTCCTTCTTTTTCTACTTTCAGGTACGCTTCAAAGGCGTGTTACACCAGTCGCTTTCTTTGCATCTGAAAGTAGAAAAAAGAGAAATAATGCTTCAAAGGTCTGTTATAAGAGTCCGCTTTTATAGTTACACAGAGACTGAAATTAGTATAAAAGTCTGAATGTAGAAAAAGAAGGAAAAATAATGCTTCAAAGGCGTGTTACTGGAGTCGCTTTCAATTTACACAGACTGAAATTAGTATACTGATATCACTTATCCTTTAAAAAAAAAAAAAAAGTATACTGATATATGCTTTGTTTTTTTTTTTTTTTTCTAAACACTTTTCAGATGTCAAAATTATTTGCAATGGGCATCGCTGGAGAAACAAATCTATTTGGTATGTTTTGTTCTTGACATCATGTGTTGATCATGGATCCATGCCATAGGGGCTTTCCCCTTATCAGCAGAAGAAGCTCTACCACCACTTTTGCGACCACCACCCCTACGGCCTCCAGCACCGCCGCCCCTCCCGGGGCCCACGCCACCTGCCACATCCGCCATGCACTGCAAAGTCAAGTAACATGTGCATTAGTTTTCAATACAGATGATTCAATTGTAAATACATGCATTAAAATAGGACATCATTGCATATGCATTTCATTATTCAATTCTTCAATTCTAAACATCAAGCTCATAAATTCACTCTCTCCTAAATCCTTATTCAAAAATTCAATTCATTCCCTGATAGAACTCACGCCTGAGTTCTATTAGGATTTTGTCAATACATTTCTAATATTCATAAATTCATTCATTCCATATACACTCAATTCTTTAATAAAACTTCAGTCTACCTATTTCAAGTTAGTTAAGCTTTATTCAATCCTTTAGTTTTGCTGGGATTCTTTAATCTTATACGCATTCAATTCTTCTCAATTTTCCTAGTGTTGTGCGGAAGCGCGATAAACAAACAATTTCTATGGTGGTGGAAGTGATTAATCAAACAAAACAAGTGAATCGATCCAAGCACAAAAATAAACAAATACACAAAGAAAAGGAGACACAAGATTTACGTGGTTCGGCAAGATGCCTACGTCCACGGGCAGCGATGATCAATCCACTATGTGTTCAAGAGAATATAAGAGTAAGAATACTCACAAAATCCCTAGCTAGATCCCCTTTACACCCAATGATGGCTCCCAAGTGACTCTCCTTGCATAAGGATGAAACCCTAAAAAATAACCCCTTATATAAAGTGGGTTATAACATAAGTGAGCGGGTCAGGTTGGGTAAAAAAAAAAAACCAACTTAACAAAATGGGTTAAAAGAAAGAATTAAAGACAAATTCCAACAAATCTCCACCTTGGCTTGAATTCAACCAAACCATCCAAACAAAGCAAACAAATCATCACTGCCTCCAAATGCGCCCTTAGGCGCCATACACCCGTAGGTGCTCAAACGTGAGAGATGTTGATCAAGTCCAAACAGTGTTTAAACTTGACCCCAGTCACCACCTTAGTTAACATATCTGCAGGGTTATCTACAGTCCCAATCTTTTGAAGGAGAATGTCCCCCTCGTTCACAACTTCACGAACAAAATGAAAATGGACATCAATATGTTTTGTCCGAGCATGATGAACTTGGTTTTTTGCTAAACAAATTGCACTTTGACTGTCGCAGTAGACCTTAACATGCTTCTGAACAATCCCCAAGTCCTCAACCAACCCATGTAGCCAAATGGACTCTTTAATGGCCTCTGTCACCGCCATGTACTCTGCCTCTATAGTAGACAAAGCAACTGTTGACTGCAATGTAGACCTCCAACTCACCGGTCCCTTTGCAAGAGTAAACACATAACCTGTAGTAGACTGACGTTTATCCAAATCACCAGCATAATCTGAATCTACATAACCAACCACATGCTGACCAAGTCTGTCATCCCTCTCAAACATCAAACCAACATCCACTGTACCCTGTATGTATCACAAAATCCACTTCACTGCTTGCCAGTGCCCTTTACCCGGATTATGCATATACCGGCTAACCATACTGACAGCGTGTGAAATATCAGGTCTCGTGCACACCATAGCATACATCAAAGCACCAACTGCGTTTGCATATGGAATTTGAGACATATACTTACGCTCATCATCTGTGTGCGGAGACATCAAAGCAGAAAACTTAAAATGAGGGGCCAAAGGTGTACTAACTGATTTTGTTTTGCCATCTATATCAAATCTCTGCAAAACTTTTTTCAAATACTGTGCTTGTGACAAACAAACTGTGCCCTTCACTCTACTCTCTTGATTTCCATACCAAGTATTTTCTTAGCTTCACCAAGATTCTTCATTTCAAATTCATTACTCAACTGAGTCTTCAACTTGTCTATCTCCACCTTGCTCTTAGATGCAATAAGCATATCATCTACATATAAGAGCAAATAAATAAAAGAACCATCACGAAGCTTACGAAAATACACACAATGATCAAAATGACTCCTGGTATATTTTTGCCCTGTCATAAACCGATCAAATCGCTTGTACCACTGTCTTGGAGACTGCTTCAAACCACATAGCGACTTTTTCAGTTTGCAAACACAATTTTCTCTACCAGTAATTTTAAATCCATCTGGCTGAGTCATATAAATTTCCTCCTCCAAATCACCATGCAAGAAAGCAGTTTTGACATCGAGTTGGTCTAACTCAAGATCAAACTGTGCAACCAAATCTAGCAAAATTCGAATAGAAGAATGCTTAACAACTGGAGAGAATACCTCATTGTAGTCTATCCCTTTTTTTTGCGCGTAGCCTTTAGCCACTAACCTAGCCTTGAATCTCACTCTATCCCCCTTGGGAACCTTCCTTCTTGGCATATACCCACTTGCAACTAATTGCCTTCTTTCCATTTGGAAGCTGTACCAACTCCCAAGTCTGATTCTTATGCAGCGACTCCATCTCCTCATCCATTGCCTTTTTCCACTGTACACTTTCTGAATTCTGTGAGGCTTCTCTGTATATCAATGGAATATCATCATCTACAACTGGAAGTGCATAAGCCACCATGTCAGTAAATCTAGCAGGTTTCTGAATTTCTCTTCTCGATCTACTAACTGCAATAGATTCTAATTGTTGTGGAATTTCTTGTACATGTGCCTCCACCACATCTGAGTTTGAGTTCTCATCAATTTGATCAACAACATCAACTGTTTGAACAGTCTTCTTTGTAACCACTAGAGCTTCTAACTCCACCTGTTGCGAAGTACCTATATTCATATTCTCTTTTTGATAATTTTTCTGCTTCTGCTTATTCAACATCCCAGACTCATCAAAAGTAACATCCCTGCTCAGAATTAGTTTCTTCAATTTGGGACACCACAGCCTATATCCCTTCACACCTGTGCTAAAGCCCAAAAATATAGCTTTCTTGGCTCTAGGATCCAATTTAGTTTCCTTCACATGAAAAGATGCAAGACAACCAAATACATGTAATTTATCATAATCTGTAGCAAGTTTTCCAGACCATACATCTAAAGGTGTTTTTCTATCATTCGCAGCTGCAGGCAATCTATTGATAAGATGGCATGCATATTTCACAGCTTCAGCCCAAAACGCTTTGCCCAATCCAGAGTCGAGCAACATACATCTCACTTTCTCCAGCAAAGTACGATTCATGCGTTCTGCCACCCCACTCTGCTGCGGTGTATCTTTGACTGTGAAGTGTTTGACTATTCCTTCATCTTGGCATACTTTAAAGAATGGATCTAACTTATACTCACCACCATTGTCTGACCTGAGCCTCCTGATTTTCCTTCCTGTTTGAGTCTCAATCATTTTCTTCCAATTCAGAAACACATCCAAAACTTTATATTTATGCAGCATAGTGTACACCCAAACTCTCTTGGAATAATCATCAACAAAAGACACAAACCAATGCTTACCTCCCAAAGTTGCAACCTTAGAAGGTCCCCACACATCTGTGTGAACATAATCAAGAGTCCCCTTTGTGCAATGAATTGCAGTGTCAAACTTCACTCTAGTCTGCTTACCCAAAGTACACTGCTCACAAAATCCCAATTTCCCTGTCTTGGCGCCCTTCAACAGACCTTGCTTTATTAATCCCTGCAAAGCTTTCTCACCAGCATGCCCTAATCGCATGTGCCAAAGTCTGGAAGTATCAGATCTACTGCCCTTTGAACTATCAGAAACGGCGACTCTCCCTGTAACTGTACTCCCATCCAAAAAATATAAATTACCCTTTCGAGTACCTTTCAATACAACGAGCGCACCACGTACCACTTTGAGGACTCCACCTTCCATAGTAATTTTGCAGCCTTTTGAATCAAAAGTTCCCAATGAGATGAGATTTTTCTTCAAATCTGGTACATACCGAACATCTGTCAAAACTCTAATTGTTCCATCATGCAACTTCAAACGAATGTTTCCTATCCTTTCTGTTTTACAAGCATTATCATCACCCATTAAAACAACTCCACCATCTAACTCCTGAAAGCTAGAAAATAATTCCCTATTGGGACACATATGATAAGAAAACCCCGAATCCAAAATCCACTCATCTGAATGGCCAACTAATGATGAAATAGTCAAAGCTAAATCTTCATTCCCAACATCCACACGTGCTACATTTGCATTTGAACCCTTACCAATTTTATTTTGCAGCTTCGGACAATCCTTCTTCCAATGCCCTTTGTTGTGACAGAAAGCAAACTCATCCTTTGCCGGAATTTTTCTATCAAACGATGCGCCTCTCATCTTAGAACGAGACTTACCCCATCTGCCAAATTTTTTGTCCTCACTCCTACCCCTTGTTGTCAAAGCTTCTGATGGTAAATCCCTATAAATCAGATGGTCCTTCTTCCGATACTCATTATTCATCAAAGCATTAGACACATCATCATATTTAATTGTATCTTTCCCATACAACAAAATAGTAGTCAAATGATCATATGAATCAGGCAAGGAATTTAATAATGATAAGGCTTTATCTTCATCCGAAATTTCAACATCTAAATTTTGCGAATCAGCAAGAATTTTATTAAAACCATTCAAGTGCTCAGCTATCGAAATACCTTACTTGTAGTTGAAACGGAAGAGCTTCTTTTTCAAATAGAGCCGATTTTCCATGCTCTTGGTCATGTATTTGTCCAATTTTTTCCACAATTGCTTAGCCGAAGTCTCCCTCATAACAAAGTATTTTTGATCCTTAGCAAGACAAAGCCTAATCGTGCCACAAGCTTGATGATTGATCTTCACCCAATCCTTCTCATCCAAATCAACGGGTTTATCATCCAAAGCGATATCTAACTCTTGTTGAGTCAGAACATCCAAAACTTCACACTTCTACATGCCGAAGTTATTTGTTCCATCAAATTTTTCAACTTCGAATTTTGCATTCAAAACCATAGTTCTAATCGTTGATGAAGTGCTTGTAGACGAATCTTTCTGTGATGAAACTTCTGAACTTGATTCCGCTATTAATCAGATCCACACCCAAATATGAACGATCAACAGATCCAACTCCTAGGCCGAAACCTAAGCTTTGATACCAGTTTGTTGTGCGGAAGCGTGATAAACAAACAATTTCTATGGTGGTAGAAGTGATTAATCAAACAAAACAAGTGAATCGATCCAAGCACAAAAATAAACAAACACACAAAGAAAAGGAGACAAGATTTACATGGTTCGGCAAGATGCCTACGTCCACGGGCAGCGATGATCAATCCACTATGTGTTCAAGAGAATACAAGAGTAAGAATACTCACAAAATCCCTAGATCCCCTTTACACCCAATGACGACTCCCAAGTGGCTCTCCTTGCATAAGGATGAAACCCTAAAAAATAACCCCTTATATAAAGTGGGTTATAACATAAGTGAGCAGGTCGGGTTGGGCAAAAAAACAAAACGAATTTAGCAAAATGGGTTAAAAGAAAGAATTAAAGACAAATTCCAACACCTAGTAGGTTCAAACCTAGGTTCTAATCCATACATGTACATATCTCATTCATTTTCCATATATCCTAATTATCATGAATCTCATTCTAACGCACATACATTATTTCATGTACATATCACATTCTCCACATATCAAGTATACATTTCAATTCATTTCTCAAATTCCAATACATACTATTTTGATAAATTCAATTAATTCCTTCAAAATTTTCACCAAATTCTATCAATTTAATCATTTTGTCAATATAAATCACTCAAAAAAAAAAAAAAAAAAATCCTTATTCCTTAAGGAATTTAATCTTCTTCATCAATAAATTTGTCCATAAGATATACATTCTTTCTAATTCATTTACCCTCAAATTGCCAAAAAAGAAAAAAAAAAAATAATAATAATAATAAAAATCATAAACTCATTCAATTTCAACTTCAAAGATAATTCAATTTCCATTTCAATTTGTTCATTTGTTCACTTTTTATTTTATCTTAGTCACTTCTATTTGAATTTCCATTTCAATTTATTCATTATTCATTTCATCTTAATCACTTCTATTTCACTTCAAATTATTCATTTTCCATTTTCATTCAAATTCATTATTCATTTTAAAATTTTCATCTCAATTACCTCAATTTCAATTTCATCAATTTTCATTATTCACTCTATTTTTCACCATCAAAGTTAAAATTCTTTAATTCAATTTCTCCGAAAATTAAATCATTTCAATTTTACTTCAATTTCAATTCTAACCACTTCCATTTTATCACCATCATTCCTCAAATTAAATCATTGTCACTCAAATTCATTTTGATTTTTATCAAAGTCCAAAAATGAATTCATTTCAATTTTCATTATTCATTTTTCCATCTCAAACTCTAAATCAATTTCATTTCAATTTATCAATCACTCCCATTCTTTCATTCAAGTCATTTTTTTCAATCTTATTTATTCAAATCAGTTCCATTTCAATCTTTCAATTCATTTTTCATCAACATTCATCCCATTTTTCAATTTTTACACATAAACCCTAACACTAACACTTCAAAAATCACATTCAAATCATCCCACACCACCAACAACCACCCCAACATCATCACGGCCAATAAACAACCACCCCCACCCATTTCACGACCCAAACACATCCCAACCAATTCGTGTTACATCAAAAACCCATTTTTTAAAATAAAATCCAAGCTTTCTTCACCCAAACGTACAAAATCCATCAAACAACTCATGCACACGATAAACAAACATCATACTATGATTCTACAACGATTTCATGCAAAAAGAATGGAATAAGATGGATCAAAACTAAAGAAAGTAAAAGAAAATACCTCGTACGGATTTCGAGTTCAAACACCCCAAAAGTCACGATTTAAGCTTCAAATCCACTCCCAAACGATCCCTAGGATGATTTCCAACGATTTGGTAGTGATTCCCTTCGATAAACACCCAAAAACCCTTCGTCTCCCTTCAACCCGAAATTCAGGCAAGCTAACAATGGCTGCCGAGCTCGCAAACCGGCGCTTTTAAGAACCAGAATGAACTCGCGCAGTAGGCAATAGCTCATGCACACGATAAACAAACATCATACTATGATTCTACATCGATTTCATGCAAAAAGAATGGAATAAGATGGATCAAAACTAAAGAAAATTTTTTTAAAAAAAAACCTCGTACGGATTTCAAGTTCAAACACCCCGAAAGTTACGATTCAAGCTTCAAATCCACTCCCAGACGAATCCTAGGATGATTTCCAACGATTTGGTAGTGATTCCCTTCGATAAACACCCAAAAACCCTTCATCTCCCTTCAACTCGAAGCTCAGGCAAGCCAACAATGGCTACTGAGCTCGCAGACCAGTGCTTTTAAGAATAGGCAATAGCGCGAGTTCATGGGGACTCGACACGTGGCAGCACGTAAGGCCTCAGATCACACTGATCAACTTTCTTTTATTTGTTTACCAAAAAAAAAAAAACTTTCTTTTATTTGCAAATCTGCCCCATCAGCATAAAAAATTCAACTCTTCCCCTTTCAACTTTTGAAAAATTTTCATTTAAACCCCTGATTTTCAAAATTCAAAAATTTAAAATTCCCTTTTTGCCATGTGGCATCAACACATTAAACCTCAGCAAACCTTAATCCCACCTATTCCAAAACTACGTCGTTTTAACCATTCCTATACCAAAACTACATCATTTCAACTCAAATTCAAAATCAATCAATTCCCTACACCAAAACTGTATTGTTTCAACAAACAATGACACGTCATCAAGATGGGCCATGCTCACACTCCACAGGGCCTACCATTGGCCCATCCTCAACGAAAAATGACCAAAATATCTCTAACACACAAAAATCAACCCTATGGGATTCGTCATTGATCTGTTTTCAACAAAATGACTAAAATAGCCTTTGATTCAAACAACATCATAGGACTTCTTTTAACAAGAATCCTGTACCCATCAATCACAATCATTCCCCAATTCATCAGACATAGTCTGTAAAGACTCTAAACTAAACAGAAATTCATCAGACACAATCCGTAAAGACTTTAAACTACATAGAAATTCATCATAGTCTGAAAAGACTCTAAACTACACAAAACCTATCCCTTCATTCCCAATAACACTCTCATGGTCTGAAATGATCCAAAGATACATACATCTAAACTTTTCCTCTTCCCCAATGAAATCTTCATGCTCCGAAATGATTTTAAACTATCCATTTTCTTTTCCTAAATAGAACTTAGGGTTCAAGATAACTTCAAAACTACACAAAAATCATCAAGACAGTCCAAAATAACTATAAACTACACGAAACACACCTTTCCACTCCCCGGTGGATCACACAAGTTTGAAATAACCTTAAACTACACAAAACCTAATTTCAAATCTTCACTTCCCTAGTAGATCTTCGCAGTCCAAAATGACTTTAAACTACACAAAATCCATAATTATAACAGTCTTATGGTCCCATTGACCTAAGACTACACGATCAAAAATTCCCCTTTGCCCAGTAGAGTTTTTCTACTCAACCAAAATTCACTTGGTCCGAAATGACCCTAAACTACACCATTCTTCCCCTAGTGGAGCTTACGGTTTGAAATAACCTTAAACTACCCTTCTTCAAAAGATTATCCATGTCTGAAATGACTTTAAACTATTCAATCACAACCTTTCCACTACTAGCAGCCCACTTGAACCCCTGCAAAATAGGGGTCAAGTCTATTTTTGTCTTTGTCTTGTTCCTCGGTGAGGAACTGACAAAAAGGGGCAGCTGTAGATACCCCAATTTTCTAGGAGTATTTTCTAAATCACTCTACTCACCAATTTCAATTTCAAACTCAATCTTCAAACTCAATTTCAATCTTTAATCAATCTATCAATCAATCCTTAACCGTCGTTTCACCAAAAGTACTGAGACGATGAAGCCACTAGTTATCCTCAAGCCAAAGGTGGAAATCACAACCAACTATTACCATTGTACCAGCCCCCGTGCTAGGACAATGGTACCGTGGCCTAGCCCAAAAGCTCGTCGCGAAGGTCCCTAAGTAAGTATGCATAAGAAAAGAAAAACCATTGTGCTACTATAACACAAGGCGTCAAACCAGTCTTAGATTATCAATTGTCCATTGTACTAGCCATCGTGCTAGGACAATGATGTTGCCACTTGGCCCAAAGCCCACCGCAAAGATCTTTAGGTAAAAGTGCATTAGAATGTATGGATGGTTGCATTTCTGAAAGAAGGGCACTCAACCTACCTAAGGAGAAATCTCAGACTCTCGATACGTTAGGACGTGCAAACTACCATGATACCTAGACATAAGGAATCTGATCTACCTCATTAAATAAGTCTCAGACTCTCGATGCATTAGGACGTGCAAACTACCATGATATCTAGATGCAAGGAATCTGATCTACCTCATCAGACAAGTCTCAGACTCTTGATGCATTAGGACGTGCAAACTACCATGTGTTGCTACCCCAAAAAGGAAAATCCTTCATGGATAAGGGTTTAAGAGATTTTTTAATAGGACGACCCTGGTTCACATTGGTATGGAATGAGGGTTGTGAAAATGGATGATTTTGAACAAATTGATTAGGTTCATTTCAGAGGCGCCTTGATTAGTCTAAACATACGAGCATATCTAGAATAATCAAGGCTATGGAGTTGCCACCAATCATGGGTTTAAGGACATGACTGGTCATCCTAAAGTCTATTAAAAATTGGTTCATTTGGGTTCCCAAAATAAGTCCATTTCAGGCCTATTAGGGATGGGTCCATTTGAGGATCATTTGAAAATTTGAGTGACTCTTAGACGTCTATGAGACTAAAGATAGAGGGTAAGCGGGTTTGGTTATGAGTGGGGAAGGTGTTAGGCACCCCACATTGCCCATTAGAATCCAACGGTTCCCTATTTCGACAATATTTCTATTTGAATCCACAATTGATATTATTGATTTCCTCACGAACAATTTGACACAAAACATCCCTTTTGAAGGATGGTGAATTTGATAGCGATTTTAAAATACATACTTTGAAAAAGGGTCCTTAAAGGCATTGAATAAAGTTTTGGATAAAAATGTTTGAAAATATGCTTTAAGGTTTTTGAAAAGACTACAAATTTGCCTTCCTTCTCATGGATGTTTTATATCAAACTGATTAACTCCCATAGAGGAATATCCCTTTCTTACAATGGTAAAAATTAAGTCTTTAAAAGGATGGAAATGGGAATGATGTAATTCCTTTTCCAAAGAATTATTGGCAAGTGCGTGTCAACCTTAGACTAGGAAAATTGAGACTTTTGAAGTTTTTTGAAATGGATTGAAATGGATGCTTTTTGAAGTCATTTGAAGGTAAAAGGGGATGGTCCTTCTTATTGGATAAATGGAGTCTTTTCAAGACAATGATTCCCTTTTTTGAAGGAAAATATTCTTTTGGAAAATGTGTGCTTTTGAAGTGTGATGAGAAAATAAGAGTGAACTTTATGATGCCTGATTCTATCCCAAAGGATCATATGTATAGGATGATGGTTTTGGAAAATTGATTTCATGTGGTCGGGGATTTTTTTTGAAAAAAAAAAAAAGGCATGTATCCTTTTAATAAAAAAAAAGTTTGTTTGAACCATTCTTTGGAATGAACTCATCAATTGAAACGTTTGGATAATCACTAAGAACAAAGCGAGTGTTTATTGAAAACTCACTTTGAGCTTATCTTAGCCACTCATTTGATTGAGATTTACATCTTTTGGAAAGAATTAATGAAAATTGCCTAAACTTGGTTTTTTGATAAACATGGATTTGGAAACTATTTTTGCTAAACCTTGGGTCAAACAAATTGTAAAAATGAATTTAGGCATGGATGAACTTACACCTTTACAAAAAGTTCTTTGAAGGAAAATAATAAAGTATTTGAAAACCAATCGTAACGAGGTGGCCAATTGAGGCTACAAAGCATTTTTAAATTTTCTATCCTCCTGTGAGGATGTTAAGTACACATTGGAAATCACTTGGTGATTTTTGGAGAATTTTCCAGGTTGGGAAAAATGGTTTTTGAAAGTCAAGAAGTTAGGTGGATTATGGAGGTTCTTTTTGATAAAAACAGCAGCCTCTTTCCAAAACTGGTGGTGGAAAATTGGTTTGAAAATGGTCAAATGATTTTTAAAAATTATGCCTTTTGGTGGGAATGTTCTAGACACATGAAGAACAATTTTGAATTTTTTGAGATTTTTCCAGATTGTAAAAAGGGAGTCTAGGGAAAATCTAGCAGGGGTTTGGTAGAAATGCTTCTGAGTCCTTGCAAATGAAGAGAAGAGGGAGCTATTTATAGAAAAAAAATCCTCCCCACTATGAGCCTATTATAGAGCAGCAAGGTGGGGAAGCTTCTTTTTTAGGCTTTCTCACTGAAAGCCTAAAAAAGAGAGGCATAGTGAGGAAGCCTAAAAAAGAGGAACAAGTATTATGATGACTTTTGAAGAATATTCCAAGATGCTCTTTGGATATTGTAGACACCCCATTTTGTACCACCTATTAATTCTAAATTGCCTTTTTAATCCCGATGATGAGGTTTATTATTCGTCTTGACAAATGCGAAGTGATCCCAAACGAGCCAATGAAGTCACAGCAAAAATCCTAAGTTTGTAGCCATTTTTCATTTAGCCCTGTTGCGTACACACTTGTGGTGGCTGTAGACGCGTTCATGCGTACGCAACCACTTGGGATGCGTATGCACCCTCCCTTTTTATGGAAACTCCAGATTTAGTAGTTCTTCTCCCCAAAACTTCTAATTGAAAAGAAGAATCCTATTTAGAATACGATTGTGGTTAGCAACCCGGGAAGGACTCCCAAAACCCTAAGGATCCCTATATATACACCATTATAATTCTAAAAGGAAGAAGAGAACCCTAATCCAAGGAGCCACCATACATTTCACCCAAAAACCCTAAACTGAGGATTCATGTTATGATTTTAGAGGCTTGCAAGGAGGAACTAAGTAGATTGAAAGGCGCGTAAACTTGAGGGTAATTCTCTATCGATTTCTATTCAGTTTCATGAATTGTGATTATAAATGATGGAAGTAATATTGGTATAATCATGTGCATGCTAGTTGATCTGTGTTATTAATTTATTATGCATGATTTAGAAGAGTAGGATTGTTAGAGCACTACTACAAAAACGTTGATAGATGACTATATTTAACAATCATCTTTTACCAAAACAGTCATCTTTGCTTTCAGAAAAAACAGTCATCTCTTCAGGCATCATCTTTTATCATCAAATAAGATGACCGTTTTTTACGGTCATCTTTGAGAGTAATAGATGACCATTTTTTAAAAACAGTCATGTTTGACTCAAAGAAAGAAGATCCTTAATTCATTAACATGGTCATCTTTTTGTGCTATAGATAACCGTTAAAAACGGTCATGTATTCAACAAAACATAACTGGTTTTATCTTAAAAATAGTCATATATTACTATATAAGATGACTGTTTTTCATAGTCATCTTATGTTTTTAAAAATAGTCATATATTACTATATAAAACAGTCATTTTATATAGTAATATATGACTATTTTTCACAATCATCTTATGTTCTTAAAGCCAGCCATCTTATGTATTAAAAGATGACTATAAAAAATAGTCATCTTATCTATGGCTCCCTTTTTTTTTTTTTTGGTGAACATATACAAAAAATTTGTCATATACTATTTACTACCCTATAAACCTGTTATTAAGTTTGATACATCAACCTGTTTATACAAATTACTCAATAATTAAATTCTCAATATGAAATGAAAGAAATTAAGACAAATAAAAAAAGAAACAAATAAAATAACAAAGGAAATTAAATCACTCATATTAATTATAAAACCATCATTTTCATTTCATTGGATTACAATAACATGGTTTCAAAAGTCACCATTCCCTTGACCTAACTAGTGCTACAATATTTTTGATGTTAAAATGAAAAACAAATCTAAAAAGGCAACATCCTCAAAAAATTTTCACCTTTTGCCATGGTGCATGATTCAACTACACAAAAAGAAGAAACCATCAGGTGAGAAACAAAAAAACAAAAAAAAGGGACGAATTAGAAGAGTGAGCATTCACAAAAGCTTCAGTGTTAGTTTGCTCCCATTTCTTTGACTCTATCAAAGCAAAATATCCCTTCCTCTTTCTCTCTCTTTCTCCCTCTATCTCACCTACACACCTGCAAAAGGAAAAATCTATTTAACATAGTTCTATGTAACAATTTGCTAATCGCAAAAAGAAAGAGCTAAAAATGCAAAAATGGGAAAAAACAAAATCCCCACAAATCATACCATCTTTTGAACTAATTAAGGCCCAATCAATGTCAACATCAAATTTCTCTCTTTAGAATGCAAATAAGTGCATAGATATGCTCTATTACCTGCAAAAAGCAAAATCTTTTAACGGTTCTATGTAATAATGAGCTAATAGCAAAAAGAGAGATTTATTAACATTTAGATGCACACACAGACAAAGAGCAAACCAAAAAATCATATCATATTTTGCGCAAAGGCTACTTAGTACAATAAAATATGAATGGTTTTATGTAACAATATCCTAAAAAATGTTGAGATGTATTTCAGGTACTTATGAGAGAGAGAGAGAGAGAGAAAAAAAAAAAAGAAAAAGGAAAAGGGTTCATATCAAAGGCCATATAAAAAATTATGAAATGATTTCATTCCCATGGAAGTTCCAAACATGCCCTTAAATGAGCATGAAGAAGTGAAAGGAAGAAAGGAAGAAGTTCTACAAAGAATTATTATCAAAACCCCAGATAATCACACATCATTTATACCCAAATAGCTCATAACTTGAGATTAATAATGGGCCTCTTTTCATTTTTGGACTAGACCTATCCAACCCTCCTCAAAAGCAGGCCAAAAAAATAATGGCCCTGTGTCAAATTCCATTACCTTGGAAAGGGCTGGATTTAGATCAAGAACTCCCAACTGAATTGGCAGTTTTTCCTTCCCTTTACACTATCCCCTCTGATTGCCATCTCTTCATGGGTTTTTTGAAGCCATGCTTGCTTATGACTTATCCCAAATGTAAAGAGGTATTGGGTTTTGAAAGAATATTGGGCTCATAAACCAACTTATCACAGTTGCTTATAGAGATGGAATTTAAGCAAGTGGGACCAAACTGCATCAGGCAAAAACAACATTGCCAATGCAGAGTGCGCCCATTCATGCAAAAGGATAATGATTTGCACCTACTCTCTCTTTTTTACAAGAGATAGTTTGGTTTACAAGAGAAGGAAATCAACTATATCATCCTGAGTCTGTATATGAGTCCCTTTGTTGAGTCTTGTAAGTACTCTTTCTAGTGGATTTGGTTTGGATCTATGGTTTTTACCCATTTAGAGGTTTTCCATGTAAATCTCCTGAGTTGTATGATTAGAAGAGTATTTTATGCTTTTATAAAGCATGTTATAGGTTTGTGTTAGTTTATCTAGGATTAGATTGACCCTTGCATGCTTAAAATGGGTATGAATCAACAAGCAAATTAAAAGTTGGTATACACCTAATCACCCCTGAACCCCCCCTCCTCTTTCTCTTTCTCTCTCTCTCTTCTCTCTAGGTGTAGGTGTTGGATTGACATTCCTCACGCAGAGGTTGAGACAAGTTATAAACAAATTTGTTTTCTTAGTTAGTATGTGCATTGTAAAAGAAAAATAGAAAGCGAATAATAAAGGAAATAATGCCATATAGGAAGTTTCTTAACAAAGCAAAATAGTACGATAAGGCTATTGTACATTAAGTAAATAAGTACGAGAAATGATGAAGTTATCTTAAATCACTTTTTAAATTAGGACATCATGAGCTGATGAAGAATTGATAGGACAGATGTGAAATGTAGCACTTATCTGTACTTTTCCATTTATCTTATTGAAAAATAGCATTTTAAGCAAGAATCCTATATATATCCAGCTAAGCAAGTAATAAACCCTGGAAAAGACTAGATACCAGAACTTTCAACCTAGAGAAAGAGAAGTTCTGTTACTGAGGGAAAGGTAGAAAAAGGTCAAGATGGAAGTTCATTAAAATGGCAGCAAGAGAAGCCAAATATATTCACATAGAGGTAGCTACTGTAAAATTGTAAGGACAAAGGAAAAAACAACAAAGTGTATCCACTTTTGATATACAAATTGTGTGTTAAGATACAGGTTACATGTTAGAGAGGATAAAATGACAAACTACATTGCAATATATAAACTACAATCACAAATATAACATTCAGTAAATCATCATAAAAAGATATATCTCTGCATTATCAATCACTTCATTACTTAAGCATGAACTTACCATAACAAATTCAACAAAAGCTATACAAGTTGAATGAACATGATCCCCCAAGAGCCTAAGGCGAGAAACCTGGTAATGAAAAGATTATGTCAACCATCAAAGAACTTTATACCCATTTATTTTTAAACTAACAGAAAATATTCATGTTTTGGGTATAGCCCTAACCTCACCACATGTCGATTCAAAGAAATTCTTCACTTCAGCTTGAGCAACCTGCACTTACAATATAATATTTAATTTGAACTAACTAACAAGGTGTGGCCTTATTCCACCACAAGCAATGCATATGCTACTTAGCACCAAAAAAAGTAAAAAAGAAAAGAAAAGAAAATAATTATACAAAGTAGCATGAATTTTTTTTTTATTTTTTTATTTTTTTATATGGGTATACAGAATAGCATCATATATGACACTACAACATGCATGTAATGATATTCTCAAATGATAGGTAAAAAATCTCACAAACTTAACAAACAAAAAAACACAAGTCTGCATTTCTAGCAAACATTTGAACAACTTAAATAACATTGTATACATTTCTAAACAAATTAACATTGACAAACCTCCATTTTTTTCTTGCCATTCTAGCTTTTAGAGAGAGGGGAGAACCAAATATGGAAGGTCTACACTTATCATCTGGCAAGCTTCAACGGTGGTCATGGCTATAGTGCCAGTCCCCCTTCTTCTCTTCCATCATCTTTCTTCCTTTTCTCTCTATTCTCTAATTTCTCTCTTTCTAACTTTTTTCTTCCTCTTTTTTCCTCTCTCTTTTATCTGATTTTCTATATGTTTCCATACACTAGCCTTTTTCCATATGTTTCCATGGTACTTTTCATTGTCTTGCACATCAAATATTCTACAAGTTTCCCAATAACAAGCAAAAATAGTGGCAAAATTTTAACAAGGCACACTCAAAAGTCAAAACCTAACAGAACTCCACGATGGTTTTTTTTTTGATAAGAAACTAATTGTATTAATCAAGGAGAGAAATACAAATTGGACAAGAAGTCCAATAAAGAGAAACAAAAACAGAAGCCAGCAAAGCACAATCCTCATCAAAGAAGCATAAGAGGAGAAAAGAAGCAAAAACTACATAAGGCCTAACAATTAGCAAAAAAGCCAGAACCAAAGATGCATGAATTACTAAATGAAAGTAAAATCAGGAAGAAAGAAAAACAGGGTGCACATAATTAGAAATTATTTTAGTCTTCGATTGGGTTGAATCACTTCATCCTAATGCTATATAACAGATGGTGACCTTAAATATGAAAAGCATGCTGGCAAGAACAAGTGCAAGGTGACAAGTTTTAACAACAGAATTGGAGGAAAAAAGGCCAGAGAGTAGAATCTTTCACAACCATCTAGCACAATGATTGAATGACCCATCTCTGCAGTCCCGAGTTTGCATTGGTGATCAATCAAAACGCTTCAGTCGCAAACCATCTCAACAAAACAGATAATCTATTGTAATAGGAATTACCAAACTTCATTAGTGGGAAAATGTAAAATGATTCAATTAATTATCTAATAAAAAATTATTTTAAATTAATAACAGAGAAATTATAGAATCTACCGGAGGCAGAATCAACCCAATGTGCAGACTTCACACACGTCCAATTCAGAACCTCATCATTATTGTTTCTTCTTCTTCTGTCCCCAACCCCTATTCTGATATTCTCTCACTCTCTCTCTCTCTTAGCTCCAAAGTTCTTAACAGAAGATTCAAAACAGAAGGAAAAAGACTTGTGCTTTAGGGTCAATTGGAAATAGGCAAATACTAGCTTCATCACATAAGAAACTCATCAACATTTATTCTAATTAAGAAGAAGGGGGTAAAACTGTTTAAGGTACAGGACATTTAAGGAATGAAGTTATATGAAATGATACCAACCTTATTTCATTGTTTGATGTCTTCCATTTCTTTCTGAATTTGATTAAAAGCAGATATCATCAATGATCTCATGTTTGCTATTTCTATGAGTGTCTCCAGCGTTGCATAAAATTTAAAAATTCCAGAATAGGTTATCTACTGGTGTTGATGCATTCATGTGTGCGCGTGTGTTAGAAAGAAGTTATTTTACTGTCTCAAATGAAAGTTGGGCAGCTCGAAGCTTTGGAGAAACCAAAGTTCCAAATATAGAAAATGATTTGGATCGCTCTTTCTAAATCTGAGATAGTAGGGATGAGATTTAAAAAATGTCTCCATTTGTATATTTATAAATTCAAATTTCACAGGTTGCATACAAACAAAGCTCAAGGGGAGTAGAAGTGATTTCCAACCACAGAATTCTTAACAGTCTTCGAAGCACAAATCTCCACCCAATTTCTAAGATTCAACAGATAGTCAAGACTAGTAATCCGTATTAAGATTTGACCAGCTACGCCATTCTAACCAAGGTGAAATTTGAGCCATAGAAAGAAAGACTAAAATTCAACAATTTAATGTTATTAGCATTTGTAGACACCCAAATTTTGCTGGGCCGCCTCCAGACAAAATCGATTAACCCATTAACAGTACAATTAGGTCGGACACACTCCGCACCTAACTTTATTCACCCTGTCCTACCCACTAGGACAAAGCCTTTTCGCGATTTAACCCTCGGCATCTAAAGCCCAAAAGCCAGCAACGGGCACAATACCCAATAAACCCCAAATTGAATCCCTAATTCAGCACTAGGTGGTTCAATCTCCAACAATTCTTGATCCAACGGTCAATTCAATCTCCCTAGAGCGGTCTAGGACCATTGGATTGGGAATCAGAAGGCACGAGCCCTCCGATCACCAATTTCCCCCAAATTGAACCCCTAATTCAGCACTAGGTGGTTCAATCCCCAACAATCTTTGATCCAACAGTCAATTCAACCGTAGGATCTTCAATTCAACATCCCTAGAGTGGTCTATGACCATTTGATTGGGAATCAGAAGGCACGAGCCCTCCGATCCCCAATTTCCCCCAAATTGAACCCCTAATTCAGCACTAGGTGGTTCAATCCCCAACAATCTTTGATCCAATGGTCAATTCAACTGTACGATCTTCAATTCAACATCTCTAGAACGGTCTAGGACCATTTAATTGGGAATCAGAAGGCACGAGCCCTCCGATCCCCAATTTCCCCCAAATACCCCTAATTCAGCACTAGATGGTTCAATCCCCAACAATCTTTGATCCAACGGTCAATCAACCATAGGATCTTCAATTTAATATCCCTAGAGCGGTCTAGGACCATTGGTGTGAGGACCTTGTTTTCTTAATAGGGATTATTACGGCTTAATGAACGATTAGCGTAGTTAATCCCTTGATTTGTTGGATAACCTAATGTAAGGGTAATCCATTTGTATGATAATATGATATTATATGTGTTTCGATACTTATTTTGAATGAATTGAGTATCCTAAGTGAGTGTTGGGCCTTATTTGCAGTTTCGAGTTAAGCTGCTGAAATTTGGCTAAGTGTGGGAGAAAAATGAGTTTTCGTAAATCTTCGTTTTTAAAGATAATTTTTGGCGGTAATAGAAGTTTATAATATTATAAGACTTCTGTGATTTTATGGGATTTTATTAGCATGTTTGGATTGGGTTCCTCACATGTTTGTTTTAGGAAAATCTGTCAAGAGATAGATTTTATACTAAAACTTGGAAATGAGATTTTAATATATTGGGAATTTGATTTTTCTGATATTTTATTTGGATTCAAATGGGGAGTTATTTGCTTATTTTCATTAAATAACTTAAAGTAAAAGGATAATTACTTAAATGTTTTAGATGAAAATAAGGCTGATGTCTGTGTTGATGGAGAGTTGCCTGACTGACTGTCTATTTTCAGCTGTCTGTGTATTTTAGACGGCTGAAACATGTTTCAGCCGGCTGAAAGTTCATGTCAGCCGACTGAAAATTTCAGAGAGGGTTATTTTGTGTTGGGCATTTTCAGCCGTCTGAAAGTGTCGATGGATAGTTTCAATAAAGGGGTAAGATGACATTTTCCCCCCCTTTTTCTATATAAACCCTTTCACCCATGAAAATTCTGGATCCTTCCCTACTTTTCCAGCCAAGAGAGAGAAAGAATGAGAGAGGGAGAGTGACGGGGGAGGTCGTGGGTGGCTCGCCGGAGCATGGCAGCCCCGATCCGACGCCGACAAGCTCGGATTCATCATAGTTAGGCTCGATCTACGTGCGTGTAGGGATGGTTTGGCATTTGCATCACTCATTCATGAGGTAGGGGACATTTTCTCATTTTAAACCCTTGTTGCATGGGGGTTTGGGTATAAATCATGTAGTTTTACATGTATTTGGTAGTTTTTGCATAAATATCATGCATGAGGCATATATTTGCTAGGTTTTACAAATTATGGGAAACTTAGGGTTTGATTTACATCATTTTTCTTATAAAAATGTTGTTTTTGAAATCATTCATTTGGAAATGTTTTATGGGGGTTATTTATTGTGATTTTTATGAACCCACATATTATATGGTTTTCTTGGAAAATTTAAATATATAAAATTTTCCGGTTTATATGGAAATTATGGAGTTATTTCATATGGTTTCTAAGAACAAACCTATTATGTGGTTTTTGGAAAATTTACATATAATTTTTCGGATTATGTGAGAATTATGGAATTAATAAATGAAAAGAAAAGTAATGATGATATGGTGATGAGGGTTAATGGAGATAGGATTACTGCGGTCCCAAAGGAACGGTACGTCTTGCCGTGTCTTTCTATCCTTTAGTCCCGGGCTACGTGCTCGAATAGAGGTTACTGCGGTCCCAGGTAGGAATGTCTTGCCGTGTTTCCTCTTAAGGTTACTTTCTGGACCCAGGTAGGGATCTATAGTGTTTCCTTTTATTTCCGCGCGCGAGGGCCCCACATAACATGGGGAGGATTTATCAGTTTGAAAGACTGATGTTATGGATTGCCGGATATGGCGGTTGATGATTATTGGCTTATAAGGCCGTGATATGGAATTTGGAAAGAATGATAATGAATTATAAATAACTTGAGTTATTTCTTACCTTTTTAAAGATAAAAAAGGGTGTTGGTATCAAATGATTTAAACTTCCGCAGTTTATTTCATTATACATGTATCAGTTTCATTTACTGAAAATTATATTACAAACTAATCAATGGTTTTGCAGGGATCTTGAAAAGTATATAAACTGTGTTTTTTAAAACCTTGGGATTAATGTGAGAAATGTTTTCCTACTGAGCATGTAGCTCATACCCCCACAGTTTTCTTGCAGGTCGTATTTTCAAAGCTAAATTGACCTTGGGTTTTGGGAGCCCATCAACATGGTTGCATTCATGTAGAGAGTATTTAAGATAGGCTTTGAGCCTAGGCATGTATTAATTTTAATTTCATGGCCTGTAATAATTAATTGAGTAGTAGATGCATATCTGAATGAGACCCATGTGACTATGATATGGCCTAAATATTTCTTTATGTTGGAATATTATGTGGATGGTTGGATATGTTTATAAATGTGTTTTTTACAGGTTTTATAACTAGTCGATAACTTGGTATGTCCTATTTACAGACGGGACCATGCCGAATTTTCTAAAAATATTTTCAAAAGAATTATTTTATTAAAAATCCACCAAATTTGGCTTCAAAAATGGTTTTCTTACTACTTAACTAACGGTCGCAATTTTGGGTCATTACAATTGGATTGGGAATCAGAAGGCACGAGCCCTCCGATCCCCAATTTCCCCTAAATTGAACCCCTAAATCGGTATTAGGTGGTTCAATCTCCAACAATCTTTAATCCAACGGTCAATTCCACCGTAGGATCTTCAATTTAATATCCCTAGAGCGGTCTAGGACCATTGGATTGGGAATCAGAGGCACGAGCCTTCCGATCCCCAATTTCCCTAAATTGAACCCCTAATTTAGCACTAGATGGTTCAATCTCCAATAATTCTTGATCCGATGGTCAATTCAACCATAAGATCTTTAATTCAATATCCCTAGAGTGGTCTAGGACCATTTGATTGGGAATCAGAAGGCACAAGCCCTTCAATCCCCAATTTGCCCCAAATCGAACCCCTAAATCAGTATTAGGTGGTTCAATCTCCAACAATCTTTGATCCAACAGTCAATTCCACCGTAGGATCTTTAATTCAACATCCCTAGAGTGGTTTAGGACCATTTGATCGAGAATCAGAGGGCACGAGTCCTTCGATCCCTAATTCACCCCCAATTAAACCCCTAATTCAGTACTAGGTGGTTCAATTCCTAATAATCTTCAATCCGATGGTCAATTCAATCATAGGGTCTTCAATTCAACATCCCTAGAGTGGTCTAGGACCATTTTATTGGGAATCAGAAAGCACGAGCCCTCCGATCCCCAAATCACCTAAGATCGAACCCCTAATGCAACTTTAGGTGGTTCAATTCCTCACAATTTCTCATCCAATGGTCAAACCGACTGTTGGATCTTCAATTCAACCCCTCAAGATCAACACAGGACCATTTAATCGAAGATCGGGCCTCGTTCGGCTCACAATCAACAAAACCCTAATTGCAGAGTCCTACGAGCATCATGCTCACATCCGGGCCATTCGATCTCACCCGAGAAAGTGCACACTCCACTCTTTGGTCCCAAACCAAGTTTGGGGACCCAAAGTTTCAATCCCCATTCAAGATCAACGGTCGGATTTCACCCGATCATCGATCAAATGCGATACGCGATCGTACAGCCCCACAGTAGGGCGGACCACCATCATAGGCCCACTATAGTGGCGCCACACCTTCTAGAAGGGCACACTGCCCTAGAAACACAAGTTCCCATGTGTGATGATGAGAAATCATCACAAATGTGGGAAAACTGTGCCCACGCTGGCAAAACCAGTGTTGAGGATCTTGCTTTCGGCTCTGTAGTATCCCTGCAACCCCCCCTGCAGCCGAAATCCAACTGGGAGATGGGACATCAGCCCACGCTAGCCATGCCAGCGTTACCCACGCCTGCCATGCCAGCGTGGGTAAGGCAACCTACCCTTTTGCCATTTTGGACCACTTTACCCTCATCAAATGAGATATTTCCTTCATCAAACAAAGCTTAAATGCCCTCCACGTCCCATGTGACCAAAATGCCCCTCCAAATGACCATTTTACCCCTAAAAGTCCATGTTTTCCTATAAATAGCCCACATTTTCATCCATTGGAAAGGATCCCAATCCCAATCCCCAATCTCTAAGCCAACTCCCTTCATCTTATCTCTCATACACACAAACACTCAACCCAAATCCCATACATCCATCTTCTATCCTTGCCTAAAAACCCTCACCTTATCTCATATATACACAAAATCACCTCATTTTGATCCAAAGAATCTCATCCACCACAAAGAGCCTACCATATATCCCTTCACAAACCCTTTCCCACAAGTCTAGGGGCTGTTCTTGAAGGAAAATCCCAAGGTTGGACCATCCAAGTTCCATTTGGATAGCATAAAAGAAACACAAATTTCGTGTCTGCTGCAGTTTTACTACAGAAAGACTGTCAATTTCGTGTCTGCTGAGTGGCAATTTCACTTCTACTGACTGGTAACTCCACTGTTACCCCACTTTCCTTCCGTATTTCACTCCACCACCTTCCAAGTACACTTGGAACCACCAAAGAGGGCATCTCAAAGAAGATTTTCAAGCTTAGGATAAGAGCACTCAAGCCTAACTTGGTCAAAGCTAAGGTGAAATTACCTATACTAGGTGAGCATCTTCCCCTTTTAAATTCATTCCTAAGCTTTTTAGTTTAATTTCCTATTAAGCTTACCATTATTCTTGCAGCCTTAATATGTGATTATCACCCTCCCTACCTTAGCCCGAGTACGTACCTAGGTCTCCTAACACGTGTTGTGAAGGGATCAACCTTTGTATGGTGGGTTAAAGGCAGGGAAACCCTAAAACACCCAATGCTTGCAAACCATTCCAATAGGTTGCTAGCACCCTTTTTTAATTTTCTTTCATTGCATGTGAGCTTGCATATATAATGTGTGAAATGGAAATTTAAGCATGCCCCAAGGATGAGAGGATGTTTAAACAAAATCAAATTTGGTAAGGTTAGGTTCATGCGTGCATGCATATTGTTTACACTAACCTCTTCTTGTTTCCTTGAGCTACAGCCCCTACACACTCATAATATGAGGTGCAGTAGACTTCTTTTCTTCTTTCTTTTACTTTCGAGGTTGAAACCTTCGGGTTGTGGTCGTTGCGACTCTTGCCCCTAAAAATTCTAACTATTTACTACTGAGGTTGAATCCCCCGGGTTGTGGTCGTTGCGACTCTTGCCCTTAAAAATTCTCACTATTTACTGCTTTATTTACCGCTTTATTTAGAGGCTATGGCTTTTCGCTACCCTCCGGGTTGTGGTCATTGCGACCTTTTGCCCCAATACTTAAGCACTTTTCTTTTCGCGGTCACTTGACCCTTTTTATTTTATGTACATATACTTGTGCTTTTCAAAGCAATAAACATCACATTAATGAATTCTAGGCCTTGCCAAGGTTGATTATGCTTATACATCTTTTGACATTTTCGATGTGTTTATCTTGATATTTCAATTCTATTCCATGTGAATAAGATACAACTAATGCCTTGAGATAATCTATCATGCTATGGATAGTGAGTTCACAGCATCATATGCTTAAAAACTCATCCATGACATAATAGCTTATCGCCGTCAAACGGACTTAATCAATTGACTTGCCAGATTCCAATGAATCACCTTACTCCGAATCCCAAAATTCTGGTGTGTCCTAATGGCACGTAGTAAAATTTCAATCCTTGTGAGACTTGATGGGTTGCATTTTATTCAATTAATTCAAGCGCGCACCAAGACTGGATTCGAATTCCTCCCAAAACCATCTTTAAGCTCCAAGAGCTCTAAGTATTTTTTTCAAAAGGCTTTCTAAAATTGAAAGTGATCCTTTATATCCCCAAATCCTTCTTGAAAGATCCATACCTGCATAGGACCATTGTCCTCAAATCATTTTTTTGACAACGTTACCATCTTTATCAAATAAAGATTTTGATTTAAAGAGAACCTCTTGCCAACAAGCAAGTCGTCGACGCGCGTATTGTTTTCAATTGACGAGTTCATTCCAAAAATAACTCGAATAAATTCTTTTCATTAAAAAGGCGCGTGCCCTCTTTCTAAAAAGCTTTATCTTACTCAAATCAATTCTTCAAAAACTATCACTCTGTGTAGAATTTCCCTTCTACTATGGATTGAGAAAACATAAAGTTTCACTTTCACTTTGTTTAAATAAAATTCCTTTACACTTCAAAAGTGTACTTTCCTCAAATCAAACACATTTTCTTCCTTCAAAAGGGACCCCTGTCTTTAAAAGGCAATCTTTTTCAAAAGAGAACATCCTCTTCATTTCAACAGCTTTCAAAAAGCATCCTTTTTCTTTACCCATTCCTCGACTTCAAAAGTCTTGAGCTCTCTCAGGATCCCAAAGAGGTTCGCACTTGATATTAATTCTTTAAAAAGGGACTCACATCATTTCCATTTCCATCCTTTCATAAAGGATTAATTTTTACCACTGCAAGATAGGGATACTTTAGAGTTAATTAATTTGACTTAAGATACCCAAAGAGAAGGAAGGCGAATTTGTGGTCCTTTCAAAACAATTTTCATTCACAACCTTAAGGCATACTCTTTCAAAACCAACACTTTTAAAAGAGATTTTGCTCTAAATGCCTTTAAAGATCTCTTTTCAAACAATAAATTCAACACCCTTCAAAAGGATATTCTACGTCAAATTATTCGTATAGGAAATTAACAATATCAAATGGGATTTTAATCAGAAAACATCGTTGAAATCAGGAACCGTTGGATTTCAACAGGCGATGTGGGGTGCCTCACACCTTCCCCACTCGTAACCAAACCCAAGGACCCACAATCTTTAGTCTCACAGACCACTAGGAGTCAATCAATTTCCAAATGGGCCTCAAATGGACCCGTTTGATGATAAGACCTCAGATGGACTTATTTCTAGGATCTCAGATGACCCAACTTTCTAATCAACCATAGGATGTCCAGTCACATCCTCAAACCCCCTGATTGGTGGCGACTCTATAGCCTTGATAATTCTAGATATGCTCGCATGCTTAGGACGGTCAAGGCGCGCTTGAAATGAACTCAACACACACCCACCAGAAAATGGATGCCCTGGGGTCGTCCCAAAAACGTTAGGAAGGGAAACATGCCATCCCTCTTTTTGGGGTAGCGACAGCCATGCCAATAACAACAAGACTAACCTTCACTACAGGACTCCGATCCTTCCCCTTGGGTAAAGCATCAAGTTTTTTGCTATCCAACTGCAAAATTAAAACATAAACATATAAAACAAATTTCTTATCTAGTTGATCCAGTTTTTTTTTTTTTTTTTGATAATTAATAAATTGTATAAATCAAAGAGATAAATACAAATTGGATAAGAAGTCCAATAGAGAAACCAAAAAAGAGCAACAAGAGCCTGACACTACTAAAAACACATGCCAAAAAGCATCGCAAAGAAACCCAAACAGCCCAACCAAAACCCAAACCAAAACACATCAAGGAATATAAAAAGACGCCCCATCTAGTTGATCTAGTTGACGAACTAGGAAATGTCCATGGTCCAGATTCCTTAATCAATGGAGAACCACCAATAACCAAGGCATAGAAGGAACTAAGCAATACCTGTTTAAGCATATTTTCACTTAGTTTCAAATTGAGTTGCTTTCCTCTAGTCAATTGCTTCCGAGTTAACTTGGATTTTTGCTTACCAATGCATTTACCGTTCCAAATTTCTTATCTAAAAGAATCCCAAATCCTGAAACCCTACAAATTTATCATTGGTAATCAAAATTCATAGAAGAAACACCCAAAACTTAAAACCAGATGAGAAACCCTAAAATTGAATCTCAAATCTTGAAACCCTAAAAATTAAATCCTAGAATAAAACCCTACAAATATACACAATTTCGTTGCAAAAATAAACGTACAAAAGAGAAAACAACAACTTAACTCACCTAGCTATGGAGACCACGACAGCAGCAAGGGAAAAAGGAAGCATCGGTGTGGGCGACGGCAACAGTGAGGGCGGCGTTGGGCGACAGGGGCGACGGGGGTGAGGGCGGCCTTGGGCGATGGCGACGGTGAGGGTGAGGGCAGTGGTGGTTGTTGCGTGAGGGCTCTGCGTCGAGGGATGGATATTGGAGAGAAAGAGAGACTGAGAGACACAAAGAGAAAAAAAATAGCTTATGTTAAAAGGGGATCGGGAAGCAGATTGACACGGGAGGAACAGATTAGATTTTCATTTTTTTAGAGAGGTGAATTGATGACCCTTTTTTAAAACTAGTCATCTTTTGCTATGCTGATTTTAAAAACCAGTAATGTTTATTTTTCAAAGATGACTGTTTTAGGATTCACTTTAGATACTAGTCATCTTTTCATTTTAAAAATTAAAAGATGACTGGTTTTTTAAAAACAGTCATCTTTTAAAATTTTAAAAGCGTCATCTGTCAATCTTATTCTTGTAGTGGAGGATGAAATTCGTCATAATTCAGCAGCCGTTTTTTAAAATCAGTGATCGTATTTTAATCATAACTTTTGACTCCGAAGTCAGAATTAGACGAAATTAGTCTTTTTAGAAATATAATTCAACGTTTTCATACTCAAAAATGCGATTGAAGTTTCTACTGTTGCAAAGTGACGAAAATCACATTTCTTTCTCTTTTTCTCTTTTTTTTTTTTATTTTATCTCATTATGCATGATTATGGATGAAATATGATGTTAGAGTGCATGTTTGGGATGAATAAGTTGTATAATCATTGTATATCATGCCATGATAGTGGAGTAGGTTGAATCTGAATAGGATCGACTGCACGTTTATCATTGTTACTGTCAATTAATGATATTAATATTGATATGTTAGGCAAATATTCTTTCTTCTAATTTTTGTAGTATTCTAGATATTTAGTTCTAGGGTTAGCTTGTGTTGTTTTCTGTTTTCTGGATTTTTGGATATGCCTACGGGTTGCGTACGCACCACTCATGTGTGCATACACACCCAATGAAGGCAGACAGTTTTCTTCTCTCTAGGGTTTTCTGCATAATAATATTTAGGGATTTTTACTTCTTAATTATTATCGTTTAGAATGCATGTGAGTTACTACAGCGGGACTAATAGAAGTGCAGGTATCTGAATGAAAGATGTGTATGCAACTGGCATAAATGCGTACTCATCATGCTAATTGTAGGTAGAATGCTTGTTCCCTGTTTTTTAGTTCTGTTTATGCAATTTCTAACTGTTCACTCTGCATGTCTCATTCATTTTCGTATGATATAAATTGTTGCATGTTTTAGGGCTGATTTTGATTTAATGACAATTTAATTATGGCTAATAGTTACATGTGGGGGCCGATTTCGACCAGGCATTGTTTGGTGCCTAACACCTTTTCGATGATGTACCCTAGTTTCGAACCCGAATCTTTGGTTATGACGAGCTGGACCCTGCTAGATTTCATTGTTTCCAAATAATAATTGGGTGGCGACTCATTTCCGCGATTAGTCTTTCGAGGCTAGTTGCGTATTCTCGAACCATCATGGTAGTTAAAATACTTTTTAGGGCGTGGTGCTCACAGTGGTGACTCCGCTAGGGATAGAGAGCTAAATTCCGTAATAACTATTGGCCTTAATTAATTTGAAAATTTTGATTAAATGAAACCAAATTGCACACACGCGCACAAATATCATGTTTACCCTCGATGATAGTTCGATGAGAGACTTGGGCCCCACTCGCGCCTATGGGCTACTCAAATTGGCATTATCAACCCATAGCCTATGCCACTAGCCTGTGATAAGCTAGTGAGCCAGGCCGTTCTTTGAGCGCCCTAGCTTAGGTGACCCTTAAAGGAGAAGGAACCCTAATGGACCGACCACACTAATTACCCCCGAGGCCTTTGCATAGCCCTGTTTGAATGTATGTCATTTTGCATCCATGTTAGATATTTATCGCGGGTATGGGACGAGGCCCATGTTATTTACTAGCCATTTTAAGTTGAGCCCAATTGAGAGAGAGGTGTGTTTGTTATTGGACTTAGGCCAATATGTAAATGATAAAAGAAAAAAAAAAAAAAAAAGAATGGGCATTTGATCCAAAGGGAGGTTTGGTGTGTGTGTTATGGGCTCAACTTGAAAAGGTTAATGGACTACATGGACCTAGTAGGCGTTAGGATTAGACAAATTTGATGAAAGAAATCAAACCCAAATTAAATGGGATTCCAAAGTCAATTACGTTTCAAAGCTCAAACCCGAATGAGAGTTAGGATTGATTATCTTTGTAATTGGTAATTGGGTCCAAGCCAAAAAAAAAAAAAGAAAAAAAGAAAGGAGAGAATAGTGGGCTTGGATCCAAAATACTAGTGAGGCAAGAGCATTTGTAATGGGCTTGAACTCGTGAAATGATTGACTTTGTAAGCACTTGTTACACCTTGGGCTCTTGAAAGATCTAGTAGACATGACGAGGCCCAAGTCGTAATAAGAAGGAATTGGGTAATCTTGAAATGGAACGGGCTTTACTTGGATAAATAAGGCGACATAGACTTAATTGTTTCACTTGGTAATTTCAGTAAGAGATTGAGAGGTTGGGTGATTATAGACTGGTACTCGTGTGCTGGGTTGTGTTTGCATTCGCTCACCTACATCAAACCGTTTGAAAAGAATAGAACCAGAACAGATAGTAGAACTAACTCTTGTTGACATCATGGTTATGATCCAGTATGACAGAGCTGAGCTGAAGGGTCTCATTTCTGAGTTATTTAGGAGGGTAGATTAACTAGAAATGGGAAAAGAGGTAATAAGCAAAGCTACACTCACCGAGATTCCTGCTAAAATGGAAACATTCATGATTAATATGGAAGCAAGAATGAGTTAACTTGAGAAGGGCAAGAAGAAGATAGAGGAGGAAGAAGACCTCGAGTTCTTGGCCCTATAGAAAAGAGAACTTGGGGATGTGTCTCCCATGATGAACTTTGAAAAACCGTGTGATCGTAGCATAAGGATCCAAGATGTTGTTACTAAATGTAATGGCAGAAAACCACAATCGAGGGCTAAGGTTAGCAATGTTAATGGCAATAATGATAAGGCAAATCAGAAAGAAGGTTTGATAGATTGGGAATGCCACTATCTGAGGCTTTGGTTAATTTATCCATGAAAGGGTATTTAAAAGTTCTAGAGCCGTGGTCGTTACCAGATCCGATTCCACCCCAGTAGAGACAAAATGAGTTTTGTGACTTCTATCAGCGTATTGGACACAAGACAAATGACTGCATAAGGTTGAGGCATGTGATTCAAGACATAATTGATAGTGGTAGGTTACCACGACTAGAGTATACGAGGAATTGAATATGAGCACTTAGGCTCGAGAACGAAAGCAAGATGCCGAAGACAAATTCGTCTCAGAGTCCATTGTGTAGCTTACTTAAGAGTCTGTTTCCGAGTCCGTTTCTAAATCTATTAAGTCTTTAGTTCGCTTTTAACTCTATCGAGCTCTAGGTTTTCTTTCGAGTCATTCAAGTCCTGTGTTGTCTTTTGAGTTAGTTGAGTCCAATAAAGTCATTAAAGCCCTTTTGATGTGGTCCCTTTTATTAATAATGGAATAAAATCTGATTTCGCTTATTTTAGTGTGTCTCCTAATAATGAAATCTTTGAAGGCAAAATTCCGTTAATCTAGAAAAGATAATTAATAGGGATCAAGAAAGGAAAGTGAAATCCGTTAAAATTGAAGCTATCTTAATCAACTCGAACATTAATGAAGATTTTAAAGAGATATCAATTGGTTTATACTAGAATAGGTTGATTTTACAACACTGATGGATTCATCAAGAGACGCAGGGAATAAATTTGGAAGTTTGCACATTTATCCTTCTCATACTCAAATTTTGGACAATGGAGATCGAAATGAGGAGAATCCATCATTTCTGCTACCCTTCCCTAAAAAAATACGAAAAAAAAAGAAAAAAAAAAGAAATATCCTTTGCTAACCCATTTGAGCCTTATAATGTTTCTTTCTAACACCCTTGTCAATGATTATCCCCTACACTAGGGGCAAATTTTGGAGAGATTTGTTTGAAGCAAGGGAGCAATGTAAATGAAACAAAAAGGGAAATAAATAAAAAAAAAAAAAACAAGAAGAAAGAAAGAAAGAAAGAAAGAGAAAAGAAAAGAAAAGTGGAAGAATTAAAAGAGGATATTTGAAGAGAAAAGCAAAAAAAAATTTAGAGAGTGGATAAGTAATCCTTGATAATTAGGAATCCATGGAAATTAATTTTGAGCCTCTAATATCTTTCTTTTATAAACCTAGAACCCCAAACCTTTATTATGGTCCGAATGAAAGTCCTCTCCAATTGATCGAAGTTGTTCGAATTTAGATGAACTACGTTTGGTTTGATTCCTCTTGGATACGTAGCTAACCTTGCAAAGGTGCAGCCACATCACTTGGAGTTTGTGCAAAGGTGCATTCACGTCATTTGGAGTCCACACAAAGGGCACGAGCGAAGCAAATGCATTCACTTCATTTGGATTCTACACAAGGGGCATAAGTGAATGAGATAACTAATGTGTTCGAAAAGATAGGTCATAGTAGTCTATCATGTGTATGAGAAAGAAAAGTTGGGAAAAGATAGCCCGGTAGGTTGAAAACTCGAAAGGGCAGCCTAGGCAAAAGTTAGGGTATGAAAAGAAAAAAGAAGAGAAAAAAAAAAGAAAAGAAAAGAAAATGAGTAAAGGAATGAAGCCTACAAATATCATGGCCAGACACCAAGGAAGGTGATGCATACTCCAACCCTTGAGTCAAGGGGCAAGCCCAATTGAATATCCTCACATACGATCAGAATCGACATATGGAACGTCTTTGTTAATGAAAGAGTAGACCAAAGTAGTGAAATTTTATGGAAATAACTAGTATATCAATGAGTCTCATTAATTAACTAAGAAAAGAAAAATAGAACAATTGTCTTAATGAGATGGAAATTAAAGGGAGACACATTTGAAATAGGTGAGGTCAATACTCAAGTCTAGTGTTTTATCATTCCAAGTCGTATTTGAATTCTTTATTGGTCTTGCTTGATTCTCTTATCTACATCTTCGTTCTTCTTTTTCTCTTCTTTTTCCTTATTTACCTCTTTGCATCATCGGCAATTTACTCGGAGTATAATCCCAAAGGGCTAAGCAATAGGCGATTGTGCATATGTTATCCATGTGCATACTTGCGGAAGTAGTATGAAGGTTTGGTGTTTTGTGCTTCATTGGATATGATGTGTTTGTCTTGAGCTTCATGCGCTCACATTCTCATGACATCTCGAAAGCAAATTAAGTTCAATGCCATTGCTCTGGGGAATGAATCTCTAACTCTGGGAAAGAAGTTACAACTCCATTCAGTAGTCTCGAGCATGTTTAAGCAAATCTGTTGAAAGTAAAGACAATGTTAAAGAAGTGAATGAGTACATGTCCCAATCATACTGGTAATCCTATTCAGAGGCAATCATAAAAAGAAAGAATAATCAATAGTGATCCTATTAAGGCCTCGATTTCGATTAGACCATGTAGGCAGAGAATGGGCTCCGAATAGTCTATGCATTCATGTTGAGTGCTGCTTTTGAATTCGAATCTTTGAGTGGTACCTTTCTTGCTTTGAAGGCAGATTCCTTGAGGGAAATCTTTTCTTGATTTGCCCTAGGGGCATCTTTCTTTGGGGATTAGAATGGTCTCTAAGCGTCTTTTTCAGATATGAATTCTTTTGGTGATTTATTGAATATCTTTGTTGGTCTGAAATGTTTGATTCAATTCTCATTAGAGTTCGATATGTTTTTAGCTTTCGTTAAGGTCCACCATTGTTAGGGTTCGAAATCGTGATTGACCTTTGTTAATGTCCACCCTCATTTAACTCCCTGCGGGTCCAAGTACCCTTATTTGATTTGCTTTGGGTCTGGGTACCCTAATATGGTCTTTAATTAAGTTTGAATATCTTAGAAGATGGGATTCAAGTCTGCAGATTCTGAAGTGTTTTCCATCAGATTCAAATATCTTAGAAGATGGGATTCAAGTCTACGGATTCTAAAATGTTTTCCATCGGATTCAAATATCTTAGAAGATGGGATTCAAGTCTGCGGATTCTGAAGTGTTTTCTATCAGATTCAAATATCTTAGAAGATGGGATTCAAGTATATAGATTCTAAAGTGTTTTCCATCGGATTCAAATATCTTAGAAGATGGGATTCAAGTTTGAGGACTCTGAAGTGTTTTCCATCATATTCGAATATCTTAAAAGATGGGATTCAGGGCTACGGATTCTGAAGTGTTTTCCATCGGATATGAGTTTTGAGGACTTTTTTAAGTGGATGCGAGTTTTAAAGATTCTATTCCATTAATTTATGAGTCTTGAGGACTCCCTTCTGGAAATGAGTTTTGAGGACTCTTTACCCATTCTCATTGTTCGTGGCTTTTGTCAAGGTTAGCCCTCGCCATAGGGTCTATTCTCATTGTTTGTGGCCTTTTTCAAGGTCAGCCCTTTCCATAGGGCCTATTCTCATTGTTCGTCGCCTTTTTAAGGTCAGCCCTCGCCATAGGGCCCATTCTCATTATTTGTGGCCTTTTTCAAGGTCAGCCCTCGCTATAGGGCTTATTCTCATTATTCTTGGCCTTTTTCAAGGTCAGCCCTCGCCATAGGGCCCATTCTTATTATTCATGGCCTTTTTTAAGGCCAGTCCTCACCATAGGGCCCATTTTCATGGTTTTTGGCCTTTTTTCAAGGTCAGCCCTCACCATAGGGCCTATTCTCATTGTGCGTGGCCTTTTTCAAGGTCAACCCTCGCCATAGGGCCCATTCTCATTATTCCTGGTCTTTTCAAGGTCAGCCCACGCCATAGGGCCCACTCTCATTATTCGTGGCCTTCGTCAAGGTCAGCCCTCACCATAGGGCTATTCTCATTGATTTGTGGCCTTCAAAGTCAATATTTCTCAAAGTCTGAAGTAATTCTTCTTATTTATCTTCATCGATGCCCAGATGAAGTCACATTACTTTTGAACTATGGTAGGTCTGATCTCCGCAAGGAGTACGTAGGTAAATTAGGTGATTCCTAATTTGACCTTAATAAATGATATTTTCAAAAACCTTGATTTAGAATCATAAGGTAGTCAAACTGGTGCCGTTTATTAAGTCTTTCGATGTAACTTGTCGAGTGAGTAACATCGAAGGAAGGGGCAACTATAAACACCCCATTTTGTACCACCTATTAATTCTAAATTGCATTTTTAATCCCGATGATGAGGTTTATTATTCGTCTTGACAAATGCAAAGTGATCCCAAACGAGCCAATGAAGTCACAACAAAAATCCTAAGTTTGTAGCCATTTTTCATTTAGCCCTGCTGCATACGCACCTGTAGTGGGTGTGGACGCGTTCATGTGTATGCAACCACTTGGGATGCGTACGCACCCTCCATTTTTATGGAAACTCTAGATTTAGTAGTTCTTTCTCTCCAAGACTTCTAATTGAGAAGAAGAATCCTATTTGGAATACGATTGCGGTTAGCAACCCGAGAAGGACTCCCAAAACCCTAAGGATCCCTATATATACACCATTATAATTCTGAAAGGAAGAGGAGAACCCTAATCCAAGGAGCCACTATACACTTCACCCAAAAACCCTAAACTAAGGATTCATGCTATGATTTTGGAGGTTTGCAAGGAAGAACTAAGTAGATTCAAAGGCGCGTAAACTTAAGGGTAATTCTTTATCTATTTCTATTCAGTTTCATGAATTGTGATTATGTATGATAGAAGTAATATTGATATAATCATGTGCATGCTAGTTGATGTGTGTTATTTATTTATTATGCATGATTTAGAAGAGAAGGGTTGTTAGAGAGTGAAATTCGTCATAATTCAGCAGCTGTTTTCTAAAATCAGTGATCGTATTTTAATAATAACGTTTGACTTTGAAGACGGAATTGGACAAAATTGGTCTTCTTAGAAAGACAATTCAATTCTTTACAACTTTGTATTTCATGAGGTTTGTCCAATTCCAACGTTTTCATACTCAAAAACGCGATTGAAGTTTCTACTATTGCAAAGTGACGAAAATCACTTTTCTTTCTCTTTTTCTCTTTTGTTTATTTTATCTCGTTATGCATGATTATGGATGAAATATGATGTTAGAATGCATTTTTGGGACGAATAAGTTGTATAATCATTGTATATCATGCCATGATAGTGGAGTAGGTTAAATCTGAATAGGACCGACTGCCCGTTTATCATTGTTACTGTCAATTAATGATATTAATATTGATATATTAGGCAAATATTCTTTTTTATGATTTTTGTAGTATTCTAGATATTTAGTTCTAGGGTTAGCTTGTGTTGTTTTCTGTTTTCTGGATTTTTGGATATGCCTACGGGTTGCGTGCGCACCACTTATGTGCGTGTACCCACCCAATGAAGGTAGACAGTTTTCTTCTCTCTTGGGTTTTTTGCATAATAATATTTAGGGATTTTTACTTCTTAATTATTATCGTTTAGAATGCATATGAGTTACTACAGTGGGACTAATAGAAGTGCAGGTATCTTAATGAAAGGTGCGTACACAACTGGCATAGATGCGTATGCACCATGCTAATTGTAGGCAGAATGCTTGTCCCCTGTTTTTCAGTTCTGTTTATGCAATTTCTGACTGTTCACTTTGCATGTCTCATTCATTTTCAGATGATATAAATTGTTGCATGTTTTAGGGTTGATTTTGATTGAATGACAATTTAATTATGGCCAATAGTCACATATGGGGGCCGGTTTCGACCAGGCATTGTCGGGTGCCTAACACTTTCCCGATGATGTACCCTAGCTTCGAACCTGAATCTCTAATTATGACGAGCTGGACCCTGCTATGGTTTATTGTTCTCAAATAGTAATTGGGTGGCGACTTCTCTCCGCGATTAGTCTTTTGAGGCTAGTTGCGTATTCTCGAACCATCGTGGTGGTACATTTATTTCTTTAGGGCGTGGAGCTTACAGATATTCTCAGCAAAATATCTACGCCAGGCGTAGATTGTGCATAGATTTTGGGATCCAGTTCGACAGGCTGGGTTCACCGATGGGACTTGGGGTTGAGAAGTAGTGTCTCACTAAAGTAAACGGGACGCTCTGAATTCGAAAATGAAGTCAAAATTTCATTTTGGCGCACTGTTTGATCTGTATTGGATGGAGGTTGAGCTAGTGGGACCCGTTTATAGTGTTCTGGAGTTCTAAGGCCTGGACTGAGATGAGATCAGCATCGATGGAATTTCTTGCACAGTTTTCTTCAGGATAACTGCACATTTGACTTTTCTTGACTAGAGTTGACTTTTTGAATGGAGTTGACTTTTTCTTGACTGAAGTTGACTTTTTGCAACATTCTGGCTATTCTGGTATATCTTGAGCTTGGGAACTCTGATTGAGGAGATTTTGAAAACATTGGAAAGCCTTTGACATGTTCTTTGAAATTTGACATTTTTTCTAGCATTTTGGCTTTTCTGGCGCGCTCCTCAGAAAAAGATTCCTTTTGGGTTTTTTGCAACATCAACGATTTCTAGGTAATCTGTAGCAAATCTACACTTTTGCTATTTCACAAAAAGTGTTTTAAATTTGATTATGGATATTTTTCCCAAAAAGAAAATTTTCAGTCGAGGACCTTTTCTGCAAAAAGTTGTGCACAATTCTCCTTGTTTTGGACCTTTTCGACACTTTTTTTTAATTCACAAAAACTGCTTAGAATTGGATTTTAGGCATTTTCCCAGATTCTTACATTTTTCTAAGATGCCTGATTTTAGCGCGCTTTCTGACACTACTTAGAATGACTTGAAACTTGAAAAGGCTCCACATGGAGCTCCTAAGCTCGGAATTAGGCATGTTGCCAGTCATTGAAAAGATAATTCCAATGCTATTAAGACCATTGAGGTCCCAACTCTATGCAAGACTCATTCTCCAGATGAGTTTTCTAGATCTGGCTGGCGGGCGGAACCCGGGGTCAGATCTAGTGGTCTCCCTACGGTAATAGGGGTACTCTGAACTTGAAAATGCAGTTCGTTTTTTAAAATAGCACTCCATTTGCTATGTATTTGAATCTCTTCAACACCGCAATAAAGACGGGTGAAGTCGTATTGTATTTGAATCTCTTCAACTCGGCAATGAAGACGGGTGAAGTCGGACTGTATTTCTTCAATTTGGTACGCAGATAAGGGAAGTCGCACTGTATTTGCACTATATCTCTTCCATTTGATATGAAGATGAGGGAAGTTGCATTGTATCTCTTCAAATCGGTATGAAGACGGGTGAAGTTGCACTGTATCTGCACTATATCTTTTTAACTCAGCAATAAAGATGGGTGAAGTCGCACTGTAGTCGCACTGTATCTCTTCAACACGGCAATGAAGACGGGTGAAGTCGCACTATATTCTCTTCAATTCGGCACGAAGATGAGAGAAGTCGCACTGTATCTCTTTAACTCGGCAATGAAGACGGGTGAAGTCGCACTGTATCTCTTCAACTTAGCACGAATACGGGTGAAGTTGCATTGTATCTCTTCAACTCGGCAATGAAAACGGGTGAAGTCGCATTATATTTGCACTATATCTAATAGGTGCCTAAATCATGATATGTGTGTGTAAATGTGTGTTAAATGATACATAGAGTACCCCTGCAAAATTGGAGTGTCTACACTAACAAATCAAGAGAAGAAGTTCATTAAAGGCAAGGAAAAGATATTGTAAGAAGTAAACCTTCAATCTTCAAAATTAGGGTTTTCTTTTATGTTGATGTCTATTATGTTTGAAAGCATGCCTAGAATATAAGAGTGAGTTGTTTGTAATGATTATCAATATTTTATCATGTTATTTTGATATTATTTGATGATTAATTTTAGATAAGAGAATTATAGCATATAAGGTACGTTTTATACTCTCTTCTATATGTGTTAGAATTCATTGTTTTGATGCTATGATTCATTCATGAATGATTGCATGATTTTTATTGTTGTATCATGTTAGGGTTTTATTATTAGGGTCTTAGTCATATTAAGGTTTTCATAGTAGGGTTTGCATGTAGGTTTGTGTTTTGCATATTTCAAGTTTGTTTCACGCATGATAATGATCTTTGTTCATATAGGAGCATGCTAGGGTTTTATTTTTTGTTTTGTTTATTATTTTTATATGATTTTTAGAGTATTCTTAGGTCATTATGCATTCTGTCCAAATTTGCTTATGATGGTCTTTGAGCATGTTTAATCTTTATTTTGGTGTCTTTTGCATGATAGTAGTCTCTAGCATGATTAGGGTTTGAGTTGTGATGATCTGGTGATAATATGATAATATGGCTATGATACTATGATAGCTTTGGTGATATGATTGTGGTGTGATGCATGTTGGATTTCGAATTAATTGGCGGTCAAAAGTAGCCAATTGATTTGGAATCCTCCCCCATCCCCTTTGGGCTATTTTCTTTATAATTAAATATGGTAGTTTATAAGTTTCCGTTTTCTAAAAATTTCCTTTTTGTTAAAGTCTCCCTTTTCCCAAACTTTCATTTTTCTCAATCTTTCATTTTTCTTAAAGCTTCCTTTTTATAAAACTTTCTTTTTTGATTAATATGGAAACTTAAATATTATCGTAGTTCTTTATGAAGGGAATAGCTCTCCATTCAAACTATGTGGGGTTTGATTCTTATTAGGCAACTAGTAAGGTATGTAGGCGCTCACTTGAGTTCAAGTCCACCCTAAAATATTAGGTATCCTAGGTTTTCTTTTCTTTTTATTTATTTATTTATTATTCTTTTGTTTATTTCTTATGAGGCATGCTTACATTGATTGATTAGTATGCTGTATTTTATTGATTATTATTGATTTACATTTGATTAAGATATTAATTTAGCCTAATTAAATTAAGAGACCAACTCGAGCGATATAGGTAATGCGATAACGATTAGGTGAGCACATGCTAATATAAGCACTAGCCCCCGCATTGGGATTGTACCTTCTATATTAATAGGTTACGGGATACATTGTGCCAATAAATGGGGTACAACCCCTAATATATGGATTGTATATATATATATAGATATAGTCGCTACCCTCGGGCAATCTTCCCATGTTGCGGGGATGCGCACGTGGCGGGCGTGTTGGCCTTGGTGTCGATTAGTTGGTTGCATATGGTGTGTTTCTTATTGGATGGTATTTGAAAATGATTTTTGATAAGTTTTTGAAAATTGAAAGATTTGTTCTTATTTGATTCCTTTTAAGGTTGCTTCCTCTTATTCAGTCATGTAAACACAACTTAAACTCAGGATGGCTTAGAGTCACCACCTACCATATATTTATAGACGTGGAAGGTTGTCTTTAATGTCTCAAATGGTCTTTGTTACTTGAGAATTGAATGACTCTTAAACTTGGTTGGCGCACTAGAAATCTAGGTAAAGAGGTTCTGTTATGAGTAGGGAAGGTGTTAGGCACCCACTAAATCCGTTAATGAACGGTTATCCTGATTCTCTAATTTTCTTTTATCTAAACCCTATTCTTTGAAGTGAATTCCTAATTTGAGGCTTGAAATTGTAAACGGATATACCATCCTAGGTTATGATTTTATTAAAGTCTTATTTACACTTATGTAGGCGACGAGTTGTTTTAAAATTTTGAAAGGTGGCATCATTTTGTGTGGAATTTAGCCATTTAATGTGTTTGAGGAGAAATATCTTGAAAACTTGATTTTTGCAAGGATTGTTTAAAAAATAGCACCTTTGGGTTTTTCAAGGTAACCCCATCCCTTTGTGTCGGGACACCTTAAAGTTGATTGAAAACAATGCTTTTGAAAATGTAAAACTTTCGAAGTAGATTCGAAAACTTGATAAGATTGCGAGAAAATAATGGTTCTTTATAAAAGTTCAAATACTCTAAATGATTTTATCTTGAGCGCGTGAGCTTTTTCATGGTAGCTACATCCTTTTGCGTCGGGACACTAGATTACTAGGTCTATACTAATATCTGATTTAGCATGTTAAGTCTCAGGTTAAAATTGTATGAAATAGATCACAGACTTGGTGAGAACTTATGTGTCAAAGTTTATTACTCGACTAGTCTCCATTTTGAAAAAATGTTTGATTTTAAAGTGTAATACTCGTAATTTTTAAATAGGGTATTAAGGGTTTAATCTATGGTTAACGTAGTTAATCCCTTGATTTGTCAGATGCTCACATGCATGGGTAATGCATGTGTATGATATTACAATGTTGGATGTGTTTTGATGCTTGTGTTTGTGCATTGAGTATCTTTCGGGTGCGTTTAGCCTTATTTGCAACTTAAGGGTTTAAGCTGCTGAAATTTGGCTAAGTGTTAGGAAAAAGTGAATTTTCGTAAATCTTAGTTTTGAAAGATAATTTTTGGCGGTAATGGGAGTTTATAATATTATAAGACATTGGTGATTTTATGGGATTTTATTAGCATGTTTGGATTGGGTTCCACGCATGTTTGTTTTAGGAAAATCTGTCGGGCGACGTATTTTGTACTAAAACTTGAAATTTAGATTTTGATATATTGGGTATTTGATTTTTTTGATATTTTATTTGGATTCAAATGGGGGGTTATTTGCTTATTTTCATTAAATAACTTAAAGTAAAAGGAAGAAGAAAAGAATGGAGAAAATAAGGCAGGGATGTTGTGAACCCCGGAAATTGGGCCCACAAGGGTTTAAAAGAAAATAAGTTTTCAAAAAGAAAAGGAAAGGAGTCGCCACCTTATTTTTTAAAGGAAACAAGGAAAACCCTAAAAACCATTTTTGTTTTAAGAAAACAATTTTGAATGACTCCATAAAAAAAAAGGAAAGGCAAAAACAAGTCTTTTGGAAACCAAAGAAATCAGGGATTCGGAGGCTAAGTTATGACATGGGAAGGTTCTAGGCAAAGCCTATAGGCACCCATGTCACCCTTTTGGTCTCTCAGTTCATTTGGGCTAAATTAAAGTCTTTCCATACAAAAATCAGCAAGTATATCATCACAAGAATTGCATGCATATCATATATTTCATTCATCCATCCATGCATAATAAGCAAACAAAAACAGAAAATAAAGAAAAAGAAAACAAAACAAAAAGAAAACCTAGGATGCTTGGATCCTAGAACGGACTTGAGCCTCACGAAGAGCGCCTACGTACCATGCAGCGAAATGCATGGATCAAAGTCCACGTAGTTCGATTAGAACTAAGGTTAAGACCTAATACAAACCTATGGTTAAAACCCTAGGTTTCCTTATTTGATCAAAAGAGAATTGATAGAAAGTTTGATTTTAGAAAGAACTCCACAAAATGGAAACTTTAATAAAAACCAGAATTTTGTTGGTGAAGGAAACCTCTAATTAAACCATAGGATCATATTAAAAATTAACCCTAGATAGGGAGAAGAGAAAGGATAAGGAAGAGAGGTGAATTGGGGCACCTTCACACCCACTTACCTGAGCGCAATTAGCTCCAAGCATTAGCCATTTCAGACATTGGCAACCCTATTTGCCATAGAACAAATACCACACCTATTTGCACCCTTACAAGTGCTCAAAACCATGCAAAAACACTAACATGCAAATCTGGACAGAATAGTATTAAGGCCTAAAATCATCCACTAAGCATGCTAACAGCAAAAACAGCGAACAATAATAAGTCCTAACATATTCCTAAAACCATATTATGCATAAAAACCCTAGAAATCAACTAACATGCATGCAGAAATATCATGTTTACTCCATATGAAAAATATATACAGCAAACATGAAGAAAAACCAATAAAAAACCTACTTTAACATGCTGTATAAAAACAAACACAAAACAAAGACTCTAAAACCCTAAACTCACAAATATGCTTGAAAACATACAAAACCAATTCTAAACATGCTAAAATAAAACTAAACAGAACCTAAACCATGCATATTAATTAACTAAAACAATAAAACATAACAAAAAACCTAACTCTAACATGCAACATCACTATCCCAGAACAAGGACAACAGAAACACAAGAATCATAACTATGCATTGAAACTCATGAACTAACTCTAAGGCATGCAAAACTCCTCATGAACATCATCAATATCATATGTATTAACTACTAGGAACTTCAATTCATGGTAAAAATTATTAGCATGGCATGCAATAGAGCTATTCTACATGATACCTTAGTTTAAGCTTGAATAGAGAAGGAGAATACCTTAGGAAGAGCCTTCTTTTCTGCTGTATGAACTCCCTCTTGCTCTTGTGGATGTCTTCAATCAATATTCTTCAAGGCTACAGCAAGAACTCCAGCTCTCTTTCAAGTCTCTCTCTTTTATTCTCTCTCAAACACTCAAGTTTTAATGCATAAAGTGGCCCCCTTTGTGCTGAAGCATAGGGGGGTATTTATAGACTTTCATTAGGATTAACCAATGGCTAGGATTAAAACCCTAAAATTAATCCAAGGGCTATTAGAGACCCCCTTGGGGCTTAAGTAACTCAGAAGTTACCAAAAATTAGAAGGAAACTCGTCCAAAAGAGCCCAAATACGTCAAAATAGGCAAGAGTCCGCTTCAGCAAGGAGTTAGAGTGAAAATAGGAAAGTGGTCTCGGGTGACCACCCAAGGCTGGGCGGCTAGCCACCTGGGCCCAGGCGGCTAGCCGCCCAGGCTTGGGTGGTCACCCGAGCCCACTTCTAATTTTTTGCCTGTTTTGTCTCCCTTCCCTTCTAGAAGTGTTTTAGGGGGCAAATGAACTCCGATTTTGATGAAACAAAAGCCAAAACGACCGTGTTTTGATGAGGAATATGTTTTTGAACATTTTAGGGTGAAAACCACTAACCATGGGGGCATGGTTAGGTTTGGACAAGGCGGTTAACCACTATACTCTACCTTTGCTAAGCATAGGCATGCACATAGGGTCAAACCAAATGCTTTCCATATCAAAATTGAACTTCATAAAACACTTTTGGGAGTAAAATGATGACTAATGAAAGTCAATTTGAAAAGATTTGGTTGGTAATTGTGAGTCAATTAGAGCAAACCCAAAGAAGGGTCAATTAACCAATCTTGAACTACATCGAGCCATTTTAATCCCAAGCCATTGATTTATCAAATTGAACCTAGAAATACCTCCTATGCATCCATATGAACTCCAATTGACAATTTGGAGATCATTCCAAGGTCAAATGAAAAGTTTGGGACTTAATAGACAATTATGCCCCTCAAGTCATAAAAGCTTTTATTATCCCTCAAAATCAACTCCAATTTGAACCAAAATTCATACCTATTGTCCTTATGACTCTAGAAACCTAATGCAAGTGACTAGACTGAAAAACAAAACAAAAACATGCATGAAATGATGAGCCCTAGTAAGGTGGTACAAAAATGGGGTGTGACAGAAGCCCCTCATTGGCGAACAAGTTACACTTGTGAACCAATGATAAAGAACAACCCATTTTTGCCAAAAAGCCTGGAGAAATCACACACTGTAACCAACAATGATAGGAGGTTGAAAACCTGAGACTGAGATAAGGAAGTGTACTCAAGTCATGAGTATACTTAAACCACTAGGGGTTGATGATTGACAAAAAGGAGCATATTCAAGCCACTACGAATGAACATACTTTTGAAATAGAGAAATATATATTCTAGTCACGAATATATTTAACCAAGTGATTGAGAATGAGATCTGAGAAGTATACTCAAGTGATGAGTGTACTTTTGAAATGGAGAAAAATATTCAGGTCACGAATATATTTAACCAAGTGAGTGACAAAGATTCTGAGAAATATACTCAAGTGATGAGTATACTTAATGATTGAAAAAGACTGAGAAGTACGTTCAAGTGATGGACATACTTTTGAAATGGAGAAATGTATTCAAGTGACGAATATATTCAACCAAGTAAGCTGAGAAGTACACTCAAGTGATGAGCATACCATTGAAATGGAGAAATATATCCAAGCGACGGATATATTTAACCAAGTAAGTGACAAGTATGTTCAAGTGATGGACATACCCTTGAAATGGAGAAATATATCCAAGTGATGGATATATTCAACCAAGTAGGATAAGAATAATCTGAGAAGTGTACTCAAGTGATGAGTACACCATTGAAATGGAGAAATATATTCTAGTCACGAATATACTTAACCAAGTAAGTGACAAGTGTGTTTAAGTGATAAACATACCATTGAAATAGAGAAATATATCTAAGCGATGGATATACTTAAGCAAGTAAGATAGAGAATAATCTGAGAAGTGTACTCAAGTGATGAGTACACCATTGAAATGGAGAAATATATTCTAGTCACGAATATATTTAACCAAGTGAGTGACAAGTATGTTTAAGTGATAAACATACTATTGAAATGGAGAAATATATCCAAGCGATGGATATATTTAACCAAGTAAGATAGAGAATAATCTGAGAAGTGTACTCAAGTGATGAGTACACCATTGAAATGGAGAAATATATTCTAGTCACGAATATATTTAACCAAGTAAGTGACAAGTATGTTTAAGTGATAAACATACCATTGAAATGGAGAAATATATCCAAGCGATGGATATATTTAACCAAGTAAGATAGAGAATAATCTGAGAAGTGTACTCAAGTGATGAGTACACCATTGAAATGGGGAAATATATTCTAGTCACGAATATATTTAACCAAGTAAGTGACAAGTATGTTTAAGTGATAAACATACCATTGAAATGGAGAAATATATCCAAGCGATGGATATATTTAACCAAGTAAGATAGAGAATAATCTGAGAAGTGTACTCAAGTGATGAGTACACCATTGAAATGGAGAAATATATTCTAGTCACGAATATATTTAACCAAGTAAGTGACAAGTATGTTTAAGTGATAAACATACCATTGAAATGGAGAAATATATCCAAGTGATGGATATATTTAACCAAGTAAGATAGGGAATAATCTGAGAAGTGTACTCAAGTGATGAGTACACCATTGAAATGGAGAAATATATTCTAGTCACGAATATATTTAACCAAGTAAGTGACAAGTATGTTTAAGTGATAAACATACCATTGAAATGGAGAAATATATCCAAGTGATGGATATATTTAACCAAGTAAGATAGGTAATGAGGATTGGGAACTAAGAAGCATATTCAAAGAGTAAATACACTTTTGAAATGGAAGAATATATTCAAGTGATGAATATATTCAACCAAGTATGATAGAGAATGAGAATTTGAAACTGAGAAGCATATTCAAAGGGTGAATACACTTTTGAAATGGAAGAACACATTCAAGTGATGAATATATTCAACCAAGTAGGATGAAAAAATCAAGATTTGAAATGAGGATATATGATCAATTTATCAAGCATGGTGCAAGAGGAAAGTGACTTAACACATTGTCACTTGAGTTGGCATGACACAGGGGAAATATATTCAACCCTTTTGAACATAAAATCAATTCAAAGAATTGATTTCAAGATGAAATTTGATTGATTTTAAGCTCAAAAAGTGTTGAATATCTCATTTGGAAGAAGGTTTAATCACGCGCCAAGGCGAGACAAAGCGAGGGAGAAAGCCAAAACAAAGTGGCTTGGGTGACCACCAGGCCTCGGGAGGCCAGCCGCCCAGGCCCTGGTGGCTAGCCGCCCAAGGCTTGGGTGGTTACCTGAGCCATGTGCTGAAAAATCTGGGTTTTTAAAATGCAAGGGGCACTATTCATACCCCCCATTCAACCCAACCCGAAAATTGGAGTTTCTCTCTCTAGGAAGCATACCCCATTTTGCAAAATCACTCCAATACCCAAAGGCAATCAAATCCACACTTCAAGGGGGATTCATACACATGAAATAGCATCAATAACACCCAATTTCACATCAAAAACCAGAAATTTGCAGCACTTTGCAAATCAAAAACCCATTAAACCCATTTTTGCTCAAAACAAGCTAGTTCATCCACCATGGATGCAAATGAAGACTCCACTTCAAAGTATCCATTCCTTGACTCAAAGAGTAGATACAAGGCACCAATATATGATGTTCCTCAAGAGAAATTGCTCCTAGAACCAAGGAATCATCTCTCTTTTCTCCACTCCAAGCAAGAGGTAAGCTTACCCATTTTAAACTTTTCTTTGAAATTTTCATTTTTGTTGATTGAAATGCATTCCCATGAACTCTCTATGAGTATTCCTAGCAATGTTTGCAATGCCCATTAATTTTGGCAAGGATTGGATGTGAAAAGAATTCAATTTGAAAACTTGGTGAATAGTGCTCACCAAGTGTTTGATAAAATGCTTGAATGATGAAAATTCATCCAATCTTTGTAAAATTGATGTGCATTGCAAGGCAAAATCATACGCATTCATTTCTAATTGATTTTAGAAACAAAACCAAGCATTTTCATGAACTTTGAAAAACAAAGTTTGCTATATTTTTGAAAAACCCATGTTTTCATGAACAAGGTTTGCTTATTTTTTCCTCAAAAAACCATTTTGGAAAACAAAGTTTGCTTACTATTTTCTTTGAAAAATCCATGTTTCCATGGTCTTGGAATGCATGGTTTACCAATGATCATGAGTTTGAAGAATAAAACCAATGTTTTCATAAACTTTCAAAGCAAGGTTTACTTGTTCATGAACTAAAAGACTTAGCTTTTGAAAAGCCAATTATCAATGCTTGCATATGATTTTTACACTAACTAGGTGAATCATTCTTCTTGATTAGCCCAACTTCCAAGACCTACGCACAAGGTCTTCGATAAAGAATCTTATTGGGTGGTGGAGGCGTATGGAACACACCCAACCTTCCGCAAGAGAATCTATTAAGAAAGCAGGTTTTGGTTGGTTTCTTGATTCCCTATGGAATGAACAGTGGGATAGGCAAGCCCTCCTTGCCTTGGCTGAGCTATGGTGGGATACCACCAACACTTTCCACTTAAGTTTTGGGGAGATGACCATGACTCCCAAGGATTTCTCGATTATCACCGGTTTAAGCCTTAAAGGAAAGAGGTTGGAATTCTATGGGGATGCCAACACAAATAGTGCTTATCTCCTCACTATGTTAGGGATGGACATTGAGGCGGGTTCCCGCAGTGTTAGGAGGACATGGCTTTTTGAGAATTTGCCAATCAAGTAGAAGGTGTGGGAGTGGCTCCCGAGTGCATTACTAGGGCTTTCATGATCTATATGCTCTCCTGCACTCTCTTTGTTGGTGCCAATGACATGGCACAACTGGGATACCTCGCTTCCATGGTAGATGTGAACAAAATGGGGAGGTATAACTGGGGAGGGGCAGCACTAGCTACTATGTATAGATCCATGTCTGACGTGTCTCGTGGTGTTTCCAAGCATTTTGGTGGGCTCCCATTTGTTTGGGAGGTAAGTAAAAATGTTTAATTTTTAAATTCCTCTCAAACTTGACTTAATTTTAATGTTTTCTTGAATTTTGACAGATATGGTATTATGAATACCTGGGACTGTGCCGCCCCATCTTGGACAATGAGATACAAGAGTGGCCAATACTTGGGAACTATGCTCCCATCAAGATAGCTGTGCGTGCCCCCAATAGGCATGACTACGCCCATGCAAGGGCGTACTTGGCGAGCCTAAATGCTGACAGGGTAATTCACCTTCCTCATTCTTTTCTTTCATTCATTTTTTATTATCTTGCTCATCATTTTTTTTTTTTCAAATTCAACAGGTGGAGTGGAGTCCATGGGGACTATGGGAGGCTAGGTTGCCTAGGAGGTGTGCGTCCTGTTTGGAATTGACTGGGAAGAGGGTACTCTTTGAGGGTCCCTCAGGGCGATACTGGTATTTAGGGGAGCGCGTCCTTAGGCAGGTGAAAGGACGAGTGGATGCCGCTCTTACCCCTGTCTTGCCTCCCATGAACATGAGGCACACTGACTCTCTGGATGGGGATGAGCTGATGGAAGCTCTGATTGGGTGGGATGCTGAGGAGTTCACCTCGCCCAATACCGACTACATGACTTTCTGCAACCAATTCTTGATGCGCCCTAGAGTCATTGGCTTCCCACCTCAAGGGGTGAGTTTCCATTCCATTCTTTTCAATTAATGACTTATGCAAGCACTCCTCTTATACAAATTATCTATTGTAGGGCCGGCGAGCTCGTGGACATAGTTCCACAATAGCGTCCTCCACAGGCATGACTCATGGGGATGAGGATTATGAGATGGGGGGAATGGCACAGCCACCTCTCCCAGTACTCGACTGGCAAGTGAATCTATGTAATGGGTTGGAGTTCATGAAGGCTAATATTACTCACCCTGCTTTTGACGAGGTCCCTAGGATTGACCCTAGCTATGAACATGTAAGCTCTAAGCCTTTTGCTTTCCTGAAAACCTCTTTCATCATTTATTAACCATGTTCATCTTTTAGGTTCCTCGAGAGTACGCACAGGAGTGCCTTGAACTCAGCGAGGGGTTAAGGCGGGACCTTGTTAGGATGAGTTTGGCGAACTCTGTGCTAGAGGGACAACTGAATCCCACTGTAAGCCATTCCCCTTTGTTCATTCCAATCATAGGAGCTAATGATATAACCCTTCTTTATTAATTGATTTCTTTGCAACAGGTCTCCACATTGCGCCCACCACAGCCAATGCCCCCCCAAGGGAATCCCCATGCTAGTCGTGGTAGAGGCGAATCAAGTAGAAAGAGAAGAACCACGGGAGACCATTAGATTAGCTTACCCTCTTGCTTTGTAATCGAATGAAACATCTTTCTTTATGCTCTGTAACCTCTCTTTGAACACTTGCTTTCGTACTTTGTATGAGACTTTTGGAATTCCATGGTAGTGATTTACTCATGTTTTTGTGCAAAAATAAGCTCAAAATAAGCTTCCCAAGGTCACATAACCATATAGGGGTCAAAAATAGGCAAAACTGGGCAAAATAGGAAAACGGCCTCGGGTGACCACCCGGGGCTGGGCGGCTAGCCGCCCAAGCCCAGGTGGCTAGCCGCCCAGGCCTGGGTGGTCACCCGAGCCCGAAGCGGAAATCCCACTTTGAATAGGAAACTTCCTATTCTGACGGGTTTTTTCCTATTTGAACTTGGATATGTGACCTTTTCCCTATAAAAACACATCCAAGAGGTTCCTAAACCTACTTGTATTCATTCATTAGAAATTATGGAGGCTCTAGACAAATTTTTAGGAGGATTTTTGAGAGTTATGAGTGCTGAAGCAAAATCTGAGTTCAAGTGCTTTGGCTTGGAACCATTGCTCTCCTTGAGGCATGTGAAGCTTGAAACGAGCCTCTTAACTGCTGCTACGTATTTTTGGGATCCCCAAGTTCATGTGTTCCGCTTCAACTATGAAGAACTGTGCCCAACCATGGAGGAATTCTGCGTGTTGTATGGAGTTTCCCCGGTAGGTCCTTTCATACTCCCTACTCCTCGCCCAAGCTTTCTTACTTCTTTTTCCAACCTCCTTGGGATTCACCCACAATATGCCTCTACGTTTGTAAAAGACCATATGGTAGACTTAATGAAATTGGCAACCTCTTTTTTGGCCTATGATAGTAAAGGTATTCTGAATTTTACTTTTCCCATTAAGCATGCATTTGCCTTTTGCCTTATTGGTCGTTTCCTTATTTCAACTGGTACTCCACATGTTCCCATACAAATTTGTGAGTTGATTCTTCTCCTTGCCAAAGGCCATAACCTGATTCCCATGGTATTAGCTGAAACCCTGAATTGCTTGGATAAAACTCATGAGGACCCAAAGGTTCCTTTAGGAGGTAGCCCCATTCTACTACAGATGTGGTTGCTTGAAAGGCTGAATTTCTTATCACCCACTGTCATTACACCATACAAGCCCCAGCATTACTGCCTTCGCTGCATTGAGTTGTCTGGAAAATTCTCATTGAGGGATTGGCTAGGTTACTTCCAAACCCTTTCTTGGAGGAATGTCAAATGGTTCGTCTTCATATAGGGCTGCAGTGAATGAGTGCTTCTGCGAACTTTTGGATGTGCCATGGTGAGACTCATAGGACTGAGGTCTACTTCTTTCTATTGGCCTTCGAGGGTTCTCCGTCAGATGGGTGCTATGCAAACCATACCTACTTCCTTAAAAGGTGACCATCCTGTGGTGCCTGCGGGTCTTTCTGTAGTGACTTGGGCGAAGGATCGATGGCCTAGTAAACTGACACTAACTCAAGTTACGAATACTGATGGTCCATATATGATGAGCCTCGAGTACAAGGAATGGTTGAAAAGCAATTTGGGTGAGCGAGAGACTACTCGAAGAGAAAGGATTTTTGGACTTATGAAGAATAATGAACTTGGACCTTGCAGAGAAGATATTATGGAAGCAGTGATAGCAGCTTATGAACATGACTTGAGGAAGAAAAGAAGACACGAAAGAGAGAAGCAGAAAGCTGAAAAGCGGGCTGCAAAGAAGCCCAAGAAGAATTGAAGACTCAATAGAATAGGATATTTATGGCACTTTTATAGTTCTTTTACTTAATACCAATGAATTGCTATGTCAATCAATTTTAGTTTTGAATAAATTGCCAATAATAAATCAAATTTGGGATTTTGTTGTTTGATTTAGACCGCACCCAAGGTAACTTTATGGGATTTTGTTGTTTGATTTAGACCGCACCCAAGGTAACTTTATGGGTTGCCTACGAATCCCCATGATTTTTTTCTTTTTTTTTTGCTTTTTTTTTTGTTTTTTTGTTTTGTTTTTTTTTTTTTTTGAATGGAGAATCAGGTCTTACGTAGTTCTCATGCCTTAACTTTTGCCTAGGCCGCCCTTACGGGTTTTCAACCTAGCAGGCTTCAAACATGATATTTCTTTAATTGATCCAAATTAGTTGGACGAGCGAACTCAATTCTATCTAAATCCATGAGGCGAACAGCCCCTGCTGGCAATATTTCTTTGAAAATGTATGGTCCACCCCAACTTGGCTTGAATTTCCCTCGCGGATCGAACACCGGAGCTCTGATTTCTTTCAGCACTACATCCCCTTTCTTTAGACCTCGATCTTTGACATGCTTGTTGAATGCTCTGGCAACTCTCCGTTGATACCCCTGAACATGATACAGCGCCCTTAAACGCCTTTCATCCAGCAAAGCTAACTCATCATAACGGCTCTTAACCCAGTCCACTTCTGTTATCTGGCTCTCCACGGCAACCCTTAGTGAAGGAACCTCCAATTCAACTGGCAACACGGCCTCCATTCCATAAACTAGAGAGTAAGGGGTAGCCCCTGTTGACGACCTTACTGATGTTCTGTAACCCCATAGAGCTAACGGTAATTTCTCGTGCCAGTCTGTGTGTGAGTCCGCAATCTTCTGTAGTATCTTCTTGATGTTCTTGTTAGCCACTTTCACTGCTCCATTAGTCTGAGGACGGTATGGTGACGACAGATGGTGGACTATGCCATACTTTTGCAAGAGCTCATGGGTCTCTTTCTGAAAGTGCTGGCCATTGTCTGAGATAACTTCATGTGGTACCCCATATCGATAGATGATGCTGTGCTGTATGAATTGTGCTACCTTCTTGGAATTCAAGGTCTTGAAGGACGCTGCTTCCACCCACTTAGTGAAATAATCGATGGCAACCAGGATGTATTCATGCCCATTTGACGCCTTTGGCTTGATTTGTCCGATGATATCTATCCCCCATACTGCGAATGGCCATGGTGACGGCATACTTGTTAAAGGCATAGAAGGCAAATGTTGTCCACTGGCGAACAGTTGGCATTTATGGCACTTCTTGACATGTGCATGGCAATCTCTTTCCATGGTAGACCAATAATAGCCTAGCCTCATGATTTTCTTAGCCAACATATAGCCATTCATATGCGGAGCCCCTGTCCCTTCATGGATTTCTTTTATCAGATGCTCGGCTTCTTCCTCGGTGACACACAACAAGTGGATCCCGTCGTATGATCTCCTATATAGCTTTCCTCCACAAAGTACGTAGTGACTCGCCAACCGCCTCAGGGTTTTTCTGTCGATACGAGATGCTCCTTCTGGGTACTCCCTTTCTTCAATGAACTTCATTATGTCATGGAACCACGGGTGGCCATCATTTACTTCTCCTCCTCGGATTGCACAACAGTACACAGGCTTGTCTCGGCATTCTATCACCAACGGCTTCACATTTCCCCCTTCAGGTATCTCCACCATGGATACTAGGGTCGCCAAGGCATCGGCGAACTGGTTCTTGTTTCTTGAAAGGTAGTTGAACTCTATCTCTGAGAACTCCTTAGTTAGAGCTTCCAGGTAGGCATGGTAGGGCAGCAACTTCTCATCTCGAGTTTTCCATTCCCCTTTTATCTGACAAATGATTAGCGCTGAGTCCCCGAACACTTCCAATTCTTTGATCCCCAATTCAAGTGCCGCTTCCAATGCTAAGATACAGGCCTCATACTCAGCAATGTTGTTGGTAGCTTCAAACCCCAACTTGACCGCCAACGGTGTAAATGCCTCTTCAGGTGAGACCAACAGGACTCCTATCCCATAACCTTTCTTATTGGCTGCCCCATCGAAGTATACTCTCCAAGTTTTTCTACCAATCTCTAGCACGTCCTCGTCTGGGAACTGATCGTTGAACGGAGCGGATGATGACACAGGACAACTAGCTAGGTAGTCTGCGATGACGCTCCCCTTAATAGACTTCTGATTCACGTACTTGATGTCGAATTCATTGAGGAGAATTGACCATCGAGCAGTTCTGAATGACAATACCGGCCTTTCTACTAGGTACTTCAACGGGTCCATGCGACTTATCAAGAACACTTCAAAGGACATCATGTAGTGCCGGAGCTTCTGCGTCGCCCATACTAGTGCCACACAAGCCTTTTCAATGGCATTGTACTTCACTTTATAGTCCGTCATTTTCTTGCTTAGGTAGTAGATGGCATTCTCCTTTGTAGACCCTTTAAGATATTGAGCTAACATAGCTCCCATCGCGGTTTCGGTGACTGTTAAGTATAACAAAAGCGGTGCACCTTGCCGTGGGGGAACTAAGATTGGAGGATTGCTCAAGTATCTCTTAATGGTCTCAAAGGCCTCTTGGCATTCTTCGTTCCATACTTTTGGCACCCCTTTCTTAAGCAATTTGAAGATTGGTTCGCAAACCATGGTCAAGTTGGCGATGAATCGGCTTATGTATTGAACCCTTCCCAAGAAACCCCGGATCTGCTTCTCAGTGCTAGGCGGCTTCATCTCCACAATAGCTTTTATCTTCCCTGGGTCCACTTCGATTCCCCTCTGAGTGATCATGAACCCCAATAGCTTGCGTGCAGTGACACCAAAAGCGCACTTCTATGGGTTTAAGCGGAGATTGTACTTCTTTGCTTGCTCTAGGAACTTCTCCAGCGCCTTGAAATGCCCTTCCCTATCCACGGACTTCACGATCATATCATCGACATAAACCTCGACTTCCTTGTGGATCATATCATGCAATAAGGTCGTAGCTGCTCTTTGGTAAGTAGCCCCAGCGTTTCTTAAGCCAAAAGGCATTACTTTGTAACAGTATGTTCCCCATTGCGTGATAAAGGCTGTTTTCTCCATGTCTTGAGGTGCCATCTTCATCTGGTTATACCCGGAGAATCCGTCCATGAAGGAGAGGAGCGCATGTCCCACTGTGCTGTCCACCAACACATCGATATGGGGTAAAGGAAAATCATCCTTAGGGCTTGCAGCGTTGAGATCTCGGAAATCGACACACATCCTCACTTTCCCATCTTTTTTAGGCACAGGCACTATATTTGACAACCACTCGGGGTACTCCACAACTTGGAGGAAACCTGCGTCTAGTTGTTTAGTTACCTCTTCTTTTACTTTTAGAGCCCATTCGGGTTTTAATCTTCTGAGTTTCTGCTTTACCGGCTTCTTTAGGGAATTAGTGGGGATATAGTGTTGCACAATATCGGGGTCGATGCCAGGCATGTCTTCATAAGACCATGCAAAAGCCGTAATGTTGGTCTTCAAGAGGGAGATCATCTTTTCTTTTTCAACGGGGGAGAAGTTTTCCCAATTTTAACTATTCTTGGCAATTCACTTGTCCCTAAGTTGATTGATTCCAATTCATCCATATTAGGTTCGGTGACGCCCCTTTTCCTTTGCTCAACGAGCTTCGGAGGGACATCGTTCCTAGGATCTATATCCATGCCATAAATATCCATAGAGGAGAGAAAAGAGACACTGCATATATAGAGAAAGAAAACACACTTTATTGACTAGGAATAGTAGGAATGACACACAAAAAGAAGAAAGAAAAACAAATCTGTATCAATACTATGACTCCACAAAGAGAGTTGAGTAGATACATCTTATTGAATTAGGGAAATATTACTAAACTAAGACACCTACAAGCTGCTATCAGGTAGGCCAAGGTCTTTTTCTTCATGGAGCTCCGCAATGACACCACATTCAAGGTACCAATTCAGGAGTGGCATGGTAGCATGGCTAATGGACGAACCCTGGAATTCTTCAATGGTCGAGTCTTCCACGGCGAGGATCATATCTTGGAACATTTCAGTCATAGCCCCTGCATCAAGGTTCTCTACCCAGTCTTCTTCTTTCTTTTCCCAGAACTCATCATTGATGGCTTCATCATCCACCATTTCAGCTGTGATTGGATACCATCCGGTGAAGAAGATTTCAAAACCCGGAACTCGGATCTTGGTAGCTTGGTCAAAGGTGGGTTCTGGAAACCCACAATATAGAAAATCATCCCCTTCTTTGACGAAGTAACCATTCAAAGTAGGTCGATATGGCGAGATTCTCAGGTCTGGCACCCTTCCCTCGGCTTTAGCTCTTACTTTCTCTTTATTCCTCTTCAACATTTCTGCATGATCATTTCTGGAGGGCTCATATCCTAATCCGAAGGTGTATGAGGTCACACGGCTTTGAATAGACGTAGGGATCCCTTGTTGGTGACGCCCTAGCCCCATGCCTGGAAAGAAGCTCATTCTTCTCATGATCTCACCGACGTGCAAATTGCCGTGGGGGCAAAAGTCCAAGGGTATTAATTCACCCTTTTCGAGCTCTTTCTCAATGCATTGGACATAGTCAAACTCGGATAATGGCACCGCCGCTGATTCTGGTTGTATCTCACATATAGGCACGCCTGCGAGTTTCAATTCATAGTCCCCTTGAAGTGTTACTATGGCCCCTTCGTAATGAAACTTTACCTTTTGATGGAGTGAAGACGGCACAGCCCCAGCAGGATGGATCCAAGGTCGGCCCAACAGCAAGTTGAAACATGACGGCACATCCAACACTTGGAATTCCACCCTAAATTCAGTGGGTCCCATGATAAGAGGCAAAGTAACTACCCCTATTACTTCACGGCGGGTGTTGTCATAAGCTCTTACAGTCTGCCCAGATGGCGTGAAATCGGTGGGTCCCAAACCCAAGACAGTGGCAGTTCTGAGAGGGCATACATTCAGTGCGGACCCATTGTCGATAAGAACGGTGGGAACCCTCTTCCCTATAGTGTCAACGGTCACATAAAGAGCTTGAGAATGGCTTGGCCCGCTTTTGGGTAGGTCCACATCGGTGAACACGATGGTTGAGTTCTTGGGGGTTGGATTCACCAAATGTACCAATCCCTCGGGAGATGTGTCAACAGGCACTTGTATCTGATTCAGCAGTTTCAACACGGTCTGTCTGTGCTTGTGCGAGGCCATGAGTAAGCCCCAAATAGTAATGTTGGCATTGGTCTTCTTCAGCTGCCTAAGCACTTCATCCTCTTCTTCTTGCAAGCTAGGGCGCTTCTGCCCTTCCAAATCTTCCAACTGATTCTCAAATTCTAGGTGGGGAGGCTTGAAATGGCGACCCCCTCTGGTTATATGGTCCAACTCATCATCGCTAGCCCATATGTCATGGACTTCCTCGGAGTCATTCATTAAGTCATCCCATTCTATCATGTCAATGCTCTCCATCTCTGTCGGCAAGTCATCCCAACCTGTAGGGACTATCGGCTCTTCTGATATTGGACTTGGACTTGAGTACAGCACATAGTGATCAAATTTCCCCGACGATTCACCCAATAGGCCAACCTGAGGATCCCCTGCTTCATATCTTTCTTTCAGCTCTTGTTGGATAGATTTCTTTGGCAACAACAAAACCTTTTGGTCAATGAGGTCTTGAATGATCTTCTTTAGTATAGAACAAGCCTCGGTGTCATGATCGGGTGCACGATGGTATTGGCAATATTGGTGAGGGGTTGATGGCCTTGGCTTTGGTGGAAGGGGCATGATAAGGTTGTTATTGCGGCAAATGATGAAAAGACGGGTTAAGGTCATGGGGAGTGGAGTGTATTGTCTTATGGGTCGGCGAGGGCGAGAGGATTCAACCTCAATGGCATTTATGGCATTTATGGTGTTAGGTGGGGGTGTGTTGTTATGAGATGGGAGAGGATTACGGGTGACATTTGGACGGGTTGGTGGTGAAATGACTTGCTTGTCAATGAGGTCTTGGACTTGGTGGCGAAGGCGAATACATTGATTGGTAGCATGGCCTTTGGATTGGTGGTACTTGCAGTACTCATTCTCATTATAGCTCTTGGGTAAGGGATTTGGTGGGGGTCTTGGGTCGAGTGGCTTCAATAGGTCACGACTTATGAGCTTTTCAAGGACTCTTTCGAGTGGCATGAATAGGTCAGTGAATTGGCGAGGTGGGTTGACATCATTGAGAGAAAAGGGTTGGATTGGTTGAGTTATGGTGTTGACCTCGGCATTGTTCTTCCCAGTAAAGTTTGTCTTGCGACTCCTCACTTCCTCAGTTTTGATTGTCCCATCGTTAATAGCATCTTCAACCTGCGTGCCAGCCCCTATGAGAGCTTTGAAATTGGGGAAATAGTGGGCAAATAAGTGCTTGTGATACACGGGTAGCAAGTTCTTAACCACCAGCTGAATTTGTTCCTCCTCATTTGGCCTATCCGTTATTCTCGACGCCTTTTGTCTCCACCTTGTAATGTAAGCGGAGAAAGTTTCATGAACCCCTTGCTTGGTAGTTTCCAGGTCCCTTCGAGTGACATCCACCTTTGTGTTGTACTTGTAGTGCTCCGAAAACTCATTGCATATATCTTCCCAAGTCCGGGTTCTATTCTCATCCAAGGACAAGAACCATTTCAAAGCAGAAGTGGCCAAGGTTTCATGGAACATTTGAGCTAAAAGCTCGTCAGTAGCCCCTCGAGGGTGCATAGCTCGCACATACATCTTCAAATGAGTCTTAGGGCAACCCGTCCCATCGAACTTTTCTAACTCCGGCATCTTGAATTGTAGTGGAATACGAGCCGTTGGAAACAGAGATAGAGTCCGCACATCGACCATGTCATCAGCCCTACGAATCCCTTTTATAGTTCTCTCCAATGCTTCTACCTTGCTAGCTAACACGGAATCACTGCTAGTACCTTTCCCCTTGGCTTCCCCTTCTAGGTTAATGACCTCAGGTTTCGAGCTACTTTCCCCCCTTGTCTTGGTGTTCTCATTGGATTGAGGTCCCTCTTCGGTGCCAGCCCCATGAAGTATACCCGAGGAATGGGCCTTAGAGCCATTTTGTTCAAGATCCGCCATCTTCTGTTGGTTCTCTTGAGCCATTTTCAATGCGGTATCGGATGTCTCGGCGGTATGATCAAGCTTGGTCATGATGGCTTTCAGGCAAGCCTCAAGGTCAAAGTGCCCCTCACTAGTTCTTTCGTCGGCCATGTCCGTATGATGGGTAGACTCAACACTCACTAGACGCCCTTGCGGATTGCGGATCCAAGCCAGCACGTCTATGGATAGAAAAAGTTTTAACCTTTAGCCTAAGGACTTGTCCTAAACCTCCATATTTTCCTTAATGAACTTGGTCTCTACACCATGTTCAATTAATTCATTCCTTTTATCCACTTACCTTTACAGGGGTCATGGATTAAGGGTATGTTTAAAAGAATAGGGCATAGAGTCCTTCAATTAGGTTTAATTATTCCCCTAGGACTAGCACATCACAAACATAGCTTTATATCCTATTTCCTTAATTTATTCCTCCTAACCCATGGCCTTAACGAAGGCTAGGGTTTAAAGGTCTATGTTAAGGGCATAAGATATAAAGCCTCACACCACAAACACAGCATAGCATCATTACAAACAATTGTGGGTGCATAAAGGTGAGACCACAGTGTCCTACAAGTCTGTCTATATGGACTAATGATAAGGGTAGGCTGGGGTCCTTCACTTGCTTGAGCAATCCTTATACCTAACCACATGTGGCATCAGGAACGCCGCGTGGGTCCAGCAGTACGTGATTAACTCATTTAATATACCCAAGGGCAAGCCCAAGGGTACTAGGCAAGAGAGGTTGATAGCTTTCGCCCCAACACTTGGAATCAGGAAAACCAAGGTTGAAACTAGGCCGATCGTTGGCAAGGATACATCGAGGGACATCGATCCTAGCATGCAAGAGTTTGCGCACACAATGCAATAAATGAAAGCACACAATCAAGCGGATGCAATGTGATTGATTTTAATTAAACATAAGAAATTAACCTAGCCCAATTAAACTTTATAGAGTCTAGCCCACAAGTCCCCAGTGGAGTCGCCAAACTGTGAACCCCGGAAATTGGGCCCACAAGGGTTTAAAAGAAAATAAGTTTTCAAAAAGAAAAGGAAAGGAGTCGCCACCTTATTTTTCAAAGGAAACAAGGAAAACCCTAAAAACCATTTTTGTTTTAAGAAAACAATTTTGAATGACTCCATAAAAAAAAAAGGAAAGGCAAAAACAAGTCTTTTGGAAACCAAAGAAATCAGGGATTCGGAGGCTAAGTTATGACATGGGAAGGTTTTCTAGGCAAAGCCTATAGGCACCCATGTCACCCTTTCGGTCTCTCAGTTCATTTGGGCTAAATTAAAGTCTTTCCATACAAAAATTAGCAAGTATATCATCACAAGAATTGCATGCATATCATATATTTCATTCATCCATCCATGCATAATAAGCAAACAAAAACAGAAAATAAAGAAAAAGAAAACAAAACAAAAAGAAAACCTAGGATGCTTGGATCCTAGAACGGACTTGAGCCTCACGAAGAGCGCCTACGTACCATGCAGCGAAATACATGGATCAAAGTCCACGTAGTTCGATTAGAACTAAGGTTAAGACCTAATACAAACCTATGGTTAAAACCCTAGGTTTCCTTATTTGATCAAAAGAGAATTGATGGAAAGTTTGATTTTAGAAAGAACTCCACAAAATGGAAACTTTAATAAAAACCAGAATTTTGTTGGTGAAGGAAACCTCTAATTAAACCATAGGATCATATTAAAAATTAACCCTAGATGGGGAGAAGAGAAAGGATAAGGAAGAGAGGTGAATTGGGGCACCTTCACACCCACTTACCTGAGCGCAATTAGCTCCAAGCATTAGCCATTTCAGACATTGGCAGCCCTATTTGCCATAGAACAAATACCACACCTATTTGCACCCTTACAAGTGCTCAAAACCATGCAAAAACACTAACATGCAAATCTGGACAGAATAGTATTAAGGCCTAAAATCATCCACTAAGCATGCTAACAGCAAAAACAGCGAACAATAATAAGTCCTAACATATTCCTAAAACCATATTATGCATAAAAACCCTAGAAATCAACTAAAATGCATGCAGAAATATCATGTTTACTCCATATGAAAAATATATACAGCAAACATGAAGAAAAACTAATAAAAAACCTACTTTAACATGCTGTATAAAAACAAACACAAAACAAAGACTCTAAAACCCTAAACTCACAAATATGCTTGAAAACATACAAAACCAATTCTAAACATGCTAAAATAAAACTAAACAGAACCTAAACCATGCATATTAATTAACTAAAACAATAAAACATGACAAAAAACCTAACTCTAACATGCAACATCACTATCCCAGAACAAGGACAACAGAAACACAAGAATCATAACTATGCATTGAAACTCATGAACTAACTCTAAGGCATGCAAAACTCCTCATGAACATCATCAATATCATATGTATTAACTACTAGGAACTTCAATTCATGGTAAAAATTATTAGCATGGCATGCAATAGAGCTATCCTACATGATACCTTAGTTTAAGCTTGAATAGAGAAGGAGAATACCTTAGAAAGAGCCTTCTTTTCTGCTGTATGAACTCCCTCTTGCTCTTGTGGATGTCTTCAATCAATATTCTTCAAGGCTACAGCAAGAACTCTAGCTCTCCTTCAAGTCTCTCTCTCTTATTCTCTCTCAAACACTCAAGTTTTAATGCATAAAGTGGCCCCCTTTGTGCTGAAGCATAGGGGGGTATTTATAGACTTTCATTAGGATTAACCAATGGCTAGGATTAAAACCCTAAAATTAATCCAAGGGCTATTAGAGACCTCCTTGGGGCTTAAGTAACTCAGAAGTTACCAAAAATTAGAAGGAAACTCGTCCAAAAGAGCCCAAATACGTCAAAATAGGCAAGAGTCCGCTTCAGCAAGGAGTTAGAGTGAAAATAGGAAAGTGGTCACCTGAGCCCACTTCTAATTTTTTGCCTGTTTTGTCTCCCTTCCCTTCTAGAAGTGTTTCAGGGGCAAATGAACTCCGATTTTGATGAAACAAAAGCCAAAACGACCGTGTTTTGATGAGGAATATGTTTTTGAACATTTTAGGGTGAAAACCACTAACCATGGGGGCATGGTTAGGTTTGAACAAGGCGGTTAACCACTATACTCTACCTTTGCTAAGCATAGGCATGCACATAGGGTCAAACCAAATGCTTTCCATATCAAAATTGAACTTCATAAAACACTTTTGGGAGTAAAATGATGACTAATGAAAGTCAATTCGAAAAGATTTGGTTGGTAATTGTGAGTCAATTAGAGCAAACCCAAAGAAGGGTCAATTAACCAATCTTGAACTACATCGAGCCATTTTAATCCCAAGCCATTGATTTATCAAATTGAACCTAGAAATACCTCCTATGCATCCATATGAACTCCAATTGACAATTTGGAGATCATTCCAAGGTCAAATGAAAAGTTTGGGACTTAAAAGACAATTATGCCCCTCAAGTCACAAAAGCTCTTATTATCCCTCAAAATCAACTCCAATTTGAACCAAAATTCATACCTATTGTCCTTGTGACTCTAGAAACCTAATGCAAGTGACTAGACTCAAAAACAAAACAAAAACATGCATGAAATGATGAGCCCTAGTAAGGTGGTACAAAAATGGGGTGTGACAGATGTGTACTGTGTGGGTTTGTACACAATTGCCTGAGTTATGGGCATTTTCAGCAAGTGACGATCGATCCTGGCTTTGGGACGATCGATCGTCAGTGCCCCGGAAATGCATTTTGCTTCTGTTTTTCACGATCGATCGTGCCCCCAGGCCACGATCGATCATGCATCGTGGATTTTGCAAATTTTTTGCGTAAAATGACGCAAATGCCCCTCACCCCTTATAAAAACCCATCCCCACGATTTTTAGACCAAATCTGATCTTTTTGGGCATGGAGAGAGAGAGAGAGAGGGAGAGAAGGAGAAGAGGGGGGTGGAGGCTCGACGGTGACTCGCCGGAGCACGGCGACCCCGATCCGATGCCGACAAGCTCGGATCAAGCGTATTTTAGCCCGATCTACGCGTGTGTGGTGGTGGATTTGGGTTTTTCTCTCTCCTTGATGCTTGGGGATGCATTATTATGGTTGGATTCATATTCTCCAACCTCTTGGTGGAGCTTGGAGCTTGTTCACGGTGATTTGAGCTTGGATTTTCGTGGGTGTTGGCATGGATTGTCATCCTCCCCACTCTTTTGCATTCTAGAGGTATTTTCTCACATTTTGGAGTTAGGGTTTGTAATTTATTTTGGGTTATCGTCTCATTCTTACATTTTTGGGTTATTTATGCATATTGGGGAATTTTGGTGGTGATTTGGAGTTGGGAACTCCATTACCAACATCAACCAAGTCATTTGGGAGCTAGGGCTTGGATTGGGAGCGTGCATTTGCATCCTAGGGCTCGGAGTTCATACCCACAACATCAAAGGTTACATTTTCCACGCATTTGGTTGAGGTAGGTGCAATTTACATAGGTTTAAACTATTGACATGATAATATGGTATATATTATCATAGTAATTGGTATTTATGGGCTTTGAATATGTATATAAATGATTTATGGAATAAATCTTAAAGGAAAACTTTGGGTATTTGACAACATAAATTGGAATTATGTTTATTAATAATTTTGGCTAATTGTGTACATCCTATGGAATATAGATGTAGGGATTTTACGGTTACTTTCCCTGTTTATTCGAGGTTTTCGATTATGATTTCAAGGTTATAATCATTTATGAGAATTTATATGGTTATTATGATTTTGGGTATAATTATGAAGTTATTTGATTATGGGTTATATACCATATCTTGGAGATGATTTTGATTATAAAATCATTTTATGGTTTATTGCATTGCATGTTGGGCATAATCATGCATTAAATGGACTTAATGAATACTGGGTAAAAGTATTGCATTAAAAGGGGTTATTGGAATTGGACTACTTACAGTCAATGGGACTTTGCGGTGTTTTCCATTCCTTTGGTCTTGGGGTACTTTCCGGTTCCAGGTAGGAACCCTTGTGTTCCCGAATCAGAGGCTACTTTCTGGTTCCAGGTAGGAACCCTTGTGTTGTCCTCTTGGAGGTTGGGTTTAAAATCCTCCGTTTCTGCGCGAAGACTCCTGCGGGAGTGGTTGGTAATAAATGGATTTAATGTAAATTGGACATGAGTCACATGCATTGGCCATTATGCATTATTGATTTTAAGTTATGGATTATAACTTATTTTGGGATTTGTAATATACTTGGTTAGTATATTTTGCTTTAAATGATATAATGGGTTTTATTTATATCATTGCTTTAGTTTACTATGTCAAATTGTATCTACTGAGTCGTCGGACTCACGCCTATTATTTTTAAATGTTTTTCAGATAATCCAGGGATTGGTTTGGCTATCTTGGGCGGAAGATGTTCTTAATGGAAATTTCATTATTTTAATTATCAATGTAATTAAATCTGAAGTGTAAATGTAATTTAAATCAGGGTTGTAATTTTAATTATTTATGGTTGTATACGTGGAATGCGATGCATAGGATGATACCACTTACATGGATGACAGGAAATTTTTATGTATGGATTTTATAACCGGTTTTCACGATAGTATGTTCTATCTACGGATGGGTCATGCCGAAAATTTTTCAAATGGTTAAGGTTTTAACACGTGTCATCCACATTTTATCAAAGGATTTATTAAAGAAAAAGCTTGTTTTATTATTATTGATCACGGCTTAATTAATTTGGGTCGTGACATAAAGAGTTTGTAAAAAGATTATGGAGACTTAATCTTGTAATTTGACTAGGACTCATTAATTCTAAGTAAAAAATAGCACGATAGTTAAAATATTGAGTGAAAATACATAAGATCTTGAAAATTGCATCTTTATTGATATAGTAGATGTTACAATGGATCAGCCTATGCGTATGCCACTCGTAAAGTAAAATAAAGGCTATAGTAGGCAGAAAAGTAAAGGTATACTAGGTAGAAAAGTAAAGCTATACTAGGCGGAAAAATAAAGCTATACTAGGCAGAAGAGTAAAGGGAGGGTTTATGCGTGCACCTTATCTATATGAAATGATACGAGGGAGAAATGATAAGGATAATAATCACCACTAAGCTTCCCCCTCACAAGGTGCCTTAAATGGCAAAAACTTGGTGAATATTATTTCTCCTACACAAATCTCAGACGAAAATGCAAGAGGTATATGAGGGTGAAAATGGATGGATTGGAATTTTTGTGAGATTTTAATTGGTAGAAAGGCTCTGAATATAGAAAAAGTAGACTCGGGACTGCGTAGGGGGAGGACCTGGTGCTAGGAATTAGGATGAGGAAGTCAAAACTAGACGAAAATTGGGGAGGGGTTCAAGAGGGCTCATGAGAAGAGCTTAGAGGTGTGTTAGATGAAAGAGGGGAGGGGGAATTTATAGGAAAAAAATCAACCCCCCCTGCGCTTACTAATGAGGAGCATGGTGGGGAAGCCTCTTTTTTAGGCTTTCACACTAAAAGACTATAAATGAGGCTTTTGTTAGGATTATGCCCTAGAGCCAATCATAGAGATGATTGTTTAGGGATTAGGAACAATCATTTGATTTCATTTATGTATGTCACATTTATTATTGATTTAATAAAAGGGCTTATTCTATTATGTTTATATGCATCATTTATATTTACATAATATGTCCATGGAGTTAGAGTTGAGAATATGGAATTACAAAGAGTTGTAATTTTGAGACTATAGATATATCTCTGTACTAAACTCCTTAAGCATTCCTAGTTGAAGGTTCACTATGATGGACAGTAATGAACCATAGGACTAGCACTTGTTAGGTTGACTCTATAGGAGGATAGCTAGTCTCAAGCTATTTGTGTGGAGACACTACAACTAACAAGTGGGTGCCTATTATAAGAATAGGTACACTGAATGTGACCAAAGATATGAGATAAACTGAATGGAGTTTTATCCTGCCTGTCAATCAGTTTCTCACTGTTATAGTGGTACAAGTAATCCTTAGACCTGAGACACCATAGTTGCCTTATGCATGTAGCTTTAGAAGTTTGATAACACTAAGTGCAGATCCTATTCAGGGGTCTGCAAAGGTGTTCATTGGCCCTACTGCTATGTGTATGAAGGCATGTGAGTGATCAACAAGGGATCCATCACTCTCAGGAAAAAGAGAGAGAATGTCTCATATAGCATTCATAATATAACTCATTAAATCCATGGCCATGGTAGGATGAATATGAAAAGAGTTTCATGAGTTCATCTATGAGTTGATATCTATGAATGAGTATAAAGTAATTGAACTAGGGACTTGACAGACTTCCATGTCCTATTAGTTCAATTGGAGACATTGTGTTGAAGGAAGGATGCAATTGTAACCTATAAACTATAACAGAAGGGTTCTTTGTAAATGACTATTCACCTCATTAAGGACCACACCATGAGCCATATGCTAGGTGTTACTCATGGTTAGTAGAAGCCCTAATTGATATAAGTGAGTTATAATCAATTAGGGAATTGGAAGGAGTTCTAATTAGACCCTAAATGGAAAGAGTTCCATTTTGCACACCTCGTGCTATTCCTACTACTTAATGATGTGAACCCAATGGGTCACACACTGATCATGCAAGAAGGGCTTTAAAGTCTATGAGAGAAAGGGTTTTAGTGAATAAAGAATAGTTCTTTATAGGCCTATTTGTATTTGATACAAATAATAGGGGTTAATGTGCAATTAAGTGTAATTACACATAACCCTATTAGGGTTTCTTCCCTATGGCCAGCCCCCTTTAGTGGGCTGCCTATATAAATCACACTTATGTGTGACATGGCATAATAGGCTTGCACAATAAACCCTAGCCGTCCAGCCCCTTGGAGGCTCTCTTCTCTCTCTCTCTCTTCTCCACCTCTAGCAACAACAAGGAAGAAGAAAGAAAGGACTTGAAGCTCTAGCTAGGTGTGGATACCGTTGGAGGCAGCACACTTGGGCTGGTCATTCACCGCTGTCCGGAATCAAAGCTTGGAGCAAAAAGGAGAAGACCATTAAAACTGTAAGTGTTCTAACCCTCTTCGTAGTTAGGGTTTGATTTTGTGTTATGCATAGTTAGATTCATGGGCTGTGGAATCGTAGGAAAAATTTTATATTCCGCACTTGTATTTTTCCCTCTTCTTCGATTCCCAATAGTGGTATCAGAGCCATGATTATGCATAATACAAAATACATATGGGCTGGTAATTATGGTGCAGTTGAATGATTCAAAAATCTGGAAAATTTTTCTGCATAATTGGTTTTCCTCCATGGCTGAACCTAGGGTTTGGAACCCTAGGTCAATTCTCTTTTACTCCTCTTCTAATTGATGGTTAAGTGTAGCCATGGATGCAATAGGTTGCATAGGGTTTGAGTTTGGAGAAGAAGAATAAGGAAACTAAGGTTTTATAAAACTGTTATGAACAGTTTTCATGGTAGCCATGAAAAACCGTCATCTTGTTTTGCATGCCGAATTCAGAGTTCTTCTCCAAAATTTTCGAGCCATATATGGTTAGAAAGCTCTTCGAATAAGCTTTCCAACCCAACAAACGGTGCGTCAATCCGAGTTCTGTAGTGAAAGTTATGAATTGTTTACTACAGGCTGTCTGGAAAGACAGTTTTGCTCGGGAATGATACAATAGCCACAACTTTGAGTTATTGATGGAGATCAAAGGCATGGCAATGGTTTCCATCACTTGGGTTATGTTCTAGACATGGTAGGGAAAGGTTCCCAAGCATTTAGATGCATCATAATTGGATTAAGATGCTAGAACAGAAGGAAGAAGGAGAAGAACACCATGGAGGCTGAATCTGGGTTTTAGAACCCTAAGGTTCTTGCAATTAATTCTAATTAAAGCTGCTGTATTTATGATGGAAGATCATTGTAGGATCATTATATATCATGTGTATATGATTTTCTTTAAGTTTCAAAAAGGTTTTGATGGAAAAAGATTCAAAAAGTTTGAAAATTTTTCATGAACAGCATAGCAGATTTTCTCTGCAGAAAAGTCATCAATGGAGTTTTGATTAGAACTTGAGCTAGGGAACTCCAAATTGCATGAAACCAATTGCATTGGTTTCCTAAGACATGTAGGATACTGGAAAAATTCGTTTGGTAGCCTGAGTTAATCATCTTGCTGGGTTTTAAATCAATTTCTGACCATGGACAGTATGCTGTCAAATTCTGGGCAGCCTACTGTTGTTTTAATTGTTTAGAACAATTGATGATGATTCGATCATCCAAACCTCTTATATTAGCTTAGTATTTCATGTAGGGACATGATACAAAAGCTGGTTTCAATGGAGGAGTCGAATTGATAAGGTTTTAGAAGCTATTGTGACCTTGAAGGTCCGCAACAATGGCTCCAGCAATGGGTTTTGGAAACCCTGATTGTTCTTGATGATGGCAGCCACTTCCACCACTTCTCACGTGTCCAGAGGCTTGTCCCACACCCCTAGGATGTTCTCCCATGACTGGCCATGGCCTCCCACAGTCGTTGGTGGCCATGGCAGCCTAGCCAAACTCAGGCAGCCCCCTGGTAGTGACGGCTGCATAGAGTTAAGGATGAAACCCTAATTTTGAGTTAATGATGAAACCCTAATTTCATTATGGCATTAATTAAAACCCTAATTGGAATATTAATTACCTTAATTAAGAGTTAATGATTGGTCATTAAATGACCAATCATGGTTATTAATTGTTAGGGCATAATTAATACCATTAATGATGTTTAGGGTTTAGGGTTATGCATTTAGGGTTTAGGGTTTTAGGAAACCCTAATACACTAATTCATCATTTAATTGATTCTATTTAATTCCCATGTTAATTATTTAATTAATATTGATTAATTTTATAATGTTTTAAATGGTTTAAAATACAATTGGAGATTAAATTAAAATCTGGAAATTCTTAATTAAATGAAATTGATTTGTTTAATTAAGGAAACCCTAATATCGGATATTAGAGTTATTTTAGGAAACTTTATATGTTTAAATTAATTTGATTAATTGAAACTAAAATGTCTTAAATGTTAAGACTTTATTTAATTCTGGATATTTTGTTAAAACCTAATAAGATTAGGATGCATTAATGAGATTAATGTAAATCATTCAAGAGAATTACCATAATGCCCATATGTTTTAATGCTTACAGTTTTTCTTTACATTATGCAATGAGATTGTATGTATGTGTTTGGATGATGATTATGGACTATACCCTTTAAACCAATTGTGATTGGCCGTCTTATGAATGGGATGTTATTATTTACAAGAGTTGTAATTTTATTAAGGTGATGTAATTTATTTGGGGCTTGCATGCCACCTTCCCTCTCCCTCTCTCTCTATCATTCTCTTATGTACCCCACATTTCCCTTATGTATCCCTTTCTTTAAATTATGTAAATGTTATGTAATCAAGAGCGCACTAAGGAGCATGGTGGACCCAAAGGAGCATGATAGAGCCCAACAAGCCAATGGTGGAGACCATCAAGCCAAGGGAGCAGATTGAAGGACTTGAAAGCTTAGAGAAGTTTTTCAAGAAAGCATGCATGTTACGAATGGTTTATTTTACGATCACTTACACCCACCTTAGACCTTGGATTCAATCTATTGGCTTGGATTGAATCCTCTCAAAGTCCATAATCATCATAGTGGGAGCTTTAATTTATGAGATAATTGTATTAGCTCCAATACCATAGTTTGGTATATGTTACCTATTCACTTAGGGACTAATATCAAAATATGGTACTTTATATATGTTGATATATAATAGCATGCGATGTATGATTTATAATAGCATGAGATGTATGATTATAAATAGCATAATTTATATGTTTAAATTTTGATACATAGGATGCATGTTAATTTGATGAGACCCTTTAAAACCCCTCTTATTTAATATTAAGTTGAAAATGGAGAAGTCATTGGGGAATGAATTCTTCATTGCCTTCCATCATTATAGGATCATCTAACGTCCCTTAATGTGGGTACCTGGCTGCAGACATGTAGGAGCTACCCATGTTAAAGACATTACTTGAAACTATCACATATGAGATATCATGGGGTGCTTAAACTGGTATATACCAAGAAACTAACATGTGAGGTATATATTTGGCGAAACATACCTGTGTGAATGATGGGTTTAACTTAACTAGGGAAGTATTCCAAGAAACTAACATGTGAGGTGTATGTTCCCTAGAGGCAAAACGATTGGAACTTGCTTATGAAGCAATAGACAAAGAGTTGTCTTCTTATTGTGGGTTAGAAGCCAAGAAACTAACATGTGAGGCTTCTAGGTCACAGTGGGACCCCAATCCCCATTAGGAATGAGATTCCCGAATTCCATTAGAGGGTGTATGGAATTTGATAAAATAGTGGGAGGTACCATATGATTAAAGACCCAATCATTATGGATAAAAATGAAATCTAATTCTCTGTTTATGTAGATTACCTAATTACTCACCTCAAAACCCCTATTTCCTAATATATAGGATATTGATAGTTTGACTAAACCCGATTTCTTTGATTGACTTAGGAAATTGAGAATTTTTCTCAATTTCAAAAGATTGTTTATATGCTATTAGGCCTTTTATTAAAGGCCCTCCATAAAACATCCTAAGAAGAAAAAGACACTATGCGCAATTGGCATCTTGTTGCCATGCTATATGATAGTATTGATGACTAATGAGCTTCAGAAGCAAAATTAGTCAATGCAAGTGCCTTTGATGTCCTACATCACATACAAAGGTTGTATTGTGAGTAAAATAATACTATAAAGTATAGTACTTGTAAAGGACTTCTTCTGGACTAGGATATAATAAAAGTTGTTTATTAATAATCATTCTTTTGAAAAATGATTAATCACATAGAATAGCTTGAGAAGCTAGATGTGATTTAAAATGGAAGCATAGAGGAAAGCAAGTCTTGAAAAGTCAAAGACAAAGAAATATAATTATTTTGTAGTAAACATAAGGTATTGTAAAGGGAACTTGATAAAGTATCAGTCTTCCTAGAAGAACCAAACTTTTGAAGTTTTGGTTCATGCTCTAAACTAAATTGTTGGTTAGTTCTGCTTCTTGGTTTTTGGATTCTAGTGTAATCTAAATCGAAGCAGAAAGTTAAGTAGATAATAAGTTACCTTTAAAAATTTTAATAGAGCAAGAGTTGCTAGATTAATTTTGGGAACTTATTTCTTAACTAAGTCATTTAAGACATTCTAGAAATTTGATTTCCGAATTTAAATGACTAATTAGAGCGAATGCAACGTATTCCGAGAATACAAGAGATGTAGAGACTCTCATTTAAATGTAACGATTATGACTTGGTTATGAGATGACCAAACCCATCTTTTACTTGGTGAAGTGAATGAGTTACATTTATAATTTGACTATACATTGTGATGTATACACTCATGTAGAGCATGCATTCAATTATAGTAGACTCATCTTAGAATACCATAGCTCAATGGTGAATCTAAGAGAACAAATTGAACCCTATTAAGATATGGTTTGATCCATGATGAGTTTTACTAATGTATCCATCTAGGATATACCTTAAAATTGCTACATATTGATAATTTAGGGTTCACTTCAGTTTTGTCCCAATTATATCAGATATGATATGGGAAGAAACCCAACTTATAGAAGTTAAGGCTTGGGCTTGTGCTACGTATGTCTGGAAACATAATGTAGACAATCTGGAAATACGGTCAAATAAGTGTTGAATTGTGGTATATCCCAAAAGTGGTTGGGATAGTATTTCTATTACCCTAATGAACAAAAGTTGTCCATTAGGATGTTTGCTGGATTTTCTTGAGAAAGAGTTCATTCAAGAAGATGCAAAAGTAGATAGAATTTATAGAATTGTCTATAAAGCCACAAACGAACAAAGATCCAACCCTTGTCTCTGTTGAGGCAAAACCTTTAATTACACCACATTCTTTTCATAAATCAAATTGGATATTTCTTTAACATAAGAGAGATATTGTATCTCCATTAGAATGTGAAAGAATTGTTCTTTGGTGATAAAGATCACCAAGATAATCCTATTGATTATGACTAGACGATGTTTCACATCAACTCGAGAAATGACTAAGAGTCATTAAATCCAATATGGGTAGGCAAAGACCTAAAAGGCTTGGCTATTTAAGAATGTTTTCAACATAGGCAAAAAGTTGTCTATAAAGAAACTTGTTTGATAATAGTTATGCTGAAATCCATTTGGATCTTGTTATCTATAAACACACATTTTGAATATGAGATATGTCAAAAAGGATATAAAGATGTTATATCAAATGGTGAAAAACCATAAAAGTGTGTAAGTTATAGAAGTCTATTAATAGAATACAAGGTTCTCATAATTAGAACATCTATAAAGTTGAAGTAATCAAATTGTTTGATTTCTCTCATTGTATAGATAGACCATGAGTGTATAAAAGGTTAGTGGGAGTGCGATCGTTTTTCTTTATCCTAAGTATAGATGACATCCTAATCATTATGAATGATATATGAATGACATCCTAATCGTTTTGGTTTTTGGAGAAAAACTAATTCATTAAAGATTTGGCAGAAGCATCCAACAAGATCTATAGAGATAGATCATATAGATTGCTAAGTATCTCCAAATCATCAAACATAGTTGAAATGTTGAAGGAGTTCAACATGGAGAATTCTAAGGGAGGTCTGATTTACTTCAGATAAGAATTCATTATTCAAGGGCATGTGCCCTAGGATAACACAAGTAAGGTTCTTAAAGTGTTAAGAAGCCTTATTCTACACTATGTATTGAACCTGATAGCTATTATGTTGTAATTGTTACAAATAGTTATCAGTCAATTCAAATTTGGAATATTGGATTGTATATGGAAATTGTAAACTCATAGTAGATGGGTATATGGATTTGGATATAATCCATATGGGGTATATTTTATATATTCACTTTAGTTAGTGAAATATTTAATGGAAGAACTGTATGAAAGATACAGTGGATTCCATTATTAAGGGTGAATTAACTGTCACATTGTCTAGGAGACTGTTTGGATCTATAAGTTCATTTAGAACTTGGAGTTGTTCCTTCCATTGAGTTGCCCACACCTTGTTTTGTGACAACAATGGGTCTATAGCTCAAGTATAGGAATCACGGTCTCATCAAAAGTCCAAACTCATAGAGTGACAATTCCAAGTGATTAGAGGAATCATTGGAAGAGGTAATAGATACATTACAGAAGATATTATCTACATAAGTTTTTGTAGACCTACTGACTAAAGCTTTAAAACATAATTGGTTATGTCTAAGACCAACATCTTGAGAAGATAGGTATGCGATACATGGTCGATTGGCTTTAGTGCAAGTGGGAGATTGTTAGGATTATGCCCTAGAGCCAATCATAGAGATGATTGTTTAGGGATTAGGAACAATCATTTGATTTCATTTATGTATGTCACATTTATTATTGATTTAATAAAAGGGCTTATTCTATTATGTTTATATGCATCATTTATATTTACATAATATGTCCATGGAGTTAGAGTTGAGAATATGGAATTACAAAGAGTTGTAATTTTGAGACTATAGATATATCTCTGTACTAAACTCCTTAAGCATTCCTAGTTGAAGGTTCACTATGATGGACAGTAATGAACCATAGGACTAGCACTTGTTAGGTTGACTCTATAGGAGGATAGCTAGTCTCAAGCTATTTGTGTGGAGACACTACAACTAACAAGTGGGTGCCTATTATAAGAATAGGTACACTGAATGTGACCAAAGATATGAGATAAACTGAATGGAGTTTTATCCTGCCTGTCAATCAGTTTCTCACTGTTATAGTGGTACAAGTAATCCTTAGACCTGAGACACCATAGTTGCCTTATGCATGTAGCTTTAGAAGTTTGATAACACTAAGTGCAGATCCTATTCAGGGGTCTGCAAAGGTGTTCATTGGCCCTACTGCTATGTGTATGAAGGCATGTGAGTGATCAACAAGGGATCCATCACTCTCAGGAAAAAGAGAGAGAATGTCTCATATAGCATTCATAATATAACTCATTAAATCCATGGCCATGGTAGGATGAATATGAAAAGAGTTTCATGAGTTCATCTATGAGTTGATATCTATGAATGAGTATAAAGTAATTGAACTAGGGACTTGACAGACTTCCATGTCCTATTAGTTCAATTGGAGACATTGTGTTGAAGGAAGGATGCAATTGTAACCTATAAACTATAACAGAAGGGTTCTTTGTAAATGACTATTCACCTCATTAAGGACCACACCATGAGCCATATGCTAGGTGTTACTCATGGTTAGTAGAAGCCCTAATTGATATAAGTGAGTTATAATCAATTAGGGAATTGGAAGGAGTTCTAATTAGACCCTAAATGGAAAGAGTTCCATTTTGCACACCTCGTGCTATTCCTACTACTTAATGATGTGAACCCAATGGGTCACACACTGATCATGCAAGAAGGGCTTTAAAGTCTATGAGAGAAAGGGTTTTAGTGAATAAAGAATAGTTCTTTATAGGCCTATTTGTATTTGATACAAATAATAGGGGTTAATGTGCAATTAAGTGTAATTACACATAACCCTATTAGGGTTTCTTCCCTATGGCCAGCCCCCTTTAGTGGGCTGCCTATATAAATCACACTTATGTGTGACATGGCATAATAGGCTTGCACAATAAACCCTAGCCGTCCAGCCCCTTGGAGGCTCTCTTCTCTCTCTCTCTCTTCTCCACCTCTAGCAACAACAAGGAAGAAGAAAGAAAGGACTTGAAGCTCTAGCTAGGTGTGGATACCGTTGGAGGCAGCACACTTGGGCTGGTCATTCACCGCTGTCCGGAATCAAAGCTTGGAGCAAAAAGGAGAAGACCATTAAAACTGTAAGTGTTCTAACCCTCTTCGTAGTTAGGGTTTGATTTTGTGTTATGCATAGTTAGATTCATGGGCTGTGGAATCGTAGGAAAAATTTTTATATTCCGCACTTGTATTTTTCCCTCTTCTTCGATTCCCAATAGCTTTTAGTGCAAAAGCCTATTAAAGAGGCTCAAACATCATGATTGCTCGCATTTAATGCTTTGTCTCCTCATGATGACTTTTTGAAAATATCTAAAGATAAATTTTAGATATTTTTATAATATATTTGTGTGAGCGCCGTGTCCTTTCACCACGTCGGCTCGGGAGTACGCCACTAACCGCGGACGATTAGGGCGGAGAGGGAGTCGCCACCCGATTTTGGCCTCGGGAACCGATAGACCCCTAGCAAGGGCCCAACTCGTCATCACCCAAAGAATCAAGGTTCGGAGCTAAGGTACACGGACGGGAAGGTGTTAGGCACCCGTCTGCGCCCGGCTAAAATCCGGCCTCACATACACTTATTGGCTTTAATTAAAAAGGAATTTAATTGAATTCAACCGTCAATCAAACGCTTATGCAATCGAATTCAGATAATGGCATGCACAGATGAGAAAAAGGGAAAGAAGACCAGATATATAAACAGATATATATGATACCGAATATTCACAAGGTTGCAAGGGGTACCTATACTGCCTGCAAAAGAAAAGAAGGGATTAAACTGTAAAAACATGGCTCATGCACGTACATGCATATGAGATGCACGTACGTGCATACCATATGTACGTACGTACATGCTTATCAAATTCCATCCGATGCCTACCATGCTGTGCCCGAACAGATCTTTGACTCGAATGTATGCAGAAAAATGGCTATAATGCGATTTAGAGATGACAAAATGACCTAGACCTAGATGGCGAAATGACAGCAGATGCTAATAAAGATGCAACAGATATTTGTGGGCCTAAACCATGCGGATTAAATGCTAAGAATTAACAGAGAGATATATCATGCGCGGAAAAAATGCTGGAGTTAACGGATAAATCTTATGTAGCCCTACGCATTTGAAATGGATGAGAAACTCATTTCAAACCTTAAATGCACAAATAAATCGGTGCCGGATTAGATCTGAACGTGTCCTAATTATGAGTATTAAATGACAGGATATACATATCAAATGCAATATTATAAATAATCATGCTAAAACGAAATTAAGGATTGAGAATGGTTACCCTCAGGTTCGGGCAGCAGCGATCCCTTCACAAGCGTGCTTTCTGGACCTCTCGTGGACACAGCCGTCAGTCTCAGGGTTTCTAGAGTGGTGGTTTTGGTAGCCAAAATTCGGATCCTTTCTCTTGAATGAAAGCCGGGTATTTATAGGCGGGGATTAGGGTTTAATTCGGGGGTCTCTAGGGTTTCCCAGCCGCCACTGAGCAGCTGTCAGCGTGGGGGCTGTATAAGGTAAGAGGCAATTTCGGGGGGAAAGAGATGGAATTCAAAAAGAGAGGGCATGATCGTACGTGCATGGTATATGCATGTACGTGCATATCCCATGCACGTACGTGCATGGGGTATCGAACCAAAGCCAAAGGCCTGCTGTGTCTCCGCGAGTCCTTCGGGCGTGCTTGCGATGGTCCGTTGGCTACTGCCCTTCATCATCGGGTCTCAGAAAGTGGCTTGGGGTGTCAAGTAGTACAAAATGGGGTGTTAACAGTTTGCCCCTTCTTTTGATTTTGCTCGTGTAATGAACAAAATTAAAAGACCCGGAAACACTCATTTTGGACCAATTGGCTCATGCAAACCTTAAATGATACAAGTGCATGTATGAAAGGTCGGATCAGGGGAAGTTCCCTACTTCCTACGTACCTCTTAACGAGGATCAGACCTACCGTAGTTCATGGTGTGTGGTGATACCTTTCTGGGGCAATCGGAAGGTAGTGCGTGGTTTCCTGGGAATCCAGCATTTTGAGATTTGCGGGGTAAATTCCAATTAAATCCGGGTTGATTTAATTCTGAATTGAAATTCGCGGAGTGAATTCCAATTAAATCCGGGTTGATTAAATTTCGAATTGAAATTCGCGGGGTGAATTCCAATTAAATCCAGATTGATTAAATTTCGAATCAAATCCGGGTTGATTAAATTTCGAATTGAAATTCGCGGGGTGAATTCCAATTAAATCCGGGTTGATTAAATTTCGAATCAAATCCGGGTTGATTAAATTTCGAACTAAAATTCGCGGGGTGAATTCCAATTAAATCCGGGTTGATTTAATTTCGAATTAAAATTCGCGGGGTGAATTCCAATTAAATCCGGGTTGATTAAATTTCGAATTGAATCCGGGTTGATTAGATTTCGAATTGAATCCAAATTGATTAAGTCTCGAATCGAAATTCGCGGGGTGAATTCCAATTAAATCCAGATTGATTAAGTCTCGAATCGAAATTCGCGGGGTGGATTCCAATTAAATCCAGATTGATTTAATTTCGAATTAAAATTCGCGGGGTGAATTCCAATTAAATCCGGGTTGATTAAATTTCGAATTAAATCCAGGTTGATTAGATTTCGAATTGAATCCGGGTTTATTAGATTTCGAATTGAAATTCGCGGGGTGAATTCCAATAAAATCCGGGTTGATTGAGTTTCGAATTAAATCCAGATTGATTAAGTCTCGAATCGAAATTCGCGGGGTGAATTCCAATTAAATCCGGGTTGATTTAATTTCGAATTAAAATTCGCGGGGTGAATTCCAATTAAATCCGGGTTGATTAAATTTCGAATTAAATCCGCAAGGTGAATTCCAATTAAGTCCGGGTTAATTAGAGGGGTATTTTGAAACGAGTTTGGATTGGTTGATTACCGAGTCGAACCGCAAATAAATCGACAATTGAAGTCCATGATCGCACGAGCCTCGGTCACGCTCGCACGATCAGGCCCAATGCACGTACGTGCATCCGGTTTTTGTGGGTATTCAAAGGGACTCCCCAAACGGCGTCGTTTCCAATGCATGGTTATGGGGCAGTTCAAAAGGCGCGAAAACGCCTATAAACTCGCACCCACGTCCCATAATCCTTACGTACACTCTTACAGACCAAGAGACTTTACATCTCCCATCCTCACCTCCTGCTTCTCGATCTCATTCGAGCATACCCATGGCACCCAAACGCCAGCGCACGTCGGCGAAGGCGAGCACATCAGGTGCCGCACCGGCGAGGGACCCCGACGAGCTAGGGAGGCCTGCGATTTAGAGATGGCGCCCCCAGCCTCGCCTCCGACGTAGTGAGGGTGGGATTCTCCTCCGTCCCACCGAGCATGCCTCCCATCTTGCCGCGCTAGGTCGAGTAAGTTTTTATTTCCGCAATATTTATTTCATTTTCGGCTACTGAGACGAAACCTTGACTTTGGGTTATCACGAAAACAAAATGTGAGGGGGTAAAATCTGGGGATTTGGTCGGGATGTTACCGAAATGGAAGAAGAACTGGAAAAAACCCAGCTAAAGGCACGTACGTACGTACCGAATGCGCGTACGTGCGTCGTATGCGTGCGCACGTGTCTTTATCTGGACTTAACCCAGTTCCTTTCAGTTAATCGTGGAATAGGACGCACTCGAGCCTCTCCGAGGTTCGAAATGGACATGAGGGGGGTCGGAACCTCAGGGATTCGTGTGGGTGTAACTGGGAACCAAAGGGGCAAACAGCCTGATGCACGTACATGCTTAAGGCATGCACGTACGTGCTTGGCCTTTATACACACTTTCCCTTTTTTTTTTTTTTTTTTAATTGTGCAACGAGTGTGGGGTGGGTCCAAAAAGAGGCAAAAATGGTCACAGACACGTACGTGCCTGCCTGATGCACGTACGTGCCTAAGGCATGTACGTACGTGCCTGCTGTGTTTTCCTCCTTATTTTCGAATTTTTTCCTTTTTATTCTGCTGCAAATACACATACCTGTGCTGTGCTTACCTGGTTTCTCCTTGTGTAACAGCTGCCCAAGCTGCCCGTCACCCGTGGAGGCGTGGCGAATGCGAAGGCGTGGTGGGCTCGTCTCACAGCGGAGACGAAGGCCTTGGTTACCGGTGCCGGTTTCGGGATGGTGATCTCGGGATTGGTGGACGATAGCGACCGGGCTTTCGTTCACTGCATGGCTGAGAGATGGTGGGACACCACCCATACTTTCCACATTGCTGGTCGGGAGCTGACCCTGACCCCCTACGACTTCTACCGCCTCACCGGCTTGCGTATGGATGGCCTTCCGCTTCCTTTCGACCACGAGGAGAGCGAGAGGGAGAGACTCTCCCACGATCTTTTGGGGATTGAGTATGACAGCGCCTCCATCTTTATCTTGGACATCTATGACCGTATGTCCACCCAGGGGCAGGGTACAGCTGCCCAGCGGATCCGGATGGCGCGCGGGTATCTGCTGTTTCTGATAGGGGGCTATCTAGTCCCGAACGCTGCCCAGACAGTCCCTTTTGGCTGGTTGCTGGCTTTGAGGGACTTGGGGAGGGCCAGCGAGTTCAGCTGGGGAGCGGCGGTGTACGGCCATGTGATCTCGGCTATGGACTCACTGAGTTGGATGGCTGTCCAGTCTATGGTTAGCCACTGGCGGGTCTGGGCGGTATATATCCCTTCCTTTTCCTCCTCTTTTGTTTCTTTTCTCCTTTTCCTTAACTATCATTCCATATTGGTTTCTTATCATATCTACTTGTGCAGCTTTGGGCAGGTCGGTACTTCCGCGCGGATCCGGATTCCCCCGTCGACAAGCACGACTATTGGAGCTCCCGTTGCTTCCTGGACGAGCTGATCGTTGACCGGGTAAGTCCTATTTCACTTTAATGGTACGGTTGATAGCATTATACTCATGTATTCATCTTATTACTGCTTTTCCACAGATCATCCCGCGCCCCTGGGAGGGCACCCCCGCACGCGCCCCTGCTGAGTGGGATGCTGCTGCCTTGACGCTCTCCACCCTATCCACGGTGTTCGAGTGCCCTGGGGTCCGTTCCTTCTATCTTGCGGAGAGGGTGGTATGGCAGATTGCCGATGTGGGCGCGGGTGGTCCTCCGGTCCCAGTAGATCCTCCCCGTTTTGTCGCTATCCCTGCCGAGGCGACATCGAGTGACTTGGCTGCCTGGCGGGCCATGATCCCTTATACAGATCGCTTATCTGCCGAGGAGATCGACTATGCCTCCTTTGCGCGGGAGCGGTTGATGGGCAGCATCTTTGTTGCGCCGGTATGTATACCCTTTTCTGAGTCTTGTTAATTTCCCATCTCTGCTTTCTTTTTACCAACTGTGCTTGACTTCTTTCCACAGGCTACTCCTGCTGCAGATGCTCCCGCTGGGCTGGCCCCTATCATGCCGGGGTGGAGCGTGCCTTTCCATGTCACACCTGATTTAGCCATGGAGGAGGATATCCCCAGGCTGAACAGGTGCATTGGGTACCCGATGGCTGAGGGTACTAGGCCGGTGAGTTTCCAAGTTCCTGCATTTGTTAGTTTTCACGCATATATATAAGTAAAGCATGCATGTCCTAACGATTGCCCCTTGCTTTTCTACTCGCAGCTCACCCGTGAGGAGTCCTCGACACTTTTGCGGATGGTGGGGAGCCTGAAGGTCATGGTCACGTCTCTCTCTCGCAGGTTAGTGATTGCGGAGCAGGCTCCTGCTGGGGAGGACTGGGACGGCTTCGGGGCTGACGAGGATGACGGCGACGGTGATGACGGCGATGGTGGTGATGGTGGTGATGACGGTGGTGATGATGGTGACGACAGCCCGCCAGCCTCTCCTGCCCAGACCCCTCTATATGTTCCGCGTTGATGTATTCGTTTTGGACATTAGGGGATACTTATTTATTATTTTTTTTGGACATGTACTCATTTCTCCTTCCCTTTCTGTAAATTTTGGACATGTACTCATTTCTCCTTCCCTTTCTGTATATTTTGGACATGACTGTTACTCCTGTGATATATCAAATATGGCTTGCGATGCACATTTTTCCTTTCTTGCTTCCTCTATTGCGCTAGGATAAATAGCCAGCCGTTTAATATAGGGAGAGCACCCAAAAAGCCTCATATGACAGCAAAAAAGATCGTAAAACCGAGAAAGGGGATGAAAATACGCGAAAAGGGGTCTGGGCACGTACGTGTATAGGCCATGCTCGTACGTGCACAGTCCATGCTCGTACGTGCATGGCTTATGCTCGTACGATCATGGGTCCATCTCTTTCCTTTTTCTCACACTTCGTCGATTTGGCAACTTTTTCTGCATAAAACGAGCCCCCTTCTTCGTTCTTCTCCACTGAAACCCTACGATGGAAGACCCTAAGTTTGTTAAAGACATAAAACGATGGCTCTTGTCCTTTGATAACCGAGCTCGGGATGATTTCAAAGAAGCTTTTGGCCTCCCATGCTTGTTTGACTACTGTCGGGTGAAAATCAACTACACCTTCCTTCTTATTGCTTCAGAATATTGGAAACCAACCCGCCATGTCTTCAGATTCAATCTGAATGAGTTGTGCCCCACACTTGAAGATTTCGGCGGTATCATAGGGCGGACTAGCTTCAACGGCTTGCTCCTTCCCCCGGTTGACAAGGTCCCTGCTGCCGAGGTGGCCCAGTTCCTAGGTCTTTCTGTGCGACTGGTGCGAGGGTGGACTACGAGTTTCAAGGTGGACGTGGCGAAACTCGCTAAATATTTCGTGTCCCGTCCTATGCCTCCCGCTGGCCAGGCTCGGGTCTATTACCTGCGCGCGGCGTGCTTCTGTGCTCTTGCCGCCCTCTTTTTCAGAGATGAGTCATCGATTTTGGAGACTTTTATTGTGCGCATGATCCCGGAGATCAAGGATTTCAACCCCAGCATGGTTGTCTTGGCAGATACTCTGAACGGGCTCGATCGCGTGGCGCGAAGCGACAGTTTCTCCTTCGGCGGCAGCCCCCTCCTTCTACAGGTTTCTCTTTCTTCTTCTTTTATTTTCTCGGATTTTTTTTTTCTTTTTTTTTTTTTTTTTCCATGCCATGATCGTACGTGCATTGTCCATGCACGTACGTGCATAACCCATGTACGTACGTGCATGGTCTGTTGACCCTTCCATCTTTACTCCTAAAACTGGTCGAAGACCCTGCCATGAGTATCTGGACATATCATCCGCAGCACTACCGCCACAGGAAGGTCACCAAACCTTTCCCAAACGTCGAGCAAGCCCGGGATTTGCTAGAATCCATATCCTGCCACAACATCCGCTGGCTCTGTTCTTGGTGGAGGACCTCTCATGCTGTTCGAAATCTGATCCTTCCTCACAGCGTCATGCTGATTGGTCTTAAGGAGGTTTCTTTCTACTCTCCTATACGCATCCGTCGTCAGCAAGGGCTACGCCAGGATCCGATCAAATGGGGTCACCTTGGTTACACCTGCCCCTGGAAACCTAACCATGTGGATCGTGTGGAAAATGACTAGTATAGCAAGGCAGTGTATTGGGCCGTCACCCCCTCCGAAGTGATTAGCCCCCCTGGATCCTATTATAACTGGCTGTTTACTGACATGGAGAGAGAGGAAAAGGAAGAAGAAGACTACAAGAGGAAAAGGGAAACAGAAGTCGAAACAGAGGCGAAGAAGAAATGAACTTGACTATCCCCCGTACCCCTATCAACTATTGTACCCATGCACTCGCTTTTAATCCCTTATGAGTTAATGAATAAGCATCAGAAAAGATGTAATGATTTTCCCCAATCAATAAAAAACTATTATCATTAATTTGAGCACTGAGTACTTTGCCAAATTGTCACGACTCTGCCTACACATAATATTTACGGAGTCTGTCCATATTCACTGGATTCACTAACTCGTTCCCATCACCATCCATTAACTTGACCGCACCACCTGGGTAAATTGTCTTGATGACATAGGGCCCCACCCAATTGGGCTTGAATTTCCCTCGAGGATTGAACACAGGTGCTCTAAATTCCTTAAGAACCAAGTCCCCTTCCTTCAAGTTCCGCGGTCTGACCCTCTTATTGAAAGCCCGAGCTATTCGTCGTTGATAACCTTGCACATGGTACAATGCCTTGAGCCTTCTTTCCTCCAATAGCACCAGCTGTTCATACCGCTCTCTTGCCCATTCTACCTCCGGAATCTGACTTTCCAATGCGACCCTAAGAGACTGTACTTCCAGCTCCACGGGTAATACGGCTTCCATTCCGTATACCAGTGAATAGGGCGTAGCACCTGTGGAAGTTCTCACGGACGTTCGATATCCCCACAATGCATAAGGAAGCTTCTCCACCCAATCCTTGTAGGTTACTGCCGTTTTACTGAGGATGGTTTTGACGTTCTTGTTGGCAGCCTCTACAGCTCCATTAGTCTGGGGCCTGTAGGGTGAAGATTTGTGATGCTGGATACCGAATTTTGTGAACAACCTCTTGACCTCATCTTCAAAGTGCGTTCCGTTATCTGAAATAATCTCATGGGGTACTCCGTACCGGCAGATTATGTTGGTTTCGACGAACTTGGCCACATGTTTCGATTTCAATTCTACATACGCCGCCGCTTCCACCCATTTGGTAAAATAATCGATTGCTACCAGGATATATTTATATCCACCAGTTGCAGATGGCTTAATCTCTCCGATGATGTCTATTCCCCATACTGAAAATGGCCAGGGAGATGCCAATTGATGCAACTCCACCGGCGGCATGTAGTTTGCACTGGCGTACACTTGGCATTGATGGCACTTTCTGACGTACTGCACGCAGTCAGTTTCCATAGTCGTCCAGTAATACCCCAACCTTAGCAGCTTCTTAACCAACATCCTCCCATTCATGTGTGACCCACACTCCCCTTCATGCACCTCCCTCATGAGTGTTTCTCCCATGCGGCGATCTACGCAAAGAAGGTGTATCCCATCGTAGGATCTTTTGAATAATTTCCCTCCGCAGATGATAAACTGCGTGGCGAACAACCTTAATGCCCTACGATCCTTCTTATTGGCATTTTCCGGGTATTCTCCTTTTTCCAAGAGGTTCCAAACGTCAAAGTACCAGGGGTGCCCATCATCTGGCTCTCCGTCAATTACCAAAATCCCTTCTTCATGTGCGGGTCTAAACTTCTGTTGGACGGTCAATGGCTCTATCTGGGTTCCAGCAGGCATTTGAATCATGGAAGCCAAGGTAGCCAAGGCGTCGGCGAATTGGTTGTGAGCTCGGGGTAAGGGTGTGAAGGTTATTTTCCGGAATTTCTGGGTCAGTTTCTCTAGGTAACCTTGGTAAGGCTTCAGGTGTTCTTCCCGGGTTCTCCATATCCTCTGTACTTGAGATATCACTAAGGCTGAATCCCCATATACCTCCACTTCTTCGACTCCTAGTGCCAACAAGGCTTCTAGTCCAGCGACACATGCCTCATATTCTGCCGTGTTATTGGAGTTCTGAAAGTTCAACTTTATCGATAGCGGCATGTGAGAACCATCAGGAGCTATTAGCAGAACCCCTACCCCATCTCCATACTGGTTCGAAGCCCCATCGAAATACATTTTCCACGCCTCGTCACACTCGACAACTAGAAGGTTCTCGTCGGGAAATTCATCGTTAAGTCCATATCCCAGGATTGGGTGTTCAGCGCAGTACTCGGCGACGACCCCTCCTTTAATAGACTTTTGTGTCACATATACAAGTTCAAATTCTGCCAGTAGAATCAACCACCGAGATAGACGACCATTCAAGGCCGGTTTCTCAAACAAGTATTTAAGCGGATCCATTCTTGCCACTATCCACACTTCGAAATTTAGCAGAATGTGCCTCAGCTTCTGCACAGCCCAAACCAAAGCGAAACAGGACTTCTCTATCGTATTGTACTTTGCTTCGTAACCTTGTAGCTTCTTGCTTAAGTAATAGATCGCATGTTCAATACCACGATCATCCTTTTGCGCCAACATGCTTCCTAAAGCTTCCTCAAAGATGGACAGGTAGAGCAACAATGGTTTACCGGGGCGTGGAGGGACCAAAACCGGAGGATTCAGGAGATATCTTTTGATGGCTTCAAAAGCTTGTTGACATTGTTCATTCCATTCCTTAGGTTCCCCTTTCCTAAGCAGTTTGAAAATGGGCTCACAGGTGGGGGTTAACTTGGCTATGAAACGGCTAATGTACTGTAATCGCCCCAGAAACCCCCTAATTTCCTTTTCTGTTTTCGGTGATGGCATTTCCAAAATCGCTTTGACCTTCGTTGGATCTACCTCGATGCCCCTGCTGTCACACCCCATTTTTGTCACCTTAGCTAGGGTTTGTCATTGCATGTGTCTTTTTGTTTCCTTTTTGAGTCTAGTCTTTTGCATTGAGTTTCTAGGGTCATAAGGATGGTGTCTATGAATTTTGGTTCGATTTGGAGTTGATCTCGAGGGTTAATTAGAACTTTTGTGACTTGAGGGGCATAATTGTCTTTTTGATCACAAACTTTCCATTTGACCTTGAAATGATCTCCAAGTTGCCAATTGGAGTTCATATGGTTGTATTTGAGGTATTTGTGGGATCAATTCGATGAATTGAAGGTTCGGGATTAGAATGGCTCAGCAAGGCTCAAGTTGGCTAAAAGACCTACTTCGGGTTAGCTCGAATTGGCTCATGATTTTCACTCTATGACTACTCATTTGACCTTGATTGGTCTTAATTTCATCCCCAAATGTGTTTAAGGAGGTTGAATTTCGAATTGGAAAGCATTCGGTGCAACCCTATGTGCATACCTAAGCTAAGCGATGGTGAGGCATAGCGGTTAACCACCTTTGTAGGACCCAACCATGCAGCCATGGCTAGGGTTTCTTGCCCTCAAGTGACTCAAATTACATTCCCCTTCGAAACACGGTCGTTTTGGCTTTCGTTTCGTCAAAATCGGAGTTGATTTGGGCCCTGAAACACATTTGGAAGCTGAAAGGGTAAAAAATGGGCATAAGCTGACAGTGCCTCGGGTGACCACCCAGGCCTGGGCGGCTAGCCGCCTGGGCCCAGGCTGCTAGCCGCCCAGCCCCAGGTGGTCACCCGAGCCACTTTCCTATTTTGAGCCTTGACGCGGCTCCCATCCTATTTTCTCAGATTTGCTCGCCTTTGGCCGCCATTTAACCCTAATTTCAGCCTTATTTGACCTACTTGAGCCCCAAGGGAATCTCTAAGAGCCCTTGGATCAATCCCTAGGGTTTTAATCCCAACCATTGAGGGTTTTCCCTCAATCCCTATAAATACCCCCTTATACTTCAGCAAGAGGGGGGGACTTTTGGGAGGCACTTGGAGGCAATTTCTGAAGTGTGAGGCATGTGTAAGACTTGGAGGCTATGGCAGCCATCCTTAGGGTAGTTTAACCTATATTTTGAGTGAGAGTGTGAGAGAGAGAGCTTGAAGGAAGGCTGGAGCTTTGCTTGAAGGCTTGAAGGAAGGAATTTCCAGCAGTACAATAAGAGGAGGAGGACTCTCTACAGCAGCAAAAGGGGACTTCACCATAGGTATACCTCTTCCCCTTTCTCTCTTTCATTCAAACTAGGGTTTTTGCATAGGATAGCATTATTCCATGTTAAAGCTTGTGTTTTTATTGTGTTTTGCTACTTCTATTAGTAAGTATGCATGATTAGGATAATATTCATGGGCTGTTTAGTATGCTAGGATGCTATTCCATGTGATTTACTGCATGTTTGGGATCCTAGGGTTCCCTTAGTGCTGAAATTGGTTTTCTACATGAAATAACACTTTTGCATATTGAAGCTTGTGTTTTTATTGTGTTTTGCTACTTCTATTAGTTAGTATGCATGATTAGGATAATATTCATGGGCTGTTTAGTATGCTAGGATGCTATTCCATGTGATTTACTGAATGTTTGGGATTCTAGGGTTTCCTTAGTGTTGAAATTGAGTTTATGCTTAGAATAGCTTTATTTCATGTGAAAGTCTATGTCTTTATCATGTGTGGATCATTCCATTGATTAATATGCATGGTTAGAATGCTGTTCATATTCTGTTTTGCATGATTTAGGGTTATTTCATGGAATTTTATGCACTAGTGTGATTCTAGGGTTTCATTCATCCTTGTATTAGGAAAGTTGCATATAGCATGATTAGTTAGCGATTTTCTCTGTTTTTTTTCTTCATAGTTGCTACATATGTGTTCCATATTAGGTAACTATGATATTTCTAGCATTCATATAGTTGATTTTAGGGTTTTTTGCATGTCATTGCATGTAGGGTTGAATTAGGGTTTTAGTTAGCTTATGATTCATGTTGTTGCATGACTTGTGGTTGATTTTAAGCCTTATTTCAATTCTGTCCAGATCTGTTATTTGTCCTTGATATGATATTTTGAGCATGTGTTTGCTTATGTTTAAGCATGATAATGGCTTGATTTGGAATCTAGCCTGGGTGGTTGGTATTTTGGTATGTTTTGCATGGAAATTGCAGGTGCTTTGACAGGTACAACAGGTGCAACTACCCCACCAATGTGGGGTGGTTATTTTGGCTATTGTGAGATGAAATCTTACAAATAAGGTAATTACCCTATGCAATAGGGTGGTTACTTTGACAGGTTGCTTTTGCTTAAGGTAAGTAGGGTATGAGGGTGCCCCAATTCACCCTTCTTTCCTTTCTTTGAAACTTTCCTTTTCTCCCCCCTAGGGTTGTTTCCTAATAGGGGAATATGGTGATTCCTATAGTATCCTTTCAATAAAAAATACCTTTTAAATCAAAGTTTCCATCTTTTATCAAAATTCCATATTTTACCAAAAATCTTTTGAGAATCATTTATTTTGGAAACTTACCATGTTTTACTTGAAAGGAAACTTAGGGTTTACCATAGGCCTTGATTAGGTTATAACCCTATTCCCTTTCGAACTACGTGGACTTTGATCCATGTATGTCCATACATGGTACGTAGGCGCTCCTTGTGAGGTTCAAGTCCGCCCTAGGATATTAAGTATCCTAGGTTTTCTCCCCCTCCTTCTTTTTTCTGTTTTTTCTTTGATTTACATGATTATATGGATGAATGAATGAATGATATGCATGCTGTCTTGTGATGATAACTGTTGATTTATGTGTGATTAAGACTTTGATTTAGCCCAATTAAATTAAGAGACCGTTTAGGGCGATATGGGTGCCTATAGGCTTTGCCTAGAACCTTCCCATATCGTAACTTAGCCTCCGAATCCCCGAATTCTCTGGTTTCCAAAAGATCATTTGCCTTTCCATTTTTAAATATGGAGTCAATCTTTTGTTTTCCTAAAACAAAACTGTTTTTAGGGTTTTCCTTGTTTCCTTTAAAAAATAAGGTGGCGACTCCTTTCTTTTTCCAAACCCATTCGTGGGCCCTCTTTTCCTGGGTCCACAGATTGGCGACTTTTAAACCCTCCTGTGGGCCTTAACAATTTCTGGGGTTCACAGACTTGGCGACTCTGCTGGGGATTTGTGGGCTAGACTCTACACAATTTGATTGGGCTAAGTTAATTTCTTTTGTTTAATTAAAATCAATCACATTGCATTCGCTTGATTGTGTGCTTTCATTTATTGCATTGTGTGCGCAAACTCTTGCATGTTAGGATCGATGTCCCTTGCCACTGACGGGCCTAGCCTCAACCTTGGTTTTCCTGATTCCATGAGTTGGGTCGAAAGCTCTCAACCTCTCTTGCCAAGTACCCTTGGGCTTGCCCTTGGGTATATTAAATGAGTTAATCACGTACTGCTGGACCCACGCGGCGTTCCTGATGCCACATGTGGTTAGGTATAAAGATTGCTCAAGCAAGTGAAGGACCCCAGCCTACCCTTATCATTAGTCCATATAGACAGACTTGTAGGACACTATGGTTTCACCCTTATGCACCCACATTGTTTGTAATGATATCATGACCGTGTTTGTGATGTGCTTAATGGACAATTAATAGAGGACCTTTGCACCCTATATCCTTAATACGTACCTTTCGCCCATGACCCTTGCAAAGGTGATTGGATTAAAAGGAACTAATTGAGTATATATGGCGTGAAGTCATTGGGACAAATATGGAAGCCTAGGACATACCCTTAGGATGAGAGACTGATTGTTCCCTTTCGTAGAGGAGTGAGAGGATGTACTGGCTTGGATCCGCGACCAGCAAGGGCGCTTAGTGAAGATTGATTCTACCAACCAGTCAGACATGGCCGATGAAGCAACTAGTGAAGGGGGTTTTGATGTTGAGACCTGTTTGAAGGCTATCATGACCAAACTTGATTACACCACTGATGTATCCGAGAAAGCATTGAAAATGGCCCAAGATATCCAACATAAGATGTCCGAACCCGAACAGAATAATGGCCGTACCCCGGGGGATAACACCGAAAATGGGACCCAGTCTGGAGAGGGCACTAAGACCAATGATGGGGGAAGTACTCAGCTCAAAGGGAATGAATCACCTGAAGTTTTTAACCTGGAAGGGGGAAGTAAGGGGAAGACCTCTGATACAGACTCTGTGTTGGCTAGCAAGGTAGAAGCCTTGGAGAGAACTATAAAGGGAATCCGTAGGACAGATGACATGGTGGATGTACGTACCCTATCTTTGTTTCCTCAAGCTCGTATTCCACTACAATTCAAGATGCCTGAATTAGAAAAGTTTGATGGAACGGGTTGCCCCAAGACCCATTTGAAGATGTATGTACGAGCTATGCACCCTCGAGGAGCGACAGATGAACTCTTGGCCCAAATGTTCCATGAAACCCTAGCCACTTCTGCTTTAAAATGGTTCCTAGCCTTGGATGAGAATAGAACCCGAACTTGGGAAGACATATGTAATGAGTTTTCAGAGCACTACAAGTACAACACTGAGGTGGATGTCACAAGAAGGGACCTAGAGACCACAAAACAAGGGGCTAATGAGACCTTTTCCGCTTTCATTACAAGGTGGAGGCAAAAGGCCTCGAGAATGGCAGATAGACCGAATGAGGAAGATCAGATTCAGTTGGTGGTTAAGAACCTATTGCCGGTGTATCACAAGCACCTCTTTGCTCACTACTTCCCTAATTTCAAGGCTCTTATCGGAGCAGGTACACAAGTTGAGGATGCCATTGCCGATGGGTCAATCAAGACAGAAGAAGTCCAAAAGAGCCGCAGGCCGAACTTTGCTGGGAAAAACAATGCCGAGGTCAATGCCATAGCCCAACCCATTCAACCCATCTCCCTAAATGACACCAACCCACCTCGCCAATTCACCGAGCTGCATATGCCACTTGAGAAAGTACTTGAAAAGCTAAAAAGCCGAGGCCTGTTGAAACCTCTCGACCCAAGACCACCACCAAATCCATTGCCCAAGAGCTACAATGAGAATGAATACTGCAAATTCCACCAAGCCAAAGGCCACTCAACCAACCGTTGCTATCGCCTTAGGCATGAGATCCAAGACTTACTTGACAAGCAAATCATCTCACCACCAACTCGCCCAAATGTCACTCAAAATCCACTTCCCTCTCATAATTCATCCAACTCCATAAATGCCATTGAAGCCGACCCATCTCGACCTTGCCTACCCATAAGACAATACACTCCATTACCCATGTCCTTGACCCAAGCCTTTTACCAATGCTGTAACCAAGGCCTTATCATACCTCACCCTCTAAAGCCAAGACCCCAAACACCCCATCAATATTGCCAATACCATGGTATACCCGGCCATGACACTGAGGACTGTGCTATGTTGAGAAAGGTCGTTCAAGACCTCATTGATCAAAAGACCCTACAATTGCCAAAGAAGTCCATCCAACAGCAGTTGAAAGAAAGGTATGAAGCAGGAGACCCTCGAGTGGGGTTATTGGGAGAACCTTCGGGGAAGTTTGATTACTATGTGCTTTATCCTGATCCATTGCCAAGTGGGCCCATAATTCCCACTGGCTGGGATGATATACCCGAAGAGGTGCAGATGGAGGACATTGACATGATTGAATGGGATGACCTGATGGGTGACACAAATGAAATTGATGACATATGGGCTAGTGATGAAGAAGTAGACCACATGACAAGAGGGGGCCGCCATTTCAAGCCTCCACACTTGGAATCTGATAATCCACTGGGTGAGTTAGATAAGCGCCTTGATGTGCAAGAAGAAGAGGATGAAGTACTCCGACAATTGAAGAAGACCAATGCCAATATCACCATCTGGGGCTTGCTTATGGCCTCTCACAAACACAGACAGACAGTGCTGAAGTTGTTAAACCAGATACAGGTTCCAGTTGATTTGTCCCCTGAGGGATTGGTGAATCTAGTAAACCCTGCTCCGAAGAATTCCACTATAGTGTTCACAGAGACTGACTTACCTAAGAGTGGGCCAAGCCACTCCCAAGCCTTGCATATAACTGTTGATACCATGGGGAAGAGAGTTCCTACGGTCTTGATTGATAATGGTTCCGCATTGAATGTATGTCCCTTGAGAATTGCAACTGTTTTGGGCTTGGGGCCCACCGATTTCACTCCATCTGGGCAGACAGTGAGGGCGTATGATAATACCCGTAGAGAAGTAATTGGGATGGTCACTCTACCTTTAATCATGGGACCCACGGAATTCAGAGTAGAGTTTCAAGTCCTGGATGTGCCGTCTTGTTTCAATCTATTATTGGGAAGGCCTTGGATTCATCCTGCTGGGGCTGTACCATCATCATTGCACCAAAAGGTAAAGTTCCCACATGAGGGAGCCATTGTTACACTTCAAGGGGACTATGATTTGAAAATGGCGGGTGTACCCATATGTGAAATAAAACCAGAATCAGTTGAGATACCCTTGTCAGGGTTTGAGTATGTGCAGTGCATTGAAAAGGAGTTGGAAAAGGAAGAACTGATCCCCCTTGACTATTGTCCCATGGTAATTTACATGTTGGTGAGATAATGCGGAAAATGAATTTCTTCCCGGGTATGGGCCTAGGGCGTCGCCAACAAGGAATTCCCCATTCTGTTCAAAGTCGGGTTGTTTCCTACACTTTTGGGTTAGGATATGAGCCCACTAAGAATGACTATGCAGAAATGACAAGGAGGAATAAGGAGAAGGGAAAAGCTAGAGCAGAAGGAAGGGTGCCAGACTTTAAGATTTCACCATACAGGCCGACTCTGAATGGCTATTTCATCAAGGAGGGGGATGACTTCCTGTACTGTGGGTTCCCAGAGCCTATGTTCAATCCAACAACCAAGATCAGAATCCCGGGATTTGAGATTTTCTTCACCGAGTGGTATCCAATCACCGCTGAAATCGTGGATGATGAAGCCATCAATGACAGTTATTGGGAGAAGAAAGAAGAAGATTGGGTGGAGCACATGGATTCTGAAACCATGGTCACCATGTTCCAAGATATGGTTCTTACTTTGGGGGAGTCAGCAACAGAAGATTGCCAAGATTCGTCAATTCACCATGCAACCATGCCACTTCACAATTGGTACCTAGAAGATGGAGCCATTGCAGAGATCCTTGAAGAAGAAGATCATGACCTGCCTGATAGTAGCTTGTAGGTTCCTTAGTTAGAGTCTTTCCTGCTTTCAATAAAGTGTGTCCGCCTATCCCACTTTGTGGAGTTAGGAGTCGTTTCATAGTTGTGGCACCAAAGTTTTGTTTCCTTTTCAAGTTTGTGTCTTTTTGTTTGTTCCTTTAATGAAGTGTGTTTCTTTTATACATTGTTTGCTTGCAGTGTTTCCTTTCTCTCTTCTATGGATATTTATGGCATGGATATAGATCCTAGGAATGACGTCCCCCCGGAGCTCGTCGAGCGAAGGAAAAGGGGTGTCACCGAACCTAACATGGATGAATTGGAATCAATCAATTTAGGGACAAATGAATTGCCAAAGATAATTAAAATTGGGATAACCCTTTCACCACTTGAAAAAGAAAAGCTGATAGCCCTCCTAAAGGCCAACATAACGGCCTTTGCATGGTCTTATGAAGACATGCCCGGCATAGATCCAGACATTGTGCAGCACTTCATCCCCACCAATCCCCTTAAAAAGCCGGTAAAGCAAAAATTGAGAAGGTTAAAACCTGAGTGGGCATTGAAGGTAAAGGAGGAAGTAACCAAGCAACTCGATGCGGGGTTCCTACAGGTTGTGGAGTATCCCAAGTGGTTATCTAATATAGTTCCCGTGCCTAAAAAGGATGGAAAAGTGAGGATGTGTGTGGATTTTCGAGATCTTAATGCAGCAAGCCCTAAGGATGATTTTCCTTTGCCTCACATTGATGTATTGGTAGATAGTACTGTAGGACATGCGCTCCTCTCTTTCATGGATGGGTTTTCCGGATACAATTAGATAAAGATGGCGCCGCAAGATATGGAGAAAACGGCCTTTATCACACAGTGGGGAACATATTGTTACAAAGTGATGCCGTTCGGTTTGAGAAATGCCGGGGCTACCTATCAGAGAGCTGCTACAACATTGCTGCACGACATGATCCATAAGGAGGTGGAAGTATATGTGGACGACATGATCGTGAAGTCCGTGGATCGAGAAGGACACTTCAGGGCACTAGAAAGGTTCCTGGAGCGAGCAAAGAAGTACAACTTGCGGTTGAATCCTCAGAAATGTGCTTTTGGTGTCACTGCAGGCAAGCTATTAGGATTCTTGATTACTCAGAGAGGAATTGAGGTTGATCCGGGAAAAATCAAGGCCATTGTGGAGATGGAGCCGCCTAGCACAGAAAAGCAGATTCGAGGGTTCTTGGGGAGAATTCAGTACATAAGCAGGTTCATTGCTAATTTGACTATGGTGTGTGAGCCGATTTTCAAGTTGCTTAAGAAGGGTGTGCCGAAGGTATGGAATGAAGAATGTCAAGGACCCTTTGAGACTATCAAAAGGTATTTGAGTAATCCACCAATTCTAGTTCCTCCGCGACAAGGTGAGCCGTTATTGTTATACTTGTCGGTCACTGAAACCGCGACGGGAGCTATGCTAGCTCAGTACCTTGAGGGGTCAAAAAAGGAGAATGCCATTTACTATCTGAGCAAGAAGATGACAGATTATGAGGTGAGGTACAACGCCATAGAGAAGGCTTGTGTGGCTTTGGTATGGGCAACTCAGAAACTACGTCACTACATGATGTCGTGTGAGGTTTTCTTGATAAGCCGTATGGATCCACTGAAGTACCTGATAGAAAGGCCGGTCTTGTCCTACAGAACTGCCCGATGGTCAATTCTTCTCAATGAATACGACATAAAGTATGTAATACAGAAGTCAGTAAAAGGAAGTGTCATTGCAGATTATTTGGCTAGCTGCCCTGTGGCATCATCAGAACAATTTAATGACCAATTCCCCGATGAGGATGTCCTGGAGATTGGAAAGAAGATCTGGAAGGTATACTTCGATGGAGCTGCAAATAAGAGAGGGTATGGGATAGGAGTTCTATTGGTTTGACCTAAAGAAGCATTTACACCCTTGGCAGTCAAGCTAGGGTTTGAAGCAACCAACAACATTGCTGAGTATGAAGCCTGCATCCTCGCGCTGGAAGCTGCACTAGAATTGGGGATCAAAGAGTTAGAGGTTTTCGGAGATTCAGCCCTGATCATCTGCCAGATAAAGGGAGAGTGGAAGACTCGTGATGAGAAGCTGCTACCATATCATGCATACTTAGAAGCCTTGACTAAAGAATTTGTGGAAATAGAGTTCAATTATTTGTCAAGAAATAAGAACCAATTTGCTGATGCTTTGGCAACTCTAGCTTCTATGGTGGAAATCCCGGATGGTGGGAATGTAAAACCGTTGGTGATAGAATGCAGAGAAAAACCTGTGTATTGCTGCTCTATTCGAGAAGGAGAAGTGAAAGATGGCCATCCTTGGTACTATGACATCATGAAATTCATTGAGGAAAGGGAGTATCCTGAAGGAGCATCCCGCATTGATAGGAGAACACTGAGGAGGCTAGCGAGTCACTATGTTTTGTGTGGAGGAAAGCTATACCGGAGGTCGTACGACGGGGTCCATCTGTTGTGTGTCACCGAGGAAGAAGCCGAACGCCTTGTTAGTGAAATCCATGAAGGAGTTGGAGCACCGCACATGAATGGTTATATGCTAGCTAAGAAGATCATGAGGTTGGGTTACTATTGGTCTACAATGGAGAGAGATTGCCATGCACATGTTAAGAAGTGTCACAAATGTCAAGTCTTTGCTAATGGACAACACTTGCCTTCCATGCCTTTGACAAGCATGTCATCACCTTGGCCGTTTGCAGTGTGGGGAATAGATATAATTGGGCAGATTAAGCCGAAAGCCTCCAATGGGCATGAGTACATCTTGGTAGCTATCGATTACTTCACTAAGTGGGTAGAGGCAGCATCCTTCAAGACCCTGAATGCCAAGAAGGTAGTACAGTTCATACAGCTCAACATTATCTACAGGTATGGGGTACCCCATGAGATTATTTCAGACAATGGTCAGCACTTTCAGAAAGAAACCAAGGAACTTTTGCAGAAATACAATATAGTGCACCATCTATCCTCCCCTTATCGCCCACAGACTAATGGGGCAGTGGAGGCCGCCAACAAGAATGTTAAGAAGATACTACAGAAAACAGCTGACACCTACACTGATTGGCATGAGAAGTTGCCATTAGCCTTGTGGGGCTATAGAACATCCGTGAGATCATCAACAGGGGCTACCCCTTATTCCTTCGTGTATGGGATGGAAGCTGTTTTGCCTATTGAGTTGGAGGTACCGTCATTACGGGTTGCTGTGGAAAGTCGGATAGCAGAAGCAGATTGGGTTAAGAACCGTTATGATGAGCTGGCATTGCTCGATGAAAGGCGATTGAGGGCCTTGTATCATATGCAGGGATATCAGCGAAGGGTTGCGAGAGCATTCAACAAGCATGTCAAAGACCGAGGCTTGAAGACAGGGGATTTGGTGTTGAAAGAAATCAGAGCTCCAATTTTTGATCCACGAGGGAAGTTCAAGCCAAGTTGGGGTGGCCCGTATGTTATCAAGGAGATATTACCAGCAGGGGCTGTTCGCCTCATGGATTTGGATGGAATTGAGTTCGCTCGTCCTACCAATTTGGATCAATTGAAGAAGTACTATGTGTAAGGCCTGCTAGGTTGAAAACCCATAAGGGCGGCCTAGGCAAAAGTTAAGGCATTTGAACTACGAGGGCTTGATTCCCCATTCCTAAAAAAAGAAAAAAAAAAAAAAAAAAAAGAAAAAAGAAAAAATGAAAAGAAAAGAAAAAATGAAAAAAGGATGGGGATACGTAGGCAGCCCATAAAGTTACCTTGGGTGCGGTCCAAACAACACCACAACAACAAATCTCAAAATTGAATTATTATTGGCAATTCATTTAGAACTAATTAATTGACATAGCAATTTATTGGTGTTAGATAAAAGAACTATTGATATGCCATAGATATCCTATTTCTAAGGTCTTCAAGTCTTTTTGTTCTTCTTCAGAGTCTCTTGGTTTGCTTTCTGCTCCTTTCTTTCAAGTCTTCGCTTCTTTCGTAAGTCATGAGCATGTGCTGCTTCCACTACCTCCAGAATGTCTTCCCTGCAAAACCCAAGTCTTGTGTCCTTGATAAGGTCATAAATCCTTTCCCTTCGTATGGTTTCTCTTTCACCCAAGCTAGTCTTCAACCATGTCTTGTATTCAGGGCTCATAACATAAGGCCCATCAGTGTTCTCAACTCGAGTCAGTTTCAGTTGGTCAGTCCATCTAGTCTTGGCCCACTTAACTATTGTGGGGCCCACAGGTTCGACAGAATGATCAAATACCACAGAAATAGGTATGGTTTGCATGGCACCCATTTGACGAAGGATTCTTGAAGTCCAATAGAATGAAGTTGACCTCAACCCTATGAGTTTGACCATAGCACACCCAGAAGTTCGAAGAAGAATTTGTTCCTTGCATCCCCATATGAGGACAAACCACCTGATGTTTCGCCATGAGAGAGTTTGGAAGTAGCCCAACCATTCCCTCAAAGAAAATTGACCAGGAAGTTCAACTCGACGGCAACAATAATGTTGGGGTTTGTATGGATTAATGGCGGCAGGAGATAAGAAATTAAGCCTTTCAAGAAGCCACATCTGCAGTAGAATGGGGCTCCCTCCTAATGGGGCTTGGGGGTTATCATGAACTTTGTCTAAACTATTGAGGGTTTCAGCTAGCACCATGGGAATCAGGTTGTTATGTTCAAGAAGAAAAGGGATCAGTTCACAAATTTGAACAGGGACATAGAGAGTCCCCGTGGAGATAAGGAAGCGACCAATCAAACAGAAAGCAAGAGCATGTTGAGTAGGAAGGTTGAAATCTAAGGTACCTTTGCTATCATGAGCCAAGAAGGAAGTTGCTATATCCATGAGATTCACCGTGTGATCCTTCACAAATATGGAGGCCTCTTGTTGAGAAATCCCAAGGAAGTTGGAGAAGGAAATCAAGTAACTTGATCGTGGAGTAGGGAGAATGAAAGGTCCCACAGGTGAAACTCCATACAAGGCGCAGAATTCCTCCATTGTTGGGCATAGTTCTTCATAGTTGAAGCGGAATACATGAAGTTGGGGATCCCAAAAATGTGTAGCAGCAGTAAGAAGAGTGGTTTCAAGCTTCACATGCATCAAAGAAAACAATGGATCCAAGCAGTAGCGCTTGAACTCCTTCCTTGCCTCCGCACTCATAACCTTCAGAAAATCACTCAAGAGCTTGTCTAGGGCTTCCATAACTTGCTCTCAATGAATGTTAGTAGGGTTTGAGACCCCTTGGATGTGCTTTTATAGGAAAAAATTCGGAAATCCATGTTTTGGAAGGTGGAATCCCGTCAAAATAGGAAGTTTCCTAAAATCAGGCGAAACACCGCTTCGGGCTCGGGTGACCACCCAGGCCTGGGCGGCTAGCCGCCTGGGCCCAGGCGGCTAGCCGCCCAGCCCCAGGTGGTCACCCGAGACCGCCGCTTTGTTTCGCCCATTTTTGCCTTGTTATGCCTTCGTTTGGCCCTTTTGTGATGTTCTGACTTTTTTGTGCTTGATTTAAGCCCATTTTTCACTCAATACAAGATCATATCATTGCAATAAAGTTCGAACATAGATTCATCAAGTATCCATAATAAAGGTTCAAGGTTGGGAATTGAAGTTCCTAATTAGTACATGACAAGAAGATAGTAAGATTCCAAACATTCCTAACAAGAGGTGAGTGAAACTCAATGATTTCCCGTGGGCCTTCTCTTTCGACTTGGCCCAGCTCCATCATGCCCTGAACGAGGTGCTCTAGAAGGGGGCATATCCTGTGGTGGATTAGACGATGATGCCTGTTGCAAACAAAGATAATGAGTTAGGAGGGTAATGGTGCCAATCCTAGTTGAAAGCTAATAAGATGATCACTCACTTGGGGATTTAAGCGTGCTTCCAGAACTGAGTTCTCTAGACTCATTCGCACAAGATCCCTCCTCAATCCTTCATTGAGTTCGATGCATTCCTGGGCATACTCCCGTGGAACCTAGGAAAGTATAAACATGGTTAACAATAATGAAAGAATCCAATTTCAAAAGATAAGAGTTTAGAACTCACATTCTCATAATATGGATCGATCTTGGGATATTCATCGAATGGTGGATGGGTAATGTCAGTCTTCACAAATTTTGTCCCACTGCACAAGTTCACATACCAATTTAGTTGTGGGAGGGGTGGAGGTTGATTTCCTTCAAGGTCCTCATCCTCGTCATTGTAAGTCATCCCAGTGGCAGATCCAACTGTGGAGCTGTGTCCCCTTGCCCGTCGGCCCTGAAATTCAAATATTTGTCAAATGGAGTCTTTCATGTAATCTTAAAAAAGAGTTTAAGAGTGTGGGGAGCTCACCCCTTGAGGTGGGAGACCAGTGACCCTAGGATTCATTAGATATTGTCGGCAAAAGGCAGTGTATTCTATGCGAGGGGAGGTGAATCCCTCAGCATCCCAACCCCTAAGAGCTTCTTCTAGTTCATCACCCGCTAGGTGGCTAGTGTGCCTCATGTTCTCTGGTGGCATGGAAGGTGTCACAGCTGCATTCATGTTTCCATGGACTTGTCTCAGGACTCGTTCCCCAAGATACCAGCTTCTACCTGTGGGGCCTTCAAAAAGGACCCTTTTGCTTGTCAACTCCAAACAAGAGGAGTACTTCTCAGGTAGCCTATGCTGCCACAGCCTCCATGGATCCCATTCCACCTGTTGAGTTTGAAATGGGAAATGAGAAGAAAGATAAAAAAGATAAGGAGAAAAAAAGATTCTACCATATCAACAGTCAAGCTAGCAAGATATGCCCTTGCATGGGCATAATCGTGTCGATTGGAGGCTCTTGTAGCCAAGCAAGATGGAGCATAATTCTGAAGGATGGGCCATGACATGGCATCACTAGCAAGAGTCGGGCGACACATGTTCAGGTACTCGTAGTACCATATCTGGGGAAAACCAAAAAAATATAGATGAAATCATGTGTGTGTTAAGTTTCGGGAAATAATAGAGAATTGAATGTTCTTTGTTACCTCCCAAACGAAAGGAAGTCCCCCAAAGTTCTTTGCAACTCCTCGGGACATGTCAGTCATGGAGCGATACATGTTTGCGAAAGCAGCTCCACCCCAATTGTATCTCCCAATTTTGTTCACATCTTCCATGCTAGCTAGCAACTCAAGTCGAGCCATGTCATTGGTGCCCGCAAAGAAGGTGCATGAAATCATGTAGAGCAAGAAAGCTCTCACAATGTATTTGGGATCCGTCCCCTCACTCTCTTCTTCAGTGGCAAAGGTGTTGTAGAGCCAAGTACGGCGCACACCTTTTGGGCTTAATTCCGCTTCAACCCCAAGTAGAGCTACTATGTAGTTTTGATCCATGTTGGCTTGTTCATAGTATTCCAAGCGCTTGCCTTTCAAGCTCAACCCAGTTATCATGGTGAAATCCTTAGGAGTCATGGTCATCTCCCCGAAGCTAAAATGGAAAGTGTTGGTGGTGTCCCACCATAGTTCTGTCAAGGCAAATAATGCTTGCCTATCCCATTGCTCGTTCCATAGAGCATCTAGGAAGGGCTCAAAACCCGCCTTCTTTATTATCTTGCGAGCACGTGGTTGGGCATGATTCATATGTCTCCACCAAGATATGAGTCCCTTTATTGATGTCCTTGTACGGAGACTTTGGAAGTCGGGCTATGTCAAAAGATTGTGTATTGAGTTAGCATTGAAAATATAGAGATATTGGGCATACATTGATAATTGATTTCAAATGGTTTTCCAAAAGTTTTAAAATATGGGTTTTGATTCATGAAATGAATTAGAAATGAATGCCCATGACTTTGTGTATTCAAATTCATTGATTTTATAAGGATTGAACATGTTTTTGCCTTTCGGGCATTTTATCGAACACTTGGTGTGTAACTTGTTTTCAAGCAATGAAATGAAAGATTTTTGTATATCAAATCCTTGTCAAGACCATATGACTTGGTTCTACAATGCAAACCAATTGATTTTTCAAGAATTGAACATGTTTTTGTCTCTTTGGCATTTTATCAAACACTTGGTGGGCATCTTTTCTCAAGCATTGGGAAACAAGCTTTGTGCACATTCAATCCTTGCCAAATCAATGAACTTGGCTTAATAATGATAAAAACAATCAAAAGAAGATCATGGGAATGCATTTTATCCAATAGAAATCAAGATTTCAAGATAAACATGTTAAGTTGGGAAGAACTAACCTCATGTTGGGAATGGAGGTATGAGAGATGCTTCTTGGGTTCAAGCAACACCTTGTCTTGGGATGCATCATAGATTGGTGCCTTGTATGTATTCTTGATCACATAATATGGATACTTGATGTTGGAATCATTGCTAGAAGCCATTGTTGATGGTTGAGCTTGTATGTGAGAAAAATGGGTTTGATAAGGAAGATGATGAATTTGATCTTACAACTTGATGATTGATGCTTGTTTTTGTTGTTGAATGACTTGTTCTTGATGCTATTTCATGCACACAACTTGAATTGCAAGTGAAACTTTGATTGAGAATATGTATGTGAGAATTTGGAGAAGGATGGAATGAGTTTCTAGAGAGAGAAGCTCTCTATTTTCGAGCTTGGAGGCTTGAATGCACAAATGGGGAGTCAAGGGTTTAAAAACCCTCAAACTGGGCAGCACCAGCCTCGGGTAACCGCCCAACATGGGGCGGCAAGCCGCCTGGGCTTGGGCGGCAAGCCACCAGCAGCCAGGTGGTCACCCCCCCTTGCTCGCTCCGTTGCGCTCGTTTGGCCTTTGCTCGCCTATTCGCGCTTTTGAACCTTCTTTGAGATGGATTATCAAGCTTTGTTTTGAGTTGAAAAATGAATAAATATCTTGACTTTGTTTGACATGAAATGATTTGAAAAGGATTGCATTGATAGCCCTTGTGTGGGCATGGCATGCTAGTAGGGTTGAACAACCCTTTCTATGCATATGGTTTTGGTCGTTAGGGATGAATTCCCTCCAATGTCACTATGATTTGTTGTCATTTGGGATAAAGATACCTTCCCTATATGCATGTGAATGATTGCTTTCATGAGATAATTGTGTCTCCTATATGAGTTGGTGTTTGAGTTGAGGCGTGAATAGCCTCCATGTGAGATGACTTGGTGAACTTGTTGTGTGTTGGTAAGTAAAAGCTTACCTTTGTCTTGATGACTTAGTGAGAGAAAAATGAAATCTTTCTCATGATTGCATGCTTACCTTGATGACTTGAAAGATGCAATCTTTCCCATGATTTATGTTGACCTTGATGGTTTGATTATGAGAAGGACGCGATCTTTCTCATGCTATGTGTTCACCTTGAGAGTTTGATATGAGAAGGATGCAATCTTTCTCATGTCACATGTTTACCTTGATAACTTGAAAGATGCGATCTTTCCCAATGGTATGTGTTTACCCTGATTGAAGGTTGTGACCTTCCTCGTACTATGTGACTACCTTAACAATTGAATGATAACCTTGATGGTTTGAATATGAGAAGGATGTATCTTTCTCATGTTTTGAGATAGCCTTGATGGCTTCCTGTGGTATGTGTTTACCTTGATTGATTTGAGCAAGAGAAGGACGTGATCTTTCTCGTGTTATGTGATTTACTTTGATATTTCAATGATAACCTTGATGGTTTGAATATGAGAAGGATGTATCTTTCTCATATTTTGAGATAGCCTTGATGGCATGGTGTTACCTCGTACTATTCGCCAGTTGTCACTGGCAAAGTATGGGAAGACCTTTCATCGAACGAAGTTCGATGTAAGCTATGGATACCTTGTACTATTCACCAGTTGTCACTGGTACAGTATGGGAAGACCTTTCATCGAACGAAGTTCGATGTAAGTTATGGATACCTCGTACTATTCGCCAGTTGTCACTGGCATAGTATGGGAAGACCTTTCATCGAACGAAGTTCGATGTAAGCTATGGATACCTCGTACTATTCGCCAGTTGTCACTGGCATAGTATGGGAAGACCTTTCATCGAACGAAGTTCGATGTAAGCTATGGATACCTCGTATTATTCACCAGTTGTCACTGGTGCAGTATGGGATGTGATTACCTTGATAATTGAGTAATAACCTTGACGGTTTGAATGTGAGAAGGATGTATCTTTCTCATATTTTGGGATGGCCTTGATGGCATAATGTTACCTCGTACCATTCGCCAGTTGTCACTGGCATAGAATTGGAAGACCTTTCATCGAACGAAGTTCGATGTAAGCTGTGGATACCTCATCTTGTTCCCCAGTGAAACTGGTATACAGTATGAGAGGAGTTCTGTAGAACTTATGAGGAGTACCTTTGTGCTTGTGTATGATGAATTCGAAGAATTCAATGATATGTTCACCCTCTTTTCCCCAGTGGGTCTTGATTAAATCAATTCCCCGGGCAAAAATGGGTTGTTCTTTTGGTCATTGGCTTGCAAGTGAAACTTGCTCACCAATGAGGGGCTTCTGTCACACCCCATTTTTGTCACCTTAGCTAGGGTTTGTCATTGCATGTGTCTTTTTGTTTCCTTTTTGAGTCTAGTCTTTTGCATTGAGTTTCTAGGGTCCTAAGGATGGTGTCTATGAATTTTGGTTCGATTTGGAGTTGATCTCGAGGGTTAATTAGAACTTTTGTGACTTGAGGGGCATAATTGTCTTTTTGATCACAAACTTTCCATTTGACCTTGAAATGATCTCCAAGTTGCCAATTGGAGTTCATATGGTTGTATTTGAGGTATTTGTGGGATCAATTCGATGAATTGAAGGTTCGGGATTAGAATGGCTCAGCAAGGCTCAAGTTGGCTAAAAGACCTACTTCGGGTTAGCTCGAATTGGCTCATGATTTTCACTCTATGACTACTCATTTGACCTTGATTGGTCTTAATTTCATCCCCAAATGTGTTTAGAGAGGTTGAATTTCGAATTGGAAAGCATTCGGTGCAACCCTATGTGCATACCTAAGCTAAGCGATGGTGAGGCATAGCGGTTAACCACCTTTGTAGGACCCAACCATGCAGCCATGGCTAGGGTTTCTTGCCCTCAAGTGACTCAAATTACATTCCCCTTCGAAACACGGTCGTTTTGGCTTTCGTTTCGTCAAAATCGGAGTTGATTTGGGCCCTGAAACACATTTGGAAGCTGAAAGGGTAAAAAATGGGCATAAGCTGACAGTGCCTCGGGTGACCACCCAGGCCTGGGCGGCTAGCCGCCTGGGCCCAGGCTGCTAGCCGCCCAGCCCCAGGTGGTCACCCGAGCCACTTTCCTATTTTGAGCCTTGACGCGGCTCCCATCCTATTTTCTCGGATTTGCTCGCCTTTGGCCGCCATTTAACCCTAATTTCAGCCTTATTTGACCTACTTGAGCCCCAAGGGAATCTCTAAGAGCCCTTGGATCAATCCCTAGGGTTTTAATCCCAACCATTGAGGGTTTTCCCTCAATCCCTATAAATACCCCCTTATACTTCAGCAAGAGGGGGGGACTTTTGGGAGGCACTTGGAGGCAATTTCTGAAGTGTGAGGCATGTGTAAGACTTGGAGGCTATGGCAGCCATCCTTAGGGTAGTTTAACCTATATTTTGAGTGAGAGTGTGAGAGAGAGAGCTTGAAGGAAGGCTGGAGCTTTGCTTGAAGGCTTGAAGGAAGGAATTTCCAGCAGTACAATAAGAGGAGGAGGACTCTCTACAGCAGCAAAAGGGGACTTCACCATAGGTATACCTCTTCCCCTTTCTCTCTTTCATTCAAACTAGGGTTTTTGCATAGGATAGCATTATTCCATGTTAAAGCTTGTGTTTTTATTGTGTTTTGCTACTTCTATTAGTAAGTATGCATGATTAGGATAATATTCATGGGCTGTTTAGTATGCTAGGATGCTATTCCATGTGATTTACTGCATGTTTGGGATCCTAGGGTTCCCTTAGTGCTGAAATTGGTTTTCTACATGAAATAACACTTTTGCATATTGAAGCTTGTGTTTTTATTGTGTTTTGCTACTTCTATTAGTTAGTATGCATGATTAGGATAATATTCATGGGCTGTTTAGTATGCTAGGATGCTATTCCATGTGATTTACTGAATGTTTGGGATTCTAGGGTTTCCTTAGTGTTGAAATTGAGTTTATGCTTAGAATAGCTTTATTTCATGTGAAAGTCTATGTCTTTATCATGTGTGGATCATTCCATTGATTAATATGCATGGTTAGAATGCTGTTCATATTCTGTTTTGCATGATTTAGGGTTATTTCATGGAATTTTATGCACTAGTGTGATTCTAGGGTTTCATTCATCCTTGTATTAGGAAAGTTGCATATAGCATGATTAGTTAGCGATTTTCTCTGTTTTTTTTCTTCATAGTTGCTACATATGTGTTCCATATTAGGTAACTATGATATTTCTAGCATTCATATAGTTGATTTTAGGGTTTTTTGCATGTCATTGCATGTAGGGTTGAATTAGGGTTTTAGTTAGCTTATGATTCATGTTGTTGCATGACTTGTGGTTGATTTTAAGCCTTATTTCAATTCTGTCCAGATCTGTTATTTGTCCTTGATATGATATTTTGAGCATGTGTTTGCTTATGTTTAAGCATGATAATGGCTTGATTTGGAATCTAGCCTGGGTGGTTGGTATTTTGGTATGTTTTGCATGGAAATTGCAGGTGCTTTGACAGGTACAACAGGTGCAACTACCCCACCAATGTGGGGTGGTTATTTTGGCTATTGTGAGATGAAATCTTACAAATAAGGTAATTACCCTATGCAATAGGGTGGTTACTTTGACAGGTTGCTTTTGCTTAAGGTAAGTAGGGTATGAGGGTGCCCCAATTTACCCTTCTTTCCTTTCTTTGAAACTTTCCTTTTCTCCCCCCTAGGGTTGTTTCCTAATAGGGGAATATGGTGATTCCTATAGTATCCTTTCAATAAAAAATACCTTTTAAATCAAAGTTTCCATCTTTTATCAAAATTCCATATTTTACCAAAAATCTTTTGAGAATCATTTATTTTGGAAACTTACCATGTTTTACTTGAAAGGAAACTTAGGGTTTACCATAGGCCTTGATTAGGTTATAACCCTATTCCCTTTCGAACTACGTGGACTTTGATCCATGTATGTCCATACATGGTACGTAGGCGCTCCTTGTGAGGTTCAAGTCCGCCCTAGGATATTAAGTATCCTAGGTTTTCTCCCCCTCCTTCTTTTTTCTGTTTTTTCTTTGATTTACATGATTATATGGATGAATGAATGAATGATATGCATGCTGTCTTGTGATGATAACTGTTGATTTATGTGTGATTAAGACTTTGATTTAGCCCAATTAAATTAAGAGACCGTTTAGGGCGATATGGGTGCCTATAGGCTTTGCCTAGAACCTTCCCATATCGTAACTTAGCCTCCGAATCCCCGAATTCTCTGGTTTCCAAAAGATCATTTGCCTTTCCATTTTTAAATATGGAGTCAATCTTTTGTTTTCCTAAAACAAAACTGTTTTTAGGGTTTTCCTTGTTTCCTTTAAAAAATAAGGTGGCGACTCCTTTCTTTTTCCAAACCCATTCGTGGGCCCTCTTTTCCTGGGTCCACAGATTGGCGACTTTTAAACCCTCCTGTGGGCCTTAACAATTTCTGGGGTTCACAGACTTGGCGACTCTGCTGGGGATTTGTGGGCTAGACTCTACACAATTTGATTGGGCTAAGTTAATTTCTTTTGTTTAATTAAAATCAATCACATTGCATTCGCTTGATTGTGTGCTTTCATTTATTGCATTGTGTGCGCAAACTCTTGCATGTTAGGATCGATGTCCCTTGCCACTGACGGGCCTAGCCTCAACCTTGGTTTTCCTGATTCCATGAGTTGGGTCGAAAGCTCTCAACCTCTCTTGCCAAGTACCCTTGGGCTTGCCCTTGGGTATATTAAATGAGTTAATCACGTACTGCTGGACCCACGCGGCGTTCCTGATGCCACATGTGGTTAGGTATAAAGATTGCTCAAGCAAGTGAAGGACCCCAGCCTACCCTTATCATTAGTCCATATAGACAGACTTGTAGGACACTATGGTTTCACCCTTATGCACCCACATTGTTTGTAATGATATCATGACCGTGTTTGTGATGTGCTTAATGGACAATTAATAGAGGACCTTTGCACCCTATATCCTTAATACGTACCTTTCGCCCATGACCCTTGCAAAGGTGATTGGATTAAAAGGAACTAATTGAGTATATATGGCGTGAAGTCATTGGGACAAATATGGAAGCCTAGGACATACCCTTAGGATGAGAGACTGATTGTTCCCTTTCGTAGAGGAGTGAGAGGATGTACTGGCTTGGATCCGCGACCAGCAAGGGCGCTTAGTGAAGATTGATTCTACCAACCAGTCAGACATGGCCGATGAAGCAACTAGTGAAGGGGGTTTTGATGTTGAGACCTGTTTGAAGGCTATCATGACCAAACTTGATTACACCACTGATGTATCCGAGAAAGCATTGAAAATGGCCCAAGATATCCAACATAAGATGTCCGAACCCGAACAGAATAATGGCCGTACCCCGGGGGATAACACCGAAAATGGGACCCAGTCTGGAGAGGGCACTAAGACCAATGATGGGGGAAGTACTCAGCTCAAAGGGAATGAATCACCTGAAGTTTTTAACCTGGAAGGGGGAAGTAAGGGGAAGACCTCTGATACAGACTCTGTGTTGGCTAGCAAGGTAGAAGCCTTGGAGAGAACTATAAAGGGAATCCGTAGGACAGATGACATGGTGGATGTACGTACCCTATCTTTGTTTCCTCAAGCTCGTATTCCACTACAATTCAAGATGCCTGAATTAGAAAAGTTTGATGGAACGGGTTGCCCCAAGACCCATTTGAAGATGTATGTACGAGCTATGCACCCTCGAGGAGCGACAGATGAACTCTTGGCCCAAATGTTCCATGAAACCCTAGCCACTTCTGCTTTAAAATGGTTCCTAGCCTTGGATGAGAATAGAACCCGAACTTGGGAAGACATATGTAATGAGTTTTCAGAGCACTACAAGTACAACACTGAGGTGGATGTCACAAGAAGGGACCTAGAGACCACAAAACAAGGGGCTAATGAGACCTTTTCCGCTTTCATTACAAGGTGGAGGCAAAAGGCCTCGAGAATGGCAGATAGACCGAATGAGGAAGATCAGATTCAGTTGGTGGTTAAGAACCTATTGCCGGTGTATCACAAGCACCTCTTTGCTCACTACTTCCCTAATTTCAAGGCTCTTATCGGAGCAGGTACACAAGTTGAGGATGCCATTGCCGATGGGTCAATCAAGACAGAAGAAGTCCAAAAGAGCCGCAGGCCGAACTTTGCTGGGAAAAACAATGCCGAGGTCAATGCCATAGCCCAACCCATTCAACCCATCTCCCTAAATGACACCAACCCACCTCGCCAATTCACCGAGCTGCATATGCCACTTGAGAAAGTACTTGAAAAGCTAAAAAGCCGAGGCCTGTTGAAACCTCTCGACCCAAGACCACCACCAAATCCATTGCCCAAGAGCTACAATGAGAATGAATACTGCAAATTCCACCAAGCCAAAGGCCACTCAACCAACCGTTGCTATCGCCTTAGGCATGAGATCCAAGACTTACTTGACAAGCAAATCATCTCACCACCAACTCGCCCAAATGTCACTCAAAATCCACTTCCCTCTCATAATTCATCCAACTCCATAAATGCCATTGAAGCCGACCCATCTCGACCTTGCCTACCCATAAGACAATACACTCCATTACCCATGTCCTTGACCCAAGCCTTTTACCAATGCTGTAACCAAGGCCTTATCATACCTCACCCTCTAAAGCCAAGACCCCAAACACCCCATCAATATTGCCAATACCATGGTATACCCGGCCATGACACTGAGGACTGTGCTATGTTGAGAAAGGTCGTTCAAGACCTCATTGATCAAAAGACCCTACAATTGCCAAAGAAGTCCATCCAACAGCAGTTGAAAGAAAGGTATGAAGCAGGAGACCCTCGAGTGGGGTTATTGGGAGAACCTTTGGGGAAGTTTGATTACTATGTGCTTTATCCTGATCCATTGCCAAGTGGGCCCATAATTCCCACTGGCTGGGATGATATACCCGAAGAGGTGCAGATGGAGGACATTGACATGATTGAATGGGATGACCTGATGGGTGACACAAATGAAATTGATGACATATGGGCTAGTGATGAAGAAGTAGACCACATGACAAGAGGGGGCCGCCATTTCAAGCCTCCACACTTGGAATCTGATAATCCACTGGGTGAGTTAGATAAGCGCCTTGATGTGCAAGAAGAAGAGGATGAAGTACTCCGACAATTGAAGAAGACCAATGCCAATATCACCATCTGGGGCTTGCTTATGGCCTCTCATAAACACAGACAGACAGTGCTGAAGTTGTTAAACCAGATACAGGTTCCAGTTGATTTGTCCCCTGAGGGATTGGTGAATCTAGTAAACCCTGCTCCGAAGAATTCCACTATAGTGTTCACAGAGACTGACTTACCTAAGAGTGGGCCAAGCCACTCCCAAGCCTTGCATATAACTGTTGATACCATGGGGAAGAGAGTTCCTACGGTCTTGATTGATAATGGTTCCGCATTGAATGTATGTCCCTTGAGAATTGCAACTGTTTTGGGCTTGGGGCCCACCGATTTCACTCCATCTGGGCAGACAGTGAGGGCGTATGATAATACCCGTAGAGAAGTAATTGGGATGGTCACTCTACCTTTAATCATGGGACCCACGGAATTCAGAGTAGAGTTTCAAGTCCTGGATGTGCCGTCTTGTTTCAATCTATTATTGGGAAGGCCTTGGATTCATCCTGCTGGGGCTGTACCATCATCATTGCACCAAAAGGTAAAGTTCCCACATGAGGGAGCCATTGTTACACTTCAAGGGGACTATGATTTGAAAATGGCGGGTGTACCCATATGTGAAATAAAACCAGAATCAGTTGAGATACCCTTGTCAGGGTTTGAGTATGTGCAGTGCATTGAAAAGGAGTTGGAAAAGGAAGAACTGATCCCCCTTGACTATTGTCCCATGGTAATTTACATGTTGGTGAGATAATGCGGAAAATGAATTTCTTCCCGGGTATGGGCCTAGGGCGTCGCCAACAAGGAATTCCCCATTCTGTTCAAAGTCGGGTTGTTTCCTACACTTTTGGGTTAGGATATGAGCCCACTAAGAATGACTATGCAGAAATGACAAGGAGGAATAAGGAGAAGGGAAAAGCTAGAGCAGAAGGAAGGGTGCCAGACTTTAAGATTTCACCATACAGGCCGACTCTGAATGGCTATTTCATCAAGGAGGGGGATGACTTCCTGTACTGTGGGTTCCCAGAGCCTATGTTCAATCCAACAACCAAGATCAGAATCCCGGGATTTGAGATTTTCTTCACCGAGTGGTATCCAATCACCGCTGAAATCGTGGATGATGAAGCCATCAATGACAGTTATTGGGAGAAGAAAGAAGAAGATTGGGTGGAGCACATGGATTCTGAAACCATGGTCACCATGTTCCAAGATATGGTTCTTACTTTGGGGGAGTCAGCAATAGAAGATTGCCAAGATTCGTCAATTCACCATGCAACCATGCCACTTCACAATTGGTACCTAGAAGATGGAGCCATTGCAGAGATCCTTGAAGAAGAAGATCATGACCTGCCTGATAGTAGCTTGTAGGTTCCTTAGTTAGAGTCTTTCCTGCTTTCAATAAAGTGTGTCCGCCTATCCCACTTTGTGGAGTTAGGAGTCGTTTCATAGTTGTGGCACCAAAGTTTTGTTTCCTTTTCAAGTTTGTGTCTTTTTGTTTGTTCCTTTAATGAAGTGTGTTTCTTTTATACATTGTTTGCTTGCAGTGTTTCCTTTCTCTCTTCTATGGATATTTATGGCATGGATATAGATCCTAGGAATGACGTCCCCCCGGAGCTCGTCGAGCGAAGGAAAAGGGGTGTCACCGAACCTAACATGGATGAATTGGAATCAATCAATTTAGGGACAAATGAATTGCCAAAGATAATTAAAATTGGGATAACCCTTTCACCACTTGAAAAAGAAAAGCTGATAGCCCTCCTAAAGGCCAACATAACGGCCTTTGCATGGTCTTATGAAGACATGCCCGGCATAGATCCAGACATTGTGCAGCACTTCATCCCCACCAATCCCCTTAAAAAGCCGGTAAAGCAAAAATTGAGAAGGTTAAAACCTGAGTGGGCATTGAAGGTAAAGGAGGAAGTAACCAAGCAACTCGATGCGGGGTTCCTACAGGTTGTGGAGTATCCCAAGTGGTTATCTAATATAGTTCCCGTGCCTAAAAAGGATGGAAAAGTGAGGATGTGTGTGGATTTTCGAGATCTTAATGCAGCAAGCCCTAAGGATGATTTTCCTTTGCCTCACATTGATGTATTGGTAGATAGTACTGTAGGACATGCGCTCCTCTCTTTCATGGATGGGTTTTCCGGATACAATTAGATAAAGATGGCGCCGCAAGATATGGAGAAAACGGCCTTTATCACACAGTGGGGAACATATTGTTACAAAGTGATGCCGTTCGGTTTGAGAAATGCCGGGGCTACCTATCAGAGAGCTGCTACAACATTGCTGCACGACATGATCCATAAGGAGGTGGAAGTATATGTGGACGACATGATCGTGAAGTCCGTGGATCGAGAAGGACACTTCAGGGCACTAGAAAGGTTCCTGGAGCGAGCAAAGAAGTACAACTTGCGGTTGAATCCTCAGAAATGTGCTTTTGGTGTCACTGCAGGCAAGCTATTAGGATTCTTGATTACTCAGAGAGGAATTGAGGTTGATCCGGGAAAAATCAAGGCCATTGTGGAGATGGAGCCGCCTAGCACAGAAAAGCAGATTCGAGGGTTCTTGGGGAGAATTCAGTACATAAGCAGGTTCATTGCTAATTTGACTATGGTGTGTGAGCCGATTTTCAAGTTGCTTAAGAAGGGTGTGCCGAAGGTATGGAATGAAGAATGTCAAGGACCCTTTGAGACTATCAAAAGGTATTTGAGTAATCCACCAATTCTAGTTCCTCCGCGACAAGGTGAGCCGTTATTGTTATACTTGTCGGTCACTGAAACCGCGACGGGAGCTATGCTAGCTCAGTACCTTGAGGGGTCAAAAAAGGAGAATGCCATTTACTATCTGAGCAAGAAGATGACAGATTATGAGGTGAGGTACAACGCCATAGAGAAGGCTTGTGTGGCTTTGGTATGGGCAACTCAGAAACTACGTCACTACATGATGTCGTGTGAGGTTTTCTTGATAAGCCGTATGGATCCACTGAAGTACCTGATAGAAAGGCCGGTCTTGTCCTACAGAACTGCCCGATGGTCAATTCTTCTCAATGAATACGACATAAAGTATGTAATACAGAAGTCAGTAAAAGGAAGTGTCATTGCAGATTATTTGGCTAGCTGCCCTGTGGCGTCATCAGAACAATTTAATGACCAATTCCCCGATGAGGATGTCCTGGAGATTGGAAAGAAGATCTGGAAGGTATACTTCGATGGAGCTGCAAATAAGAGAGGGTATGGGATAGGAGTTCTATTGGTTTGACCTAAAGAAGCATTTACACCCTTGGCAGTCAAGCTAGGGTTTGAAGCAACCAACAACATTGCTGAGTATGAAGCCTGCATCCTCGCGCTGGAAGCTGCACTAGAATTGGGGATCAAAGAGTTAGAGGTTTTCGGAGATTCAGCCCTGATCATCTGCCAGATAAAGGGAGAGTGGAAGACTCGTGATGAGAAGCTGCTACCATATCATGCATACTTAGAAGCCTTGACTAAAGAATTTGTGGAAATAGAGTTCAATTATTTGTCAAGAAATAAGAACCAATTTGCTGATGCTTTGGCAACTCTAGCTTCTATGGTGGAAATCCCGGATGGTGGGAATGTAAAACCGTTGGTGATAGAATGCAGAGAAAAACCTGTGTATTGCTGCTCTATTCGAGAAGGAGAAGTGAAAGATGGCCATCCTTGGTACTATGACATCATGAAATTCATTGAGGAAAGGGAGTATCCTGAAGGAGCATCCCGCATTGATAGGAGAACACTGAGGAGGCTAGCGAGTCACTATGTTTTGTGTGGAGGAAAGCTATACCGGAGGTCGTACGACGGGGTCCATCTGTTGTGTGTCACCGAGGAAGAAGCCGAACGCCTTATTAGTGAAATCCATGAAGGAGTTGGAGCACCGCACATGAATGGTTATATGCTAGCTAAGAAGATCATGAGGTTGGGTTACTATTGGTCTACAATGGAGAGAGATTGCCATGCACATGTTAAGAAGTGTCACAAATGTCAAGTCTTTGCTAATGGACAACACTTGCCTTCCATGCCTTTGACAAGCATGTCATCACCTTGGCCGTTTGCAGTGTGGGGAATAGATATAATTGGGCAGATTAAGCCGAAAGCCTCCAATGGGCATGAGTACATCTTGGTAGCTATCGATTACTTCACTAAGTGGGTAGAGGCAGCATCCTTCAAGACCCTGAATGCCAAGAAGGTAGTACAGTTCATACAGCTCAACATTATCTACAGGTATGGGGTACCCCATGAGATTATTTCAGACAATGGTCAGCACTTTCAGAAAGAAACCAAGGAACTTTTGCAGAAATACAATATAGTGCACCATCTATCCTCCCCTTATCGCCCACAGACTAATGGGGCAGTGGAGGCCGCCAACAAGAATGTTAAGAAGATACTACAGAAAACAGCTGACACCTACACTGATTGGCATGAGAAGTTGCCATTAGCCTTGTGGGGCTATAGAACATCCGTGAGATCATCAACAGGGGCTACCCCTTATTCCTTCGTGTATGGGATGGAAGCTGTTTTGCCTATTGAGTTGGAGGTACCGTCATTACGGGTTGCTGTGGAAAGTCGGATAGCAGAAGCAGATTGGGTTAAGAACCGTTATGATGAGCTGGCATTGCTCGATGAAAGGCGATTGAGGGCCTTGTATCATATGCAGGGATATCAGCGAAGGGTTGCGAGAGCATTCAACAAGCATGTCAAAGACCGAGGCTTGAAGACAGGGGATTTGGTGTTGAAAGAAATCAGAGCTCCAATTTTTGATCCACGAGGGAAGTTCAAGCCAAGTTGGGGTGGCCCGTATGTTATCAAGGAGATATTACCAGCAGGGGCTGTTCGCCTCATGGATTTGGATGGAATTGAGTTCGCTCGTCCTACCAATTTGGATCAATTGAAGAAGTACTATGTGTAAGGCCTGCTAGGTTGAAAACCCATAAGGGCGGCCTAGGCAAAAGTTAAGGCATTTGAACTACGAGGGCTTGATTCCCCATTCCTAAAAAAAGAAAAAAAAAAAAAAAAAAAAAGAAAAAAGAAAAAATGAAAAGAAAAGAAAAAATGAAAAAAGGATGGGGATACGTAGGCAGCCCATAAAGTTACCTTGGGTGCGGTCCAAACAACACCACAACAACAAATCTCAAAATTGAATTATTATTGGCAATTCATTTAGAACTAATTAATTGACATAGCAATTTATTGGTGTTAGATAAAAGAACTATTGATATGCCATAGATATCCTATTTCTAAGGTCTTCAAGTCTTTTTGTTCTTCTTCAGAGTCTCTTGGTTTGCTTTCTGCTCCTTTCTTTCAAGTCTTCGCTTCTTTCGTAAGTCATGAGCATGTGCTGCTTCCACTACCTCCAGAATGTCTTCCCTGCAAAACCCAAGTCTTGTGTCCTTGATAAGGTCATAAATCCTTTCCCTTCGTATGGTTTCTCTTTCACCCAAGCTAGTCTTCAACCATGTCTTGTATTCAGGGCTCATAACATAAGGCCCATCAGTGTTCTCAACTCGAGTCAGTTTCAGTTGGTCAGTCCATCTAGTCTTGGCCCACTTAACTATTGTGGGGCCCACAGGTTCGACAGAATGATCAAATACCACAGAAATAGGTATGGTTTGCATGGCACCCATTTGACGAAGGATTCTTGAAGTCCAATAGAATGAAGTTGACCTCAACCCTATGAGTTTGACCATAGCACACCCAGAAGTTCGAAGAAGAATTTGTTCCTTGCATCCCCATATGAGGACAAACCACCTGATGTTTCGCCATGAGAGAGTTTGGAAGTAGCCCAACCATTCCCTCAAAGAAAATTGACCAGGAAGTTCAACTCGACGGCAACAATAATGTTGGGGTTTGTATGGATTAATGGCGGCAGGAGATAAGAAATTAAGCCTTTCAAGAAGCCACATCTGCAGTAGAATGGGGCTCCCTCCTAATGGGGCTTGGGGGTTATCATGAACTTTGTCTAAACTATTGAGGGTTTCAGCTAGCACCATGGGAATCAGGTTGTTATGTTCAAGAAGAAAAGGGATCAGTTCACAAATTTGAACAGGGACATAGAGAGTCCCCGTGGAGATAAGGAAGCGACCAATCAAACAGAAAGCAAGAGCATGTTGAGTAGGAAGGTTGAAATCTAAGGTACCTTTGCTATCATGAGCCAAGAAGGAAGTTGCTATATCCATGAGATTCACCGTGTGATCCTTCACAAATATGGAGGCCTCTTGTTGAGAAATCCCAAGGAAGTTGGAGAAGGAAATCAAGTAACTTGATCGTGGAGTAGGGAGAATGAAAGGTCCCACAGGTGAAACTCCATACAAGGCGCAGAATTCCTCCATTGTTGGGCATAGTTCTTCATAGTTGAAGCGGAATACATGAAGTTGGGGATCCCAAAAATGTGTAGCAGCAGTAAGAAGAGTGGTTTCAAGCTTCACATGCATCAAAGAAAACAATGGATCCAAGCAGTAGCGCTTGAACTCCTTCCTTGCCTCCGCACTCATAACCTTCAGAAAATCACTCAAGAGCTTGTCTAGGGCTTCCATAACTTGCTCTCAATGAATGTTAGTAGGGTTTGAGACCCCTTGGATGTGCTTTTATAGGAAAAAATTCGGAAATCCATGTTTTGGAAGGTGGAATCCCGTCAAAATAGGAAGTTTCCTAAAATCAGGCGAAACACCGCTTCGGGCTCGGGTGACCACCCAGGCCTGGGCGGCTAGCCGCCTGGGCCCAGGCGGCTAGCCGCCCAGCCCCAGGTGGTCACCCGAGACCGCCGCTTTGTTTCGCCCATTTTTGCCTTGTTATGCCTTCGTTTGGCCCTTTTGTGATGTTCTGACTTTTTTGTGCTTGATTTAAGCCCATTTTTCACTCAATACAAGATCATATCATTGCAATAAAGTTCGAACATAGATTCATCAAGTATCCATAATAAAGGTTCAAGGTTGGGAATTGAAGTTCCTAATTAGTACATGACAAGAAGATAGTAAGATTCCAAACATTCCTAACAAGAGGTGAGTGAAACTCAATGATTTCCCGTGGGCCTTCTCTTTCGACTTGGCCCAGCTCCATCATGCCCTGAACGAGGTGCTCTAGAAGGGGGCATATCCTGTGGTGGATTAGACGATGATGCCTGTTGCAAACAAAGATAATGAGTTAGGAGGGTAATGGTGCCAATCCTAGTTGAAAGCTAATAAGATGATCACTCACTTGGGGATTTAAGCGTGCTTCCAGAACTGAGTTCTCTAGACTCATTCGCACAAGATCCCTCCTCAATCCTTCATTGAGTTCGATGCATTCCTGGGCATACTCCCGTGGAACCTAGGAAAGTATAAACATGGTTAACAATAATGAAAGAATCCAATTTCAAAAGATAAGAGTTTAGAACTCACATTCTCATAATATGGATCGATCTTGGGATATTCATCGAATGGTGGATGGGTAATGTCAGTCTTCACAAATTTTGTCCCACTGCACAAGTTCACATACCAATTTAGTTGTGGGAGGGGTGGAGGTTGATTTCCTTCAAGGTCCTCATCCTCGTCATTGTAAGTCATCCCAGTGGCAGATCCAACTGTGGAGCTGTGTCCCCTTGCCCGTCGGCCCTGAAATTCAAATATTTGTCAAATGGAGTCTTTCATGTAATCTTAAAAAAGAGTTTAAGAGTGTGGGGAGCTCACCCCTTGAGGTGGGAGACCAGTGACCCTAGGATTCATTAGATATTGTCGGCAAAAGGCAGTGTATTCTATGCGAGGGGAGGTGAATCCCTCAGCATCCCAACCCCTAAGAGCTTCTTCTAGTTCATCACCCGCTAGGTGGCTAGTGTGCCTCATGTTCTCTGGTGGCATGGAAGGTGTCACAGCTGCATTCATGTTTCCATGGACTTGTCTCAGGACTCGTTCCCCAAGATACCAGCTTCTACCTGTGGGGCCTTCAAAAAGGACCCTTTTGCTTGTCAACTCCAAACAAGAGGAGTACTTCTCAGGTAGCCTATGCTGCCACAGCCTCCATGGATCCCATTCCACCTGTTGAGTTTGAAATGGGAAATGAGAAGAAAGATAAAAAAGATAAGGAGAAAAAAAGATTCTACCATATCAACAGTCAAGCTAGCAAGATATGCCCTTGCATGGGCATAATCGTGTCGATTGGAGGCTCTTGTAGCCAAGCAAGATGGAGCATAATTCTGAAGGATGGGCCATGACATGGCATCACTAGCAAGAGTCGGGCGACACATGTTCAGGTACTCGTAGTACCATATCTGTGGAAAACCAAAAAATATAGATGAAATCATGTGTGTGTTAAGTTTCGGGAAATAATAGAGAATTGAATGTTCTTTGTTACCTCCCAAACGAAAGGAAGTCCCCCAAAGTTCTTTGCAACTCCTCGGGACATGTCAGTCATGGAGCGATACATGTTTGCGAAAGCAGCTCCACCCCAATTGTATCTCCCAATTTTGTTCACATCTTCCATGCTAGCTAGCAACTCAAGTCGAGCCATGTCATTGGTGCCCGCAAAGAAGGTGCATGAAATCATGTAGAGCAAGAAAGCTCTCACAATGTATTTGGGATCCGTCCCCTCACTCTCTTCTTCAGTGGCAAAGGTGTTGTAGAGCCAAGTACGGCGCACACCTTTTGGGCTTAATTCCGCTTCAACCCCAAGTAGAGCTACTATGTAGTTTTGATCCATGTTGGCTTGTTCATAGTATTCCAAGCGCTTGCCTTTCAAGCTCAACCCAGTTATCATGGTGAAATCCTTAGGAGTCATGGTCATCTCCCCGAAGCTAAAATGGAAAGTGTTGGTGGTGTCCCACCATAGTTCTGTCAAGGCAAATAATGCTTGCCTATCCCATTGCTCGTTCCATAGAGCATCTAGGAAGGGCTCAAAACCCGCCTTCTTTATTATCTTGCGAGCACGTGGTTGGGCATGATTCATATGTCTCCACCAAGATATGAGTCCCTTTATTGATGTCCTTGTACGGAGACTTTGGAAGTCGGGCTATGTCAAAAGATTGTGTATTGAGTTAGCATTGAAAATATAGAGATATTGGGCATACATTGATAATTGATTTCAAATGGTTTTCCAAAAGTTTTAAAATATGGGTTTTGATTCATGAAATGAATTAGAAATGAATGCCCATGACTTTGTGTATTCAAATTCATTGATTTTGTAAGGATTGAACATGTTTTTGCCTTTCGGGCATTTTATCGAACACTTGGTGTGTAACTTGTTTTCAAGCAATGAAATGAAAGATTTTTGTATATCAAATCCTTGCCAAGACCATATGACTTGGTTCTACAATGCAAACCAATTGATTTTTCAAGAATTGAACATGTTTTTGTCTCTTTGGCATTTTATCAAACACTTGGTGGGCATCTTTTCTCAAGCATTGGGAAACAAGCTTTGTGCACATTCAATCCTTGCCAAATCAATGAACTTGGCTTAATAATGATAAAAACAATCAAAAGAAGATCATGGGAATGCATTTTATCCAATAGAAATCAAGATTTCAAGATAAACATGTTAAGTTGGGAAGAACTAACCTCATGTTGGGAATGGAGGTATGAGAGATGCTTCTTGGGTTCAAGCAACACCTTGTCTTGGGATGCATCATAGATTGGTGCCTTGTATGTATTCTTGATCACATAATATGGATACTTGATGTTGGAATCATTGCTAGAAGCCATTGTTGATGGTTGAGCTTGTATGTGAGAAAAATGGGTTTGATAAGGAAGATGATGAATTTGATCTTACAACTTGATGATTGATGCTTGTTTTTGTTGTTGAATGACTTGTTCTTGATGCTATTTCATGCACACAACTTGAATTGCAAGTGAAACTTTGATTGAGAATATGTATGTGAGAATTTGGAGAAGGATGGAATGAGTTTCTAGAGAGAGAAGCTCTCTATTTTCGAGCTTGGAGGCTTGAATGCACAAATGGGGAGTCAAGGGTTTAAAAACCCTCAAACTGGGCAGCACCAGCCTCGGGTAACCGCCCAACATGGGGCGGCAAGCCGCCTGGGCTTGGGCGGCAAGCCACCAGCAGCCAGGTGGTCACCCCCCCTTGCTCGCTCCGTTGCGCTCGTTTGGCCTTTGCTCGCCTATTCGCGCTTTTGAACCTTCTTTGAGATGGATTATCAAGCTTTGTTTTGAGTTGAAAAATGAATAAATATCTTGACTTTGTTTGACATGAAATGATTTGAAAAGGATTGCATTGATAGCCCTTGTGTGGGCATGGCATGCTAGTAGGGTTGAACAACCCTTTCTATGCATATGGTTTTGGTCGTTAGGGATGAATTCCCTCCAATGTCACTATGATTTGTTGTCATTTGGGATAAAGATACCTTCCCTATATGCATGTGAATGATTGCTTTCATGAGATAATTGTGTCTCCTATATGAGTTGGTGTTTGAGTTGAGGCGTGAATAGCCTCCATGTGAGATGACTTGGTGAACTTGTTGTGTGTTGGTAAGTAAAAGCTTACCTTTGTCTTGATGACTTAGTGAGAGAAAAATGAAATCTTTCTCATGATTGCATGCTTACCTTGATGACTTGAAAGATGCAATCTTTCCCATGATTTATGTTGACCTTGATGGTTTGATTATGAGAAGGACGCGATCTTTCTCATGCTATGTGTTCACCTTGAGAGTTTGATATGAGAAGGATGCAATCTTTCTCATGTCACATGTTTACCTTGATAACTTGAAAGATGCGATCTTTCCCAATGGTATGTGTTTACCCTGATTGAAGGTTGTGACCTTCCTCGTACTATGTGACTACCTTAACAATTGAATGATAACCTTGATGGTTTGAATATGAGAAGGATGTATCTTTCTCATGTTTTGAGATAGCCTTGATGGCTTCCTGTGGTATGTGTTTACCTTGATTGATTTGAGCAAGAGAAGGACGTGATCTTTCTCGTGTTATGTGATTTACTTTGATATTTCAATGATAACCTTGATGGTTTGAATATGAGAAGGATGTATCTTTCTCATATTTTGAGATAGCCTTGATGGCATGGTGTTACCTCGTACTATTCGCCAGTTGTCACTGGCAAAGTATGGGAAGACCTTTCATCGAACGAAGTTCGATGTAAGCTATGGATACCTTGTACTATTCACCAGTTGTCACTGGTACAGTATGGGAAGACCTTTCATCGAACGAAGTTCGATGTAAGTTATGGATACCTCGTACTATTCGCCAGTTGTCACTGGCATAGTATGGGAAGACCTTTCATCGAACGAAGTTCGATGTAAGCTATGGATACCTCGTACTATTCGCCAGTTGTCACTGGCATAGTATGGGAAGACCTTTCATCGAACGAAGTTCGATGTAAGCTATGGATACCTCGTATTATTCACCAGTTGTCACTGGTGCAGTATGGGATGTGATTACCTTGATAATTGAGTAATAACCTTGACGGTTTGAATGTGAGAAGGATGTATCTTTCTCATATTTTGGGATGGCCTTGATGGCATAATGTTACCTCGTACCATTCGCCAGTTGTCACTGGCATAGAATTGGAAGACCTTTCATCGAACGAAGTTCGATGTAAGCTGTGGATACCTCATCTTGTTCCCCAGTGAAACTGGTATACAGTATGAGAGGAGTTCTGTAGAACTTATGAGGAGTACCTTTGTGCTTGTGTATGATGAATTCGAAGAATTCAATGATATGTTCACCCTCTTTTCCCCAGTGGGTCTTGATTAAATCAATTCCCCGGGCAAAAATGGGTTGTTCTTTTGGTCATTGGCTTGCAAGTGAAACTTGCTCACCAATGAGGGGCTTCTGTCACACCCCATTTTTGTCACCTTAGCTAGGGTTTGTCATTGCATGTGTCTTTTTGTTTCCTTTTTGAGTCTAGTCTTTTGCATTGAGTTTCTAGGGTCCTAAGGATGGTGTCTATGAATTTTGGTTCGATTTGGAGTTGATCTCGAGGGTTAATTAGAACTTTTGTGACTTGAGGGGCATAATTGTCTTTTTGATCACAAACTTTCCATTTGACCTTGAAATGATCTCCAAGTTGCCAATTGGAGTTCATATGGTTGTATTTGAGGTATTTGTGGGATCAATTCGATGAATTGAAGGTTCGGGATTAGAATGGCTCAGCAAGGCTCAAGTTGGCTAAAAGACCTACTTCGGGTTAGCTCGAATTGGCTCATGATTTTCACTCTATGACTACTCATTTGACCTTGATTGGTCTTAATTTCATCCCCAAATGTGTTTAGGGAGGTTGAATTTCGAATTGGAAAGCATTCGGTGCAACCCTATGTGCATACCTAAGCTAAGCGATGGTGAGGCATAGCGGTTAACCACCTTTGTAGGACCCAACCATGCAGCCATGGCTAGGGTTTCTTGCCCTCAAGTGACTCAAATTACATTCCCCTTCGAAACACGGTCGTTTTGGCTTTCGTTTCGTCAAAATCGGAGTTGATTTGGGCCCTGAAACACATTTGGAAGCTGAAAGGGGTCAAAAATGGGCATATGCTGACAGAGCCTCGGGTGACCACCCAGGCCTGGGCGGCTAGCCGCCTGGGCCCAGGCTGCTAGCCGCCCAGCCCCAGGTGGTCACCCGAGCCACTTTCCTATTTTGAGCCTTGACGCGGCTCCCATCCTATTTTCTCGGATTTGCTCGCCTTTGGCCGCCATTTAACCCTAATTTCAGCCTTATTTGACCTACTTGAGCCCCAAGGGAATCTCTAAGAGCCCTTGGATCAATCCCTAGGGTTTTAATCCCAACCATTGAGGGTTTTCCCTCAATCCCTATAAATACCCCCTTATACTTCAGCAAGAGGGGGGGACTTTTGGGAGGCACTTGGAGGCAATTTCTGAAGTGTGAGGCATGTGTAAGACTTGGAGGCTATGGCAGCCATCCTTAGGGTAGTTTAACCTATATTTTGAGTGAGAGTGTGAGAGAGAGAGCTTGAAGGAAGGCTGGAGCTTTGCTTGAAGGCTTGAAGGAAGGAATTTCCAGCAGTACAATAAGAGGAGGAGGACTCTCTACAGCAGCAAAAGGGGACTTCACCATAGGTATACCTCTTCCCCTTTCTCTCTTTCATTCAAACTAGGGTTTTTGCATAGGATAGCATTATTCCATGTTAAAGCTTGTGTTTTTATTGTGTTTTGCTACTTCTATTAGTAAGTATGCATGATTAGGATAATATTCATGGGCTGTTTAGTATGCTAGGATGCTATTCCATGTGATTTACTGCATGTTTGGGATCCTAGGGTTCCCTTAGTGCTGAAATTGGTTTTCTACATGAAATAACACTTTTGCATATTGAAGCTTGTGTTTTTATTGTGTTTTGCTACTTCTATTAGTTAGTATGCATGATTAGGATAATATTCATGGGCTGTTTAGTATGCTAGGATGCTATTCCATGTGATTTACTGAATGTTTGGGATTCTAGGGTTTCCTTAGTGCTGAAATTGAGTTTATGCTTAGAATAGCTTTATTTCATGTGAAAGTCTATGTCTTTATCATGTGTGGATCATTCCATTGATTAATATGCATGGTTAGAATGCTGTTCATATTCTGTTTTGCATGATTTAGGGTTATTTCATGGAATTTTATGCACTAGTGTGATTCTAGGGTTTCATTCATCCTTGTATTAGGAAAGTTGCATATAGCATGATTAGTTAGCGATTTTCTCTGTTTTTTTTCTTCATAGTTGCTACATATGTGTTCCATATTAGGTAACTATGATATTTCTAGCATTCATATAGTTGATTTTAGGGTTTTTTGCATGTCATTGCATGTAGGGTTGAATTAGGGTTTTAGTTAGCTTATGATTCATGTTGTTGCATGACTTGTGGTTGATTTTAAGCCTTATTTCAATTCTGTCCAGATCTGTTATTTGTCCTTGATATGATATTTTGAGCATGTGTTTGCTTATGTTTAAGCATGATAATGGCTTGATTTGGAATCTAGCCTGGGTGGTTGGTATTTTGGTATGTTTTGCATGGAAATTGCAGGTGCTTTGACAGGTACAACAGGTGCAACTACCCCACCAATGTGGGGTGGTTATTTTGGCTATTGTGAGATGAAATCTTACAAATAAGGTAATTACCTTATGCGATAGGGTGGTTACTTTGACAGGTTGCTTTTGCTTAAGGTAAGTAGGGTATGAGGATGCCCCAATTCACCCTTCTTTCCTTTCTTTGAAACTTTCCTTTTCTCCCCCCTAGGGTTGTTTCCTAATAGGGGAATATGGTGATTCCTATAGTATCCTTTCAATAAAAAATACCTTTTAAATCAAAGTTTCCATCTTTTATCAAAATTCCATATTTTACCAAAAATCTTTTGAGAATCATTTATTTTGGAAACTTACCATGTTTTACTTGAAAGGAAACTTAGGGTTTACCATAGGCCTTGATTAGGTTATAACCCTATTCCCTTTCGAACTACGTGGACTTTGATCCATGTATGTCCATACATGGTACGTAGGCGCTCCTTGTGAGGTTCAAGTCCGCCCTAGGATATTAAGTATCCTAGGTTTTCTCCCCCTCCTTCTTTTTTCTGTTTTTTCTTTGATTTACATGATTATATGGATGAATGAATGAATGATATGCATGCTGTCTTGTGATGATAACTGTTGATTTATGTGTGATTAAGACTTTGATTTAGCCCAATTAAATTAAGAGACCGTTTAGGGCGATATGGGTGCCTATAGGCTTTGCCTAGAACCTTCCCATATCGTAACTTAGCCTCCGAATCCCCGAATTCTCTGGTTTCCAAAAGATCATTTGCCTTTCCATTTTTAAATATGGAGTCAATCTTTTGTTTTCCTAAAACAAAACTGTTTTTAGGGTTTTCCTTGTTTCCTTTAAAAAATAAGGTGGCGACTCCTTTCTTTTTCCAAACCCATTCGTGGGCCCTCTTTTCCTGGGTCCACAGATTGGCGACTTTTAAACCCTCCTGTGGGCCTTAACAATTTCTGGGGTTCACACCTGCTACTCACAATGTATCCCAACAACTTCCCTGACGTGACCCCGAATGTGCACTTTTGTGGATTCAACCTCAGACTGTATTCCCGGATTCGTCCAAAGAACTTCCTAAGATTCTCTAAATGCCCTTCTCGAGTCTCTGCCTTAACAATCATATCATCGACATACACCTCTACCTCCTGATGCATCATATCGTGGAGTAGCGTAGTAGCCATCCTCTGGTATTTAGCTCCGGCGTTTTTAAGTCCAAATGGCATTACCGTGTAACAATACGTCCCCCACCCAGTTGTGAAGGTGGTCTTAGTCATATCTGCCGGCGCCATCCGTATCTGATTATATCCCGAGAACCCATCCATGAACGACATTAGAGCGCTCCCTGCTGTGTTATCTACCAACACATTGATGTGAGGTAGGGGGAAGTCATCCTTAGGGCAAGCCTTGTTAAGATCCCTGTAGTCAATGCACACCCGTACCTTTCCATCCTTCTTTGGTACCGGCACGATGTTGGCTATCCAATCCGCCTGATCTACCGTTTTAATAAACCCCACTTTTAATAACTTAGTCACCTCTTCCTTAACCTTCAACGACCATTCCGGTGCCATTCTTCTTAGTTTTTGTTTGACAGGCCTTGCTCCCTCCCTAATAGGAATGTGATGCTGTGCTATAGCGGGGTCGATCCCAGGCATGTCCTCATACGACCAAGCAAACACATCAGAAAACTCCTGCAGCAAAGCTGTAAGATCTGTACGTTCTTGCATGGACAGAGTAGAGCCAATTTGGATTTCCTTGATTTTCTCATCAGTGCTTATATTAATAATGATAGTTTCTTCTTTAATGGGTTCAATTTTCACATCTTGATTTTCATTAATTAGCTCATTTGGGTCTAAAAGATCGTGCATTTGTGCAATTTGATTGTTAGGGGACACAGCAGAGTAAGCAGAATCAAATTTCTTTGAATTATTGGAAATTACATCAGTGGACAACTCAAACCCATACCCCGACCCGGACTCAGACTTAGACCCAACCCTAGACTTCTCCTGAGTAGGCTTATTAATTGCCTTAACACCATACGTGACCCTAGCCGCACGTTCCCAGATCCATGTGCTAGTATCCCCATCAGCCACAACAATAAGCTTGGTAGGGATGGTTTCATCAGTCAAAGAGAACACTTCTTCGACGCCCTTGGGTGACAACAAGACCTTCCAGCTTGTCTGATCCATATTTTCCGCCCAGTCTCGCTCTTCACTTTCTTCTTCTGGGGTCCCCCTGTCTGTATCTTCCAGATTCAATTTCTCGCTAAAGAATACCTCCAACCCAGGCTTCCTTTCTCCGCTCCCTCGGTCTATCCATGGCTCAGGAAATCCACAATAAGGGAAATCTTCTCCTTCCTTCACAAAATTACCATTGAGAGTTTTTCCATTCTTGGGGGCGCATTTGTCATCCTCTTCAGTGTATCCTAGCCCTCGCCGGTTGGTTTGCATGTGGAAATCCGGGAACTCAGCTATCCCTTCTCCCCTTCGGCCTAGCCCCATCCCGGGCATATATCCCAGCTTCCTCATCATATGCGTCACGATATGGCTGACCCCCTCCCCAAAGTCGGGAGACACCTTCTCTCTTCCAGTTTCCTTCCTTTCAATCACCTGTACCAGCTCAAAACCTCTCCATTCCAACTCTCCGCTTCCTTCCTTCACTCCTGATATTTGCCCAGTTATTTCTCCGTCTCCATGGATCACTAGAACTCCTTCATCCTAAGGCAATTTTATTTTCTGGTGCACGATTGAGGGAACAGCTTGCAAAGGGTGTAGCCAAGTTCTTCCCAACAGTAGGTTGTAGTTGGCGGGAATGTCCATGACGCAGAATTCCACCATTGACTCAACGGGCCCTATTTTACAAGCGGCCTTGAAAGTTCCCATCACACTCCGACAGCTGTTGTCATAACCTCTCACTGTCACAACAGAAGGTGTCAACTCCTCCTTGCCAATCCCTAGCTTAGTCGCGGTGCGCATCGGGCAAACATTCAATGCGGACCCATTATCGACCAGAACTACAGGTATTTTCAAATCCCTACATTCCACCGTGACATAGAGTGGCTTGGCATGCCCTGCCCCTTCAAGTGGCAAATCTTCATGGGAAAAGGTCATCACAGCCTTGCTCATCGAGCTGACCCCCATAAGTGATAGAACCTGCTCTGGTGTGGTTTCCATTGGTACTTCTTTCCTTGCCAACGCATCCAGTAAAGCCTGGCGATGTTTCTTTGAGGCGATCAGCAAGCCCCAAATGCTTATACTTGCTTGTGTTTTCTTTAACTGCTTCAGTATCCTGTCCTCCTCCTCCTCGTTTTGCTGCTCAATCCTTTCTCTTACTTCTTGGTTCAATTCTCTTCTGGGATGATCCCCTTCCAGATAATTAGGCTTGTAATGCCTCCCCGAGCGGGTTAGATGCATGGAATCCTTCTTCATTTCTGCCCAAATATCTTCCTCTCCACTATCATAATCTTCCCACGGAGCCTTCTTCATGCTGATCATGAAAATGAATTGTGACGGATCCTCCATTGCCTTCGTATCACTAACCATATTCATGTAGGCAGGAGGCGGTGTATTTCGATAATTGGGAAGAGGGTTGTTCTGAATATTGGGCTTGTCGCCGCCTGGAGGAGGTAGCTTACCTGAATCAATCAGGTCTTGGATTTCATTCTTTAGGCGCATGCAATTGTCCGTCTTATGCCCGATCCGCTGGTGGAAGTCGCAAAACTCATTCTGCCTCCAATACGAGGGAATCGGGTTCGGCAATGCTCTTGGTTCCAAAGGCTTCAGATAGTCCCTTTTGCTCAAGTTGGCCAAGGCTTTGGACAACGAGACTCCTAAGTCATGGTACACCCTTGGCGCTTTTGGTGCTGCTGGATGGCTCCCACTGTGGCTTGCGGCTGGGTTCCTCCACTAACTCTAGCACTTCCACTTCCACCACCACTACCGGAACCGTATACTTTCTTCTGCCTATCCATCTGACCGCGGTGAATAGCATCCTCGATACGAGTTCCACGCTGGTATAATTGTTCAAAATTCATGACAGAGGAAGTCAACATGCGATCAAAGTACACGGGTGTCAGGGTCCTCAAAATGATGTTTATCTGATCAATTTCTGTTGGCCTATTTACCATCTTGACAGCTTTAGCCCTCCAGCGAGTCAGAAATTCTGAGAACGTTTCATCCGTCTTTTGCCTAGTCATTTCCAAGTCCCGCAGAGTGACATCTAACATAGTGTTGTACGCATACTTGTTTGTAAATTCTGAAGCCAGTAGTTCCCAAGAGTCCGTGACTTTCGGATCAAGCGCATAGTACCACTTCGAGGCATCTGCCGAGAGAGATAAAGGGAAGGCGGGCAACACTTGATCGGCGGTCAACCCTCTCATTCTGGCAATGCTCAAGTACTGGCGCAAATGCTGTTTGGGGTCACCGGTGCCATCGAACTTTTCATAATCGGCTATTTTGAATTTCGGAGGGAGTTGCACCTTGGAGTCGGCCGTAATCCCTGCCATAGAATACATGTAATCATCCATGCCTTGTGATTTCTGCCATGCTGTTTGCATTCGGTCCATCCGAGTTTTCATCTCAGCGTTCTCTGCCGCCAACTTTTCTACTTTGGTGTCTTTTTCCTTGGTTTCTTTCCTTTTCAAGTAGTCCTCATAGTCATCATCTTCCCACTTCGGGTGCTCCTCCTCATTAACCTTGGGCTCTCCTTTCTCCTCAGTTTCGGGTGGTTCTTCTGTTCTCCCTTTCCCTTTCTCGAGCTTAGTAACCCGGTCTCGCATTTCATTCATGAAGCCCTTCATCTCGGTTCTATCGCTCCTCATCTGTTCAAGGATATCAGCCAGAGTCACTTGTTCTGCCATCCTTCCCACCGGGGTTCTTCTTAATCTGTTAGTGGTCAGAGATCGGGCCCAAACACTACTCGGTGCTTCTCTCCCTGGTGAATTAATCTTGCTGAAACAGGAGTTGAGCGTAATGAGCACATGTCCATTAAACTTTCTCCCCTAGCCCAATCCGAATACCTTCAAACTCCTTATCTAATCCCATTGCTAGAGCCTTGTCATGTTCACTAGATCTTCCAAGGGTCTATGATGGGCAGATATTAATTTACGAAGTCGAACATCATTCTACCTTTGGCCCGTCACAAGTTCACACATATCTCACATACTCACTTTGGATCCAAGCCCATTTCATTGTTTTCACTTAGATAGGCTTAGTCCAATTACAAGATCACACTTTATTTTACCTCTCACTCATCAAGCCTTAGGTAGAATGATATTGGACTTCGATGTTCAATTTTAGATGGGTTGTGTTCATTCATCATAGTGGTCTATTCCTACCTCTCAGCAGGTCTACGTGGTCCATCAGCTTTCTTTGTTTGAGCCCGTCATGCTCACACCTTGCACCTCATTTGGATTCTAGGCCCATTTTGTTCATTATTTTGGTTATCATCATTTTCTTTTCTTTTTTTTTTTTCAATGGGCCTAGGTCCACTACAATAGCACTCAATCTTCCCTCAATTCGGGCTCAAACTAGAAAGCTTATGTACAACGTGGGCCTCGTCCCGTACCCGCGCTATACAAATGAGTATGGATGCAACATGACATGCGATACGGCATACATTCAAGCAAGGCTATGCAAAGGTCTCGGGGGACACTAGTGTGGTTGGTCAATGGGGAGTACTTCTTCTTCAAGGGTTACCCAGGCTAGGGTGCTCAAAGAGCGACCCGTTAGCGTACTCACTAGCTTATTACAGGCTAGTGGCACAGGCCGTGGGTTGATGGTGCTGAATCGAGTTGCCCATAGGAACTAAATGGAACCCGGGTCTCTAATCAGACTGCCATCGAGGGATAACAAATGCCAAATATCGTGCGCGTGTGTGCAATTTCAGTCTTATTCAATTAAATTTCCTAATTAATTAAAGCCAATAAATGTTTCGGAATCAAGCCCTCTATCCCCAGCGGAGTCGCCATTGTGAGCGCCGTGTCCTTTCACCACGTTGGCTCGGGAGTACGCCACTAACCGCGGACGATTAGGGCGGAGAGGGAGTCGCCACCCGATTTTGGCCTCGGGAACCGATAGACCCCTAGCAAGGACCCAACTCGTCATCACCCAAAGAATCAAGGTTCGGAGCTAAGGTACGCGGACGGGAAGGTGTTAGGCACCCGTCTGCGCCCGGCTAAAATCCGGCCTCACATACACTTATTGGCTTTAATTAAAAAGGAACTTAATTGAATTCAACCGTCAATCAAACGCTTATGCAATCGAATTCAGATAATGGCATGCACAGATGAGAAAAAGGGAAAGAAGACCAGATATATAAACAGATATATATGATACAGAATATTCACAAGGTTGCAAGGGGTACCTATACTGCCTGCAAAAGAAAAGAAGGGATTAAACTGTAAAAACATGGCTCATGCACGTACGTGCATATGAGATGCACGTACGTGCATACCATATGTACGTACGTACATGCTTATCAAATTCCATCCGATGCCTACCATGCTGTGCCCGAACAGATCTTTGACTCGAATGTATGCAGAAAAATGGCTATAATGCGATTTAGAGATGACAAAATGACCTAGACCTAGATGGCGAAATGACAGCAGATGCTAATAAAGATGCAACAGATATTTGTGGGCCTAAACCATGCGGATTAAATGCCAAGAATTAACAGAGAGATATATCATGCGCGGAAAAAATGCTGGAGTTAACGGATAAATCTTATGTAGCCCTACGCATTTGAAATGGATGAGAAACTCATTTCAAACCTTAAATGCACAAATAAATCGGTGCCGGATTAGATCTGAACGTGTCCTAATTATGAGTATTAAATGACAGGATATACATATCAAATGCAATATTATAAATAATCATGTTAAAACGAAATTAAGGATTGAGAATGGTTACCCTCAGGTTCGGGCAGCAGCGATCCCTTCACAAGCGTGCTTTCTGGACCTCTCGTGGACACAGCCGTCAGTCTCAGGGTTTCTAGAGTGGTGGTTTTGGTAGCCAAAATTCGGATCCCTTCTCTTGAATGAAAGCCGGGTATTTATAGGCGGGGATTAGGGTTTAATTCGGGGGTCTCTAGGGTTTCCCAGCCGCCACTGAGCAGCTGTTAGCGTGGGGGCTGTATAAGGTAAGAGGCAATTTCGGGGGGAAAGAGATGGAATTCAAAAAGAGAGGGCATGATCGTACGTGCATGGTATATGCACGTACGTGCATATCCCATGCACGTACGTGCATGGGGTATCGAACCAAGGCCAAAGGCCTGCTGTGTCTCCGCGAGTCCTTCGGGCGTGCTTGCGATGGTTCGTTGGCTACTGCCCTTCATCATCGGGTCTCAGAAAGTGGCTTGGGGTGTCAAGTGGTACAAAATGGGGTGTTAACAATTTGCACCATGTGTGCAGATTTGGGAATAGTTTCTAGGTTCACTGACAGTACCCAAGGTCAGAAGGTAATGTCTCATTAGAGAAAACGAGACGTTTTGAGTTCGAAAATGAAGTCATAATTTCATTCCGATACATCATTTGGTCTATATTGGACTGCAATTTTTTTTTTTCTAGGTGGAGGCTGAGCTGGTGGGTCCCGTGGGCTGAACTTGGGGTTAAGTCTAATAATCTCCCTAGGGTAATAGGGGTGCTTCGAGTTTAAAAATGTAGTCCGTTTTTTAAAATGGCACATTGTTTGCTCTGTGGGAGGGTGTGGAGGTGAAAATAAAAGATTCAGTGTAAGGAATTGATGAAGAAAAATGCTACAAAACGGAACATAATGAATAACAAAAATCATAATTCAATTCCCTATAGCCCATGAATCTAAGTGTGGTTCATACAAAAAAACCCGAACTAAAAAAAGAGGGTTGATGCTTACAATTGGTTCTTAAGACAATTGATTAGAGTGACGAACAAGCAGCACAAGTGTCTTGCCTCCACGGTGTCTACACCAAGCAAAAGCCTTCAGTTGTTCTTCAAGTTCTTCTTAGGGTTTGCTAGAATGGAAGAACTAGAAGAGAGACAGACAAATGCTTCTCAAACTAGGGCCGGCTAGAGAGAGAGAGAGTATGTAATTATTGTGTCTAAAAGATACATGCTAGTCTACTATATATAGCCACAAGCGAAGGCCGGCCATGGTGGGAATCCCACCTTGTGTGGGATTTTCAACTTCTCTAAAGTGCATATTAACCCCTCCATCTTTCATCTAATGCAAATAAGGCCCAAAAGAACTTTTCTCAATGTAGTCTTGCCCTTTCTCTCACAACTTAAAGTCTCACTTTGTTTATCGGTGTTTAACCCATTGAGTTCACAACATCTAGTAGTAGGTAGTAGCACAATGAGTGTTAAATAGAACAGTTTCCATTAATGGTCTAATTGGAACACCTTCTGATTCCTTAATTGATTATAACCAACTTATATCAATTAGGGCTTCTACTAACCATGAGTCACATCTCGCAATGGCTCATGGTGTGATCCTAAATGAGGTGAATATAAATCGTACAAAGAAGCCTTCAGTTACAGTTAAGGTTATAATTACATCCTTACATTATCACAATGCTTCTTATTAAACTAATAGGACATGGAAGTCTGTCAAGTCCCTAGTTTAATACTTTATGAACCTATCGAAAATATCAACTCATTAGATGCACTATAAAAACCCCTTTTCATAGTCATCTTATTATGGCCATAGATTTACATGAGTTATATTTATGAGTGTTCTTTGTGAAACATTCTCTCCTTTTTCCTAAAAGTGATAGATCCCTTGTTGATCACTCATATGCTTTCACACATAAATCAATAGAGCTAATGAACACCCTTGTACACCCTAGTAGAATATATAGTCAGTGCTATTAAACTTCCAAAACTTCATGCATAAGACAACCATGGTGTCTCAGGTCTAAGGATTACTTGTACTACTACAACTATGAGAAACTGATTGACAAGAAGATAAAAACTTCATTAAGTTTATCTCAAATTAAGATGGTCACATTCAATATACTTGTTTATATAACAAGCATCCACATGTTTGTCTTAGTGTCTCTACACAAATAGCTTGAGACTAGCTATCCTCCTATAGAGCCAACATAACATGTGCTAGTCTTATGGTTCATTATTGTTCATTATAGTGAACTTTCAATTAGGAATGATTTACGAGTTTGGTACAAAGATATATAGTCTCTTAATCACAACACTTTGCGATTTCATATTTTCAATTCTAACTCCATGGACATATCATGTAATTATTAAGAGCAATAATAAACATGACAAAATAAAGCCCTTTATTAATTAATAATAAATGTGATTAACAATAAATGAAATTAATTGATTATTCATTATCCCTAAAGTATCATCTTTATGATTGGCTGTAGGGCATACAACTAACATCCCAAAGTGGGACCCAGGGTTGAGTTTGAAAGTATTTCTAGGGTATTGAGGTGTTCTGAGTTAAAAAATGCAGTCTGTTTTGCAAAACGGCACAGCGATAACTTTGCGAGCATAGGGGCTACGAACTTGGATCCCTACGGATTGAAAATATGACTGGGGTATAAACTCGTGCCGAATGACACCGGGGTCAAGTCTGAAAGTGTCCCTTACGTATTTTGGGTGCTTTGAGTTAAAAAATGCAGTCTGTTTAGCGAAACGGCGCACCGATAACTCTACGAACATATGGGTGGAAAAAGGTGAGTAGGACTTAGGGTTGAGTGTGAGAGTCTTCCTAGAGTAATTAGGGTGTTCTGAGTTCAAAAACACAATCCGTTTTTGAAAACAGTAGACTGATTACTCTATAAGGAGAATTGATTGATTCTTGCGATTCCGGATATGGCCGGGATCATGTGAAATTGAACCGGGGTTCAGTCTAAAAGTGTTCCAGCCTAAAGTAATTAGGATGCTCTGAGTTGAATAACACAGTCCATTTCTAGAAATAGTGCACCGATTACTCTAAGGGGTACTCTACTAGTCGAGTCACTCCAATTTAGCTTCGAATGGAGGTGCTCTTGAGATTGATTCCCTTCATCTCGGTTTAAATTTGAGTGGAGGTGCTTTTGAGATTGATTCCATCCAACTCGGCTTTAAGTCGAGTGGAGGCACTCTTGAGATTGATTGGTGTCCAAACTATGATATGTGTATGTGAATGTATGTTGATTAATGCATAAAGTACCCCTACAAAATTAGGGTGTGTACAATATAGGGTTAGGATTCAGAGACACAAGTTTTGACACAAGGTTTTCTAACTCCATCTAAGACTCATATTTTGCAAAACCCACATTGGAGAGATAGCCTTCCCATGTAAGTCATATATGTAAGAAATCAAGTTGATTCGATATCGGTTGCCACCTAATCCAAAAACATAAATTTCTATTCAATAAAAATCTCACATTTATGGATGAAGTGGTTCTTAATCTTTTATCAACCTAATTTTTTGCATGTATGCTTTACCTGGATAGGCAATCTAATCCAACGGTGGGGTTCGCAAAATATGAGTCTAGCTTATATGGAGTTATAAAAACTTGTGTCAAAATTCATGTCCCCCTAATTGTAATCCATATCTATGGCATGATTTGAACCCCTACCTCACTGGCCCCTTGCATTGAATTATCATGCGTGCGCCCCTATGCTGTATCAGTGGTGTTGTAAATGTTAATTAAGGTACGAAAGTTTTCAAAATTACTTGGTTGTCAAAATTTGGGTTGGTGAAGGCACGACCTTCTATTACAATTTGAGGTTTTTACATTTACCTATATAAAAGCTAAGTGGGGTTTTCACATGGAAAAATTATCTTGATCTTGGAATTCACAAGCCTTGTTACCCTGCTTGGGTTCAGCCCCAAGTACGTATTATCTAGCCTGAAATTAATCTATACATTTGGGTACCTACGGCAATTCAATGTTCTTATTGAAAATGGATTACATAGAGAGACAAACATACATAATACAAGCCATTCTAAGCATTCCTAGTTCTTTAGGTTTAATCTTGAATTTGATTGCTTATGATCTTGCCTGGCTTAAATCACAACAAACCTACTAGTTCAAAATTCTTCTATATTTGAAGGCCAGTTAACTTGCTAATAGTTGTCATTTTAAATGGATTTGAGAGGTAAGCCCTGGTTCCAGCGGATAGTTTTTGTGCAACAAAATGCATGGTGGGTCGTAACTCTGGTGCCGTACGTGAGCATGCTAAGGCCATTGAAACAACGAAAACCACCTCCTCTGCTAATTCGCCTGTTGGAGGTAGCAGCCGCTGGTCCAGCACATCCTTCAAAAACAAATCTGCACCGTCCAGTAATGCTGTCGATGATGATGATGATGATGATGATGATAAAGAAGATAAGAGCTCCCCTGGGTGCCTTCCCATCATAACTTCCAATGCAACTACTCCAAAGCTATAAACATCACATTTATCCGTGACCATCATTGAGAGTGCAAGCTCTGGCCAGTGCCCATCAAGAAAACAAAATTATCTTTTAATGAATTAATCTCGATAAAAGGCAATGACGACAAATTATTTATATGTTAAGTGAACAGATATATACTGTGTTGGAAATTGTAATTCATAATTAGATACATGCATAAGTATTACAATGGGTCATGTATTTGGTGATCGAGTACATGTATTGGTCATTAGTGCATGTGATTCATGTAATAGTTATTAAGTGGGTATATGTATGTGGTAAATCCGAGGGAAGTCAAAGGTCAATGGATGGAATTTATGATGATATATCTACGATTGCTATATAAAGCTAGGTTTGTAACTCCACACAAAGTTTATTAGATGGATTTCTCCTGATAATGAGTGGGTTAAATTAAGTTTTGATGGTTTTGTTAAAAAAAGGAATGGGACTACGAGATCAATAATTCATGATCATTTTGGTAAGCCAATAGCTATGCATTGTAATTACTTTGAGGAAATGTTTCTGTTCCTAGAATGGAAGCTATTACATTAAGGAATGGTTTGTTGTTAGCAAAGCAAAAAAGTTGTAGAAAGGTGATTATTGAAGGTGATTCTAAATTGGTTATTAATGGTTTACATCATTTGGATAAATGTCCTTGGACAATTTATAATACAATAAGTGATTGTAGAAAGATTATTATTGAGAATAATATGGATATTAAGCTTAATGTGTATAGAGAAGCAAATAAAATTGCTGATACTATTACAAAGTTAGGATATAATGTAAAATATAATTGTTTATGCGAATCTAGTTTTTTTTTTTTTTTTTTTTTTTTCAGAAATAGTGGTTGTTATTTGGGAAGATTTGATAGGTAGAACTAGTTTGAGAGGAGAATTGATATTTTATCTCCAAAAAAAAAAAAAAAAAGGGGGGGGGGGGGGGTGAAGAAGAGAACTCCACACAATGAAGTCAAGTGATCGAAGTGGAGTGAAGTACAGCCAAGACAAGAAAGAAAGTAAAGAAAGTTTGAGTGGTTTCTATAAATTTGAGTACATCTTCCCTTAAGCATTTGTGCGTGCCTTCAAATTTCAAGAAAGTGATATCAAAACTAGTGACCGACGATCCTAGAGTTATCAAAGCCCAGGTTTAATTATCCTGAGAACTTGTCTTGTTTAACCCTAGAGCTGATTGTGGCTGGTCCTACTTTGACAAGTGCTAGTGTATATTTGATGTGAACATAGGAATAATCAAAATTGTCTTTAAGTCAACAATTTCATCTTGCCGCTAGCTCTACCCTCAGCCTAGTTGTTTGAGATTCTAAGACTTCCCTTTGGAATCTTAGGTTCAAACATAGCATGCGGCATGCCCATCACAAAACAATTTCATCTTAAAGGCCTCTAGGAGCCTAGACTAGCTAGCTAAGTGCTACATCATCATATTGTTTGTGAGAAAAGTCACAGACGCCCTACGTCGGCATGCAATATTAATGACGACAATATAATTAAGAGAACGGATATATAATGCACTTGAAAAAGATGCACAACTAAAAATAAATAACCAGGAAAAAAAAAAAAAAAAAGGGAAAAAGAAATGTATGTACTCCGTAGTAATTATCTAGATTACCTGGAGCCATGTAGCCAAAAGTCCCAGCAATAGCGGTCCGATTGGAAGAATCAGGGTTTAACAGTCTTGCTGTGCCAAAATCCGAGAGCCGTGGATCAAACCCTGGTCCGAGCAGAATATTATTCACAGTTATGTCTCGGTGCACAATAGGCGGAGAGCAGTTATGGTGCAAGTAAGCAATTGCATGAGCCATTTCTTGCACTATTTTCACCCTAGTACCCCAACCCAGTTCCTCTTTCCCTTCCTCTCCGTACAATACTATTCCCAAACTGCCTCTCTCTACATATTCATAGACCAAGTACATGCACCCCTGCTTGGAACAAAACCCATAAAGCTTGATGATATTCCGGTGCCTCACTTCTGTTAAAGTTCGAATCTCATTCTCAAAAATCTGGCGACTTGTTGCCAGAGTGTCGCCGGAGTCCAACATATTGAGTTTTTTGACTGCTAAGGTCTGACCTGTTGGCAATACCGCTTTGTACACACTTCCAAATCCTCCTTCTCCAATGCAGTAGTTCTCGCTAAAGTCTTCCGTGGCTTTTGCGAGATCTCCAAATGTGAATTTGCTTTCTCTCTTCCAAATTAGGGATTCCAAATCCTCGTTTTCTTTTGTTCTCTGGAATTCTTCATCATTGTGTTTCGTCTTTCGTTGAATTATTAGAATTCCAACGATAATGACTGCAAGAAAGAAGCATCCAACAACCGGAACGATGACCCCAATAAGAACCTTTTTGTTATACTTTGTGGACTTGCGACCGGATGAAGTTGAATGACAAGAAGTTAAACCTTGTGCATTTCCACACAAACCTGAGTTTCCAATGAACCATCTAGCAGGCGCTTGTTGGAAAATCCTACCAGCTGGGATAGGACCCGTCAATTCATTGTAGGAGAAGTCGAATGAACTTAGACTAATCATGTTGGATAACGTTGTTGGGATTATACCTGAGAGATTGTTGTGGGAGACGTTGAGATTCTCCAATTTTGTAAGCTTTCCCAGACTTTGAGGGATTGCTCCTGAGAGTGAATTGCTGCTGAGATCCAAAATAGAATGCAATGTAAATAAGTTGCCGAGCTCCAATGGTATTTCACCGGATAATCTATTTTTGCGTAAGTTCAAGACCACCAAGCCATTAAAATTTCCAAACTCTTTTGGTATGTTTTTGGTCAAACTGTTTTCTGATAAATCGAGATATTGGAGGCTACTTAAATTACCAATACTCTGAGGGATCTCTCCTGTCAAATGATTGTTGCTCAAATTGAGGTTGAACAGCCGGGCTAGACTTCCAAGTCGGGTCGGAATATTCCCCGTCAATTCGTTGGAATCCAGCCTTAAGGAACCCAATTGACTCAACTTCCCAAGCTCTGCTGGGATTTCACCAGATATTTTATTTCCATTGATCTGCAAATTGGTTAGCTTTTTACATTCTCCCCACTTTGGTGATAGTGCACCCGAAAATTGATTGCCACTAAGAGCAATGAAATTGAGATCTGGATAAACCCCAAACACCTTGGAAATGTCTCCCATGAATTGGTTACCCTCCAACCGGACTCTATATAGTTTTGAGCAGTTCTTCAAGCAATCCGGCAAAGGCCCTGTCAAATTGTTGTCGTTTACGGTCAAGTATTGAAGAGCGAAACCATTGCATAATTTTGGTGGCAATTCTCCAGAGAAGCTGTTGTTTGAAAAGCTAACATTGCTCAAAGAGAGACTATTCTTCCCCAAATCTCTCGGAATGGTGCCCGAGAAATTATTGGTGTAAAAAGAGAGCCATTTTAGATTATTGAGGCGTGACAAGGTTTCTGGCAACTGTCCATCCAACTGATTAGTGCTGAGATCAAGAATCTCCAGCAAGGTCAGGTTTCCAATCTCGGGAGGAATCGGACCGGAGAGCAGGTTTTCAGAAAGGTCTAATACAACCAAATCTTTCAAGTTCCCAATCTCCCATGGGATCGAACCAGAGAGCATATTTTTGAACAGGTGAAGCAAATTGAGCTTTGTCAATAGGCCAAACTCAGAAGGAATTGTGCCTGTGAGTTTATTATCGGAAAGAAATAAGTGAGTAAGGTTTGTGAGATTGAACACCGTTGGAGGAATTGGACCTGACAGCTGGTTACTAGAAAGGGCTAATTTAACCAAATCTTTCAAGTTCCCAATCTCCCATGGGATCGAACCAGAGAGCTGATTTTTGTGAAGATAAAGCTCATTGAGCTTTGTCAATAGGCTAAGCTCATAAGGAATTGTAGAATTCAAGACATTGTTTTCGAGACGGAGTCGCTGAAGCTTTCTAAGCTGGCCTATAGAAGTAGGAATCCCCCCTTCGAATGAATTATTGTACATTTGGATAATTTGAAGATCCGAAATCAAACCGATATCTTCAGGGATGGGACCAGTGAAGAGATTTGATCCTAGACGAAGATCTTTGAGCTTTGAAAGCTTGGAAATGTTTGATGACAGTGGTCCCTGAAAAGAATTATCAGTGAGATTGAGGTATTCAAGCCTGCCCAGATTGGTAAATACCATCTCCGGTATAAGACCGGTTAATTTATTCCACCCCAAATCGAGGTACGTCAAATTCTGGGAATTGAGTATGAAATCGGGGAATTTCCAGGTGAGTTCATTCCTAGAAAGGTTGAGATGTGTCAACAAAGGCATGCCTGCAAAGTTAGACCAATCTGGAGATTCTAAGTGGTTTGATCCAAGGTCTAAGTACCATACCTTTTGAATATTGCTAAGTTGATATGGAATGGTACCATTAAGACTGTTGTTGGAAACACTGAGATACCGAAGCTCTGTCAACTGTCCGATCTCCAAAGGTATGTTGCCATAGAAAACATTGTGACTGAGGTCTAAGAAATTGAGCTTGGAGAGGTTGGCAATGGTTGATGGTATCAATCCGGTGAAATTGTTGTGGTTAATGCCAAAGTGGGTGAGATTAGGAAAGGAAGTGAAATTGAGTTGGCTCAGTGTTCCAGTGAGGTTTGCGTTGGAGAGGTTTATCTCATAAATGGTTCCGGTAGTGTCGCAGACAATACCAGTCCAGTTGCATAGGTTTTGGAGGTTGGTGAGAGACCATGAATGGAGAGAGGAAGGAGAAGACAAGCTGTTCTTCCATTTGATAAGAGTTTCAGCTTGTGTTCTGTGTGATGAGCTGATCTTGAACGGAAACATGGAGAGAAGCAGAAAATGAAGAAGAAGAATACAGGACTTTCGGGAGGTTCTCATACTTGGTTTTTTTGACTCCATGTTATGTTGCACCGAACTACTCTCATATATATAGAGGGAAAGAGAGAGACAGAGAGACACAGAAACAGAGAGGAATTTCACCGGACTATATATTCTTCTGTTATTTTGCACAACATGCCTTTTTTTTTTATTTGTTTCGCTACAGTAAATTGGGCAAGAAGGCACAGGCATGGGATCACACATCGGGGTGATTAGATATAGACAATGAAGTAACATAAGATTAATGGCCAAGCCATGCTTTATGTTAATTTTTTTAAAAAAAAATGAAAAATCACCTCTGTCAACTATATAATTGGATAAAATTATACTTGCAACTTGCAAGAAAACCTTCCTAGAATTTTTTACCTTTACTATATTAATCAGATGCCCCTAATGGTATGTCTAGATCATTTTTCGATACGCTCAGTTGACATCAAAACCTAATGAACTACGAAAGAGAGAGAAAGAGAGGATGCTTGCAGTGTTGGAGCCAGAAATTTACCCTAATGGGGGCACTCTTTATTTACATTTTTTTTTTTTCCTCCGAAGTTTTGTTTAGTTGATAGTGTTTTATATTAGAGCGGGCAGTGATAACAATCTTATTATATCTTATTAGTTTATTTGCTCATGAGATTCAAGCAATCAAGTCAGTATTTACGAAAAAAAGAGGCATTTGTATACAAATTAACTTTTTAAAGAAAGTTGTGTTAGAGGAAAAATGATAAAATTGATACCAAGGAGGAAATATATAAAAATGATAATGAGGGCCAATATGTAAATAATCTAAATTTCATATTACAAAATTGAAATAAAACATTTGTGTAGGCACCATGCCCCCCACTCGCCCTCCTTGTGGCGCCGCCATTGGATGCCTGGATCTTGACCATTTTTTGACACGCTGATGCCCTGTGAGAACCATCTAATGGTAAGGCTGTTAATTTTCATCCCTTCTTCATTTTTTTTCTTTTTTTCTTTTAATTATGTGAACTAAATTAGTTAAGAAATCAACAGTTTGATTTTTTTATCTATAAAGATGATTTATTCTAACTTCCATAATTACACTCTAAAATAATCTTCATAAAATCATTTAAAATATTATAAATTTTCCAAAGGCAACTTTGTGACTTACTAATACTATTAATGACAATACTAGCATCCCTTTCTAAATAAATTCTTTTAATTTATTTTCCTTGTGCAAGAAAATCATTCCAAAGTGCAATTGTTTCCATTTTAGGCACTGTTGTATTATCATCAAACCAAACGAATTGCATGATAATAAGATTACCATAACTATCTCTGATAATAAAACCAGCAGCTCATTTTTATTTTTAACTGAACCATCAAAGTTCAATTTAAACCACCCTTCATCTTGAAGAATTCAACGAATAAATCTTGTACCATTTTTTTCTTTTTTTTTGGCACCCTATTTATAAAGCTAGTGGATTAAAGGTTAGTATTATCCAAAGCGAAGTTAGAAAAAAGATTTGTTGCTCTTTCAATAACTAAAAATTTATTAAAAAGATCATTTCTAAAATTATCATTATTTCTAACACACCAAATTTGCCAAAGTAAGTTTGTTATTCTTTCCATTGTCTTACTCATATTTTTCTCATTCTTACTAAAAAAATTTTCGAATATTTTCCACCCAATCGACTATATTATCTACATCCTCATTAGGAATAAGACAAGTTCCTTCCACAGTACTCCAAACATCTCTAATATATGATTTTGATATTCAGTATCTTCATTACATAAGGGGCAAACCTCTATCATGAAGAGTTTTTCTCATAGGGAACCTACCATGCATGAAGAACCACATGAAACTATTAATTTTAGGTGCATATTTTAACTTCCAAATCCAACTAATATTGCGTCTATATAAGATTGAGAATTTTATTTTGCATCTAATGTTTCTATGAAGCCAAATAGTTGTTTTCACCGAAAAAATACCGTTCGAAGCAGGACCCACCAAATCTTATCTGGAGAATCACTAACATGTATAGGATAATTAAAAATACTTTTTGCAGTGTTCACATCCACTAAGTCATTAATTTTATCACGAACCCGAGATTTGTCTGGGCAAATGACATTAGTCACCTTTAGATTCCAATCTAAATCCCTAAGTTTGTTTGTAGAGACTATTTCAAAGATAGCTTTATCAAAGAGTCATTTGTCAACCCAACAATGAATATCTTTTCCATTACCTAGAGACCACCTTATACCATTACAAACAAGATCCACAACCTTTAAGAATATTCTTCCAACCCCATGAGTTTTGACTCTTTGGTTTGACTTGAAAGAAATTCTCATTTTTAAGACATTTAGTTCTCATCAACTTAATTCAATAATTATCTCTATTGAATAAAATACGTCATGCTAGCTTAGCCATGCAAGCAAAATTCACATAAGAAGTATTACGAATGTCCAATCCTCCCTCCCTTTTTAGGGCACAAATTTTATCCCAATTGATCATAGCTATAGGCCTTTTTTCTAAATTGTTACTCCATAAAAATTGTCTTTGGAATTTGTCAATCTCTTCCCTAATTTTCGTGGGGATAAGGTAGCAATTCATGATATGCTGACTGACACTACAGGAAACCGATTTAATTAGAATCTCTCTTGACAAAAGATTAGCCTTCTAATTTTGCATCTTATTACTTACATGTTCAAGTGCTTGATGAAATATCTTATTTCTTTTCTTTTCTTTTCGTTTCAAATCACACTTCACATGCATCATCACTTTTATCCCGTTGAGACAATCGTAGTGATAAAATTTTAATAAAAAAAATACTCCCCCCGTTCCTAAGTTATTAGTCTCCTTTCTTATTTGGGATGTTTCAAAATTATTCTCGCATTCCAAAAGTCAATGATTCTTGTTATTTCATTTCCTAAAAATACCCTTAAAAGGGTATTCTCTTTTTCCAATGTTTTGTACACTTGAGGGTAAAATTGGAATGTCAAAACATTTATATTGATGTGAAAGCATTTAATAGGATTTCCTTAACAAAATACATGTTTTTTTAAAGGGTACAATCAATTAGGAACAGAGGAAATATTAAAATAGGCTCACACGAGAGCTGATTAAAGTATATATACAACAGATTTTGAAAAACATCGAGGTTTGATCGACATGTTAATAAACCACGTAACACTTATTGATAAAATTTTGTATGTATGAACCTTAGAAAGGTCTATTGTCTAGCATCTCCAGTGATTTGTGTGATTTGACATTCATGTAATAACCATTCAACGAGGAGATCAGCTCGTCAACATATATATGTACATTCTCATATTAACCTTTCTCAAGCTTTACTGAAAAAACACATGTTTACTGAAAAACACATGACCCACGATTAAAATCGTATAAAAGTTGAGAGAGAGAGAGAGAGAGAGAGAGAGAATCATGTGACTTGAATCTAATAAGAGCATTATTAGGAATCCCATATTTCTTTCCCATCTCAACTAGGGATGGTTCCTACAATTATGTGAGTATGAATCTCATACTCCGATAAATCTATAAATCTATCCATTTCAGCACTTGGCGGAGCTCTGGCACAGGCACGAGAAAAATTGAAATGGTTAAAAGAGGTTTGCTCACACTATCACCAAGATGAACCATTTACTTTTGACCAAAAGGTTGTACCCATCTGGTCCGTTTGAGGTATCCCACTTCAAATGATAAGTGATCATATTTTATGGTAAACTAATGTGATCACTTAGTATTATTGAGATACAAAACCTTTTTTTGTCTTTCTCTTTTGTATTAATATCATGGAATTCTCCCAAATTAAGAAAATGATGCATGCATGCCAGTCGAATTTAACCGTTAGCTGGCCAAAGTAAATTAGATTGATAGGGACAACTATCTATCTTTGACCCGGATTTTTTTTTTTTTTTTTTTTTTTTCTTTTGGGGGGTAGGTGGGGTAGTTGGAACAGGTCCATCATTGACTCAAACATCTTGACTTGGAGTCAATAAACAAGCCCCTTACGACACTCAATGTCATAAGTTTCTAGCTTTCAGATTTGATCGACCAATCAAATTCATTAAACCATGCATGTTTAGTCATGATGCTTATCTGGCAAAATTTAGATTTATAGGGATAGTACATGTCCATCATTGACTCAACCATCTTGACTGAGATTTCATAACCATGCCAGCTCCTAAGAGACTCTATGTGATGGGAGTTTTTTGGGAAACTCTATGGTAACTTCTAACTTGGCTACCAAATCGGAATAGTAAATGATCATATTTTTTGATAAGGGGTTACATTTTTGATAACCTTAGGTTATATTTGTGATAAGTGATCACTTACCATAAATGTGATCATTTAGCACAAAATGTGATCACGACTACTTGAAGTAAAATTGTCTATTTTTTATGTGGGTACCATAGAATTGTCATTTTTTTTCGACATATATATAGTTTCCTTTTATATGAGGTTAACCTAATGCAACCCTCTAAAACTTTAATTTTGTAAAGTCAACTGTTGGATTAGATCTATTTCATACGAAAGTCATGCATGCAAAAAATTAAGTTGATCTTAGATTAACAGCTACTTCATCCAAAAATGTCCAAAACAAGCGATTGTCAATGATTAAAAAATGTAAGTTTTGAGTCGAATAGCAATCAGTTTCGTCTCGAATCAACTTGATTTTTGGCATGCATTATTTACATGATAAGGTTGTTTAATCCAACGGTTGCTTTTGCAAAATATGGATCACAGGTTAATTAACCTCATAAAAAAAAGGGTGTACTCTCTCTCTCTCTCTCTCTCTCTCTCTCTCTCTCTCTCTCTCTCTCCAAGATGTACCATTTACTCTTGACCAAAAAGTTGTACCCATCTAGTCCCTTTAGGGTATCCTACTTCAAGTAATAAGTGATCATATTTTATGATAATCTATGTGATCTCTTATTATTATTGGGATACAATTAAAACCATTTTTTGTCTTTCTCTTTTGTATTAATATCATGGAATTCTCCCAAATTAAGAAAATGATGCATGCATGTCAGTCAACTTTAACCTTAGGTGGCAAAAGTAATTAAAATATATTTGAAATGGTACATTAGCTGAGTAGTGAGCACATGATTTAGAGTTTCTAGGTGCTAACCTAGTTAGAATGTCAAGATTCTCTATGATGCTTCTACTCTTTTATTAAAATAAAAAAAATAAAAAAAATAAAAAAGAATACATTCTTTGCTTTTTTTTTTTCAATTTTTGAAATGATTTTCTCTGCAGGAATAGAATCGTCCATTGGATTTTTAAGAAAATTTTCCTTTTCCATCTTTTTTATGTCATCTCTTTCTGTAATGACAGCAATTTTCATTTTAAGTCGACCATTTTTCATGTGGCGCATTAATTCTTCTAAAGGATGGATTTCTGCTACGGAGTAGAATTTTTTCCCCCTCGGGTGTTTTGATTACAATATCTCGTCTGGCCATAGGAGAAGTAAGTTCGACAATTCGCGGGTACTGTTCCAAATGCGTCAACCACTGGGGATATTGAAAGCATGGCGATGTATGCTGGCGAAGGTGTAGGCCTCATTAAGGAAATTCTACTAGCAGGTGAAGTGGTAAAGAGGCTTGTTGAAGAGGCTTAACTCCTAATCCAGCAATAATTTAATGGCATGTAATTCAAGGGTTGATCCAGTGTTGGTGTGTTAGTAGCAAATTAGTTGGCCAATTGGCAGGTTTTGACAAATTGGGGAATGATGGCGACGAAGTAGAGAAAATTAAGTGGAAGTTGCAATAATACATCGCAGAGATTAAGATTGTACTTGAATGTGCTTGAATAAAAGGACTTTTGTTGTGTGCAAATACTTAAATAAAAGTTTCAATTATTAGTACTATTAGAGATTTAGAGGTAAGTGGTAGCACTAATAATAATCATATTCACTTTTGAAAAAAACACTTTTTTTTTTTTTTTGGGAAAACTTATTAAATGTTTTCACATTAACATAAATGTTTTAATATTCCAGTTTTATCCTATGAGTGAACGTTTATTGGAAAAGATAAAATAACTCTGAGAGAGGGTATTTTAGGAAATTAAATCACAAGAATTATTGACTTTTTGAATAAGACTATAATTTTGGAACATCCCAAAAAAAAACAAAAAAAACAAAAAAAAATGAAAAAGAACAGATGGAGTAATAGTAGTAGAAGAAGTAGTGGTAGTATTGATCCGGCTATTGCCACCCCTCAATTTTATCAACACCCCACTTGTTTTGGATTTTTAAGGTTTTATATAAAATACAGAAGGTTTTATGAAAACCGATCCCATGGTCTTTTAGAAAACATTATTTTGAACAATTTTGCAGAAAAAAGTTTTTCCAAAATTTATTGTTTAAATAGACTTTCTAACAAAAAACTGAAATAGAGATTATATATGCCAAAAAATCTACCTAAATGATAGAATTTGGAATAACTTTTTGCTATAAAGTTGTTCAAAATAATGTTTTCTAGTGGATAGCAAGATCAGTTATTATAAAAACTCTTAATATTTTGTATAAAATCTTCAAAAATTAAAAGAAATGGAGGACACTGATAAAATTGAGGGTTAGCAACAGCCGGGCCTATGGTAGTATTTGTAGTTTGATGCCTGTGGGGTTGGTTTCCGACGGCAACCCATCTTTATCCATAGTCCCATTCTTCGGTTGATTTTATGGATCGGGCTATGTGTCATTGTAGAGTCGGGCTTAATTGTGTCATTACATGAGGCCTGCTTTCATAGGTCGGGCTATGTGTCATTCTATAGCCGGGCTTGGGTGCCTGCTTTTATAGGTCGGGCAATGTGTACAGCCGGGCTTGGGTGTGTTGGCCTGCTCAAGCTTGTCCTGTGATGGATGAGCAATGCTACATCCATAGGATGAATGCACCAATGAGTACACGTCGCTTTTGCAGACCATTTGCAATCATTTTTAACATTTTTTTATGTTAAGGTTGTATCACAAATTTTAGTTATGAAAGCATTTCAAGTGATAAATTGGGCAACTGCTGCATTCTCACATCGTGGGTTACACACTAAGATTGCGTTTGTTACGAGGGAATAAGGGAGAGAATAAAATATGATTCTATTAGTTATAAACAAAAAGTAATTGTTTCGTAACCCAAGAGAATTGAATGGCTATTATTTTGTTTGGGGGGGGGGGGGAGGGGTTGTTTCCCTCTAATGAGGGAATAGCCATTCATTCACAAACCAAGAGAAATAGTCATTCCCACAGGATGAGATCATTAAAAGTGGGTCCCCTTAATCTTTTCTATTCCATTCTCACCCCTTACCAAACATTGGAATGGAGTGATCATTTCCATTCCATTCCTACTCTCATTCCCTTCCTATTTCATTTCCTCTCTATTCCATTCATTCAAACCAGGTACAAGTTACGAGTTTAGGTTGTGTTAGGTCCAGGGTTGATTCCCCTTCTCTTAAACAAACATATAGATATATATAGTTATATTCCCATGAGCACTTATTGATATAAGTTATATCAGCACCATGCATTAGGGTTGTACCCCTTACATTGGTCTAATGCACCTCATATTTCACTAATGCACAAGGTAAAACTCCTAATGCAAGTTGTACGGGGTAAAAAACTGCTCCCCGAACTAAGTGTTGATGACGGAGCTTGCTCTCTCGCCTGGACCTGCAATCACAAGCTTGGAAAAAGAGTCAGAGGGTAGGCCAAGGTGGGTTTTGGCCAAGGCTTCTCCAAAGCTTAAGTCAGAAGCTATTTAGGGAGAATGAGGCAAGGAAGAAGATAAATCTCAGAGAATTAGGATACTGTAGCTTACCACATTTGGTTGTATCGTATTCTTTTTATACCCACCTGTACGGACTGACCATGTGAGGTCAGGTAATTGCCTTGGTTAGGTAAGATCTGACCATGGTTTACCAATAACTGTCTGACTATGGTTTGTTGATCGTGGTTGGGCATGGAACCATGGTTTCTAGTAACCGCTGTGTCAGGAATTACAGCTGCTGTAACAGTTTTGGACTGTAGTAGGATTTGGATTGTAGCGTGAGTCATAGGACAGATGTCCCGAGCTGAATGTTAGTCCCCGAGCCGAGAGATCACGTGGTTTGCAACAGGTCCCATCGTGTTACATTAACCACGTGTCAAATATTGTGGTTCAACTCTTTGGCCTAAACTGGATCGTGGGGGGTGAATCACGTGCGTTCTAATTGGCTTGGTTGAATTGCCTTTGCCACGTGTCCGCGTTTCTGGCTTGATCTCTCTACCTCGAGATGGATCCTCGGTTCAGAGATGTTCCCACACAATTTGCCCCAATTATGACATTCTTGAATTGGGACTTGTCATAATTTTATTTTGCTAAGTGCTTTACCCTATGCCCCTATGCCGTTTGGCATTCTAGGGCTTAGCTGGCAGAAAGTTGTTACACCCTTCCGTATTTTAAGGCGTTGACGTCATATGCCTTGGGGCTGTCCCATCCACCGTATATAGCATTTAATGCTCCAGAAGTATTATGTCTTTGGGGGAAAACTAATCAATGATCACTTTACCCTTTGCATTCTCTCTCTACTTTCTCTGCTCTTTACATTCTCTCTTTACTTTCCCTGCTCTTTGCATTCTGCTTTCACCAAGAAGACACCGTGCACACCGTACCTTCCACCGGAGTCCACTGTTAGCGCTGTTTGTTTGTTGGAGAAGATCTGTCTTGTGCCTATTCACTATCTTGCGGTTCATCCTACCGACGCTGTTCTTCGTTGGAAGATTGTTCCTGTTTCGTCCATCTTTCCAGAAGCGGTTCTTTGAGGACTCTTGACATCGCACTGTCCTGCTTTTCCGACGATATTGCTTTTCTGACCGCTGTTTGATCTTCGCAACGGTATAACTTTTTCTTTACTCTTATTTTTCGATTTGTACGGTGCTATTTTCTCTGCTTGGGGTTGTCGATGTTGTTCTTGGGGTTTGTTTCGCGATCCTAAGGTTTTCCTCTGGTTTCTGGGGCAAATCGCTAAGATACCAATTTTCTCGCCCTTTAGGATTTGAAAACTTCATCTCGGAGTAACTTTAAGACGGAGACCATTGGTCTCCTCTTTTTGTCTTTTTCCAACATCGAGTTTAATGTTTCCCAAGCTGACACTCAGAAAAATTTTGGAGTCTGTTAAGACAGGGATAACATACCTGTCAGGACTTGACTCTGAAAGTTCAGGTCAGGGCATGTGGGCATAGGTAGTTATTCTTGGATTTAACCTTCCCCTTTCAACTTGGCAGATGTCTTCCTTT